>JAJHZJ010000227.1:2995230-3691457 GCA_023548195.1 Bettongia penicillata ogilbyi
TTAAAATTGCATGATGATGAACTCCATACTCTTATTAATGTGCATGGAATCTTATGGTTGGAAGAGATCTTGAAGGGTCACTTAATCCATCCCCCTGTTTTCAGGCAAAACCACAATCAACTCAACCCAGCAGGATGACGATTACTCATGTTTTGAAGATGTTCTGCAAGAAGTTGCCATCGCTTCACAGTGATATATCCCAATATTTAATGACACTACTATGAAGTATATCCTTTATGGAATTTAGATAATGCTGCTGAGGCTTAGACTATTCACTCTTATTTGGCATTCAGAGAAATTGGCAAATGGTTTCTCCTCTCTTTGTAAGAATCTTTAATAACAACAGTCTGTTATTCAATCACTTCTTGGCTTTTTCTTCTGCAGATTGATTAGCTAATATCACTTCCACTTACCTTTCCTCAAAGCTCTGATTTTCTAATCTTACAGTTAATTCCTGTTAATGCTATAGCATTTGCCCATTTTGGATTTGCTCATTAATATGCTACTCTAGCAAACACTTCTAATCACTGCTAAATATTCATAGAATGGTGAGTTTAACTCATAGAACTTCCTACCAGACAAATTTATTTTACTATATCTCATTGTACTTTTTAAAGTACATTATACCACTAATTTCCTTTGACTTCTGGATCTTTTTTTCTATTACACTTGTCCAAAGAAATGCTTCATTTTCTTTTCATATATTTTAATTTTCCTCTCTAAATGTGTTATCTTATACTCATTTAACTTTATGTAAGTAAAGTTTAATTTATAGTACTTATTAAATAAGAAAAAAAGAGTGAAACTTCAGTTTACTTTGGAAAGCTTCTCCAATTTCCTAAGATAATTTAATTCTATTTTCCCAATATTCTGTTTGGCCTTTTGATTACCCATTTTCTGATGTGATTACTGTGATACATCTCATGATTCAATATGCTACATAAGTATGAATTTCTAACATACTAAAACTAAATAATAGATCAAGGTCCTGAGTGAAAATGAATCTACTTGTAACTAATATAAATGGGTCCTTCAGTGCAACCCTCATTTTGGAAGATTAATATTTGAGTTAAGTATAGTGTATTTTAGCCCTTTTTGCTTGCGTACTGTTTTATTTTTCTCTGCCAAAAACAAATTTATTAATAGTCTATATCTAAATTAGAGAGAGAAATACAAAGGGTAGAGTTTTCCCTGTTCATTGAAAGTCTTTTTACTTTTTAAAAAAAGATTATTTTTAGTTTTCATCATTCATATCCCTAAAATTTTAAGTTTTAAATTTTCTTCCCATCTCTCCCCTCCCCCACCCCAAGATGGCATGCAATCTCATGCATGCTCTACATATACATTCACATTAAACATTTTCACATAAGTCATATTGTAAGGAAAAATTAGAACCAATGGTAGTAACCGAGAGAGAGAGAGAGAGAGAGAGAGAGAGAGAGAGAGAGAAAGAGAGCAAATAGTACCCTTCAATCTACATTTAGACTCCATAGTTCTTTATGTGGATGTGGATAACATTTTCCATCATGAGTCACTTGGAGTTGTCTCAGATCCTTGCATTGCTAAACAGAGATAGGTCTATCAAAGTTAATCATCACATAATGTTGCTGTTACTGAGTACAATGTTCTTCTGGTTCTGCTCACTTCACTCAGTATCAGTTCATGTAAGTCTGTCCAGGTTTTTATGAAGTCCACCTGCTCATCCTTGCTTATGAAACAATAGCATTTCATTACATTCAGATACCATGACTTGTTCAGTCATTCCCCAAATGATGGGCAACCCCTCAATTTCCAAGTCTTGGCCACCGCAAAAAGAGCAGGTATAAATATTTTTGTGCATGTGGGTCCTTTTCCTTTTTTATGGTCTCTTTATTATACAAACCTAGAAGTGATTATTAGTTTTCTTTTATGTCTAACTGCTTATTAGTCCTTGGTTTGCTTTCCATTGTTTTTTCTACTTCCTACTTCCTTTGCCATACAAAAATAAAGAACAACAAAAACCCAACAAAGTACAATACAAACATCCCCTTTGTTCCTCAAAACAACTTTATGTGACAGCTAGGGCATGTATTCTTATTTTTATTTATAGAGAATATAAAAATTTAAGTGACTAGCACAGGATCATGTAGCTCACACACAAGGATTCAAACTTAGATCTTCTGACTCCAAATCCAAGAAGCTTTCCTCCAGGTCACATTGGGTAAAAGAATGTGATAAACAGAAGGAAGGGAAGAAGGTACACTGAATCTTTCTATCCGCATAGAACAAGTGAGTTTATTCACAAAAGGGATAAATAGGGACCATAAGAGGAGGAGGAAGCTTCTCATCATCCAGAGAAAGATGAAAAGAATATACATGGGTCACTAGGAAAGAGTCCTATCCAGTCCTAGTAAGAGGAGAAGAAAAGAGACAAATCTGGGTAATTGGTAAGGCAATGCTTAGAGATACCAACATGACTATATATCTGACATGAAAAGGATGGAAGGTGGCCAAGAAGGAAGGAGAGAGGGAGGGAAGAGATGAAAGGAGGACAAAGAAAACCAATGCAACCAAGATTCAAAGGAAAGCAGAAAGCTGGGAAACAATCTTTGTAGCAAGTGTCTCTGCTAAAGGCCTCATAGAGAAATGAGACAAATTCATAAAACACAGGTCATTCCTCATTGGATAAATGGTCAAAAGGATATGAAAGGGAGTTTTCAGATAAAGAAGTCAAGACTATAGGCATGTGTAGAAGTGCTCTAAATCACTTTTGATCAGAGAAATGCAAATAAAAACAACTCTAAGATATCACCTCTCACCTATTAAATTGGATAATATGAGAGAAAGGGGAAATGATAAATGCTGGAAAGGACGTTGGCAAATTGGGACACTAATGCACTGCTAGTGGAGTTGTGAACTGATCCAACCATTCTGATGAGCAATTTGGAACTATGCCCAAAGAACAACCAAACTGTGCATACCTTTTGATCCAGAAATACCACTGCTAGTTTTGTATCCCAAAGAAATCTTTAAAAAGGGAAAAGGACCTACAAATGCAAAAATATTTATTGCAGCCCTTTTCATGGTGACAAAATATTGGAAATAGAGGGGATGCCCATCAATTGGGGAATGGCTGACAAGCTGTGGTATACGAATATAATGGAATAGTATTGTGCAATAAGGATAAACCGCTAGATTTCAGAAAAAGCTGAAAAGACTTGTATCAACTGATGCAAAGTAAAATGAGGAGAACCAAGAAAACATTGTACACAATATCAACAATATTGTGCGATGATCAACTAAGAATGACTCGGTTCTTCTCTGCAACACAATGATTCAAGATAAGTACAAAGGATTCAAGAAGGAAAATGCTATGCACATCCAGATAAAGAACTTATAGACCCTGAATGCAGTTCAAAGCATAATTTTTTCACTTATTTTATTCTTTTTCATGATTTTTCCTTTGTATTTGCTTTTTCTTTCACAACTGTGACTGATAGGGAATTATGTTTTATATGCTCACACATGTATATTCTATATCAAATTGCCCACCATTTTCAGAAGAGAGGAGAGGGAGAAAAATTTGGAACACAAAATCTTATAAAATAAGGTCACCCAGGACCTTATAAAATGAATGCTAAAAATTGTCTTGACATGTAATTGGGGAAAAAATAAACTACCATTAAAAGGCAGGGCATGGCAGGGACAAAGTCTTGACAAAACGGTAGTAGAATAATACTGTGTATCAAGAAGATAAATACAGGTCAAGCAATTCATAAAGCTAAGGAGGGCAACATGATAGAAGGTATTTGGGCGATGAGTGATGAAAGAATAAATGTAAAGAATATTTTAGTGAGAGGTCAGTACTAACAACCCCACAGACAGAAGGAAATGAATCATGAAACCAAATCAAAACCTCACATGGTGGCATGAGGGCCTGATAAAGCAGTAATGAAATCCTTCAAATATTGGGATATCTGTCAATGTGTTCCTTTGCTAAAAATCATAATATTTCATCAATTCTGGACATTCCTCAATAATAATTTTATTCTCATTGAAAACGTGGAGGAATCAATGGGTAAAAAATTGCTATCTGGACCTAATTCTGACAAGGAATAATAGCTTCCCTAAGTGAAAATGGTGAGGATTTTGGCAGAAATCACCAACAGTCTTAGAATTCATGGCCTATGAGAAGGGAAAAGCAGTCATTGTGGGATGCACATTTCTCTAGGAGAAGACCATGTCAATGAGATCAGAGAAAGGTTTCATGGATCCTATATCCTAATATAATACAGGGAAAGACATCATAAATAGGCTAATATACTCATAAAAATAAAATTCCATATCAGAATTTCATTCTGAAGCAAAGCCAAGTTATACTGCTAAGATAAGGATTGAGAAGTTATCTAAAGAGACAGATTGTGGCTGCAGAGGAAACTCATGGATGTGACTTTTTTTTCTTTAAAGATATATACAAAAGACAGGAGATAGGGCAAAAACAACAGAGGATAGGTTCCACAGTACTTTGTTGTATGGTAATAATGGCTCACTTATGTAAGAGTTCCTATGTGCCAGGTTGGGGCAGCTATCAGTAGAAAGAGGGCTGGGTCCAAAGGCAGAAAGACTCATCTACCTGAATTCAAATCTGGCCTCAGACACTTACTCGCTTGGGACCTTGGGCAAGTCATTTAATCCAGTTTGCCTCAGTTCCTTGTCTGTAAAATAAACTGGAAAAGGAAATGGCAAACCACTCCAGTATCTTTTATAAGAAAATCCCAAAGTAGAGTCATGAAGAGTCAGATGTGACTGAAACAACTTAACAATAGTGATATCTGCCAGACACAGGGCTAAGCACTTTACAGTCATCATTCACTTGATCCTCACAACAGCTCTAAGAGGTAGGTGCTATTATTATCCCCATTTTACAGGTGAGGAAATTGAGACTAACAAAATTTAAATGACTTGTTCAGGGTTATATAGCTAGTAAGTTTTTGAGGCCAAATTTAAATGCAAGTCTTTCTGATTCCAGATCTAGCACTCAGTTCAATTTGCCACTTAAGGGGCTGAGGAAAGGAAAAATATTATTGCTGAAGTGCAGAAGTGATCTTTGAAATACTGCAGAGGCAAAATTGTTCTGTTTTCTCCACAAGATGAGGTATGTTTATGGTTATTCTTAAGGCAATAACTTCATAGTGGCATGGACACACCAGTAAAACAAAATTTAGATGTCAACTTGGTCCTTTGGTATTTGGGCCCCCATTTGGCCAATTCTATAATATATTGGCCAGTTTTTCATTATGTACATAAATATACACATTATTTATTTTGCCTTTTTTAGGAGACAGTTTAAGAATTGGGAATAGAGTATATGACTAAAGAAAGGTCTTCTATTTCCGTCTACTTAATGAATTTAATTTTACTTCATGAATAAGTCAATCAACCAGCATTTATTAAGCACTTAATATTTGTCCGACTAATATATTATGTTAATCACTAGGAATACAAAATAATGATAGCAGCAACAATAGTGTTAGCATTTGTGTAGCCTTTTAAGATTTGCAAAGTGTTCTGTAGATATTATATCATTTATCCTTACAATAATCCTGGGACATAGTTGCTATTATTATGTTTATTTTACGGATGAGGAAATTGAGTCACACAGCTAGTAAATGTCTGAAGGTTGGATTTGAAGTTGGGACTTCATGATTCCATGTTTAACTCTCTAACCATTGTACAACCCAGTTGAGTCAAAGGAGAAAGGGAAAAGAAGGGGTTCTTCAGACTAGAGAACAGTGTACTTGACATCAATTCCTGGATAAATACTGGAGCTGGTTTTTAAAATTCTAATTTTTGAACATTTAAAAGGGGGAGTAGAAATCATCAAACTAACTTCATTTCCTTTGTTGACAGAATTAGTGATCTGAGAAATTAACAAATACTGTAGATTTAGTAAAACATCTGATAATGTTCTTCATTATGTCCTTGTATTTAAGGAAAATAGTTGTGAACTACTAAGGTTTAGTGGATTCAGAAAGAGTTGAATGACTGGGACTGCAAAATAATGATTAATGCAGTAGTGTTAAGATAAAAGTCCATCCTGGAGCACCCCAAGAATCTGCCTCTGACCCTGTACTGCTTTTCATTAATGATTTAGACAAAGGCATTGATATTTCATGGCATCAAAGCTAGTAAGGTTTGCTGCTATATTTTCATGAGCAGGAAATAAAACTTCACTATCCTCTAAAAGCTAACAAAGCTCTGAGAAATCAGTAAAATGGTAAGTGACTGAGTCAGAATCTAAAACTGTTGTTTATGTACCAGAATCATTGACCAATCTAGAAACACCTTCAGTTCGGTAATAAGTCTAATACCTCTGCCCTCCTACACTTTCCTTCAGAGTCTCCCAAACACTAAGCTATCTCTAACAATGCATGTGTCAACCTCATTATCAATGTATACATACCTGGTAAGTACACTACCAAGTTAAGTGAACTTAGCCACAATATCCAAAACTTCTCCATTTATTATAATTGATGGTTCCACTTGATTCTGATGTGAAAAACTATCAAAGTTTATTAAGGAGCTAGGAATCTCCTACTAAGTAAAAGAGCAAAGGAACGAACTGGGCACTGGCATTGTCTTGAGCTACGTTTGGAGACTGGCCGAAAGATTTTTATCCAACCTGTACACTAACCAGGTGGTTGTGAATCTATATTTGGCAAGGTAGATAGCTATGGATTATGTACATATATGCACTTTTGGCCTTTATTCAGTCTTCAGACACTCCCTCAACCCTTGACACTCTCAAAAATGACACTACTAACTTAATCTACATTAGGCAGACTTTTAGTACTCTATAATGAAGTCATCAAGGCCTGAAGACTTGTGAGGTCCATTTAATTAAAAATCCTCTGTTGAAACTAACTTTATGAGCACATTAAAACAAATATCCACAGAAAAAGTTCCAAAATCTCATCAGCATTTTTCAGACAGATACTTTAGTGGCAAGTTTACTGATTCTGGTTACCATTTAAACTGGCAGCAACAATGTGGTAGAAGTGGTGATGACAGTCTGGGCACATGATCTAAGAAGGAAGAGCCTTTCCTTCCAGCTTCCCACCAAGAAAAAAGAAAGGAAGGGGGATGGGGGTAAGAATTATAATAAAATGTCATTTTCTTTACCAAATTCTCTTTTCTATGTCTTTACATCCACGTTGGGTATGTTTCCTCTGTTTCATACTGGATCTCTCTTTCAAAACTCTGAAGCCAGAGAAAAAACTGGAAACATCTAAGAGAGATTGCAAGAGCGTTCATGTTGTGTAAATGGGTATAAGTGGGTATAAGTTTGGAAAAAACTTTGTCCCTTTTTCCAGAGACTAAAGAGATATTGCATCTAAATGAAGGAATAATTCACAACTGTTCTTTTACTCTATTTCCACACAGAAGTTCCCTGACAGTCAGAGAATTTGCTTCTTTGAAGTTTGAAGCATGAAAGCCTCATTTTCAAAATGTTCCTGGGCATTTCTGACCATGAAAAAAAAGGCTTTTGAACTGAGTATACCGACAATGTATAAATCTCTAGGACAATGGATTTGTTTTCCTATTTATAAGACTGATCTTGACCTTTCTCATAAGAAATACAATTTTCTCATTCCCATTCTTGGGTGATGAGTTTGATGATAGGTGCTAATTATCATTGTGGAGTAATTAAGGTTGATATATTCCATTTTCCTCTCTTGGTGATGTCCACACTACCCCCAAAAGATCTGGGTGAAAAGAACTCAGACCATTTTTCAAATGCTTTGCCTTCATGTACACAAAACAGCTATGACAAAAAAAAATTACCACTTTTTATTCAAATGGCACAGCCTCATGGAAAAATGTAATAAAGTATGTCAAAATGTACAAGACATAGTTTCAACAAGAGTAGTATTTAAAGCTCCCAAGAGATCAAATATTAGGATGACGTCAAGTATAACCAATAAAGATTCTAATTGACCCAACCAATGTTCTTTCTTTGGCAGTGTGGTAGAGTGACAAAAGACCACTGGAATCAGAAGAGATCTGGATTTCAATCTTTCCTGCAACACTTAGGAATTGTGCCACCAAATAGTAAGTCGTTTAATTTCCATAATCCTGTTTCTTCTTCTATAAAATGGAGATCATATTAGTAGGACGCACTTCATAGAGTGAGTAAAGATAGAATTAGCGCTTATGTACAAAAGCTTGAAGAGTCATTCACAAACCTTAAAATTCCACATCAAGGCGTCAACTTTCAGCTACTATTACCACTGTTACTCTTTCTACTTCTACTCCTGACTTCCTGTGTGCACTCAGTATATTGTTATACACTGTGAGACTTACTGATGACTCTACAAGTAACTGAAAGCCTAGTTACTGTTAAGGAGTGTTAAATATCTCCT
Organism: Bettongia penicillata ogilbyi; assembly: GCA_023548195.1. NCBI lineage: Eukaryota > Metazoa > Chordata > Mammalia > Diprotodontia > Potoroidae > Bettongia > Bettongia penicillata. The sequence goes on from JAJHZJ010000227.1 coordinate 3,003,633, forward strand.
CAACAGACCAAAAAAAATCTTATCAATTTTTAGTTACTTCCGATGAACCCACACTTACCAATAGTAAGACAAAATCATCCTAATAAATTCACTTTCTTATGATGCAGGTTTCACTTATTAATGATGTCCTGTCCTTATTTCCCCTTCTCCTTTCTATAGTCTTTCTTCATACTCTTAAACTTACATGAGAACTACAATCCAAAAAGTCCATGTACTAAAAATGATTTGTCATATGCACACATATATGCATATGTACAAATTCTTTATGTAATATACACGTGTGAACATATATTGTAAAACTCTCATTCCTGTTTGAGACTACAAATTTGGAAATGCTATTCATTAGTATACACTACACAGATATGCAGCCTTTCCAGCAGCATCCAAGTAGCAAGAGTCATCTGAGTTGAACTGACGTGTAAAAGGAACCCAGCAAATAAATAAATAAATAAATAAATGCTTCGGTGATTCATTTAGTTTGTTGTTGTTCTGTTTTTTCAGTCATGTCTGATTCTTCATGACCCTATTTGGTGTTTTCTTCACAAAGATACTAGAGTGTTTGCATTTTTCTTCTCCAACTTGTTTTATAGATTATATGTTATACAACCAGTAAGTGTCTGAGGCCAGATTTGAACTCAGAAAGATGAGTCTTCCTGACTCCAGGCTTAGCACTGTGTGTGTGTATGTGTGTGTGTGTGTGTGTGTGTGAATGTACATACCTGTGATTTTTAATGATGTAGAGAGCTCCCTGGAATGAGAATCCCTTCTTCCAATGAATATCAGCCACTACCATGCAATTTAAAATCTGAGAGTTACCTTGCTTATTTCTAGGTTAAGCACCTTGCCCCAAGTCACACAAGTTGTATGTGTCAAAGGCAGAAAGGAACTCTACTTAGTTCATCTAGACTCTGAGGCTGGCTGTTTATCGTCTATTTCATATTGCCTCTCAATTTGTATTTTACTTTAAGTGTGTTCCTATTCATTACTTTCAGGTATTAAAACCTAACTTCTCCTAAATATCTTCTATTGATGTTTTTTTTCATAGATTCCATTGAAGGCTTTGTCTCCTGAGTACATTCTAAAGCCAATTTTAAAAAATTATATTTAGGTCCCATAATTAAATAAAAGGAGAGCAAGGTGGACTAGGAAAATTATGTGTCATTCTTACTTATTGTAGGCTACCCTTTACCACAAAAATGTCACTTTCTTTAATACCAATTTTCTTGGTAATGCTGCATATCTAAAAGTCATGGAGCATGAACATTTCTGGAACATAAAAACTGCTCAAGGAAAATGAAAAGAAACATAGTGGTTATAAGGAGGCTTCAGTTGATTATCAATGATAACTTACATGCAAGAAATACTATAACATATTAAGGAAAAGAATTCTCAGAAAAGATGGAAAAGCAATCATGTAGTAGAGAATAACAGACAACACAATGTTGCTCTGGCATCCATGAAATAGCAAAAGAAAAGAACTAGAAAAAGATATCTGGTGTATAAGACTTCATTTCCATGGAAGATTTATGAAAAGAAATGGACAAGAATTGTACATGATGAGAAAACAAGGATGCATTGTGATTTGTACCAGTGGAGGGAATATTCACTTTGGTGAGACCATGAAACTATTTAATTGTTGATGTTTTAGGAAAGGTATCATGATATTCAGAAAAGGAATCACAGAAATTAGGTTTGAATCCGACCTCTGCTATTTTGGACAAGTTGCTTAACCTTTCTGGGATTTGTCTGTAAAATTAGGGGTTTTAACTGGATAATATTTTTGGTCCCTTCTAGCTCAAAATATGATGATCCAAGTTCTAGGAATTCCTTGCCTTAAAAAATGATTGATCCATTTCATTTCTGCTATAGTTTTTAATGGTGAAGTTTAAAGAATATCCCAAAGAATATATTGAAGTTTTCCCAAAGTACATAGGACTTAAAATAAAAAATATATTGCCTATGATGAAAGTAATCATAGGAGAAATGTGATACACTTCAATTCTAAAGTTTGCTTCCCTTATCCAGAGGCAGAAAATACATAATATAGTTGAATGTCTACCAAGAATCCACTGGGCATGCTTTGACTATTGTACATAATGTGGCTCATACAAAGGAATAAGACATGATAAGATGGCTATGGTGACTTTTTATTTAATTGGAGAGAAATAAATACATGAAAGAATAAGAGAGTCATGTAGAAGCATTGGAAAATCTTCAGGTTTACAATTTAAAACTACATATGTGATTAAGTGCAATAATATTTGAGACAATGAGTATTATATTACTCAAACTGGTACATCAGCACCATTCCATCATTTTCTTCATTCTGAATCTATAAGCAGTGACATCTCTTTCACTAAACAAGCTCTATGTCAACCTTCGGCACCAAATCATTTGCCGCTGGGGCAAGTCCAACCTTAAAGTAGCCACAACCTCACCCACATTCAAGTCCCAACATGTCTCTTTGTTAATGATACTCAAAGTCTCGATTGAGGCTGACAGGTGTCTGCAAACTAACTTAGCTGCTGTTCACCTCATCTATGAGCCACAATGCCTTCTGATATCTTTAATACTGACATAATAGCTAATTATACAAGCAAACTGAAAGACCATCTGATTGTCCTTGCATACTCTCAGCCTGAAGTTGACTGAGCATGGTGCTAGGCATCAAGATACATTCCCAAAAAAGGCAGAAAGCTTGAGAAACCAGATGATAGGGGCTGGGGAAGGGAGAATGGAGTAGAGAAGATATGAATGAGCCTGACTAGTTTTAGGAAAGGGAAATTTACTCTTTTTATTTTATTTTATTTATTTATTTTATTTTATTTTTTTATTTGGAAAGTTGTGACTTTAAGAATAATTGAAAAATAGAGAACATATTTCAATATTTCCACCAAATTGCTTTATGATCATATATTAGTATTTTCTAACAAGCCCAAAATGCTTTAAAATTTATTCTCAAAAATCTCCTAAATTCTCATATCATCTGTGTGGTGATAGTAGGCACATCTATTAACTATAAGGGAGACATTGCCTGCTGTTCACGTTTCTATCCACTTCCTCCCGCTTTAGTTTCCTTGACTATTCCATTCAAATGTTCTCTCTCATGTAATCAGTGACCATTTAAAAAATAAAATAGTGAACTTCCAGGAGCCAAAGTTATAGAGTAAACAGTAAATTAATATAACTTTTCCACACTCAACTCCAAACAACCATAAAATAGTGCATCAAAAGAAATAACTGAAACAGCAGAACCAGCAGAAATGTGAGGTGAACATTTGAGCTCAAGTAACTTGGAAGATTTGGAGGAAAGGTCTGTCTCACCTAGGTAAAAAGGGAACACAGTCCAGGACAGAAAACATCCCATCAATCCAGCAGCCAGTCCCCCTCAGCAAACCAGTGGGAGATCCTGAGCCCCAGTGTGGGCAGTGTGGGGAGTAGGCAAATGCCAATGCCAGAACCTCCCCACATGCATCAGCACAGCCAGGGAAAAAGGCTGACTACAGTTCTGAGAACCACCATATGCTTCAGCATAGCCCTAGACAAACAGGGAGCCACCAGTGACCAGACTGTCACATTCTTCAGTATCCCCAGAGAATCATAGACTCTATCAGCCTCAGCACATACAAGACATCAGCATTAGGACCCTGTGTCAGCATCAGGTAAGCTGCCTGGTAAGGTGGCCTCTAGCAGACCTGCAGCCCACAGTACAAGACGCCTGACAAAGTGCCCCTTCCACCACTGGAGCAGTGCTCAAATTTAGAAGAAAGGAAAAAAGACTCAAAAAGATGAGCAAAAAACAGCACCATCAAAAACAAAAACAATCTTACCATAGAAAGTTATTATGTTGACAGGGAAGATCAAGACACAAACTCAGAAGAGAACAACTATGTCGAAACACCAATGGGTAAAACTCAAAGAAAAATGGGAAGTGGTCTCCAACCCAGAAAGAACTCATGTAAGAACTCTAAATGGAGCTTTAAAAGCATATAAGAAAGGTCAAAGACAAATTGGAAAAGGAAATGAAAGTGATGCAAGAGATTATGAAAAAAGAGTTAACAGCTTGGATAAAGAAGACAACTTCTTATAAAGTATAATTGGCCAAATAGAAAAGGAGATAAAAAAAATCCACTGATGAGACCAATTCCTTAAAAAGTACAACTGGTCAAATAGAAAAGGAAAAACAAAAGCTAACTGAGGAAAGCAACTCCTTAAAAGTTAGAATTAGGCAAATGGAAGCTATTGACTCTGTGAGTTATCAAGAATCAAACAAATTAAAAGAATGAAAAAAATAGAAGAAAATGTAAAATCTCCTATAGGAAAAACAATTGATCTGGAAAATAGCTGAGAGACAATTTCAGAATCATTGGACTACCTGACAACCATAATCAAAAGTAGGACCTGGACAGTATCTCTCCAGAAATTATCAAGGACAACTGTCCTGATATCTTGGAGCAAGGAGGCAAAATAAGCACTGAAAGAATCCATTGATCATCTCAGGAAAGAGATTCCAAAATAAAAATTCCAAGAAACATTATAGTCAAATCGCAGAACTATCAGGTCAAGGAAAATAATACTGCAAGTGGCCAGGAAGAACAATTCAAATATTGGGGAGTCATAATCAGGATTACACAAGACTTAGCAGCTGCAACATTAAAGGATCAGAGGCCATAGGACATCATGATATTGCAGAAGGCAAAAGAGCTAGGACTACAACCAAGAATGACCACATCACACCTATCAGATTGGTTAATGTGACAAAACAGGAAAAATTATAAATGTTTGGAGAAGATGTGGGAAAATTGGAACACTAATGCTTTATTGGTGGAGTTGTGAATTGATCCACTCATTCTGGAGAGCAATATGGAACCATTCCCAAAGGGCTATAAAACTATGCATACTCTTTAATCCCACAATGCCACTACTTGTTCTGTAACCCAAATATATCATTTAAAAAGGGGAAAAGACCCTTACAAAAATATTTATAGCAGTTCTTTTTGTGGTGGCCAAGCATTGGAAATTGAGGGGATATCCATCAAATGGGGAATGGCTGAACAAGCTGTGGTATATGAACGTAATGGAATATTATTGTTCCATAAGAAATGATGAGCAGGTGGATTTCAGAAGAGCCTGGAAAGACTTACATGAACTCATGCTGAGTGAAGTGAGCAGAAGCAGAAAAACATTATACACCTAACAGCAACATTGTATGATGGCCAAATTTGATAGATTTGGCTCTTCTTAGAAATGCAATGATCTGAGATAATTCCTAAAGACTCATGATGAAAAATGCTATCCATAATCAGAGAAAGTAATGTGCAGTCTAAATGCAGATTGAAGCATTCTATTTTCTCTTTTTTTCATTTTTTTCTTTCTCATGGTTTTTCCCTTTTGCTTTGATTCCTCTTTCACAGCATGACTAATCTGGAAATAAGTTTAACATGATTGTACATATATAGCCCATATCAGATTGCATGCTGTCTTAGGGAGAGTAAAGGAGGGAGGGGGTATATTTAGAACTTATAAAAGTGAATACTGAAAACTAAAAAATAATTAATAAATGACTTTTAGAAAAAGAATCAACTTCCTGGTGAAATTAAGTATAATACTTCAAGGGAAAAAATTATTATTCAATTAAATAGAAGGATTTCAAGCTTTCATAAGGAAAAGATCAGAATCAAACCAAAAATTTGATTTCCAATATTAGGACCCAAGAGAAGTCTAAAAAAAAGAAAAAGGAAAAAGAAAACATAAGGTATCCAATAGAGCTGAAATGTTTATGTCTCTAAATGTCTTGTAGTTCTAAAAAATTGTACCATTGACAGTAAAGCTAGAAGGAATATAAATAGAGGGCAGAGGTAAAAGTGGAATTTGAGGGAATGACATGAAAAAATAATTAAGGCGTGAGAAAGGATTACACTGGGTGCAGAAGGAAAGGAGAGATAGAATGGGGTAAATTCTTTCACATGAAGCGGTGCAAAAGACCTATTACAGTGGAGGGAAAGATGAGATGGTGGGCAATGGACATAACTTGAACCTTACTCTCTTCAGTATTGGCTAAAAGAGGGAATAATATAAACATTCATTTCAATAGAGAAGGGAAGTATGAGGGGAGGAGATTAAGTGAAGGAGGAGAGGCTAACAGGAGGGAGGGCAGACCAGGGGAGATGGTGGATAAAAGCAGAGGGTGAAAGAAGAGAGAGGACAAACAGGAAGAAAAATAGGATTGTGGAAGACACATTTAGTAATCCTAACTGTCAATGTGAATGGGGTGAACTCTCCCATAAAAGGAAAGTGGATAGCAGAGTGGATAAAAAAACATGGCTGAGAGCAGATAGAAGCATACTATTTTCTCTTTCTCTTCTTTCTAGTGGTTTTCCCTTTTGTTCTGATTCTTTTTTGCACAACATAATTAATGTGGAAATGTGTTTAATATGATTATACATGTATAGACTATCAAATTGCATGTCATCTTGGGAAGGGAGGAGGAGAGAGAGGGGGAAAATTTAGAACTCAAAATCTTATAAAAGTAAATGTTGAAAACTAAAAATAAATAAATTTTTAAAAATAAAAACACAAGAGAACTTAGGAATAAAGGAAGTGTTCCTTAAAATGATAAGCAGTATCTATCTAAAACCATCAGCAAACATTATCTGTAATGAGGATAAGCTAAAAGCCTTCCCAATAACATCAGGGTGAAGCATGGATGCCCATTATCACCACTACTCACATTCCAGATGACTTTCAAATGATCCCAGGACTGGTGAAGCTTTTGATAGCCATAATGCAGAATTGAAAGTCTATGCCATAAGGCAGTTAGGTAGTACAGTGGATAGAGTACCAGCCCTGGAGTCAGGAGGACTTGAGTTCAAATCCAGCCTCAGATACTTGACAACACATTAGCTGTGTGACCTTGGACAAGTGACTAAATCCTGATTGCTTCACCAAAAAAAAAAGCCTGTGCCACATAATCAATAGCCTCCTAGGAGAGAAGGTTCATTTCCCTTGGCCACACCTTGTTTCATATACAGTTGTCAAAAGTATTATCTTAGAATATAAATGTTAACTTTGACTTCTAGGTTATATCTACTGGCATAGTTTTTCCTCACTCACAAATGTCTAAGTACCTTATACTGCTGGGAAAAGTAAGAAAACTCAATGAATCTTACCATTTTTTTCACTTTTCAGGCAATGTTGTATAGCAAGACAGGTGTGACATTTGAACCTCCACACAGGTATCTACTGCATTTTTATAGATCCTCCCTCTCTCCCTAAGCCTCAAATATACATATCCTTTCTGCAATATCTTTTCAGAATCTCCCTTTTTTTCAAGATTGCAGCAACTCCTTTGTGAAGTCTCCTCTCCCCTCCTCTCCTCTTATCTTACTAGAATACTTTGTCTTGTTCTTTATTTCATGCTCTCCTTTATATTATAACCATCTCTATATAAGTATCATATCCTTCCTAACTGAATGTAAACCCTAGTGGGAAGGACCTGCCATTCATCTATGTATCTAGTCATTTGTCACATATTGCTGTTTCTACCTTCACCACCTCTCACATCTAAACCCTGCTCTCCATTCACACAGCTACCACCTTAATTGAAACTTCATCATCTCTCTGGCTCAAATGACTGCAATAGTCTTTTAACTGGTCTCCCTGCCTCATCTCTCCCCACTTCAGTCTATCAGCTGCCAAAGTGATTTCCTTAAAATCTGGCCCTGTAACTCCCTAATTCAATAAACCCCAATAATTTTCTATTATCTCTAGAATCAAATATGAACTGTTTATCTTTTAAAGTTCTACATATCCAATCCACTTTCCCAATATCACTAGGCATTATTGACCATCTATCTTTTCTTGACATAGGGTACTACATGGCTTTCCTCTGCATTTGCTTAGTCTCCTATTCCCCATCCCAGGGTCAGGACTATTCCCCCTCCGCACCTCATCATAGAATTTCTCTCTTTCAAGATGTAGGCAGTTCAAGCACCATCTTCAGCATGAAACCTTTTCTGATCACCTCAACTGTTTGTACCTTTATTGTCTAATTAGGTTGTATTTAATAGCCTATATTTTCTTGTGTTTATCCTTTTTGTATGCATTTTGTATGTCCTTGATATCTCTCCTATTCAGATGTAACATTTCCTTGTGAGTAGGAATTTTTTTCATGCGTTATATTTGCAACTCCAACACCTAATATACATAGTAAACACTATGGTACCTAGTAAACACTAAATAATTACCAATAGACTGACAACCCCTCTCAGTCTTATTTCTTTCATCTATCAAATGGGGATTATAATTATACTTACTTCACAAAGATTTTGTTGCCAAGATGAAATGAAATGATATGTACAAAGTGCTTTGTAAACCTTAAAGCATAATGTAAATGTTGGCTATTATTAGTCTACCCTTTATCACTTTCTTGAGAAAAAAAGTGGGTAGAGAAATGACTGAACATCTTCCATCTACTCTGAAAAATGAGTATTTATTTTTAAATTATTGTGATGCACGATAGCAACAATAACTGCCATTCACATGGCTCTTCAAGGTCTGCAAAAAGATAGATATACCATCTTATCTGTACCCCACAACAACCCTGTGATAGAGATATCTCTATCTCCACTCTATAGTTGAAGAAAATGAGTCAGAGAGAGGACCAAAACACAGGTACAGTCCAGAACCCCAAGTCTACTACTATACCATGTTGCCTTTCATTGTAATCTGACAGTTAGGAAAAAGAACTCAAGTTCTATGCACTGATCCAGGGCTGTAACTAGATGGAGGCAACCAAAGCTTTTCCTTAGGCACTGAAGTTTAGAGGGTGCAAACAGCACCTGTACTAAAAGGAGGATTTTATAATAGTGCAGTGATTTCCATCTGACCATGCTTCTGAAACTCCCCAAAAGACTTTTAGAATAGTATGTTTCTGCTTTCTGTACAACATGCACATAGCATTTGTTGAATCTGGCAGCCTCTGGAGCTTCATCCCCAGTGCTCCAATCCACAAAAATGGGAGCAAGCCATTTGATGCGATGGTTGGGTTTTTTTTTTTTTCATCTTGTACAAGCACAATCCACTTATCATTGTGCCCAGGCTTGATTAGATTTATAGTTTGTTTATCTGAAAGCTCAATGCTTTATTGCATCCAGAAGCCAATATACGTGCACCTCCACAGCCCAGCTGAATAAAACAAACTCATTTTGATCTTTGTGTACAAAGACATCAGCACTGGTTCAAAGTGTAGTGCAGTCAGTTCTGGATGGCAGATGCATAGTTCAACTCTCCTCCCTGGGCATTGGTTTCAATTAGGCCGTCTGCCAAGTGGCCCATGTGCCTCTGTGTGCTGAAACATTTCTTTGAGGCAGCTTTTTTAAATTAGGAAATAAAGACTTCCCATGTGATTTGCTATATATACAGTTTATGACAATTGATTTTTACAGTTAAAATACGTACATTTTTTGCATATTTCTCTTTCTGCAGAATAGCTGCTTTCTGACAAGAGGAAAAAATAAGCCAAGTGTAAATATTGCATTTCATTTCCTAAGCCTACTCTGAAATTAAATCAAACTTGCATTAAAATGATATTGAAAACCACTGAGGGCCACATAAAATAGCCCTTGGATTCTTTGTTTAAAAAATAAAGGACAAGTAGATCTCTTCCTCCACCCCCAATCTTCTAAGAACAAAGACAGGGAAATAAATGTGCTTGGAGACAAGAAGTTCTACAATCCAAAGACATTTTCTTTCCCTTGCTGCCATTCCATTTTACTACGGTTTTTCACCTCCTGACTTGCTTGTACCTCCCTGGCGCTTGGCAAGGGATACAACAGATTCTAGAAAGGGCCTTCCGGAGAATTTTTAATATCTAGCTGAATCAACAGTCTGAATATACTTCAAAATGCTATACTGTACAGGCTCCAATGAACACATGTATCTAACAGATGAGGAATGGAATCTCAAGGAGGACATTCTCACTTGACAAAAATCTCAACTCTGTTGAAACCAGCCATGGACATCAGTGGTGGTTTAATTGCTTGGGCTGTTGAAAATCACCCCCTTGCTGTTGCTTAGACAGGCAGGCATCCAAGATGTATGTGCATGGGTTGGGGGGAGATGTTTTTGTGTTTGTGTGCAGGGGATAAGGGTTAGGGGCACATTCTTTGAGGTCAGGTCCCCATCCCATGGGGAAGTTGAGGGACATGGGAAAGCCAGCATTATAGCTTCCAGGCTTGTGCAGAGGGATTCAGGACAACTTTGAAGGAACAACCACACTGACCTAGAATGCTTCTTAAACCCTATGCGGAGCACTTAGATGCTGGAGAACTGGAGCTCCCAAATGAGCCATCATTCAACAGATGTCAGTAAGTGTCAGAGCCAAGCTGGATTCAAAATAGTTGGGCACCAGTACCAGCATCTACAATGGCAACCAGCTGTTGAACAGTGGCTTTGAACATGCTCCCTTACCATGCCAGAGCACCAGGAAGGGCATGTCAACTTGGAGATGTTGCAACTGTGCCATGGCTCTGTCATTCAGCTATGAATGGAGGTTCCTTAAAAATGTAATAGCCTAATACTTGGGCAAACCTATAATCCTAGGCTAGCAACAAGAAAGGATGAAGATGGGGGGTGTGGGGGGGATTTGTAACAGAGTAGTAGATAAACGCTAGCTCCATGATCCTGAGCAAGTCTCTTATCCCTGTTTGCCTCAGTTTCCTCATCTGTAAAATAAGCTGGAGAAGGAAATGGTAAATCCCTCCAGTATCTTTGCCAAAAAAACTCCAAATGAGGTCACAAAGAATCAGACACAATTGAAACGGCTGAACTATAAGAATAACAGCAGGCAGAGAATTGAAAAATACTTTAAATAAAGTCACTAATCCAAAGCACCCATTTTAAAGATGTAAATGCCAAAGAAGTGCCAAGGTTACCCAATGAAATAGTAACAGTATAGTCACTTAGATTTGGGGGTGGAAATTTTTTTTTCATTCTAGTTGAATGCCTAATTAAGGCACATGTCCATGAATTTCTTGCCACTTTCCTCAATCAATTACCATTTTGAGAATGTTTTAGAAAACCACATTAACTCTTAGGGCACCATAATACAATGAAATAGGAATTTACCATATGGACTTCGGGTAGCTGAGAGAGTTCATGAAACTGACATTCCCAATGAGTTCCCCCAATGAGAATTTGCTTCATTATCCTGTGAATAAAATCATCCAGTAAAATATGTCTCAGAAGCTAGGTTGTCATGTGAGCTCATATGAATCTTCAAGAAATGCACTTGTATGTGGTTTGCATTTTGCTGTGGTTTGAAATACATGAAGTATTCATATAAACAAAGGAAATAAGTGAGAGAATATGCATTTGTTAAGCATCCATTCTGTGTAAGAATTTTACAAATATCCCTTTTGATAATATTTACATAGAAGGAGAGGAAGGAAGGGAGGCAGTAGGGGAAGACCTGATACCTTTCTTGCACATAGGTAGCTGGTGACTAAGCAATGGACCTGAAGTCAGATAGAGCCGAGTTTGAAACTGACTTCAGACATTTATTAGTTTAGTGACCTTGGTCAGCTCACTTGACTTCTGTCTTCTGCAATATCCTCAATTTTAAAATGAGGATGACAATAGTACTTACCTTCCAGGGTCGATGTGAGGATCAAATGAGATAGTATTTGTAAAGCTCTTAATACAGAGCCTGGCACATAAGCTCTAAATAAATTTGCATTCTCTTATCTGCTCCTATATAGATGAGGTTGTGTCCCTCATTTATTTAAAAATCTTCAGTGGCTTCCAATTCTCCTTAGTAAAATTCAAGCTCATTTCTTTGGCATTCAAGGTCCTCCACATTTCCATACCCTCCCTTTCCAGCCTCTGGACATCACTGCCTTCCATGTACTCCAACCAAATTGGACATGCTCTGCATCATCACTGTCTTCTTTATACCTAGAATAATTTCTCTTCCTCCATTCCTCTATGCGATTCCTTCCCATCATTGCAAATGAAATGTAAAATTCTTCATGAAGATTTCTTGATCTCCCTAGTTGCTAATAAGCTTTCCCCTTGGACCTCATATAGAATGTTGATTAATAGATCTCTAATACTTTTACCATGTACTATTATGCATTATAATTATGTCTCATTATCTCTCTCAAAAAATAAATTACACAAGGGATAGCTCTGCATCTTCTGCAACACCTAGGGCAGTATTATAAAGCATAGTAGTCACTTGCTAAATACTCATCACTTGTTTTCTGTATTTGTCATGCCCTGACTAATCCTGAAATTGTTCGAAGAAATGACAGTAGCTGGGGCAGGGAGTTCCTTCTCCACAACTTCTACCAAAAATGTGCTTGTTCCTCGCTGCCTGTTAATGGTGGCCCTTGGGTACTATGATAAAGCTTCCTCAGGTCAGGGATTGTTGTACATCTCCTATTTGTGTTTCCAATGTTTATATAATGCCATAGTAGGTACTTAATAAAAGTTTGTTGAAAAAACAAAGACTTGGAAACACCTTACTAACTAACAAAGACAGCAGGCTGACACGTGATAATGATGAAAGTGGTGGTGATGGAGAACAATAATTATTATTGATAATACTAATAATGATGGTTTAGAAGTATACAGGAGTCAGCTTATGATGACTCTTGAGAGATGAGTGTTAAATTTTCAATGTAGCATTTAAATTTTGAAATTCATCAAATGGTCCAAATCAGGGCTTGCTTTATTCATTTTGTTGATTGCCTAGATCACAAGAAAATGAAGAATATGTTAATGAAGACTAAACTTAAAAGTGCATTGTAAGTACTTTTTTTGTCAGTTAAACATTTGTTTATGCATGTTAAACATTTCCCAGCATGTCCTTAATAAAGGTTTATATTCATGTGCAACTTCATGATTATAAAGGACTTCAGAGTATTTCATTCAGTATGTTATCTAAGGCCCTTGCCAATCCTGTGAAGTAGGCTGGGCAGGTAGTATGACTACATCTCCACATCACATGTGGTTGCTACTTGCCCAAAGTGGACCAGTGGAACTTGCAGCAGAGCTTTCTGGCTTCAAGCAGCATTGCTGCTGTAGCATATTGTCTCCAGTATATGGTTACTGCCATAAACCTATACAGTTCTCAACAGAAAGCTAGAAAAATTGTCAAGAAAAAATGGAATTCCATTCAGAAAAGTGTATATTTAATATGCCTGATAATAGATAAAGAAACCAAGAGCCATTTGGAAGCAATAGTCAGGATCAAGGCAGGATCACAATTCCCAAATATAAGTGGGCTAACCTGTCATATAAGTGGGATTGTATCTTACATGACTACTAAAATTGTGGCTCATTATTTAGACTTCTATGGCTTAGAACCAGGGAAAATAGCAATTGTTTTTTTTTTTTTCTCCTCTGGCCAGAAACTCTAAGTTTTCCCCTCACAGAATAGTATCTTTGTGATGGGCCCATCTTTCATCTCAATTGTTACCTTACCCTTAGTCATGAAATGGAAATTGCCTCAGACAAACCAAGAGCTCAGAAAAACCCTAATTCAGAAAAGCCAAGGTCAGCCATTGCATCCTGGGCCATTGCCAGACATATTGACTTTTGTCTTGCCACTGGACCTCAGTGTCTCTGGAGGAGAGCATGGGGCTGATAACTTTACATAGCTCTGACTCACTTAAATCCAGTTCATGGGCAAGACCACATGATATCATTGGTCGTCCTCTAGAATAAAGAATGAACAGGAAAAATAGTGAGCTTCTTGAGAGCAGGGCTTATCATTCTGCTTGAATTTGTATTCTTGGGGCTTAGCATCGTGCCTACAACAAGATAGATGCTTATCAGTCATTGTTGACTTGGTAGGGACAGGTGCACAGGCAACTAATGAGACGCAGGGGCCAACTGTCACCTGTAGCACAACTAAAGTTCGAAGCTAATACCAGTCCTTTGAAGCAAAAGGGTAGCACAGAGGTATAAGCCAGAAGGACTGGGCAAAGTCATCGTGCCATGTCAGGTACAGGTGGTAGTGGTACCGGCAAAGTATTGGACAAGTAGTAAAGTGAAGATGATAAGTGAGGGAATATTCACTTGTGCAAGTCAGGAAATCTGAGATTAAACTGAAAGGAAATATTTTAGGGCTCCAGTGGTCAAAAGTCAGAACCAGTTCGGAAGTTGTCATCCAAAGCTAAAGCTAGGGAACATTGGTAGAGTTGGATCAAAAAAAATTGTCAAATTCTGTTGCTAGGATCTTTGACCTTCTTCCTGAGTGATTGTGACCCATGTGTGGTTAATAGTCCTTCATTAAATGATCAGAATAAAGCCTGGCAAGGAAAATCTGGTCAATAAAAAGCCTATGACTTTGTTCACTTCCATTTCAAGAACTAGGGAGATAAGAACAGATGAGCAGCTTTGAAAGTAGTTTTCAGAATGTGTCATTTGAATTGGGAGAGCAGTTAGAAGTTAGTGAAGGACTGAACTCAACAGCATGATGTGGCTAGAAAAAAACTGATAAATTTAATTATACCAATGGCTATGCCATAAGAAATAACAAATATGAAGAATACAAAGAAATCTGGGAGGCCATATGAAGGATTAGAGGATGAAGTAAATATGACTTTTAATATGAGATGATAAAGTGAATATAGAGCTTACTATGTGCTAAACCCTTTACAATTATCTCATTTGATATTCAGAACAACTCTTTGAGGTAGGCACCATTATTATTTTCGTTTTACAGATGAGGTAACTGAGGCAAACATACTTCAAGTGATTTGCCCAGGATTTTACAGCTGGTAAGTGTCTGATGTTGGACATGACTGAAAATGACTGAGCAATCAAACTCACTAATATCAAATGACAAGCCCTGTCTACTATAATGTGCTTCCTCTCACAACTGGTTTTTATAAATAATAACTTGGAGGTTATGAGGTTTTGTACAGTTATTTTCTTTCTACTTGATTTTTTGTGTAATGTGCTCAAAACATTTTGAAACTTTTTAAAAATTATTTTAACAAGAATGTGAACAGTCGTTTGGAATGATAAGAAACAGTGAGTTCACAAGCAGATGGTTACCTTTATCCAAGTGTAAGGTGCCTAGCACCTGGATAATGGGTTTGACACTTGAAGCCTGAAAGAAGTGGATGGGCTTAATTTTCAGAGAAGAAAGTGGCTGGATTGATAACAGACTGTATGTTGGGGCAGAGGAGAGGAGGGGAAGAGTGAAAAAGAGAAAAGCATGAAGGCTTATCCTAACATTTGGAAGAATGTCTGGCAGGAAATGTCTGCTTTTCATATGATGAATTTAATGTGGCAGTTCAAAATCCAATTAGACATCGTAGGATCATAGGATTTAGAGCAAGAAGAAACTTCAGAGATCATCTCTCCTGAAGATTATGAAAAATCAAAGATTGGCTGAAGGAAGAAAAATTAAGGGGTAGAAATCATTTACATCAAGATTTAAAAAAAAAGAGTCCACAAGTCATTACTGGTGTCCAAAGCTTCAACTATATTTTTTTTGTTTGGCAATAAAAATGACAAAGCTGGTTAGGACTCTGTGTTAACTAAGAGTAAGCAGGCTCTGAGTGAGCACAAAAGCACTTTTATGAGTAAAGCACCTGCGTGTAATTTGATTTTGTGATATCT
This sequence comes from Bettongia penicillata ogilbyi, assembly GCA_023548195.1. Classification (NCBI taxonomy): domain Eukaryota; kingdom Metazoa; phylum Chordata; class Mammalia; order Diprotodontia; family Potoroidae; genus Bettongia; species Bettongia penicillata. The sequence continues at coordinate 3,019,272 of JAJHZJ010000227.1, forward strand.
AATTTAGAAATTCAAAAGCCTTTTGAGCTGACTTCCTGGTTTTAATCAATGTCCTATATATCTCAAGTAAAACAAGATATTATGCATACCCTACTATGTGTTTAAGTACCGTATTGGATGTGGTAGAAGATACAAAAGAATTATATAACAGTCTCTTCCTTCATGAAGACTTGGGAACATTTTACTTCCATATATGAACCAATTAGAAGTCAATAAAGACAGATTACACCTAAGTTGAAAAAAAAACTTACATGAGGCCAGGGAGGGTAAAGATCAGTTATTCTGGCATTTTGAACTATCTTTGAAGTTTTTTCCTGGGAGTCTTTTCTAAAGTTTCATTGCCAGATCAGTGTATTAACTAGTATTTATTAAATACCTATTGTGTTAGGCACTTAATACTAAGTACTAAAATCCAATCTATCTCCATTCTGAAATAGATAAGCAGAGAGTATAGTGGTTTTTTGGAGAGCCAAATTGGAAGACACAAAATTTAAGGAAGAAAAATATTCACAACCCTGTTCCAACCCAACGGATGGATGAATTCTTTCCTGTGATGGAATCTGTTTGCACATTGGGAAAGTAATACCATACATGTTTGGTCAGGTTTCTCTTTTCCATTCTCCTTTCCTGTTTCTTTAATGTTTATCTTATATTTATAATTGCTATGAGGAGATGGTCAGCAGATTTTTGCCATTAATTGAAAGAGAGAGTTCTAAAGCACCTCAGTTTGGCCATGTACAAAATTCTGACAAGGCAGGAAAGAGTCAGAAGCAATCCTATGAAATTAAAGACATTTTGAGGCTAAATTTTATATGTTGACCTCTGGTGATGTACTTGGTGCCTGGAAGAAATATGAATAACACATTGGAGATATGCTCAAAATCTTCCTGACAGCACCAGAGAATTTATGGTCAATGACACAAAGTGACATAAACCACCATCATCATCAAGAAGTATGTGTTAAGTGCCTACATGTGCAGTGCACTGTGCTGGATGATGTACAAAGGAAATCAAGCAGACATGGCCCCTGTCTATTGAAAGTTGTGATCCAAAGCAGACAACACTGACAAGACACAACTATCAAAGAAGACACATACACTCAGACAAATATCTGCAACACAACATGTAATGTACATGGATTTTATGAATAAAGAATACATAGCTATAGATGATAGATAAATATGACAGAAAGAAAAAGAAATGCATAGATGAGTTAATAGATGATAGAAAGTGAAAAAAATAGATAAATGAGTGAATAGATGATAGAAAAATAAAGATAGATTAATGGATGGATGATAGAAATAAATAAAAATCTAAATAGGTGATAAAAAGAAAGCTGTATGGAGCACAGTCACAAAGACCCAAAGATGGAAGGAAGGAAGGAAGAGAGAGTCACTCCCTATTTGGTGGACAAAAATCAAGAAGGGTGAGGATTGAGAACAATATTATTTGATTTAACAACAAAGAGAATGTTAATGAGGGGACACACAGGATAGAGTCTGGGTCTAGCGTTAGGAGACCTGAGTTCAAATCCAGCCTCAGACACTAATTTGGTGACTTTGAAGAAGTCACTTAATCTCAATTTGCCTCAGTTTCCTCACCTGCAAAATTAAACTAATAATAGCACCTTTCTCCCAAGGTTGTTAGGAGAATCAAATGAGAAAATATTTGCAAAGCACTCACCACAGTGCCTGGCATAAAATTGGTGCTATTTAAATACTAGCATCATCATCATTAATGTTGGTGATTTTGGAGAGAGGAGTGCCAGGCAATACATAAGGCATTAGAAATATACATATGAAGAATAAAACAAGCATTAAGAGAGGAGGGAAGATTGTCCAGAAATAGGAAGGGGACAGTCCCACTATACTGTGCCCTCAACAAGTAACTATAGGAATGCCCTAATCAATTCTGGTTGTCATAGTATAGTAGACCTGCACAACTTGTAAATTTCTTCAGTTGCCACAGATCACGTGATAAACAGGAGGGAGTGCACAATAGCTACCCCACATTTTTTATGGGCTACCCAAAATTCTTTGGCCGGCTGCAAGCAACCCATGGGTCATATGTTGTACAGACCTGTATTGTATGAATGTCATCAATGTGAGCAAACATCCAGAGAAGGATGACCAGGGTGAATTGCAAATAGATTTGGGTTTGATCCAAGAAAAATTCTTAACAGTTAGGACTATCCATACATGGAATGGATTGCCTTGGGAAATGATGAGTTCCCCCTCACTGGATGCCTTCACAGTATGGACTGGACACTAGAACTTCCTTTCCGTTCTGAGTTTCAGTGATTCTCCAAGTTTCCAAATCTGAGGTTCCTTTTACCTCTGAAATTACATAATTCTGTGTGGTATGTAGTCAAGGTGGGAAATAGCTGTCTTGGCTCTTGTCTAGTTGCACATTCAGAAAGTCTGGGTTTGGAATTAAGTCATCACTCTGTGTGGGGTTAGTCAGGAATGTCTTAATGGAAGACGTAGGATTTCAAACACTGTTGAAATGAAATTAGGGAAATATGTGGGTGAGATGAGATATATAAAAGACAGAGTGTTCCAGGAAGTGGTGGCAAGTATATAGTCAAATTGGTCAATGATTATTTTGGAAGTACATGTTGACTGGATTTAGGATGCAGCTTGAGAGAAAACTTAGAGAAACGAATGAAATAATTGGACATGAAGTAAGTTTTGGTCAGTGAGGAGTGCAACTAAAGAAGGCCATGTAGGTTATCACTGTATTTTATGGGACTATGAACAAAACTCTCAACTCTTTCACTGAAGGAGATGACATGACGAAAATTATGAGCAGAGAGCCAATTCATCCAAACGAGTGTTCATTTAGTCCTATAAGCAAAGCACCAAGAGAGACACGAGAAACACAACAGAATCAAAAACAATTCCTTCCCTCAACAACCAACAGCATTTATGGAATTAACTCTGAAACATTACCTATTTTTCCATTCAGAAATAGGATCTTTGTTCCATATTGATCCTTATAACATTTTACAGAATGCATAACGCCTACTCTTCATTTGGAAAATCTTACAATAATGCCCTTTGATCAAAAGCTGTAAAATTTTGACCTGACTTGACCAGACTGAAATCCTAGCAATGTTGTTAAATTTTATGATAGAAGTCCTGCAATGATAGAGTTTGTCAAGGGAGAAAGTTATCATAGGCTTGTTTCTAAACTACGATTGGACTTAGAGTGAAAAGGAAAGAGGTAGAAATGAGTTATGTTGTGACAAAATAAATATCAATATTTAACACAATCGACTGGATCTATAATGTGAAAGACAGAGCAAGAAACAAGTTCAAGCATCATTCTTAGCAAGCTTATGCAATTGTAGCTTCACCCGATGGGATATAAAATCATTAGTTAAAATCAGAAAAGGAATAATCCTGGGCAAACATGGCAGGAACAAAGGACCTTCTAAGGTATCTTACTCATCTTTTGAGTCTACAGTTCCTTGAAATGAAATTCCAAGACTGCCTTTTAGAAAAAAAATCTATTTTGAATTACTTGGGAGTTTAAAAAAATTAAAAATAAAAACTAAAAAATTAAAAATTAAAAAAAAGAAATAGATGAAAATTTCAGCTATTAGTTCTCATAATTCCAGGGATGTCTTTGATTCACTAACTAGAAAATACAAAATATAATGGCAAGATCGATTCAGTTCTTTGATATTGTCATAAGGTGAAAGGCAATTACAGTAATTGCACAATTGTATTATTTAAGAAAACAAACACCCCTGTTTTTATTCAGTGCTTCTTTATGAAACCCATTTCTGGGCTGTTGTTTGTTTTTTAATTTGCTCTTCATTGCCTGCTTTGCAATGGGACATGTGGTTGCAATTGTGTTTAACAAAATTCATGATCCTAACATTGTACACCAAAGTCAATGTGTCTTCCTGGCACACAACGGCCTAATTCAAACACTTCTCTAATGTTTGGGGTTTCTGTCTCAATTGACAAAATTGAAAAATATGTATTAGCCAAGCAAAACCACTATCTCAAAGTCATGTTGAAAATTACTCCAACCTGTCAAAGCCAATTGAAATGCCTGCCCCTACCCCAATTTCCAGCTTCATTATGTATGTGAAATAGGAAGAGTTGGATTTTATTATAACCACATGCAGAATGAAATGAGTAATCACCTCTATCTTATGTATCTAATACCACAGATGATCTTCTTTTCAAAGAATCTTCTCTTTCCACATATGCATGACTTTCCATTACTTAGCTTCTCTCACCTGTTCTGAATAAAGGGTTTGGTTTTAGCATGCTAGCTTAATTACTCATAGGTGGTATATATAACGTTATCATCAACCAGTTATGAGCATCATCTTAGGTACTGTGAAATTCTAAAGAAAAAGTTCTAGAATCAACCTTATTCAGTCAATAAGAATTAATATAATCTGGGCATTATGCTGTCAGACCAGATACAACTACCATTTGGGTTACTTCATAGAGTACTAGGGCACCCTGGAGTTTGTGGGGTATTTTTTTTCTACTCATTGATTTTATCCCCCACAAGTTTTGTAACCCCTCAGTAATTATCACCTCAGCTCCATTTAACTAATTTGGGTAGCTTTTACAAAAAGGGATATTTACTTCAAAGATATAATAAAAACAAAAATACAAGCATTTCCTCCAGCATCTCGTGGCCATAACCCCCTGATACTACTTCAGTCTCTAGGGGGGAATTAGACTCATGATTTAACTCAGTTCCTGCGTAGTGTTTATTCCACCATGTTCATGTGCAAAGGTGGTACTGTTTCCATTTGACTGGAGTCTTGAAGTCATTCACAATGTCTTGAAAGAAAATTCCAAGACTGTCCCTCAGAAGAGGAAAAAAAATTCTATTTATATTAAATTATTCTTTAAATTATCTCCTTGGGAGCTTTAAAAAATAATAAGAAAAGGATTAAAATTTGAGCTATTAATCCTCATAGCTTCAGATCCCAGCAATTTCTCCTTGTTCCTTGGGGTATGAGTGCTGTGCTGGCTGTAAAACCCAGCCTGGATTCTCATTCTCAGATTCCTATGGCTCACTGCCCTAAAGTTAAAAAGTCTCTTCCCTGTACCTAGAATGGAAAAAGTATAAGGGTGGGCAAGAGGATCCCTTTTTCAGGGGCTCCACGGCCCCTCCCTTACAACATAGTTTCTCACCAGATGATGTCATCGCACCAGAACACCACTGAAAGACAATGTTGTGAAGATCTGACCAACCTATTCAGGCCTTTCCAAAGACGCTGATAATTCTGACTAAACAGCTAATGGAAAAAGTTCATACATCTTGAAGCAGTTACAGAATTTCTACCCATGCTCCAGTAACCCCAATTGCCTCATCCTGGGTCTAGTCATCTAGTCATCCTATTGAATATCTGGTCCCTGAATTCAGATGGCTCTGGAGGAGAAGTGAGGCTGGTGACATTGACAGCCCTCCCTCACTCAAAACAAAGGCAAGTGCAAATCATGTCATCATTTCTCTGATGGCATGGTCTTCTTTGGCAATGAAGGATGAACACACACAATCTCCAAGGTACTTCTATTATACATAATCTCCCAGAATTTTGGGATTTTCCTGGAACCAGCTCCCCTTGCATCTTCCATGTTCATGTACCAAAAATCTCATGATATATGCAAAGTTAAGTATGAACTCATTTCAAAGGGAGGACACCTGTAACTGGGTGATCAAGACAGGCCTTCCATAGATAGTGGTTGAGTTTAAATGGAAGCTAGGGATTCTATATAGATGAAGTGAAGAGTGAGTGAACTTCAGATATGACAGCAGCCCATAAGAGGCATATAGATATGGGCTAATAACAAATAGGCTATATTTTGTTTAGAATGTAGAATGTTTGGCAAGCAGTTATGTGCAATAAGACTGAAGATATACACTAGGGTCTTATAGGCAAAGATTTTAGATGTCAAACAGAGGGATTTGTATCTTTTTTCTCAAGTCAAAGAAAGGCCTAGAACTTCTTGAGGAAAGGAAGGACATGGACTTACCTGAAAATGTTGTGTTAATGAGGACTCTAAAAGCATACTACACTCAAATATTTTCCATTACCTGAAATAAATTAATTGAAGTTAAAGAAAGAAACATCTGCAGTGGATTTCCAAATGCCAGAGATGCATATAGAGCTATTCCAATAAGCATGTGTATATTTTCTCCAAACCTTCAGAGCAGCAAATGATCCCTCTTTGAAATCAGTGGAAGTCAGTACACATTAGACTAATCAGTGACAAAGGAGGGAAAGAAGCCTTGTTTGAGAGAGAGAGGCAGAGACAGAGACAGAGAGAGACAGAGACAGAGAGAGAGAGAGAGAGAGACAGAGAGAGAGAGACAGAGAGAATGAGAGACAGAGATACAGTAGAAAAAAAGAACTATTCTTGGGGCCAAAACCTGAGTTTGAATCTAGGTTCTGAAACTCATCTGTTCAAACCTCATATCCTCACCTCAGGCCTTTTCATCCCCAATTAAGCCTTGCCTTTATGCTGGATACCAGTTATCTACCTCTGGCCTCTGCCCCAGGGCCTTTACATGGAACCTTAAATTAGTTCTATACAGACCTTATAACCTGTCTTCTTTCTATTGATTTATCAGGGAACTCTGTTTGCCACAGATCCAAGTCACCTTACTCTAGCCTTTTCATCTAAAAGATGAAGGAAGGAAGGAAGGAAGGAAGGAAGGAAGGAAGGAAGGAAGGAAGGAAGGAAGGAAGGAAGGAAGGAAGGAAGGAAGGAAGGAAGGAAGGAAGGAAGGAAGGAAGGAAGGAAGGAAGGAAGGAAGGAAGGAAGGAAGGAAGGAAATGAGTATTAACCATCCACTATGTGCTAAGCACTAGGCAAATTACTTTGCAAATATTGTCTCATTTGGTCCCCACAAAACAACTGATCACTACAACCTTGGGAGATAAGTGTTATTATTATCTCCATTTTACAGATGAGGAAACTGAAGTAGATAGAAGTGACTTTCTAAAGCCCACACATGTAGTAAGTATCTGAAACTGGATTTGAATTCAGCTGACAGCAATGTATCTACTGTACCCCCAAGCTGCTCCTATGGCAAGGAGCCCTAGATCAGCCTGTAAACCACACTAAGTGCCTTCCTGATTCACCCCAGGGGTTTTCCAGTGAGCTTTTCTTTAGGTTCAAAATAGGCTGCTTCCACTTGGCATCTTCACTCCAGAGATTCTCCAGTTCTAGGAGAGCCTGGTGTACCTTAAACTGCCAGTTCTCATCTCCTAATTGGATTCCCTGATGCTATACCTTCTCAGCCTCTTGTACTCTGGGAGGAAGGCCTCTTGAGCCTCACAAGACACAACATCACTACCTGCTGTGAAGTTGGACTTTTGAAAGACGACCTTGAACAATCTAATCATCTGCCTCCTTCACCAGACTTCTCTGTAGCCTGTGATCTTCTGCCTGGGCTTCTTCCTTAGGGGTTAGCACACTCCAATCCCTTTATACGCTCCCTAACCCAATGATTCTGAAGCCTTTGATGTGGAAGTGCAATCTGCTCAGTCCCCATGACCCTACTCCTCTACTCTATCTCAGTGACACCCATGATGGTCATGCCCTTGATCTTGCCGTGACCCACAAGTGTTCCATTTCCATGTCCATGAATTGAATTCTCTTATCTCATCATATCCTTCTATCTTTCCATCTTGTTCCCTACTTTATAATCCATAACTTTGCTCTTCATTCTCAACATGACTTCCTCAGCTCTTTCCTGGGCTATCACCCTTCACTGGTTGTACTCTCCTCTCTTCTTTATCTTGACAATTTGGGTGGATCAGCTCAACTCAATATCATCTCTATTTGTCTATATTCTGCTTTGTCCTGTCACTGATCATGCCTTGCCAAACTCCGAAAATGCATTATTTACTCACACCATCTGCCTCCTTTGCTTTTATTCAGTGTAGCTGAAAAGAATTAAAGAAAGTCACAAAAGTGTACTGACTGGGCCACTAAAAATTTCTATTACACAATTTCAACTGGGACTTCACCACAACAGCAATTCCAAACATTTCTATCCCCTTCAAGCCTCCTACAGCACCACATTTTCCTACTGTCTCAGAAGAGGACCTTACCTCTTACTTCATTGAAAGAATTGAAACCATTTGCTGAGAGTTCCCTCTTCTCCCCTCCTGCTTACCTCACTTCACTCACACACATTGCCTTGCTATCTTCTCCTTCATAACGCTCACTTATAAAGAGGAAACCATTGTCCTTACCAAGGCTATGTGCAAACTTAATTCTATCCTGTCTTCACATTCTCTACAACCTTCACTCTCCAATCTTCAGTGTCTCCCTAACTACTGGCTCCATTCTTGCTGCTTACAAATATGTCTTCCCCATTCTTGCCAACTATCATTCTATATTTTCCATTTCTTCTTAGGAGTCTCCCTTAAATATAAATATATCCACATTTAATTGTAGCCTTCGAGGGGAAGACAATTTCGGGGGAAAGAACAGAGTAAAAAAGTGCACAGCAGAGGATAAAAGAAATCTTACAAGGAAGCAAAGAAAAGATGGACAACTCTCAATATAATGCATAGTATTTATTATATAGGCATTCTTGAAATGGAAATTTATTGCTCTATATTCTGCTACACACATGACATGGTTTTTTCCCTTTTCTTATTTTTTATTTGTTCCAATATTAAGTTTATAATATGTTTTTCTTTTCTTATTGCATATTTAAGTTTTCATAATAAAAAAGAAAAAGAAAACTCCTTGAGAAATCCATCTACAATCCTTGCCTCCACTTCTCTCATTCAATTATGAACAATAATCATCCTAGCTTCTCCTTCATTTTTCAACCAAAAGTACTCTCTCCAGAGTGACCAATGATCCCTTACTTGCTATATCTAATGGTCATTTTTTTAATTCTATCATCATCCTCTCTGAAGTCTTTGACACTGAATATCATGCTTTTCTTCTGAATACTTTCTCCTCTCTAAGTTTTCATGACATTGCTCTCTCCTGGTTCTCTTTTTTACCCTCCTTTGCCGGTTCTTCAGTGGTCATACCCATTAAATATGACTTTCCCCCAAAGCTTTGTTCTGAAATATCTTTTTTCTCTCTATACTACTTCACTTGATGATGTAATTAGCTTCCCTGAATTTAATTATCTTTTCTATGAAAGTGATTCCCTGTTCTTGATTCAGCCTCTCTCCTAAACTCCAATGATTCCCATTATTTCTTCCATCACTCTAGTTTCAGCAAAAGAGATGATCTTTCTCTTTGCCAAGGTCAATTATAGGCACCCTTGATCCCATCCTTTCCCATGTTCTCCACAGATAAAGTCACATAGGTCACTAAGTGGATAAAGTACTGGGCCTAGAGTCAGAAAGACCTAAGTTCAAATGTGGCCTTAGACACCTACTGGTTGTAGGACTCTGGACAAGTAATTTAAGACTTATCTGCATCAGTTTCCTCAACTATTAAGTTGGGGAAACAATAGCACCTATGTCCCAGGATTATTATGAGAATCTCAACTATCACCCTGCACTAGATATACTCTCCTCCTTTCTCTATCTTGAAACCTTAATAAATCAGCTCAACTCTACACCACCATCCATACTTAAACTGTCTTCTTTGTCTTATCACTGATCATGCTTGCCAAACCCCAAACATGGATTAATTACTCATACCATCTGCCTTCTTTGCTCCTATTCATGTGAGACTGAAAGGAACTGAAGAAAGTCATGAAAGAGTGCTGACAAGGGCCACTAAAAATGTATATTACACCACCTCAATTAGATCAGTTAATCAGCAAGCATTTATTATTGCCTACCATATGTCAGGCACTGTGCTAGGTGTTGGGGATACAAAGACAAAATATGAAAAAATCCCTACTCTCAGGGGAAACATGTTTGTGGATATATCCATATCTATACACAGAACAAATTTAAGTTGAATAAATTCAAAATAAATATCAGCATAAACTTAGATAAGTCTAAGGGAATTGCCTTACACTCAAAGGAAATACCAGAGGCAAGATTTGAACTTGAGTTTCCTGATTGGAAGTCCTACATGTTATTTACTTCTCTAGCTCACAAAAATAAATGTGAATAAAGACAATGGAGTGTATTTAATATGTCAGAAGAGAGGTGCTAAATAAATGTCTACGGTATTATTTATTGGTTTGGGAATATTTCCTGAAAAAGTTCTCATTTTCCCAAAATGAATCTTTGTGCTTCCAACTGCTCTGATATAAATCAGGAAAATTGAAAGGATTTTTATGAAAATTAGAAACAGTTATATCGTAAAACATTCAAATACTTGTAAAATTATGTTTTTTGAAATTATGCCTAAAGGCAAACAAAAGAAATTGTTCCAGTCTGCCTGTGTCATTGTTTCATAAATGTAGTGTACAAGTATAACAATTTTGCTAGAAATATAAAGGAAAAGATAATGGTTCTCTAGGCCCTGAAGATTGATATACAATTTAGAATGGAACATTCATATTTTTAATTGTCACAAAATGGAAATAACTTACTGTTAATTCTTATTCAATGGTCTTATAATTACCCTCCCTTTACAAAATGAATAAGGACATGTAAATAGTGTTACAATGCCCTTAATTTTAGGTTCTGTATGGTTTCTGTCACAAGTTTAAAAAATTTCAGGTAAATATTTAATTTCAAGAAGTTTCCACATAAAACTGTTTTTAGAGGCAAAAATCAACTTATTCTGGTTTATAAAGAAGCTAAAATCCACACAGTTCATGATTTCTTTCCGTAGTCTTAGTTAATTTTTCTAAAAGCAGACACTTGATGTCCTATAGGTTTGAGACAAAATTCATACTTATAAAGTTCTATGTGAAAAAGAAAAGATCTGTCTCTCTTGTGGGCACTCAAACTATCTGTAATGTGCTTCATAGAACTCAGTGCTACCCTGTAGCCAGCAGTAGCCTTCCTCAATTGATCATGACCTAGAGCATAAAGATCTCACTAAAAAAATGCAGAGAGACAAAACTATTAGATATTCTTTCGTGATCAGAACATAATAAAAACTAAAATAAGTAAAGAATCTTGAAAAAAAGTATAGAAGTATTTCAAACTTTTATGCATCTGCAAACACATTGACTTAGATACCCCCTCCAATGGGTCAGACTCTACCACGCCTTCTCATCCTTATTTTTCTTTATCTTCCTGTAAATCTTGTGTAGAGCATTTACAAAGCAGGATGGGACTTTTTTTTAGTCTTCTTGACATTGCATGAAGAAAACTGAAGTATGCAAGCTGACTGTGAGCTTTAATTGATACTTACTACATGACTGGTTCACCTCCGTTTATATGTTTTCTTTAATTTATGGGGGAGATCTCAGGCATATCAGTCCAGTATGGGAGTCCAGTGGAAGTGAGCAAGAGAGAGCCATGGAGCTCCAGGCAACTGCAGCAGCTGCTCCTGAGATTATCAGGCCACAGAGTAAATGTCTATGTCACTTCCTTGAACTTCCAGGAGACAAATGGTGGAGTGATTGATAAATGCTCTACCCTTCCCCTTGTTGACCTTGAAAAACCCATAAAATATTTCCCTGGGAAAAATCCTGAAACAATTGGATCAGCCGAAGGGGCAAGTACTCTTACCCTGTGAGGCTTGAAAAATTGCAATGGGGGGGTCCATCTTGCTGTGACTGAAGGGGATGAGTGCAGGATCAGAGCTTTCCTAGAACACTTCAGTGAACCAGGAGGAGATCCTGAGGCCCAAGAGGGTAGAGCCCGCAGTTGTCAACACCAGGACCCCAGGTGTGCCTCAGCACAACCAGAGGGATAGGGAAGACACTAGTGCAAATACTAGTTCATCAACCACTGATCCTGCCTGTGCTCAGGAGAGGAGACCTCCTATGGACAGACCACCCCTCACCCACACTTAACACAGCAAGTTCCAGGGTAACTAGAGAAATCCAGAAGGATTTCACCTGGCTTCTGCTTTGGCACATCAACCAGCTGAGCACCAGGTAAGTTATAGCATTCTAGCCTCTAGCTGAAAGAACCAAAAGCCACAATACACAAATCCTCATGTTCTAAACACAAGAATGGTGGGACAGAGCCCCCTGTGCCCCAGAAGCAGAGATCCGCTTCAAAAGCCAGGAAAAGGGCAATCATCATGAAGCAAACCAGAAAAGATAAGACTATAGAATCTTTCTATGAGAATAAGGACCAAAATACGAATACCGAAGAGGCCAGCATTGAGATTGTATTCCTATCTGAAACTTCAGAAGGGAATATGAACTGGTCTCAAGTCCAAAGAGGATTCTTAGAAGAGCTCAAGAAGGATTTTGAAAGCCAAATTAGGGAACTAGAAGAAAAACTGGCCAATAAAAATATGAAAAAGAAATCATGGAAGATTTTAAAAGGAAAATTAGACTAATGGAAAAGGAAGCACAAGCCCTAACTGGGAAAAATTGGACAAATAGAAAATGAAGTACAAAAACTGAGAAAATAACTCCTTAAAATGAACAATTGGACAGATGGAAAAGAAGATGCAAAAGTTAACTGAAGAAAACAACTTGATAAAAATTAGAATTGGGCAAGTAGAAGCTAATGACTCTATGAGACATCAAGAATCAGAAAAACAGAATCTCTAAAGAACTGAAAGATAGAAGAAAATGTAAAATATCTAACTGGAAAAACAACTTATTTGGAAAATAGATCCCAAGAGAGAAAAATCTAAGAATTATTGGTCTACCAGAAAGCCATGGTGAAAAAAAGAATCTGGACAATATCTTCCAAGATATCATCAAGGAAAACTGCCCAGAAGTCCTAGATCCAGAGGACAAAATAGCCATTGAAAGAATTCACTGTTCACCTCCTGAAAGGAGCCCAAAACTAAAAACACCAAGGAATATCGTTACCAAATTCCAGAACTATCAAGTGAAGTAGAAAATACTACAGACATCCAGAAAGAAACCATTCAAATATCAAGGAGCTACAGTTAGGATCACACAGGACTTTGCAGTTGCTACATTAAAAGGTCAAAGGGATCAGAATATGATATTCCATTAGGCAAAGGATCTGGAACTACAACTAAGGATCAATTACCCAGCAAAATTGAGCATAATATTTCTGGCAAGGAGATAGACATTCAGTGCAATAAGGGATTTCCAGACCTTCCTGATGAAAAGGTGAGAACTCAATGGAAAATCTGATCTTCAAACGCAGGTCTCAAGAGAGGCATAAAAAGATAAACGGGGGGAAAATAACTTGTTACACAATATTGCGAAACTCGTTACATCCCTATAAGGGAAGATAATACTTGTAAATCTTGAGAATTTTATGTGTATTATGAAATATAAAAGAGATATACATAGATAGATGGAGTGGGTATAAATTAAATGATGTAATAACAAATGTGATTTAAGGGTGAGAAGGGATTGTAATGGGAGAAGTGAAAAGAAAGAGGCAGAAAAAGATAAATTCCACCACAGGAAGAGGCACAAAAATATATTACAGTGGAGGGAAAGAGGGAAGGGAGATGAGCATTGTCTGAGAGGTACTGTCATCTGATTAGATTCAAGGAGGGTACAACAAACTCAGTTAAGTATAGAAATACAATTAGCTCTATAGGCAGTAGGAGGGGAAAGGGAAAAGAAAACCAGGGGGAGCTAAAAGGAAGAGAAGAAGTAGTAAGGGAAAGGGGGATTAAAAGGGAGGAGGACTGGCTGAAAGAAGGGAGGGAAGACTGAGGGAGGCAGTCGTTAAAAACTTAAAACTCTATTGTGGAGAGGAAGACAGAAGGAAAAACTAAAAGTATAAATGAGGGGAAAGGAGATGGAGGGAAAGACACAGATAGTAATCATAACTGTGAATAGGAATCAAATGAACTCTCCCATAAAATGGAGAAGGGTAGCAGAATGGATTAAAAGCCTTAATCCAAAAATATGTTATTTACAAGAAACACATTTGAAACAGGGGCATACACACAGAGTAAAGGTAAAAGGCTGGAGCAGCATATTGTGTGCTTCAGCTGATGTAAAAAAAAGCAGGGGTAGCAATCCTTATCTTAGACAAAGAAAAAACAGAAATAGATCTAATCAAAATAAATAAGAAAGGAAACTATATCCTGTTACATAATGCAATAAAAATTATATGTATTAAAAGGCCATGGAAAGATAAACCAAAAATTAATTGGAGACTAAATAATCTAATCCTAAAGAATGAGTGGGTTAAACACAACTTCATTCAAGAGAATAATGAGACAACCTATCAAATCTTATGGGATACTGCAAAAGCAGATCATAGGGGAACATTTGTATCTTTGAATTCCTACATGAATAAAATAGAAAAGAGGAGATCAATGAATTGGACATGCAGATGAAAAAGCTAGAAAAAGAACAAAGTGAAAACTCCCAAGTAAATATCAAATTAGAAACACTGAAAACCAAAGGGGAGATTAATAAAATTGAAATTAAGAAAACTATTGAACTAATAAGTAAAACTAAGAGTTGATTTTATGAAAAAAACAATAAAATTGATAAACCTTTGATCAAATTGATTAAAAAAAAGAAGAAAATCAAATTATCAATATCAGAACTGAAACAAAGGTGAACTTCCCTCCAACGAGGAGGAAATTAAAACAATAATTAGAAATTATTTAGACCAACTGTTCATAAATTTGACAATCTAAATGAAGTGAATGACTATTTTTTTAAAATATAAGTTTTCCAGATTAACAGAAGAGTAAGTTGAATACTTAAGTAACCCCATTTCAGAAAAAGAAATTAAACTCCCCAGGAAAAAAATCTCCAGGGCCATATGGATTCACAAGTGAATTCTATCAAACAATTAAAGAACAGTTCGATCCCATACTATATAGAATATTTGTGAAAACTGGGGAAGAAGGAGTCCTACCAAATTCTTTTTATTATATACATATGCTTCTAATAACTAAACCAGGAAGAGTCAAAACAGAGAAAGAAAATTACACACCAATTTCTCTAATGAATAAAGATGGCAAAAATTTTAAATAAAATGTTAGCAAAAAGAATGCAACAACTTATCACAAAAATAATATACGATGATCAGGTAAGATTTATATCAGGAATTCAGGTCTTGTTCAGTATTAGGAAAACTATTAGCATTATTGATCATATCAACAACAAAAGTAACAGAAACCACAAGATTTTTTTCAATAGATACAGAAAAAGCTTTTGACAAAATGCAAAACCCATTCCTATTAAAAACCTTGGAGAGCATAGGAATAAATGGAACTTTCCATAACATAATAAGCAGTATCTACCTAAAACCATCAGCAAGCATTGTATGCAATGGGGACAGGCTATATACATTTCCAATAAGATCAGGGGTGAAACAAGGATATCTATCATCACCACTATTATTCACTATGGTACTAGAACTGTTAGCTGTAGCATTAAGAGAAGAAAAAGAAATTGAAGGAATTAGAATAAGCAAAGAAGAAACTGAGTTGTCACTCTTTGCAGATGATATGATGATATACTTAGAGAATCCTAGAGAATCAAGTAAAAACTATGTGAAATAATAAACAACTTTGGCAAAATTGAAGGTTGCAAAATAAATCCACATAAATCATCTGCATTTCTATATAATACTAAGAAAGCCCAACAGCAAAAGATAGAAAGAGAAATCCCATTTCAAGCTGTGGTAGACACTATAAAATATCTGAGAGTCAACTGCCAAAATAAACTCAGGGACTACATGAATACAATTACAAAACACTTTTCACACCATTAAAGTCAGATCTCAGTAAGTGGAAAAACATGTTGTTCATAGGTAGACTGAGCCAATATAATAAAATGACAATTCTACCTCTATTAATTTACTTATTCAGTGCCATACCAATCAAACTGCCAGATAATTATTTTCTAGAGCTAGAAAAATAATATCAAAATTCATCTGGAAGAACAAAAGTTCCAGAATATCACAGGAACTGATGAAAAGCAATGCTAGGAAAGATGGCCTAGCCCTACCAGATCTCAAACTGTATTATAAAGCAGCAATCATCAAAACCACTTGGTACTGGCTAAGAAACAGAGAAACAGGAAGCTAATGAATGCTGGAGAAGATGTGGGAGAGTTGGAACACTAATTCATTGTTGATGGAGTTGTGAGCTGATCCAACCATTCTGGAGAGTAATTTGAAACTATGCCCAAAGGGCTATAAAAATGTGCATACCCTATGACCCGGTAATATTGCTTCTAGAACTGTATCCCAAAGAGATCATAAAAATGGGAAAGGGTGCTACATGTACAAAAATATGTATAGCATCTCTCTTTGTGGTAGTCAAAACCTGAAAATCAAGGGGATGCCCTTGGGAAATGGCTGAACAATTTGTGGTATAGGTATGTAATGGAATACGATTGTGCTATAAGAAATGAACAGGGCTTTCAGCTTTTCTCCCAAGCTCAGTGCCAGGATCGACTACTTCAGTCGCATCCCACAAACAACATGGTGAAGGTTGGAGTCAATAGATTTGGCCATATTGGGCGCCTGGTGACTAGGGCTGCATTCACCTCAGGTGGAGTAGACATTGTGGCCATCAATGACCCCTTCATTGACCTCAACTATATTGTTTATATGTTTCAATATAACTCCACCCATGGCACGTTCAAGGGCACTGTCAAGGCTGAGAATGGGAAACTGGTGATCAATGGAAAAGCTATTACCATCTTCCAGGAGAGGGATCCCACCTATATCAAATGGGGAGATGCTGGAGCCGAGTATGTTGTAGAGTCCACTGGAGTCTTTACCACCATGGAAAAGGCTGGGGCTCACTTGAAGGGTGGAGCCAAGAGGGTCATCATCTCTGCCCCTTCTGCTGATGCCCCAATGTTCGTGATGGGAGTGAACCATGAGAAATATGATAATTCCCTTAAGATTGTCAGTAATGGAGGGGAGGAGCCAAGATGGCAGAGTAGAAAGACTCACGTATGCTAGCTCAGAATCCACAGCCCATAAATTTCCTGTAAGAAGAACTCCCCACAAATTCTGGATCACTGCAAGGCACACAAAAACACAGTGGAAGAGATTTCCGTTCCAGAGAGCCCTGGAGAGCCATCCCCAGGGTCCCTCACGCCCCGGAAAGCAGAGTCCACCCCAGCGCTGCCCTGGCCGCGGCCCCAGAGGAGCAGATCCGAGCAGGCTTCAGGACAGAATCTCCGGTGGCCGGGAAGGTCCCTCTGCCCACAGATGCTACAGGACAGTGAGACAGACGTCTGGGCTGGCCAAGAGGGGAGCAGGGTGTCTCCGTGGCTCAGGCCCCCTTGGGAGGAAGCAGCGGAGGGAGCGGCAGAGGCAGCAGGGCAGCGGGGTGGCAGCCCAGGACTCCCAGAGCAGCAGGCAGAAGTTCAGGTCTCTACATAAACCCCCTGAGGGAGCTGAGCCTGGGAGGCAGCCCTGCCCCCACCCCAGCACCAGAACTTAAGCTCACATTGAATAGAAGCCGCTCCCGCTGTGGATAGCCCTAAGACTGGGAAGCAGCATTTGAATCTCAGACCCCAAGCACTAGCTGGGCAGATCTAGGCAGGGGTGGAGAGGAATCTCAGAAGTCAGGTAACTGGCTGGGAAAATGCCCAGAAAAAAGAAGCAGAATAAGACCATAAAGAGCTACTTTATTCGGGAAGAGATGTTCCTTCCCTGCTTCATTTCTGATGACGAAGTACAATGCCTGCCATCGGAGAAAGATGTGGAGGTTGGGGCCTCTCTATCCCAGACATCTGAGGTGGATGTCCAGTGGGCTCAGGCCATGGAAGAGCTCAAAAAGGATTTTGAAAAGCAAGTTAGACAGGTGGAGGAAAAACTGGGAAGAGAAATGAGAGATGCAAGAAAAGCATGAAAAACGGGTCAATACCATGGTAAAGGAGACCCAAAAAAATGCTAAAGAAAATAACACCTTGAAAAATAGGCTCACTCAATTGGCAAAAGAGGTTCAAAAAGCCAATGAGGAGAAGAATGCTTTCAAAAGCAGAATGAGCCAAATGGAAAAAGAGGTTCAAAAGCTCACTGAAGAGAATAGTTCTCTCAAAATTAGAATGGAGCAGATGGAGTCTAAGGACTTTCTGAGAAACCAAGAAATCATAAAACAAAACCAAAAGAATGAAAAAATGGTAGAGAATGTGAAATATCTCATTGGAAAAACAACTGACCTGGAAAATAGATCCAAGAGAGACAATTTAAAATTTATGGGACTACCTGAAAGCCATGATCAAAAAAAGAGCCTAGACATCATCCTTCACGAAATTATCAAGGAAAACTGCCCTGAGATTCTAGAACCAGAGGGCAAAATAAGTATTGAAGGAATCCATCAATCACTGCCTGAAAGAGATCCAAAAAGAGAAACTCCTAGGAACATTGTGGCCAAATTCCAGAGTTCCCAGGTCAAGGAGAAAATCTTACAAGCAGCTAGAAAGAAACAATTTCAGTATTGTGGAAATACAATCAGGATAACACAAGATCTAGCAGCTTCTACATTAAGGGATCGAAGGGTATGGAATAGGATATTCCAGAAGTCAAAGGAACTAGGACTCAAACCAAGAATCACCTACCCAGCAAAACTGAGTATAATACTTCAGGGGAAAATATGGTCTTTCAATGAAACAGAAGACTTTCAAGCATTCTTGATGAAAAGACCAGAGCTGAAAAAAAAATTTGACTTTCAAACACAAGAATGAGAAGAAGCATGAAATAGTAAACAGCAAAGGGAAGTCATAAGGGACTTACCAAAGGTGAACTGTTTACATTCCTACATGGAAAGACAATATTTGTAACTCTTAAAACGTTTCAGTATCTGGGTAGTTGGTGGGACCACACACAGATGTACACACACACGCACACACACACATGTACATGCATGCACGCACACACACATACACACAAGCATGCACACACAGAGACAGAGAGCACAGAGTGAATTGAATAGGATGGGACCATATCTTAAAAGAAATTAAGGTAAATGGTGAGAGAGAAATGTAGTGGGAGGAGAGAGAGTGAAATGGAATGGGGTTAATTATATCTCATTCAAGAGGCAAGCAGGAAACTTTTTAGTGGAGGGAAAAAGAGGAGAGCTGAGAAAAAAACATGAAGTTTACCCTCATCACATTCGACTAAAGGAAGGAGTAAAATGCATACTCATTTTGGTATGAAAACCTATCTTACAGTACAGAAAAATGGGGAAGAAGGAGATAAGCAGGGAGGGAGGGATGATGGAAGGGAGGGCAATGGAAGAAGGGAGCAATTTGAGGTCAACACTCTTGGGGAGGGACAGGATCAAAAGACAGAATAGAAACAATGGGGGGCAGAATAGGATGGAGGGAAATACAGTTAGTCTTATACAACATGACTGTTATCAAAGTCATTTGCAAAACTACACAGATATGGCCTATATTGGATTGCCTGCCTTCCCAAAGGGAATGGGTGGGGAGGGAGGGATGGGGAGAATTTGGAACTCAAAGTTTTAGGAACAACTGTTGAGTATTGTTGTTGCTACTAGGAAATAAGAAGTACAGTTAATGGGGAATAGAAAGTCATCTGGCCCTACAGGACAAAAGAGAAGATGGGGACAAGAGAAGGGAGGGATGATAGAAGAGAGGGTAGATTGGTGATAGGGAAAATTAGAATGCTTGGTGTATTGGGGTGGGGGAGGGGATAAATGGGGAGAAAATTTGGAACCCAAAATTTTGTGAAAATGAATGTAAAAAGCTAAATAAATAAATAAATTTAAAAAAAAAAGATTGTCAGTAATGCTTCCTGCTCTACCAACTGCTTGGCCCCCTTGACCAAGGTCATTCATGACAACTGTGGCATTGTGGAAGGACTCATGACTACAGTCCATGCCATTACTGCTATCCAGAACACAGTAGATGGCCCCTCTGGTAAGCTGTGGCATGATGGGCATGGTGCTGCCCAAAACATCATCCCTGCTTCCACTAGTGCTGCTAAGGCTGTAGGCAAGGTCATACCTGAACTGAATGGGAAGCTCACAGGCACGGCCTTCTGTGTTTCTACTCCCAACATATCTGTTGTGGATCTGACCTGCCACCTGGAGAAACCTGCCAAATATGATGATATCAAGAAAGTGGTGGAGCAGGCATCAGAGGGACCCTTGAAGGGCATGTTGGGCTACACAGAGGACCAGGTTGTGTCCTGTGACTTTAACAGCAACACCCACTCTTCCACCTTTGATGCTGGCACTGGTATTGCTCTCAATGACCATTTTGTCAAGCTCATTTCTTGGTATGACAACAAGTATGGTTGCAGCAACCGAGTAGTGGACCTCATGGTCTACATGGTCTCCAAGGAGTGAAGTGGAAAGCTATGGATCTTCATCCCCAGTCAAAAAAGGAGTTCCACCACTGGGGAGCCTACATTCCTAACTTATGTTCTTGTACTAGGGATACCATGTCCCATTCACATCCTTGTCTCAATACACCCCTGTAGTAGGGAGGAGAAGCCTAGAGTCCTGTATTGTGTACCATCAATAAAGTCACCACATTTGGTGAAAAAAAAAAAAGAAATGATGAACAGGAAGACTTCAGAGAGGCCTGGAAAGGCTTGTATGAACTGATGCTAAGTGAAAGGAGCAGAACCAGGAGAACTTTGTACACAGCAACAACCACAGTGTGAGAGGAGTTTTTCTGGTAGATTTAGTTTTTCATAGCAATGAAATGACCTAAAAGATTCCCAAGGGATTTTTGAGGCAAAATGCCTTTCACACTCAGAGAAAGAAGTATGGAATTGGATCTCAGAATGAACCAGAGCATTTTCTTTTGTACTATGTTTTGTATTATTTTGTTGTATGATTTCTCCCATTCATTTTAATTCTTTTATTCAGCATGACTAAGGTGAAAATGTATTTAATAGGAATGTATGTGAAGAACCTATATAAAATTGCATGTTGTATAGGGGAGTGGGGAGAGAGGAGGGAAGGAGGGGGAAAGATGGGGGGGATCTAAGATATATAGAAGTGATGTAGAACACTGAAAACAAATAAAATAAAATAACAAAAAACAAAAATTAATGTGTGTTATTTTTTCTATCACTCTCATTTCCCAATGACATTTATCCCTTTGAATAGAACCTGCCCTTATAACAAAAGAGAACAGTTGAGAAAAGCAAATCTCACTCTCCATGTTTGAAAATGTATTCCTCATTTCATACTAATAATCTACCACCTCTCTTCTGAGAGGGGTTATTTTCCTTTATTGTGTTAGTTATAAAACATAGGGTTCTGCTAACTTCATTCTACGAATGTTCATCAACTTTCCAAAGTTACTCTAAATTCTTCATATTTGCCATTTCATGTGAGCAATAATATTACATTCATATTTTATAATTTATTTAGCTAATACCAGTAAATGAGCCCCTTCCTTTCCTTCCCATTCATTGCTTTCACAAAATGTTCAGATAGAAATATTTTAGTCTATGTGCAACTTTTCTCCTGTCTTTGACCTCCTTGGTGTCACTGGGTCAAAGTGGATGCATAATTTGATGATGTTTTCATTATCATTCTGATGTCATTTTCCAGAATGTTTGGACTAAATCATAACTCTACAACAGTGCATTAATGTTTTCTCAGAATATGTCCAATAGTTATTGTTTTCACCTTTTGTCATCTTTATCAATCTAATGGGTATCCCCCTTCTTTTAGTCACATAACTCTTTGATGACTTCCCTTACAAAACATCTGTTGCATAATACCTTATCGGTAGTGTATTACAGCCTACTCATACCCATCGTTGCTTTTTGTGGAACACTTAATTTAATTTTTCAGAGGCTATGGTGTTTCATGACTTGAGGCTATGATATCACTGAAAGAATATTGTTTTCCAGCATATGAATCTTTGCTTCAGGGAGAAGTTTGGGGATTATTAAAAGTACTGTGAAACTTCTCAAAGTTCTCACAGTAATCCAACCTAATCTAATTCTCTTGTTCCATTCTCATTGCTCAGTCACACTTACTGTCCAATATATATTAATGGAGTTATGGGCTGGCTGCTTTTCAAATACTTTATCTTAATTTAGACAATAAGCATTCTTCAGCTACTTGATTTCTTCTGCATGGAAAGTTAGACCAAACTCCTTTGAATGATTAGACATTAACTTGGAAGGGTCTTTAATTTTCTGTGATATTGCAAAGAGAACAATTCCATCCACAAAAATAGAGCATCTGGAGTATCTTACCATCTATAAGCAATTCGGCTTCAATTTGCTGGATACTCTCCATAACACTGGTAAATAATTTTGGTGAGTTTATATCTCCCTGTTGTATGCCTTCCTTGACATTAATGACCAGAGGATTACTAAAAGAAGTTGTTTTTTTACATCTCTCAAAGAATTTTGTATGATTTTAAAATATGCAAGGGAGATTGTGGGAGGAGATTCTTTGACTAGATTGAATCAAATGCTTTTGTATAGCCCATAAATGATATACAAGAAGGGATCTTATAGTTTCTGTGTTTTTAATCCAGTGGTGTCAAACTTAGGGCCCACAGCCATTAACTGCCTATAAAACTCAGCCTAAACCAGATTAAAATGGAATTGGGAAATGTTTTTTTTAAAAAAATAAAAATAAAATACTCTTCTAAATAGTATTAATGTATGCTTTTCTAAATCAACATGAGCAGCAGAGATCAATTTCTTTTTTAATTTAACTATAGAATAAAATTAGCAAAAGCTTTGTCATATCTTTATAAGAATGGCCTCCATTTGTGTGTACATTGTAATCTAAGGATTTTTTAAGAGATAAGAAAGTAAGTATATGACTCAATATTTGTTAATATTTTCTGTAATGCCCTTTTTTGGTAGCAATAAAGTCCAAAAGTTTAGCATCCTCTTCTTTTTCATATTGCTTTAGAATAAATCACTTTCAACTTTCTATTACTTCTTTTTTGACCTTCTTCTCCGTGTATGTGTGTGTGTGTGTGTGTGTATATATATATATATATATATACACACACATATACATATAATCCAGCTACTCTTTCCATCTTTGTTTTCTTTATTACTTAACTAGTATTTTGGGGGAATTTAATGTTAGATTACAAATGGAGTTATTCCAATCTCAGTGATGGAGAAAATAATTTACTACAGAAATTTTGAGAGAATATTTACTTTTTTTATCTATTCCCTGTCCAAGTTCCATTTAAATGACCTCAAATGATTTCATTAGTTAGCTCTTCAATCAAACTTCCTTTAAAGCAATTATATCTCTACCACTTCTCACTATTTAATGAAGCAACACTGCTTAGAATCCTCTACCAACTTCTTCCTAACAGTTTACAAAAAACTTATTTGTTCTAGAAGCAGTTAGTTAGCAGTTGGCAGATAGAGCACTGGGCTTAAAGTAAGGGAAATCTAATTTCAGATCCAGCTGTGTGACCCTGGGCAGTCTGCCTCAGTTTCTTCAACTATGAAATGGTAATAATAAAAGCTACAGCCTCAAGATTACAGAGTAAAAGCAAGGACTTGCAACAGCTCTCCCCCAAACTCAGCCAAATATCTATAAAAATTACTCTAAACAAACTCTGGAGCTGCAGAACTCACAGAATGATGACATGAAGCAAATCTCTAGCCCACGACAGCCTGGTTGTTTATCAGGCCAGGCTGGAAGCAGAGCACAGTCCAGCATGAGCCATATGGGCACAGACAGGACCTGAGCAGGCGTTGGGGAACTGAATTACTGGCACCTGTAGCAATTTCCAAACTTCACAATCCCAAAATGCCAAGGACAAATTGGAAGATCAGTGGAGAAAACCTGTAGGATCTGTGAGAGAGTGGTTCCATTCCAGCCCTAGGGTGATGGACAGGGTGGAGGAGCCTGTGGCAACTGCAGCAGGGGCAGCAGGGGCAGTGGCAGCTACTGTTTCTAGAGCTCTAGGATCACAGATTGTGGAGGGATGACAGTACAATCCTTGACCTCCACTGGAAACAGAGAACTGCCTTGACAAAGAGCTCAAAAGTCAAGTAAATGACTGGAGAAATAAGCAAAAACTGGAAAAAGAAACAGACTATTGAATCTTGCTTTAGTGACAAGGAAGATCAAAATATATAAACACAAGAAGACAACAAAGTCAGATCTCCTGTAGGAGTTTTCCAAAGCCTCCAAGAAAAATATAAATTTGTCTCAGGCCATGGAAGAGCTCAAAATGATTTTGAAAATCAAGTAAGAGAAGTAGAGGAAAAATTGGGAAGAGAAATGAGAGTGATACAAGAAAATCATGAAAAATGAGTCAATTGCTTGCTAAAGGAGACCAAAAAGTGCTGAAAAAAATAACACCTTAAAAAATAGACCAACCCAAATGGTAAAAGAGATCCAAAAAGCCAATGAGGAAAAAAATGCCCTAAAAAGTGGAACTGACTAGAAGAAAAAAGGAGGTCCTAAAGCTCACTGAAGAAAATAATTCCTTAAAGATTATAATGGAGCAGGATAGAAGCTAATGACTTTATGGAGAATCAAGAAATTATAAAACAATACCAAAGGAATGTAAAAAACAGCAATGTGAAATATCTCAATGGAAAGACAACTGACCTGGAAAATAGATGCAGGAGAGACAATCTAAAAATTATTGATCCACCTGAAAGCCATGATCAAAAAAAGAGTCAAGATATCATCTTTCAAGAAATTATCAAGGAAAACTGCCCTGATATTCTAGAACATGAGAATAAATTAGATATTGAAAGAATCCACCAATCATCTGCTGAAAGAGATCCTGAAAGGAAAACTAGGAATATTTCAGCCAAATTCCAGAGCTACCAGGTCAAGGAGAAAATATTGCAAGCAGCCAGAAAGAAACAATTTGAGTATTGTGGAAACACAATCAGGATAACAGGAGGTCTAGAAGCTTCTACATTAAGGGATCACAGGGCTTGTAATATGATCTTCCAGAGGTCAAAGGAGCCAGGATTAAAACCAAAAATCACCTATCCAGCAAAACTGAGTATAATACTTCAGGGGAAAAAAAATGGTTATTCAATTAAATAGAGGTATTTCAAGAATTCTTAATGAAAAGACCAGAGCTGAATAGAAAATTTGACTTTCAATCACAAGAATCATGAGAAGTATGAAAAGCTAAACAAGAAAGAGAAATCATAAGGGAATTACTGGAACTGTTTACATTACTAACCAGAAAGATATTTGTAACTTGAGACTTTTCTCAGTATTAGGGTAGTTGGAGGGAATACACACACACACACACACACACACACACATATACGCATAGAGGTCACAGTGTGAGTTGAATACGAAGGGATGATATCTAAAAAATAAAATTAAAGGGTGAGAGGGAAAAGGGAGAAACAGAATGAGGTAAATTATCTCTCACATAAAAGAGGCAAAAAAAAGTTTTTTTCAATGGAGGGGAAGAGGGAAGAAGTGAGAGGAAAAGAGTAAACCTTACTCTCATCAGATTTGGCTTAAGAAGGGAGTAACCTGCATACTAAATTGGGAACAAAAATCTATATCACACTATAGGAAAATGCAGGGAAGAGGATAAGAAAGGGTGGAAGTATGATAGAAAGGACATCAAATGGTAGGAGCATGTAATTAGAAGCAAACACTTTTGAGGAGTGATAGGGTCAAAAGAGAGAATAGAATAAATGGAGAGCAGGATAGGATGGAGGGAAATATAGTCTTTCACAAACATGACTGTTATGGAAGTGTTTTGCATGACTACATGTGTATAACCTATATTGAATTGCTTGCCTTCTCAATAGGGGTGGGTGGAGAGGGAGGAAAGGAGGGAAGCTGGAACTCAAAGTTTTAAAAACAAATGTCAAAAATTATTTTTACAACTGGGAAATAAGACATATAGGCAATGGGGTATAGAAATCTGTCTTGCCTTACAGGAAAATAGAGGGGTAAGGGATGAGAGAAGGGAAGGGTGTGATAGAAGGGAGGGCAGGTTGGGAGAAGTGGTAAACAGAATGCATGCTGTCTTGGGGTGGGTAGAGGGGAGAGATGGGGTGAAAATTTGGAACTCCAAATCTTATGGAAATGAATGTTGAAAGCTAAAACTTAATTAATTAATTGATTGATTTTTTACAAGCTGCTACATCTCAGGGTTACTGTGAATATGAAAAGTGAAAATATTTGTTAAGTACTCAGCACATAGTGTCTGACACAGAGTAGTTTCTTAATAAATGCTTGTTCCTTCACCTCACTGGCCCCATTTTAAACTAATGTTGTCTTGCCTTTAGGTTTTCCCATTTGTCAGAGAGATCCATTATGTATGCTTTTTGTGCCTACTTGTGACAATTGATTTACATCAATTAAATTTTGGAAATGATGATAATTCTGTGTCTCTGTTCTTTCTCTGTTTGCTATTTTTATCAACTTTAACAACTTATTTAAATGGGTTATAACTATTTCAATTATATTCAATGTTTTATTTTCATTTTGATTTTTTTTCTTTAAATTTGGCATAAATTTTTCCCTTCACTTTCACAAGTGAGTATTCTGATTTGGAATAATGCCAGTGATTTAGACATTACTCCTACACTGGTAACTAAATATTTTATATGATGTAATATTGTATTTACCATGACCCATATTTATCACCTTTATGTTTTGAAGAAAAAATTCATGATATATAGGTGTCAGACTTTTATGGAGTTAATATGCCTACCATTTCTGATTCTTAACCATGTTTTCTAACATATTTTTGAGATTTTTCCCCCATGCCAACTTTTACATTCAAGTTATCAACTATTAAAGTTTATGTTAGTTTAATTTTAAGGATCTTATCAAGTTCCTCATCAGATTCATTTACCTCCTTCTCTTCTGCAACAGATACTGCTGGATAAGCCACACTTATCTTTATGGGTGGTCTTTTTGCAATTGCTTATCATGAGCACTGCAAAATGAGATGGCCAAGTATCCCAGGAAATGATGGTTTTTGATGGCTTTGGAACCATGATAAAAACCAACTCCCTTAGCTCCTTTATTGCTCTGAAAAGAGAATCTGTGAGTCATCCTTCAATTTAGCAGCAACTTCCTTTGTTTTCTGGTTTCATTTAGAGTAAAAAAATTCAAGACTGATATGATTCACTTCCTTCTATAGCATGATTTGTTGATCACTAAACAAAGATCTCATGTTTAGAGTTAGAATTAATTAAAATAGAAGCAAATTAATGTTTTTAGATCATTTTAAAACTTTGACTTTTTCTGTTACCTCTCTACCTTTGACATCTCTGCCACCATCACTACAGAGCAAAAGCTGGCTAAAGAACTCAATATCAAGGGACAAATCTATTGTTGACATCTCTCTAAAATTAGCTAGCTTTGTCATTAAAAAGCAAATATATATTCTTGGACAAGACCATGCTTGAGGATTTTCTAGAATGAATGAAAGAATGAAAAAGCATTTGGCAAGAAAAAGTATTTCTACCATGTGGAAAATACTGTACAAGTATTGGAAGTAAAAAAGAGAATAGTCAGAAAGTGACTACTCTTAAAGAATCTGCATTCCAATTATCAACTACAAGTTAGATGGAAAGACCCAGTGGTTCTTAGGATGCAGGAGCAAATCAGATAGTAATGCATCTTCTTTTATGTCCTTTGCATTGATTTAAAAATTAATTTAATTAAATTAAAAACTAAATTAAATAAATTAATAAATTAAAAATTAAAAAAAATTCATATCTGATGAATAGACACTTGACAGTGTCAAAGTGCTTTGTGGTAGGGATTTTCCTTTCCAGATTTCCAGTAGTTATGGTTGCAGCAGAGGTGGGGGCTACAGGACCTACAGAAGGAATTGACAGGTTTCATCACCCCAAGAGTTAGGTATCTCTATAAAAAAATGCATCAACACCATTAAGAAATTATTGCCAATTTAATCAAAAAGGAAAAAAAATCAAAAAATAAATTGTCAAGATCAAAAATAAAGAGAATGGAAAGTAAATCAAGAAAACTATCAGAAATGGCCACTCTTTAGTTATAAAAACAAATAAAACAGATGCATAAATAAATAAAAACATAAAATGTCCAAACTGACAATATGAAAAAATCTAATACTTCAAATTCACAGAAGATGAAATTGACCAAGTCAAAGGAAAGGGGTAAACCCTCTAGATCCAGGTTATTTAAAACTGGATGTTATTTAAGATTAAAAGAACAAAATAAGCATTATACTAAAAAGATTGTTTGCAAATATAAAAAAGAAAAACCCTACCAAAATTATTCTAAGATAGATAGATAATATTTTTTTCCTAAGGAAGAAGAAATAATAGATCAAAGACATAAAAATAGATCAGTGTCACAACAAATATTGATACAGAAATAGCTAAAATTTTAGCAAAGAGGCTATTGCAAGTTACACAAAATCATTTATAATGACCAATTTTGAATTGATGTTAGGAAAGCTAGCAGCAAAATACCAGGTTAGAAACCATGCATATCACATAACAATCTCAATAGATTTTAAAAGACCTGAAGTGAAACATAAGGCATTTAGTTTTTTTAATGCTACAAAACATAGGAATGAAAGCTGCTTTCCTTAATCTGAAGACATGTATCTAAAGTCAAAAGCCAACATCATTTTTCAGTAATGAAACCTTGGCAGTTTTCCCTATACACATACACTCTCTGGTCTGTATGTGTGTATATGTATATGCATACATATGCATGTATGTGAATAAAATATGTTCACTACCTTCACTATAAATTGAATTGGTTCCATCAAAATTCTCTAAGGCAATAAGGTAAGAAAAATAAATTAAAAGAACAAGAAGTAAAATTATTATTATTTGCAGATTACTTGATAATTTGCATAGAAAATCAACAAAAAAGTCAAACATTTAATAAAGTAGTAGGATAAATTTATAAAATATATAAACATTTTTCTATATTACTAAGAAAAACAAGGAAGTAAGGAAAGAGAAGTTTCATTTAAAATAAAAAGCAAAAATAAAATGCCTTCTTCACATAAATAAAATGTATATGATGTAGGAAATATTTTTTATTAATGTGTGCCAATATTTTTTAAATGGTTAATGGTGATTTAGGACTACATTATATCAATTGATTTATCAAGGGAACACTTTGTATTTTACTTCATATTGAGTTATAAAAGATAAGGAATATCAAAGGAAGTAATTTTTTTTAAATGTTGGAAGTAAAGGGTTGTTGTTATCAGATTTTAGTCCATTTTATGATTTTTAAAACTATATGGTACTTGATAAAAATTCAAAAGTAAATCTCTGAGATGAGTTAGATAAGCAAGTTCTAAAACCAACTATGCTTGAAACTTTAGTATTTTGTAAACCCAAGAATATGAAGTACTGTGTTTTCTTTCAATCCATATAGTATTTTACTTTTCCAAATTACACATAAAGACAATTTTAATATTCATTTTTTAAAATTTTGAGTTTCAAAATTTCTCCCTTCCTCCCTTACTTCCCCACTCCCTAAGATGGCAAGCAATTTGATTTGGGTTATATATGTGCAATCCCATAAAACATATTTCCATATTAGCCATGTGAAAAAAAACAGACCAAAAGAAAAAAACATAAAAAATAGATTAAATGAAAAATTGTATGCTTCAATCTGCATTAATATTCCATCGGTTCTTTCTCTGCCTATGGATAGCATTTTTCATTAGTCCTTCAGAATTGTCTAGGATCGTTATCTTGATCAGAGTAACTAAGTCTTTTGCAGTTTATCATCAATAAAACATTGCTGTTACTATGTACGCTGTTCTCCTGGTTTTGCTCCCTTCACTTTGCATCAGTTGATGTAAGTTTTTCCATATTTTTCTGAAAGCAGCCTGTTCATCCTTTCTTGTAGCACAATTATATTGCATTATATTCATATATCACAACTTGTTCAGTCATTCCCCAATTGATGAGCATCTCTTCAATTTCCATTTCTTTGCTACACAAAAAGAGCTGCTATAAATATTTTTGTACAAATAGGTCCTTCTCTTCGCCCCTACCCTTTTTTGAGAAAACTCTTTAGATGACTAAAACTTCTGGGAACACTGGGCAAGCAAAAATAAAAATGCATTTAGAGCAGCATCTTTCATCACATATCACAATAAATTCCAAATGTATGAATGAATGATGAACTTATAAAAAAGTCAATCTATAAAACAATTACTGGAAAATAGGTTATATTTTTAACAACTGTGGATTCAGGGTTAATTTACAGTCAGACATGAGACAGTTGAGATTATAAAATACAAAATGAGGATCATTTCAATTATATAAAATCTATAAATTATTTAGAAATAAAGTCAATACAGATAGAATTAGGAGAAAATAGAATGATTCACTGAACTATTTTTCAGTAAACAACTCTAATAATAAGGTCTAACATCCAAAATCTATAGGAAACTGACATAAATCTATAAAGTTAAGAGCTATTATTCCATAGAGAGGCAGCATGGAGTAATGGATAGAAGTTCAAAACCATGAAGACTGAAGTTTAAGTCCTGCCTCTGACACATGCTAGCTATGTTGACCTTGGCAAGTCACATTATCCTGCAGGGCTCTAGACAGTCCCTCAAAACAGTAATTTGCAGAGAAATTACTTAAGGGAGTTTCCTCAGTAGGAAATTCCATATATCAATGAAATCATAGATACTGTCCCTATTCCTACTGAATAAAAAGTTGTTAAAAGAATAAATGTAAATTACCAGTTGCTACCTGAGAATCCTTCCAAAATCACAATTAAAGAGAGAAATAAAACTTGTAGCAATTCCAAGGCATCACTTCATACTCATTAAGTTAAAAAAGATGGGAATTTCCATCTGAGAAAAGTCTCTCAGATTCACTCTTACTAAAACTGTGATTTGGTTCAAATAATAGGGAAATTAATTTTAAATTAGATCACATGACAATAAAATGGTAAACTAGACATTTTCTCTACTATTTCTAAACTCTCAGAACTCCCCAAAATAAGAAAAATGAATAAGAGGTAATACAATTGCAGCTCTTTCCATTGGCCAAGACATCCAGAAATTGAAGTTAACAACAGATTAATTAACAGCAAAGAAGATTAATCTCTAATCCCTAACATAATCCCTGAACACTGCCTCTTACCAGACCTCACACTTGTGCAGGACAGCACAGCTTGACTCATCAGTTTGTGCTCCCTGATCCACTCAGAAACTGGATGTATAAAAGTAGCTTAAGGATCACAAGTCTCCCAGAACAAAAGTCAAAAAACTTTAACAACCCAATGCAAGAAAAGATTGCCCAAGACTTCTAATTACAGAGAACAAAATGACAAATAAAGGAATGCACAGATCACCTCCAGAAAAAAAAAAGCTGACAATGCAAACTACAAGACACATAATTATTGACTATAATAATTCCAATGGCAAACAGAACATTGTATAAGCCAGGAGAAAGATTTTCAAATAGTACAGAAAAATATAAACAACATAATACCATTCTGTACCCACCAGGAACAGCAAAGAAGAATGAAATAATATATTCCAAAAGCAAACAAACAAAAAAACTTCAAGATACAACCTAAAATTTTCGACCTGTAAAGGACCAAAGCAGGAAAAAATCCTCTGGTCTTAAGTCATTCACAGGAGAATTCCATCAAATTTTTAAAGAAAAATTAATACCAGTATTATACAAATTATTCTCAGAAATGAAGGGGCTTTTTTTGGTTTTTGTTTGTTTGGTTTTTTTAGAAAGGAAGTACTCATTCAGGCTCTTTTATGAGATAAATGTGTCCTAATCTATAAACCAGGGAATTACAAAGCAATTAAGGAGAATTGTAGACCAACATCATTATCAAATATTGATTAGAAAATTTTAAATAAAATACTTTCAGTCTGCAGCAATTTATGACAGAAATAATTCATTATGGCAAAATTGTATCGATAATGGGTGAAATAGCTCAAAATGATAAAATAATCAAAATAATACAAAAACAAAAAGTTAAACCATATGATTCTCATCATAGATAAAGAAAAAGTTTAACATACTACTACACTCATTTATGCTTTAAAAAAATACCTAATAAGTATAGGCATAGAGGGGCTTTTCAGAAATAAAAGTATCACTCTAAAACCAAAAACAAGCATCATGTTCAATGGAGATAAAGTAGAAACTTTCCCAACTAATACAGAAGTTAAGCAAAGAAACTTACTCTCTCCATCTATTACTTCATATAATAGAAATGCAAGCTATAGAAATAAAACAAGATAAAGTAGTTGAATTAATAAAAATAGGCAAAGAATCAACGTATATTTGCCTATTTATTTACATGAAAATTTATTTAGAAAATCCTAGGGAATCAAAAGATTGAGACAAATAGTGTCAGTGAAGTTATAGACTACAAAATAAACACACAAAAAATCAAAAGAATATTTATGTAAAAATAACAAAAGCCAAGAGGCAATAATGGAAACAAAAAACCCATTCAGCATATATGCAAAATATATAAAATACTTGAGAATTGGTACATAAATTGTGCAAAATAATTATACAGGATAAATTACAAAGTAATCCTTAAAGAAATAAAGCACATAAATAGCTGAAGGATTATTCAGTGCTCATGCCTGGGTCATGCAAATTTAACAAAAAAAATTCCCAAAAATGAATTTTAAAATTACCAAAAATTTAACAAAAATGAACAAAATTTCATTTATGGTTTTATTCCATATCAAATCTGACTGCTAGGATTATATAAAATAATTTAAAATTCATCTGGAGAAAATAAAGTATATGGAATATCAAGGGAATAATTTTTTTTTAAACTAGAAATGAAGGGTGAATAGCACTTCCATACCATGAATCATAATGTCAGCAGGCATCAAATTCATTTGGCATTTGTCAAAAGATAGAGTAATAGATTAATAGAAAAGACAAAATGAGGGGCAACCAATGGAATTCAACAATCCAGTGCTTGCTAAACATAAATTACTCAGGAAATAATTCCCTATTTGATTAAAAAAAGACTGCTGGGAAAATTGGAAAGAAATACAGTGCAAATAAGGGCTAGACCCACATTTTATACCATATTCCATAATAAATTCAAAATGAATATATGACATTACTATTACAGATCATGTCATTATAAAAATTAAAAAAGAGATCATATATCACACAGCTTTTTTAGACATATTCTTAAAGAAAAGAGAGAGGCAATTACAAAAGACATAATAATTAAAACCTCCTATAGAAATGACTTTAACATACTCAGAAAATAAACAAAATGGTCAAATGGGGGGGAGGATCTTTACATGAAATTTCTCAGATAAGGTTTTGATATCTAAGATATGTTGAAAATCAACAGAAACATACGACCAAAAGTCATTCCCAAATTGACAAATGATCAAAAGTTACAGTTCTCAAAAAAAATTGTTAATAACCATATGAATAATGGTTCCAAATGGCTAATAACAAATGAAACACAAATTAAAACAACAATCAAAACAAAACTAATTGTTCACCTCACAGCCAACAAATTGACAAAGATGACAAATTATGAGAATGGATATTAGTGGAGGGGTTGTAGGAAAATAGGGACATTAATACATTGTTAATGGAACTATAAATAAGTACATGCATACTGAAAAATGATTTAGAATTATGCTAAGAAAAAAATGCTCGTACCTTTTGACATAGAGATACCATTACTAAATATATACTTCAAGGTGATCACTGACAAAAAAAAATCCATAGGTGTACAAAATATTCAAAGCAGCAATTTTTGTGGTAAAAAAGAACTGGAAACATGTTCGTTGATTGCAGAATGAGTAAATAAATTCTGGTGCATGAACACAATAGAATACTATCATTCCTTAAGAAATTACACTTGGGATGAATAGAGAAGCATTGAATGGTTTACTTGAACTGATACAGAATGAAGTAAGCAAAGTCAAGAAAACAATATGCACATTTAATCCAACATTTTACATGGGAAGAACAATAGTTACAAACAGAGAACTTCAGAATTACAAAGAATAAATATGGACCCGAAGAAGAATTATGAGAATAGACTTCCATCCATTGCTTTACAGAGGTGTGACACCCATGGATGTGAAACATTGCAAATTTTCAGATTATTTTAATGTAATTATCCATTTTACCATTTTTTGCCTTCTTCCTCTTTTTCTTTCTTTTTCCTTTAAAAAATATTCTTCATTATATGAATGGGTTGCAGGGAAGGAGGGGAAAGTGAAAGAGAAATTTAAGTGTGTTACAATTAATGAATGGGCAACTAGGTGGCTCAATGGATAGAGTGCCAGATGGGGATCAGGAAGACTCATGTTGCTGAGTTTGAATCTGTCCTCAGACACTGACTAGCTACATGAACCTGGGCAAGTCACTTAACCTTATTTGCCTCAATTTCCCCACTGTAAAATGAACTGAAGAAGGAAATGGCAAATGACTCCAATATCTTTGCCAAGAAAACCCCAAATGATGTTCCAAAAAGTCTGATATAACTTAAAAAACAACTGAACAACAATAAGTGAGATTAATAAATTTTATTTTTAAAATAAATTAATTTTAATTATTCAAGGAGAGTTATAAAATTGTTAATTCCCTCTCATCCAAAGGTCCCATCATATCCCAACAATGATAGTGACATCAAATAAAGATCTACATGTACAAAACTATTCATAGCAGCACTATCTGTGAGGACAAAAATCTGGAAACATCCTCTGCACCAAACAACTGAAAAATGACTGGACAAATTATGATATGTGAATATGATAGAACATTACCACATCATAGGGAATGATTAACATACAAAATAGCAAATCATTTAGACTCAACCCTATAAAGTAACCACAACAGACAAATAGAATGTCATATACAAGGGATGATGTTGGTATTACAATGCCAAATTTGAAGTACACAGCCTTCCTTTCTGTTAACAATTGATAATCTAAAAAAGTGGAAAGCAGTCTGTGCTACCAGTCTTAATTCCACAGTTAGTCCATGTAATGGCATGTAAAATAGGATCTTTTGCAGTTTTTGTTTTAGTATAATCAAGAAGTATAATGCCTCTATTTGTTTCAGGATCCATGGCCATTTAGATTATAAGACCAAGGATCCTGGAAGGGTAGATTGTAAGGGCAAGCAAAGTGAGATCTTTTTGTTGTTTTGTTTACTAAAAGTGCCTCTGATTAAATAATGTGATTGAGGAGGATCTATCCCACCCATTGATAGAGCTGGGAAGATTTGTACAAAGGCCCACACCTTTTTGTTAATGAGGCACTGGTTCTCAAGGGATGTGATGCACTCTGACTCTAAAAAGTACATGAAGACTGAAGTGTGGTTTTACTTTGGGGCTTAGTTTTTGGAAGAAGCTTTGTAAGCCAGATGAGACTCTGGGAAGCCACTAAGGAGCTCCTCTGGCTTGGAAAACCCAGATGTTGGTACTTCTCTCTCTGGTAACTGTGGTCAGACAGTCGGACCTGTCTGTTGACATGTGACATATATATTGATTAGGGTCAGATAGAGGAAGCCATATCTGTTGATCTTTGATTTCTCTGTATTTTCTCTGAAGTTAAAGGGTACTGACTCCCCTGAACTATGTGAATGATATATGTGCTTGATTAAGTGAATGATATATGTGCTTAATTGAAGTGATTGTTTACTTCTGAAAAGTTGTCTTTCCTTTTATGAACGTAGATCTAAGAACCTGTGATAGCAGCTCCCACTGTATATGTTGGGGTACTTACTGTTACAGTTTTGTTTACATGTTTTCAGAGAATGTTCTGTATGGGAGGGCAAAGTGTTGTTTGAGTATTAGGAGGTCATTATTGTGTCAAAATCAAATATATTAAATAAATAAAATGAAAGATTGGACTAAATCTTGAGTTCTTAACCCAAGGTATCTGAATTTCTTTTTTATATGTACATGTTCTATAATTTTTTCAAAATAATTGGTTTCCTTTGTAATCTTATGTATTTTATTTTACACATTTAAAAACATTGTTCCAGGAAGGGACCCAGAGTTTTCACTAGAGTCCAAGATATGCAAAGTTCAGAACCTTTTTATTGTGTAATATCTAAGGTCCCTTCCCAATTAAAAACTATGAAACTTTGACCTTAACTACTCTGAAGGAAAAACAAAAACAAGTGAAGGGGACTGACCTAGTGATCTTTAAAAGGTAATTAAGACTACCCTTAGGCTCTGAATTGAATAAATAGAAATGGAAAAGCTTGTATCAGACTCTTAGGCCCATTGACTATTAAATCATATGGCTTTTCAAAGGGGAAAATTATTTCAGGATGCGTTGCAATAGAATTAGAAGCCAATTCACTGTAGCATCTTTATATGCCTTGATATAATATTTATTATACACATTCCAGCTAAACAGACATACACCAAATGGTAAAGATATTAAGCAAGGCTGAAAGTCAGTCTTGAAATGGAGAAGTGCATTGCTTAATTTTTTGTTGTTTTTATCTGAACTTGTGATTTCATTATCACAGGGAATTCCCAGTACAGAAACTCCCTCCACTGACACAGATTGGTAACTTGCAGTCTTAGAAAGTTTCCTGGGAGACTGAGTGGTCATCCAGTCATTGTGTACATATATGTGAACCAAGTCTCTTTTGACACTGCCTCTTTGTTGATAATAGGGTGCCCCAAACTTTTAGATCCGGCAGAAACAAGAATCAGGACACAGAATCATACACTTAGAGCTAGAAGAGACCTTAGATATGCAGCAAGTCCCTCCTCTTGCTAATACATCCTCTATCCAAACAATATTTGTGAATCATGCATGTAATCATGCCGTTCCCCTACTCAAAAAACTCCAGTGGCTCCTACTTATCTCTAAGATCAAATATAACACATTATTTGACATTTAAAACCCTTCCCAACCTTCCTGTTCAGACTTATTATATGCTACTCCCATTAATAACCTCTTCAGTCTGGCCAAAGCGACCTTCTTGTTGCACCTAACATATGACATTCTACTTTCCTTCTGTGTATATTTGCTCAGACTGTCCCCCATTCATGGAATGCTCTCTCTCCTTATCTCTCAGTCTTAGAATCCTTAGTTTATTTCAAAGCTTAAGT
The DNA here is from genome assembly GCA_023548195.1 of Bettongia penicillata ogilbyi. Lineage (NCBI taxonomy): Eukaryota > Metazoa > Chordata > Mammalia > Diprotodontia > Potoroidae > Bettongia > Bettongia penicillata. The sequence goes on from JAJHZJ010000227.1 coordinate 3,056,273, forward strand.
CTAGAATTACTTTTTACATGAGACCTCTCTTGGTCATGCTCACTGTTAATTTTTCATCCCTGAAATCCCCTTGTGTATAATTTTTAATTTTTACATAGGTAGAGATGTGTCACCTGATATACCACCTAGAATAGTGCCTGGCACATAGTAGGCACTTATTAAATGCTAATTAATTGATCTAATCTTATCTCCTCATCTTACAAATGAGGAAACTGAGGCCCAGAGAAGTTGTGATTTGCCCATCCAAAACAATAATTGGCAGAATTGAAATTTAAGCCCAAGTTCTCTGACTAGAGAATCTAGAGCTCATTCTCCTTCACCGTGATATTTCATGGATTTTTAAAAGCTGAAGTTTTGTCCAGGTTGAAGCAAATTTATCAACCCAGGTCATCTGGCTCCTAAATCCAGCACACTTTCCATTACACTACCCCTGCCTCTTGTTCCTAAGAGAACAGGTGCAAGTATTTTGCTGAGCTTGGCTGGAATCATCCCAAACACATGACTCTATGTAGCCAGACTTCATCAGACCTTTTCCAGGATAGAGTTGGAGACATCATTGCATTCAATGATTAGTGAACATTACACTAGAATTTTACAAGGCACCTTAGGGAGTCAATTTCATTTTAAGTTCCCCCTCTGGTATTTTCTAAAAATGCAGAAAATTCCCAAATGTATGCTTTTAAACAAAACATATTATTTAAGTAATTTTATCTTTAGTTCATTTTACCACCAAAGCAAATTGCTATAAGAGGTTTACGGACTGATATGATTTGTTTCATATTTCCAAGGTGTCCAAGACTCACTGCTAACAGATAGGAGACCACATCTGAACCACTAATGCACTCATAAATTGGCTTGTGCTCTCTGATCACGCCTCTTAAAAATTTTCTTTTCAGCATCAAAAACATTAGCACTTTCTAGAGAAACCAAACCCTGATGCATGATTTAGCACCATGTTGATGATACTACATGTGATTTAAAAGCCTCCGTTGCAATTTTAAGCATATGTGGCTGCTACTCTCACTCTTTCTCCTGTGTTATTAGTCAGCCGTACTGTGAATCTGGCCCAGGTCAGGAAAACACTTCTCATCTCATAGTCCTCTTCAACTCAAACACATAGAAGGGATTATGCAGCAAAAGACACAAAGCATCACCATCCCTGAACACACAAGTCTGATCAGTTGTGGATTCTACCCCTCCCCCCAAAAAAAGATGTTTTGTCCCTTAAATCTCTGTTAATACTTTGGGGTTTTCATGTCTTAATTCTAAATTTAAGAGTCAAATAAAATGAATATTTCCATATACATAGTAGAATGGAATAAAAGAATGTATATGAAACTGTAAGCCCCTTATGTATAGTTTGCTTTTCAAGGACATAATATATTTAACATATGGTTTTCTAAACTGTCCTGCTTGTCCATGATTCCTTCTAGTCTCTTTCTGTTTTCTTTTGTGTATTTTTTAAATTACTTAATGACTATTTTTGTTTATTTATTTCTTCCTTTTGGGGGGACGGAGGTAGTCTATCCATAATCTCCTTTCCTCCTATCTCCTTGGCTTCTTAAAAAAAAAAACCAACAAAATTCTGTAACAAATTTGTATGTACAAGCAAAAATATTCCCATATTAACCATGTGTGAAAATGTAGATCATGTTCTAAATTTATACTCCATCACCTCTTCGTTTAAAGGTGGTATCCTGCTTCATGGTTGGCTATTGCATTGATGAGATGTCTTAAATCTTTCGAAGTTGCTTTCTTTTGCAATGCTATTATTATATAAATTGTTCACCTGGTCCTGCCCACTTCACTCTATATCATAACACATATCTTCCCAGATCTGTTTGAATTTATTCTATTTATCACTTTTTGGAGTGCAATAATATTCCATTACATTCATATGCCATAATTTTGTAGTTATTCCCCCAATTGGTGGACACCTCTTTAGTTGACATTTTTGTTTTTGCTATAACAAATAGTACTGCTAGAAATAGCTTTGCACATGAATCCTTTTGTGAATTCTTTTATTTCTTTTTGGGTAGAGACCCAAACTGGGTAGCACCAATGTGATATTCACAGCACCTATGGCAGACATGACTATCCTGGAGCAATTCTGAATCACAAAATACAACAGGCTCTCCACATGGAAGACAGAACCAAAACTTTTATTCATATACCAGAAAGTCAAATCTATCATAACCTATACACAATAACAATGCAGAGGACAACACCATCCCCAAGCTTTCCCCATGCTAGGGTTCTCACAAATTAGCTCCATTAAACAAATCACAAACAGGCTCCCTTAAACAAAATCACAAGCAAGCTCTTTTACACCTGCTAGCCAGCTGCCTGCTTGCCTGTGTCCTTCCTAGCTCTGACTGCTCTTATGACTAACTTTTCTCTCAGCTCTGTTCTAGCTCTGCGTCTTCCTCTGCCTCTGCCTGTTCCATCCATTCAGCAAGCTCCTCCCACCACAGGGTCCATGTGACTCAGACTTCCAGACTTCTCAGACAGGTCACATGGGCTTATTAATGAATGGGAAAGATTTCCCCACTTAAATTACCATTACACCTAGTAATGACATCACTAGGTCAAAGGGGATGGATAGGTTAGTGACTTTTTGGAAGTAGTTCCAAATTGGTTTGCAGAACGGCTAGATTGATTTATAAATCTAAAAATATTACATTCATTTTTCAGTGGCTCTTCCAACAATCACCATTTTTCTTTCTTTTCAAATCACCTTCAGCAATGTGATGGTAGGTGAATTAGGACTCAGAGATTCTTTAATTTGTATTCATGTAAGTATTAATGAAAGAGAATCTCTTTTTAATGTGGTTGTTGATTGTATTTCCTCCTTTGAGAACTGTCTGTCCATATCCATTGGCAAATAACATGCTGGGGAATGATTTTTAGTCTAATAAATTTAAATTAGTCACTTAAATACTTTGGATATGAGACCTTTATCAGAGAAGCTTGCTGAAAGGATTTTTCCCTCCAATAGTTCAATCCCTTCTAATTTTAACTGCACTGTTTGTGTTTGTGCAAAAACTTTAATTTTATAGAACCAAATTCCATTCTATCTTCTATGATTCTTTCCATCTTTTGTTTAGCCTCAAATTCTTCTCCCATCCATAGATCTGAAAGGAAGTTTCTTCCTTACTACTTTAATTTGTCTATGGTGTGACTTACACCAAGACTTCTTTGGACTTCGGGGGTTCCTGGAATGGCAAGCTGCACTATTTACTGTGTGGATATGACCAGAGTAATCTTGCAACAGGAAAGTTTGTGTTGAAGGACTGCTCCTCTTTTGCCTGTTTACTGGCACAAGGGTTGTAACCAACTCTCAGCCCAGAGAATAGAATAATAGAAAGAATACTGGCTTTGTAGTAAAACTACATGGGTTCAAATCCTACATGGCATCAGGCAAGTCACTTAAATTTCCTAGTCCTCAATTTCCTCATCTATAACATGAGTGTATTGGACTAAATGGCCTCGGAGATGTATTCCAAAGCTAGGTCTATGATTTCATGACCCTAAAATAAGTGAGATCTGGAATATTCCCAAGGTTTTGATTAGATTGCCATAAGGCTCCAGGTAGTTTCCAAGCTTACCAAAATCCACATCAAAACCCCACCTCCTCAGAGCAGAGGTAATAAGAATAGCTCAAGTATAAGGTCAGAGAGCTGAGGAAACACAGTTACAGGAGTGGAATAGAATGGCCACAAACAAGTGGGGCTGTTAAGACTAGGGTTCTCCTGAATCTTGTCAATTTCATACAACTCATCTCCCCAGTCTTCCAGTTTACCTTTTTTTCATGCTAACCTATTTTTCTAAAACTCCTGACAGAGTCCTTCCAATTTGAATGGTTAATCATCTTGTTTCTGCATTTCCTTTTCAAATGATCCTCTTCATAGACATGTGTTAATGTGTTTGGCTTGCCTGGGTACCTACGTCCTAAAAGATTGTGACATAACAGGTCTCCAAGACTTCCCCTTTCCAAAGGCACAAATAGAAGTTTTTGCTCCATGTGATACAGCAGGGATATCAGAATGTGGCCCAGATCATCAAGTAAGATACAAAACTGAGGCTTATCACTATCAAACTTTTTCATCCATATCAACATACATTAGATTGGTGTCAGAACTCTTGAGGTTTAAAAGTGTTGGCTTATAGAATGTTGAAGTTTTCAGAGATGTTAGAGATGATATCTCATTTTATAGATAAAAAAATTCAAGCAAAAAGAGGCATATAGTCGCTACCTTCTCAGATAAATCCTCCACAAGGCTATCAAATCGATAGTTCTAAAACACAGATCTGACAGTGTTAGCCTGCCTCTCAGTACACTCATCTCCTCCCTATCCCTATACTCACAAATTTTTGATGGTTCCACTTTGTCCTTAGGCTAAGATATAAAATCCTTAAACTGGCATATAATGCCTCCACAATTTAGCTCCTACCTACTTGTCCAATCTTATTTCATGTGAATCCCCTTAAAACGTTCTCTGTTCTGATTTACCCAGTCTGCATGCAGATCCTTCATTATAACATCTTACATGACCACCTCCAGACCTTTGCATCAGTAGTACACCCAAACCACCTCCCTCCCCCAGAATTCTCTCTCTCCTTCTCCTCTTGTGATCCCTTTCAGATGCAGCTCATGTCACCCCTTTCATGATTCTCTAAGTGATTAATGTTCTCTCCCTCTTAAAATCATTTTTTTAAGAAAGGAAGGAAATAAACATTTATTGAATACCCAGTATGTATCAGGAACTATACTAACCACTTTACAAATATTAACTCATCTGGTCCTCACAAATGCCCTGAGAGTTAGGTGTTATTATTATGTCCATTTTACAATCAAGAAAGCTGAGGTAAACAGAGGTTAAGTGACTTAGCCAAGGTCATACAACCAATAAGTTTCTGAGAAGAGATCTGAACTCAGATCCTCCTGTTCTATTGCCACCCCATATATATGTGCATTCATGCATGTATGTATGCATTGTATATGTATATAGTATATGTATATACATACATTACACACATACACATATATGTGTGTTTGTATATATACATACACACACACAGTCCCTGCCTAAAGAAATTTACATTCTATCAAGAGGACATAATTTGCACACAGAAAAGTAAATATCATGTATATATATATGTGTGTGTGTGTATGTGTATGTTTATATATGTGTATTATATTTACTTATGTGTTGATACATTTATGTATGCATATATATGTTATAGTTACTTTTCTGCACACAAATTATATATAACCCCTTGGCAGAATGTAAGTTTTTTCAGGCCAGGATTGTTGTCTCTGTATCTTCAGCATCTAACATAGATAGCATCTTGCATGTAGCTAAAATTAATAACTGTTTGTTGCAAGATCTGAAGTGTCATTCTCAAGGATAGTTAGTATCTAATTAGTATGCTATGTTATCTATGCTAGTTAGTAGCAGAGGCAGCTTCATGATCAATTAACTCCTTACTGCAAAGCATTCAAATAATCTATATAAGAAAGACGTAGAGAATGAGCAGCATGCTCTAGTGAGGGAGTGGAGAACCTGTGGCTTCAGGACCTCAAGGCCACAGGTTCACCAACCCTGCAATGGAAAGACTACAGTATCTGGAGTCAGTCTTAATATTTAATGAGACAAAGTATCTGGCCTTCTAGCCAAAAAGACTAAATCCTGCTCCTCGTACGTGTTATTGCTGTTCAATTGCGTCCAACTCTCAGTGACTCTGGAATTTTCTTGGCAAAGACATTGGAGTGGTTTGCAATTTCCTTCTCCAGCTCATCTGACAAATGAGGAAGTGAAGCAAACTAGGTTAAGTGACTTACCCAAAGTCACGAAGCTAGTAAGTGGCTGAAGTCAGATTTGAATTCAGTAAGATGAGCCTTCCACACTCCAGGTGCAGCACTCTATCCACTCTGCCACCTAACTGCCTGACCCTCATAAAACATGGACCTATCAGTGCTCTAGGAAATTTCCCTAAGATTTTATGTTGCAGAAAATGTACTGACCTGTAATCAGTGGAGGGTATTTTCCTCATCCAGGCACTTCCTTTCCCAGTGAAATCAGTTTCCAATCTTTATTCTCCTCCCCCATCTTAATATGTAAATGCAGGAAGGAGGAACACCATGCTTCATTTATTTGATGATTCCACCCCCACACTGGTAATAACCCCTCAAAGAAGAAAGCCTACTCTCCAGGCAGGGGTTCTTAACCTGGCATCTGTCAACTTTTAAAAAAATATTTTGATAACGTCATTGCAATATAATTGTTTTCCTTTGAGAGTCTAAGTGTTCAATTTTATGCATTGAAAATATTCTGAGAAGGGATCTATTTAGGCTTACCCAGATTGTCTAAAGGGATCATGGGACAAAAAAAGTTTAAGAACTCCTGCTCTGAACAGTTTTCTTGTCCTATGAAAGACTTCTCACACAGTCGGAGGTGTGGGGGGAGGTGGGAAGAGGGAAGTCTCCTGAGCAAAGTGACAAAGATGTTTTTTTAACACATTTAAAATGAGAGTGGATGGGGTCCCCATCTACATTTCCTGTTCTTCCTTGGGTAGTTTAAAGAAGATGATAAGAAGAAAGTTATCAACCCTTTGTTCAAAATGCCTTCATGTGCATTTTGATACCTATCTCACAAAACCTGTTTTTATTCTGACTCCTTGAGTTTGTCTAGACAGGGCCTTCTCTTCTCAGAGGGATTCAACCTTCTTTCTAATTCAGCCATTTAAATGTTCTTACTGGTAAGCATGCTGCTTACTTTTCAAGGAACTTTTGAAGACAGAATATAGGTCATATGAAAATCAGGAAGAGGCTCTCCCTTGTTATCAACCACTAACTACTGTGAACCTCCAGCAATGGGGCCAATCAATCACTGGCACTTATTTGTTGCCACTGGGGTTAATGCCAATTAAGACGCTCCTACTCTATAATCCTTGCCAAATGCAAGGGAATATGTCACCTCCAGGCATTTTTCATGAACCATATTTCTCTGGGTTGTGCTTGTGATCTTAATACTAATTGGCTGGACAAGAAAGAAAATCACACCTGTCCCCATGCAATGCAAAGCATCAATCTGTAAGCTTTCCAAAACCCAGAAATAACAAGATGGGGAAAATAAAAAGCTTATTCAAGCCTGGGGTTCTGAATTACAATGATGTTAATGGTCTCCTTGTTAATATCTTTGACAAGAAAAGTTTTTAAGGATGGCTACAATCTGTATCCATTCATTTTATACTATGCAGTTGTATAAGTATTATTTTGTGATTATTAAATGGGCTTATAGATGAAAATTATTCAGTTGTTGAAACTTGCAAATAAAACAAATACGTGAAAAGTGATCATGTATTATGGACAAGATCACAGAACCTTTGGAATACCAGAGCTAACAGAAGGACACCTTTCTCTCCCAAAGTAATAACTAGCTAATTACATAGAAGATATATACAGAGTAGAGGAAGATAGTGAGACAAAAGTATCAGTAGGTATCAGACTAGTAAAAGCTTCCTGCAGAAGATAGGGTGTGAGTTCAGTCCTAAAGGAAACCAGAGAAGTGGAAGAGGTGGAAGTGAGAGGGTAGAGTATTCCAGGCATGAGGGGAAAGTCAGTGCAAAGGCTTGGAGATGAAAGGAGTTTCATAATCTAGTCATTGTAAGGTCAATTTAGTAGAATTACAGTGTGTGTGAAGGAAAATAAGATATAAAAAGGCTAGAAAAGTAGGAAAGAGCTGAATTAGGAAGAGCTTAAAATACTGTAAGAGCATATAAATACATCGGAAACCACTGGAGTTCATTGAGGTGAAAGGTGAGAGATTAAATGAGACCTAAGCTTTAGAAAAACTACCTTGGCAGCTCAGGGGAAGACAAATGGGAGTGGAGAGAGACGAGGCAGGAAGAAAGTTAGAAAGTTATTATCGTAATCCAGGTAAGATATGATTGAGGGCCTGAAATATAATCAGGCTGTATGAACAGAGAGAAGGAGAATATGGGAGAAATGGAAAGGGAAAAATTTCAAAATTTGTCAACTGATTGGTAATGTAGGGGGGATGTGCAAGTCAAAGATGATACCAAGGTTGCAAACCTGGGTAACTGGAAGGATTGTGGTAACCTCAACAGTAATAAGAAAGTTCAGAAGGATATACGGGTTATGGGTAGAGAGACCTGAGAATGAATCCAGGAGAGCTGGTGAGATCACCAAGTGAGTTAGGATTCCCTCCTACATAATTGGCTCCTCTTACATCAGGTACTGTTCATTAGGTCTTCATTTATCTTCCAAGGACCTAGAGTAGCACTTTATAAGATTCAATTCAAGTAACATTTATTAACTATATGCAGAGCATTCTTCATGGTGTCACAGATTTAGACCTAGAAGGAACCTCAGAGGTCATCTAGGTCAACCCCTTCACTTTGCACAAGAAGAAGTGAAACCCCAAACAATTGAAAGTCCTGCAGAAAGAACAGTATTTGAACCAAATTTTCTAACGCCAAAACCAGTGATTTTCCCACTGTCACACTGCTATTCTGAGATAGCTACAAAGATCGATAAGACAGTATTCTTTTTCCTCATGGAGGTTACCATATTGTGGCTGTCATTGTAGCTACAACTGTGATTGTTGTGGTTGCTGCCGGGACTACTAGGTGGGTCAGTAAATAGAGCACCAGACCTGAGTCAGGAAGACCTAAGTTCAAATCTGCCCTCAGTCACTTATTAGTTGTGTGGTCCTGGGCGAATCATTTAACCCAGTTAGGTTCACTTTCTTCATCTGTAAAATGATCTGGAGAAAAAAATAACAAATTCTGCCAATGTTTTTGCAAAAAAAAACCCAAATGGGGTCATCAAGAGTTGGACACAACTGAACAACAACAAAAATAATGTGAACTATATTGAAATATATATGAGTACAAAGCATTCTGTGGAGCCTCGGGATGAAAAGATGCTTTCTAACTGTGAAAATCCAAGAATGTTTCAGGGAATTAATATTTCAGCTGGATCTTAGAGGCTGAGACAGTCTTAGAAGGTATCTTAGAATCCCTTCATTTTACAGATAAACAGACTGAAACACAGAGAAATTAATTGACTTATATAGAGCAAATAGCTAGTAAGTCTAAGGTAGAACTGGTACCCAGAAATTCCTAACTCCAAGTCCAGAGTCCTAGTCTCAATGCCATACTGTCTCTCCTTTTACCAAGTCCTTAACATTTCAAGACTCATCTGAAATTTCACAATCTCTTAAACCTAAAAGCCAGCAGAAACTTTAGAGAATATTCAATCTTTCATTTTAAAGATGAAAAAGTGAGGCCAAGAGATAAATTGAATGACTTGCTCAAGATCACATTGGCAATAAGCATCAGAAGCAGAATTTGAATTCAGAGCCAAAGTTCTTTCCACTTTATGAAGTTATCCCCAAGCCCTCTAAGAAGTACCACTCCTTATAGTTTCATATTTTTAGAACTGACTGGTATATCTTTCTATAAAGCATTTGATTAAGTTTATATTGAAATTTTATTTGCCTTGCTTCCATGTCATAAGTCTTTTAAGAGCAGGAAAAATTTGGAAAAACCATCACATAAGCAAGTATAGAGTAAATACAGGGTATTATCATCTGCATCATCATAGTCATCAAGAGGAAAGAAGATTCCTTACCCTGTTTAATAACTGGTTCCAATGGAAAAACAACCCATCCTGTCAGGAAGTTCTTCCTTATCTAACTGAAATCCTTTCTGCTATGTTTTAAGTTCATTTCCTCTTGTTCCATCTTCAGAGGTGATAAAAAAACAGATGGATACCATCTTCCATCAAACAGATCTCCTTTAATAACTTGAAGAAAGTTAATAAATTCTTCTTGACTAAATAATTCTAATTTTGCTAACCTTTATTACTTGTATTTACTAGGTTTCAATAATCCGTGGTGTTTTTCTGAGCTTTCTCTTACCTTTAGATGTATAATACCACTAACGTGCTGACGAGATATGAAGTTGTGACATTAATTCCACCACTCTTTTGAGAGCTTCTAATTGTCTCTCAATGACAATCAAAGCTAGGTCAAGCTGGCTTTTTAAATTCTGCTTTCATATGACACTGTAGAGACTAACTTTCCTTTGAATTACTTGAGACTGAATTTCTAAAATCTCATTCCCTGATATCTTTTTCAATTATTCCTTCATCTTCTTGTAAGCATTTTTGTCTTTATTAACTTCTGCTCTTTATGAGTCACTAAAGAGTTCTCTTTTCTTTTCCCTTTTATTTTTGAGTAATCACAACTGTTCTTTTTAAAAGTGTTTTTTGATCATTTTTGTTGCTACATCAGCATCATTTCTGAATATAGCTCTCTCCTCAATGAGCCTTCCCTTATAGAAAAGAGGAGAAAAAGTGAAGCAAAACCAAGTGACATATTGACCTTTTCTGATAGCTCTTACAATAATAATCCATACCCAGAGATCCCACTTTGACAATGAAATTTCCTCATCTCTTCTCCAGATACAGGATAGGTCATTGTAAAAAATCTCCATTTCATTATTCTTCAGTTCACATTGTTGTAGTTCTGGTATATATTGTTTTCCATATTTGGCTTACTTTGCTCTATCCCAACTCACAGAATTCTTCCTAGGGGATCTCTGAATTCCTCACAATTATTTTTTATGACACAACAATGTGGCATTACATTCATGTATGAGAATTTACTTAGCTATTCGCTAATCAATTAATACTCACCTTGTTCCTAGGTCTTATGGCATATATAAGATCTCTCTTTTTTTTGTCCTTGACTTCCTTGGGGGTATATGCTTAACAGTGTAATTGCTAGGTCAAAGGGTATAAAGATTTTAGTCACTTGCTTAGCATAATTCCAGAAGAGTTGGACCAAGCCCTTCCAACATTGCTTATTTCCATCTCCTGTCATCTTTGCCAGTTTACTGGGTGTGAAGCAAAACCTCAGTTTTAATTTGCACTTCTCATATTAGTGACTTAAAGCAATCTTTGATATTGCTGTTAATAGTTTGTAAATCTTTCAAGAACATTTTGTTAAAAATACTTAATGGATTTCCTATTAGGGAATGACAATCTTAGTTATCCATTTATATGGATTTGCTTTAAATGTTGTATATAAAATATTTACCTGAGATTTTTGATGCTTTTTTTCCTGATTAATAGTTTCCCTTACTATTCTACTGATATTAATTGTATTGGGGTGAAAGTATTTTTTTTATTTTGTGTAATTTAAACTATTTTATCTTTGGTATGTGTAGTAGAAAGAGCACTAAAATTGGAGTCAAAAGACCTCCATTTACATTTCAGTTCTAGTTCAAATCCTAGGTCTGCTGTATGTGATTTTGGTAATGGCTCCAATGAAAGGCAAGACGTTTAATCACCCTGGGCCTCTCTTTCCTCATATGCAAAAGAAGGTTAGGGTGGAGGACCTCTATAAAGCCCTTTCCAAGTCTAAATCTATGGTCCTAGGATATTCTGATTCTCTGATCTCTGTTTACTTAAGAATCCTTCTCTTCACCAACATTTTTGCGACATCTTTTATATTTAGGTCGTGTCCATTTGAAACATGTATGCAGTGTAAGATGTTGACCTATGTCTCAATTATGCCAAACTGCTTTTAAGTTTTACATCTTTTTAAAAAAAGGTATTCCGTTCTCAAGGAGTTTATGTTGTTGGATCCATCTAAAGCAGAGTTATTAAATTAGAGTGTTTTTCATTCTTACCTTTCTAGTTTGTTCCACAGATTTACTCAAGCACTATATAAATGGTAGCTATCATTATTGCTTTCTATTTTTTTTCTAGTGGCAAATTGTTTTCATGATTGCTGTCAATAGTATGGTCTGAGGGATAGAAATGATATTCTCTCTTTGTTAACTTTTTTCATTATTTCCCTGGAGATTCTAGACTTTTTGCTACTCTAAATGAATTTTGTTATTTATTTAGGCTAGTTCTATAAAGTAACACCTTGCTAGTTGAATTGCTATCATAGTAAATCTGTAAATTGATTTAGGTAGTATCCTCATTTTTTCTTGTATTGGCATGGTCCAAAAATGAGTCGTGAATAACCTTCCAATTATTTGTCTTCTTTTATTCCTGAAAAGGGTGTTTTATAAATGTATTTGTCTTGAGTATGCCTCAGTAATCTGACTCCCAGGTGTTTTATGCATTTTGGAATTATTACAAATGAAATTTTTCATTGATAGTTTCTTCCTGGTTATTATTACTGTAATATAGAAATGTTATTGATTTTTGTGAATTTATATTGTATCCTGCTACTTTGCTAAAGTCAGTAATTGTCTCAATTAGAAAATCTCTAAGAATCAACAAACTAGACTATCATGTCACCTGCAAGTTGTGTCCACTTTGACGATATTTATGACTTTTAATTTTTTTCTTGTTATTCTAATGACTACTATTTCTGTACCTATGTCAAATAATAGTGGAGAGAAGGGGAATTTTTGTTTTTCCCTTGTTTTTAATGATAAAGCTTTTAGTGTTTCTCCACTGCAAATAATAGCACCTTTTGGGTTTGCTCAACTTCCCTGTCCCCTAGGGCTATAAAAAGTCCCTACCAATATGGAGTCATAGATCCTTTGACTTGGTAGATTTCTAAAGTGTACATGAGTCACCATAGCTTGTCTGATGAATGACCAGATTCTTTTCCACATGGAGGTAAGAAGGGTTGTGTCAAGAGAAGCAGCATTATATCTCTGTTGCATATTCTTGCTGTGTTAGAACAAAGCAAATCTCCTTTTGCTAGCTATTCAATGACTTATAAATGCCCCATTTCATCCTGTGTGTGTGTGTTCATCCTTCATTGCTGAAGAAGACCATGCCATCGGAGAAATAATGACATGACTTGCACTGGACTTTGTTTTGAGTGAGGGAGGGCTGTGCAGGTCACCAGCCTCACTTCTCCTCCGGAGCCATCTGAATCCAGTAACCAGATATTCATCAGGGTGACTGGAGATGACCCAGGATGAGACAATTGGGGTTAAGTGACTTGCCCAAGGTCACACAGCTAATGAGTGTCAAGTGTCCTCCTGGCTCCTGCAGTAGTGCTCTATCTAGCTGCCACATCAACCTGAAGTAAGAGAGGGCTAGTGTTAGAAAAGATTGTTGATGGGGAAGGGAGTTGGGAGGGAACCCAGAATTAGATATATACAGCAGATTTTATAAATATTTTGAGCAATTTCTTTTCATCCCCTGGATTTAATTCAGACCCCACCAAAAAGATATTTTAAAGATATATTAAAAGTTATTTTAGAATCACATAGGCTGAGTATTAGAAGAATAATAAGAGGCTTGCAGACTAAGCACACCCAACAGACCAGAGTCAGGCTAGGGTAGCTCTAATGGAAGGCTCAGAACAAAAGTATTTGTTGTAAGAGCGTACTAACAATATAGTAATAAAGACTATTAAGACTAGTAAGAGCATACTAACAATATAGCAATAAAGACTGTCCCTCATTGATGTAGGCAACATTTTCCCATAAATACACATTATCAGGAAGAGTGTATTTATTATTTAATATGTATTAATAATAGTAATATATATAATTTATTATTATTAAAAGTTCCAAAGTTGGGAGGCATACACATAGGAAATTCGTGTGGTCAAGGGTACCCCTGGTCCCCCTCATGCCACAGACAGACAGACAGACAGGTAGATGGACAGAGTATAGCTAGATATGCTATATATAATGTAACATCGTCAGACTGTTGCTGGTGTTTATGTGTGACTCCAGTGCTTGTCAATGATCTCAACTATCTCTAGCCGCAGACTAATGTAGAATCCTGGATTAAGGTAATGTTATGGTCTTTCAGAAATAATCAAAACCCATATACCAATAGCAGTAGGAACCCTGCCTCTGGGGCCTGCCACTTCCAATCAAGATGCCAGTTCCAGGCACTCCAGATTTTCAACTCAACCTCACAACTGGACTTTATCAACCGGAGGTTTCCGTGTGTTTCTGTAGCAAGATGTCATTATTGCTGAAAAGAGAGGAAGAAGAAATTTCTTCTCCCTCTATTTGCTCTCTGCTACAAATGTCAGAGTTGACCATCTTGACTCTATCAAGTTTTTTTTTTAACTTAGTCTCTCTAATTTGCCCACATCGAGGAGTATGTATAAGAAATTCTGGGGCTACGTTATGCAAATAGATCATTCAGCATCTGATAAACTTTCCAGGTACAAATGGGCCTCGGAGTCTCACACCTTTACCTCTTCCCTTTTATCAAGTGAATTGGGAGAAGCTTGGTCTAAGTACTCAGTTTATCAGAGGGCTCCTGAACAATTCTGCACCCCCTCCCCCACCCCAACTTTACTACTTATGTACAAGTGTTTGACCTTTTTTCTTTTAAGTCAGTCTTTTTCCCTTGTGATTAATTTTACTTACATTAATTTTACATTAGTCAATTCCCTCAAAGGTTTCCTCTCCTACTCCTGTTTATCTACTTTGTGCCAAGTTCCTTTAATTTATTTATCTTTTAATATAACTTTCTTTATTCATATTTGTTTATTTTTCCCGTGTTCTCTTTGAAATCATCCGCTTCTCAGCTTCTTTCCTTAGGTAATATTCTTTTGTAGTCTCCTTTCCTAAGAAGTTTTCATTTACTTTGCCTTCCTCATTTCTATTCCCTTCTTACCTATTCCAAATCCCATTCCTGGCTGATAAAGTTAAATGACTGATAAACGTAAATATAGCACTAATGAAAAAATGTATCAAGAAAAAGCCAAGTCATAAACTTGTTCAGTAAAATGATTTATAGTAAAGAAATAGCACATTCAATCTCTATCACCCTTAAAAGAATACAGAAATTCCCACTCCCCCTTATAAATTACATGACTTTGGAAAAGTCATTTAATTTTTCAGTTTCTTCAGCTCTAAGATGAAGCCACACATGTACTAGCTATGTTACAGGGTGTCATGAGGACTAAACAAGACAATGTATGTAAGTCATTTTGAAAAACTTAAATGCCAGGTATTCAGATTACTATTATTTAGACTTTTCCCTCTAGTATCATTCCATTCAATAAAATTTAAAACTGTTTTATATTCAGTTATCTTATTTTAAATTTCTGTTTATGTATTAGCACATGACTATGAGGGAAGAAACTGGGCTTTCTTAAGCATGGGGAACTCATTGTGGAAACTCCCTACTAATGCAGCTAGCAAACTAGTACAGAGAAGACCAGCCCTGGGGAGGTGGGAAATTGAGGCGTTGAGAGATTAAGTGACTTCACCCAGATAGAGACTGTTTGAACTACAGCCTTCCTCTCCCTGATTGGAAATTGAGCATGCTATCCACAGGGCCAGGTTGCCTTTCATAATTATTAGGACTGAAACAATAGAATTCCCCATTATTTTCCCTCACAAAGGTGTAGCATTTCTAGTACATTATGAATTAGAAGGTTAGCTCCCTGAAATTAAGAACTATTTCTTTTTTTGCCTTTGAATAAATTCTTACCATGTTGCATGGTGCTTTGCATTTAGCAGGTAACAAATACATGCTGTTTACCAAGTTGTTAGACATTTATGGACTAAGAAAGTCCAAGTTCAGATTCAATTCAACCCAACAATTAATTTGCAAGTTAACTTTTGAACCACCCTCTATTTGAAAATTAGATGATGCCCCTAATCGCTGGACATAGTGTAAATATGCATAAGCTGAAGTAGCCAGAGTCATATGAAACAGTAGGGTATAGAGGACAGGACACTAGAGTTGGAGTCAGAAAGACCTAGATTCAAAAGATGCCTCCAACACTAGCCCTGTGACATTAGGCAAGTCACTTAATCTCATTGCTTCAGTTTCCTCAATTGGACAATGGAGTTCAAAAGAGAAATTAGA
This sequence comes from Bettongia penicillata ogilbyi, assembly GCA_023548195.1. Lineage (NCBI taxonomy): Eukaryota > Metazoa > Chordata > Mammalia > Diprotodontia > Potoroidae > Bettongia > Bettongia penicillata. Next base: position 3,072,129 of record JAJHZJ010000227.1, read on the forward strand.
GTTAAATAGTCATAGTCATATAAAAGCATCTGAAAAGCCTTAGTTTAGATGTGTGTGTGTGTGTGTGTGTGCGTGTATAAGCATATACAATGTCAGAAGGTGAAGACAGAGTACGATGAAAACTAAGAAAAGGGCATTTGCTTTAACAAACCATTGCTAACCTTGGCAAGATCAATGAGCTCAAGGGACTGAGAAATGACTGGAAGGGTGAAGTGAAAGGCAGTAAGAGCAAGTAACTCTAAGAGGCTGTCTGTGAAAAAGAGGCAACGGCAGGAAGGCAGCTTAAAGAGATGAGAGGACCAAGTAAAGGTGGTGTTGGCTTTGTTTTTCCAAAGGAGTTGGAAAACGTGTTTGTAGAAAGTAGGAAAAGAAAGACAAAAAAGGAGAGCAAATGATCCAGGGAACAAGGCCTGGAGGAGACTACATGACATGGAATAAAGTCACAAATTGAGGTTTCTGTCAGCAAAGACAAGGTCTCCCTCTTCCTCCAAAACTCAAACAAAAGAGGAGAAAATGGAGGGTGATGTAGAAGGATGTTCCAGTGCCAAGTAGCCAAGTGGAGATCCCCTACTGAGAGGAAGCAAGGACAAAGTGGTTTTAGGGGGCTTGGAGAAAAAGTAGGTTTGTAATTGCTCCTGTGAGGAGCGTAAAAGAAAGTTCACCAGGCAAGAACTGAAGGACTGCCATGGAACACTGAGGATCTGATGGAGATTAGATAATGTAAATTTCTAGTGCACTTAGTCTGCAGGGCTGAGTGACTTTCTCCAGCAGTTTTCATTCGCACCTGAGTAGGATAGAAGAAGGTGAATGAGAGGCTTAATCCAGGTTGAGTACAGGAACTTTGACTGGCAGAATAAAAGGGCAAAAGAGTCTGGGTGGAGCATGGTATCAGGGAGGTCATTGTATAGCTGGATTGATTAGCTAGCTATATGTTCAAGGCTATTAAGAAAGCAAAATGAAACCATAGCAGGGGTGATATACTAGGAGGGTAGGAAGGAGTGGAAGGACTCCTTCCTACTGAAGGTCTCAGTGAGGTTGAAGAATAGTTAGGAGATGTGATGGAGAGATAGAAGAACAGAAAATTATCAGAGAGAGGAATTTAAAATCTTGGAGTTTAAAATTTTTTATAGTTCAATGTTATCACCATCCCTGTAGATAGGTGAAGTAAAGTGAAGGTATAAGTCATAGGGATCAAGGCAGTAAGTGAACTGGAAAGATAGAGGACTTTCAAAGAGAAACCAATAAGTTTATTTAAGTCTACAATAATGAGGACAGGGGATGGGTAGAGAGGAAGACTGTGACCCAAGTTACATACAGAATTCCTTAAAGCAGAAAAGAGAATGACCTGGATCCTGGAGGATCACAAAAAATAACTATCTGAACCTGAGGATGAAATGAACCTTGAAGGATGGTTGCTGGGTGATACAGAGACGTCTGACTGTAACAGACCCAGTGTCTCAAAGGATTGTGAGAGAAGGAACAACTAACGCTGGCAAGGGTGGACAGGAACATCACATATTTTAGAGAAAACCACAAAGATAGATAATTTGAAAAGAAGACAAAGATGAAGAAAATTTATCCAATAAATTGAAGTTCAAGAGATTATAAAGGGGGTAAAGTAGAAGAAGGGGACTGGGAATTAGAAGAAAATAGCTGGATGGGAGAGGTAGCAGAGGAAGTTGTAGGGGAGGTAAGAACTGCTCTTCCACAATTTTTCCAAACACCAAAAGTCACTGTCCAATGACACTGGACAAACTGGGCTTAAACTAAGCATGAGGTAATGACACAAGCTGGTCTTCTTAATAAGCATATGGATTCAAGCATTAGCTTTGGAGAACTGGCCTTCTTGTCTCCATGACTCATGGCTTTTAAAATGGCATCTGTGAATAGGAAAAAGATGAGATTGGGAATTCCATCTTGTAATTTGAGGTGCCAGATAATCACTGCAATCATAAAGGACAAGGCATCCTAAATGCTACGAGTCAAATTATTGCTGGTTTGCATAAATCCTTGTTTTATATGGAGCTATTGAAATTGAGCTTTTTCATATGGTTTCTGTCGAGTTTTTTTTTTTTAATAGTGTCAGAATTTCATGGCTTCAGGGTTTCTTGAGTTTTCCAAAGTAGGCCTTGTACTACAAATACAAAAGAGAGAAGTTGCAACATTATTTGACAATCCCATTGGTGAATATGTGTGGCCTGATGCTTTTTCTGAATTGATTGTGTTTGATACTTCAGATTCTAGCTAGGGCATTCCCTAAAGTTTTAAGAGTTTTTTGTCTTAATTCTTATTTCCTCTTGCAAATGGAGATTTGGAAAATAAAAGAAGATATTCATGTTAAACTGAAAAAGCATACTTGGTTCTAAGCAAAACTCTTCTAATTCAATCTATACATATAAATGTGAGGTCCCAAGTTAGGTAAGGTGAACATAGCTAATTCTGATGATGAATATGGGTCCTAAAAGAGATTAACATAAGATATAGCCACTACCTACTTGATTTCAAACCCCTCCTCTAACATCTCCCTGGTAAGTAAAACAACATGTTGACCAGTCCTGATTGCCACTCAACACAGTGATAGCCAACTGGGCCCCAACAAGAATTAGATAGCTTATGTTTCCCAAGGGTGATGGCCACCTGGAGGAAAGATTAGCACTCCTGCACTCACCTGACAAGGGGAGGCCGAATACCCTATCATAGCAGAGACTTTCACATCTGGTACCGATACCAAACCCTTCCCCACATCTGCTACCAATACCAAACTTTCCCTCAGGATGCCATAAATTTGGTTTATTCAACCCTTAGTCTAAGCTGCTGACCCTAAACTTGGTCACCACATTGGTCAAGGTGGGCTCTCAAGGCCCCCAGTATGTTCAACTGAATAACAGAATATTTTAAAAGGCACTGTCCTTGGCCTCTTCTCCTTCCAATGAGTGAAACTTAAAATACTTGAAACTGATCTTAGAATAAATAAAAGATGCTCTAACCTTCAAAGTCAGAGCTTTAGACTCTACTGATTGCCTCTTCAGAAACTTCCCATTTCAAAGAGTTGGATACATGTTTATTCATTCACAAAGCTTTTATAAATGCCTTTGGGGAAATATAAAAAAGGCATAGTCCTCACCCTCAGTAAGCTTACAATTCATCTGAGGAGACAAAACATACAGACTTAAAAGAACTAGAGAATCATTATAAATCAACAGATGGACAAGTGCAAGATAATATTATAAAAGAGTTGAGTTGATTTAGTCTTCAGATGATGAATTATAGGAGGAAAGGAAAATAATGTGGAGTACAACACAAGAACTCATGAATTTAAGTAAGATGGGAAAGAGACAGGGGAATCATTGGAGGAATGGAATACTATTACATATTAGGGAATATGACTAAGGAATGAGAAGTAAGAAGGCAAGGCAAATCTAAAATAGTGATATAGTTGATAAAAGATTGAGAAAGAAAGATGAAAGATACATATGCACAGTAAATTAATGTGGTACTTCCCCAATATAGCTCTTTCAAGGAAAGAAAATAAGGATTCAGGATACTGATAGAGGATTTTGTTAAAAGTAGTAAAGATAATATTTGTAATATAAAGTTCTGTAAGACCAAATTTATAATAGTGAAGGGTATTAAGTATAATCCTGCATGAGATATAGGGTGTGGGATTTTTTTCTTTTTTTGTGTGTTATGCAATGACCTAAAGGTTTAGGTTGTGTTTTTCATTTTGTTTTATTTTGTTTTTTGGATCCCATGAAGTTTCACATTAGGAAAATCTTAAAGAGATTTAATCCATTCAATCCTGAATCAAAGGTAAAGGACATTTGACCACTGTATTTTATTTTAATGTAACATACTAGGGACTTGAGAAACCCTGGTAAGGTAATTTGTCTTGGGCCAGGGAAAAAAAATCATTCTACCTTGCTTAAGGAAATAATAACAGGCAGCCTCCCTGTGTAGGCAAAGCACAGCTGCTAACACTTTGACTAGTGCAGTAAAATTAATTGGCAAAGCTAGCCACAAATTTGCTCTGTATATCAAAGAAAAAACATTTGCTATTTGGAAGATAACTTAAGAAATCGAAGCCAGTTTGCCAAGGTAGTTGCCAGTAGCAGATTCTTCCAATACAAATCTGATCTATGAGGCTGCAGTTTTCTCATTAGACTAAGCCCATCATTAAAATACTGACTACTTTTGAGTATTAACTTTTCTGGCATCTTCCTACTATTGAAATATAAGATGGATTTCAGAGACTCTGGATATCCTCAGTGCCCCCAGGTTCAATGTAATATTTGAGTAATCATAGTTATGCACCTATATCTCAATATATAGTGTCTATATATTGTCTAACAACAAACTAGTTAGGATCTATAAACTAAATTAATCTATGAATTAAATCTCTAATTAAAAAAAGGGGAGGGGTGGTTTGGAATAAAGATTGGACCTGTGATTTCATTAGATGAGGAAACTCTCTCTACCAATGTAAGTCAACAAACTCTCTGAATCTTAAATATTGATCTAGAACACTGGGTGATTTGTTTCCAAGGGTCATACACTCAAGATGGGTCAGAGGTAGGAGGTCTTCCTAGGTCTGAGACAAGTTCTCTATTTGCAATGTGTCACTGCCTCTCTTAGCCTAGTAAGTAACACTTAAAATTAAGTGGTAGAACATTCTTGACCCCCAGTACACAGAAGGGCACAAGCTCCCAAGCAGACGAAGGGAAAAGAGCGCTCCCTAGGCAACTCATGCTCTGCAGTGATTGATTCACAGCAAGAACACCTCTCCTGATTTGACCCCCAGCATCCTGTGGTGTCTCACTGAAAGGCAGCACTGTTTCTTGCAGCTCCTTTGGTGTGTTCCATTTTATCTCTAGAACCCATCATCTGCTAAAGCTCCACCCCTTCCTGTTTATATACCTGCCCCTTAAGCTGTGGTTCACCGTGCTTTTGCCTAGTGGTGGCTGCCACCTGCTGGAGATGTCACCTGGACTGCTGTGACTTCTTCCATAATAGAAGTGTGCAAATTCAAGCAGTTCTCATGATGTTCTCTTTTTTATGGTCTCCCTGAAGTCCTCCCCATATCAGGCAAATCCCCTCAGAATAAATTCATTTTCAATTCCTATATGTCCCCAGCAGGTAACACCCAGGCAAATTTAAGTGGCTTTGCTATATGAATAAGCCTACAAAGGGTTCTTAATACAGTGGAAGGATAGAGGGCAGAACTGGTAACATTCACCCTCCACTCCTGGCATGGGAGAGGTTCTCTTACCATGTCAAAGTTAGCCACGCTTCATTCCCCTCTCAGCTCTATGACTCTTTGACTCTGCCATCACTGTCATCATCACCATCATCATCATCACTAACATAACAAATGCTTACTATATGGCAGGAATTATGCTAAGCACTTCTACAAATAGTATTTTATTTTACCCTCACAGCATCCCTTGGAAGTATATACTCTTATTACCCCCATTTTACTTGCCCAGGTATAGGAAGCATTTGAACTAAAGTGCTCCTGATTCCAGGCTCTGCACTCTATCCCCTATACTACCTAGCTGGAGGTGACTCAGAGGCCTTCTCACCTTGGAACTCCCCTCAGTGCTTGGAACCTTCACACTTTGGAACATCCTTCTGCTATTCCAGCTCCCTTTTCCCACTGATGAGTTCCTTCCTGGGACTTTTATTTAGTGACAAGTCCAGGCTGGCCATGTTTCTTTCTCCTTTTAGGTGTATTTCTGATGCTCTGAACTTTGCCCCTGTGCAGATGCCTTTCCCTTACCCCTGATTTTCAATTCCATTTTATATAAGATCTTTCTTCATCTGAATATAAATTCCTTGAGGTCATTTATGACCTTGTTCCAAAAGAGGTTATGAAAATGGATGACCAACACTTACAAAGACCTGACAAAAAAGTCGGTATAGAGATAAAGTAAAAGACACCAGTAGTCCCTACAGAAATTCTTTTCTCAGAAGGTTACTTCAGTCATACCAGTTGGAGCCTCAGATGAAGTAACCCCAGTTTAGTAAGTCTAGTACACATCCTCTGAGAAAGCAACGGCATCCAATTCTGGGGCTAAGGAAAGGGTTATTCAGGTGGAAAATCATGGAGCCTCCAAGATTCAAAATTAACTAAAATTAATTGTATTTCTTTTTCCTTCCATTTTGTACTCCCAATGCCAAATGTCTGGAATATATTAAGTTTTTAATAAATGCTTGTAGACTCGTTACTTTGTCTTTCCCTATTCCCATTACATAAAACAATAGCTTCCCAAGTCTCTCTAAAACTAGTCAATGTTGCTGATAATTGCAAGTCCATATAAGTATCTTATAATATGCTCATTGAGCTCTTTGTATCCACTGATAACCAGTAACTGAAAAACTGTTAAATCTATCCTCTTTCAGTAAAAAAAAAAAATGTATTAAGTATTTACTACTTGCAGGACACTGGTCTAGGTACTGCAAATACAAATAAATAAAACGTGGTCTTCTTGTCAAGATGCTTAAAATAAAAATGTTATGTCTACAGAAAATTTGAATATAAAATAGACTATGTCTGATGTATAAAAGAGCTCCAAACAATGTTCCATGAAAGTTTCAAGGTTAGAGAGTACATTGCTATCTGGGGAAAAACAAGCAGGGTTATGTGGAAAAAAATGGCCCCTAACCTAGACCTTTATGGGAGAGAAAGATATCATTAAGCAAAAGTGATAGTGGAGTCTATTCCAGGTATGACAATAGACCGCTGTTGTACAGGGTATCCCAAAAGCCTCAGTGAGGTTTAAGCTTTTAAGCTATTAAGACTTTGGGGACCCTCTTTATAGTGCTTTAAAGTTTATGAAACACTTTCCTACCATGCTGAGAAGCAAGTAGTACAAGTACTGTTGGCCCCATTTTACAAATGTGACAAAAGAAACTCAGAGACGTTAAGTAATAATAACAGCTAACATTTCTATGGCACTTTAAGGTTTACAAAGTGCTTTATAATGATGATCTCATTTGAACCTTATGACAACCCTGCAGGGTAAGAGGTGTTATCCCTGTAAGTATCTGAGGTCATATTTGAACTCAGGTCTTCCTGACTCCAGGCCCAGAGCTTTATCTCCTGTAGCCCACTGAATATTTATTAATAAAGAAATGGTGTAATCAGAGACGTACAATAATTATCTATGGTAGCAGAATAAAATTTACATTGAAAGAGGCAAAGAGATCAGTGAATAGGCTAGAATGATACTTAAAGGAAGAAGTGATAACCTAACTAGGATCTCAGTGAGAACAATCTAATAGCTAACATTGATATACCACTTTAAGTATTTAATATGCATGATCTAATTTGATATTCACAACAACACTGAGTTAAGTGCAATAGGAAATATCCTCACTTTATAGAAACTGAGGAAAACTTTAAAACTTATGTTCGGCTCATGTCTGGATTCACCCTCAAAAGAGATCCCTTCTATAAAGGCATTCAATGCACAAAGTAGATAAGGTTTAGGATAGCTATTTACTCAAGAGAAATAATTAAATGAAAAAATGAATACATAAAAAAGCACTTATTAAGTCCTTACTTTGTGCAAAGTACTAGAAATGGAAAGCAAGGGAGTCCCTGTTCTCAAGGAGAAAATATTCTATTAGGGGAATACAATATGTAGTATTTATTAATAAATAATTAGTATTACTTCCAAAATTCTTTGCTGATATTTAAAGCATTAAACATTTTGAACAATTTAACAATTTGAAACGTTTTTTAGAATTTCTAAAGAAGTATGTTGTTTTCATCTCAGCTCTTCACTGTGCTAGCAACTCATAGGCTGTATCTTCTGCCAAGCCATTTCATGACTTAAGCTCACCCTTTTTAGGGAGGCATCTTCTCCTCCAATACATTGTTTTAGACGTATTCTCTTGTTGTCAATTAGATGAACCTCTCGAGGTCCACAAGTTTGCTGCCCAGGATAAAAATACCAACTCAGGATTGCTATTAAATTACCTGTGCGTGTGTTCATCCCTCGTTGCCAAAGAAGACCATGCCATCAGAAAAATGATGACATGACTTGCATTGGACTTTGTTTTGAGTGAGGGAGTGCTGTGCAGGTCACCAGCCCCACTTCTCCTCCAGAGCCATCTGAATCCAGTGACCAGATATTCATCAGGATGACTGGAGATGACCCAGGATGAGGCAGTTGGGGTCAAGTGCCTTATCCAAGGTCACACAGCTAGTGAGTGTCAAGTGTCTGAGGTGAGATTTGAACTCAGGTCCTCCTGACTCCTGCACTGGTGCTCTATCCAATGTACCACCTAGCTGCCCCTTCAGTTGCCTGTGCTCAGGACTAAAACACAGAGCACTTGAGGTTAGGTCTTAAGCCTTTTCTTAGCCAATATTGTGGAACTCTGCCACTACTCAATGGATGTCTGAAGGAGACTCTCAGAGAGTCCTGAGTACTCAAAAGACAAATGAAAGCTAGTAGAAATTATTTCCCCTTTTAAGGTGACAGAGTGGCATGGTTCTTCTTGCCCAAGGGCCAGTCGACTTTGACAGAGTCCCCAGAGGGAGTATACCCTTAGAGATCAAGCAGAAGAATGTCAAAGGGTTCACCAGAAAGCAACAGGGTATGTGTATCACTGAAAGGGATCTACCTCCAGGAACAGACACAAATATTACCAGAAGGGAACCATGGTACCTGCTGCCTTAAAAGGGCCCAGCTCCAAGGATAGAACATGTGTCACCAGAAAGAACACAAGGTACATTATGCCCTGCAAGAGGCCAAGCTCCAGATATCCACCTCACAGAATTCTGTCATTGTTATAAGTTATTTCTAAGTATAGCACAAATACAAGGAATTATATGGGTGCTTCATTTGGTGATCAGTGATATTTACACTTTGGATTATGACAGACATACATATCTTCCAATGTAGGCATACTCTGTAGTCTCAGGAGTCATAGTGGGTGAATTTTGGGAAAGAACGGACACAAATCTAGGGTAATAATTGTAATGATAATGATGTAATGACAGGAATGATAATAATAGTAATAAACAATTGACAATTATATCATGCTTTAAATTGACAAACTGCTTCACATATATTTTATCATTTAATTCTCAAAAAAAAATTGCCTGTGAAATGGACAATATTATCCCCATTTTACAGAAGAGGGAATGAGACTGAGAGTCATTGTGACTTATAGAGAGTCACACTAGTGATAACCGGAAGCAGGAGTGAAACCGCATTCCAAATCCAGCACTCATATTACTGTATAAGGCAAGTCTGAACTTTTCCATAAAGTATGAAATGAAAGGCCTTGCCTTCATTAGATATTGATAGGTTTTCTCATGTTTTCCAGGTCCCTGTAGAGAATCAACCCAATAAAAACCATACCAACAGGATGTTCAGATAAAGTAATATTCGTTTGGGGGCCAGTAAGCTTGGTCCCTGGGTGTTGCAATCTTATTTTTAAAAATCCCAAAGATTAAAATTGAAAGGGAAAATAACCTGACTTACACACACTGGAAAATCAAGGTCTGATGATGTTACATTCTAATGAAATGTCACTTAATTTGGGCCTCCGTTTTCCCACTGAACCTCACCAGAACTAGCAAGTGGTGTTCTTTTGTGAATCAGAGCTTCAGGACTGACTTTCTCTTGTGGTAACATTATAAGAAATAATGTGCAATGTTTTGATTTCTTAGTCCCCACAATCTAAGCCTTTTAAAAATAACAAAATTCCACAAAGGAGAAGGAAAAAATAAATCATAGAGAAATTTGGAAAGGATAGTATCAGCATTTTATAGCAATCATAAGAAAATCATCTACATTTGTATCAAATATCAGGTTTCCAGCCCAGGAAAAGAAAACTGCAGTACCTGCCATTTTAAATTACTCCCTGTCATGTTTTTATTCTTCCTGCTCCCCTGGGATGCTAACGTCTTGAAGAAATATGTGTGTGCGCTGAAAATATTTCCTGAAGTCAGTGGATTCCATATGTTCCTAGGGAAACAAATGATTCACTTCATGGGTCATTCTTGGCGACATTTCGATCCCCTAATCAGTACATTTGGGCCCTGTGCAGTTGGAATTTTCAGGATTTTCTTATGCAGGCTTAGGATAGAAAAAATGAAAAATTTGGAATCTATCAAAACTTTCTTTAGGATAAGACTGCCTTTCCCCTTCTAATATTTAGGAAAATCTGTATATACATATATGTAGTGTGGGTATATAAGTGTATGCATATATATATGCATGTGTGTATACATATATACATACACATTTACCATGTGCATATATTAAGTATATATGATCTCTAAGTAATTAGGTGAAGAAATAAAAGAAACTATTTAACCATCTGTAAGAAGAAACAGTTTTGCTAAATCTGTATATACACATGTGTATGTATGCATGCATGTATGTCACATATATTAAGCAAAAACACTAGGTAACAGGATGAGGAAATTAAAGTAACTCTATTAGACCATCTGTAAGAAGAGATTTTTTTTAAAAGGCTATTTAAACAAATAAGTATATATATGTACATATATGTATGTATTTATGCACTCATGTATGTATGTACAACACATAGATATATTAAGCACAGACTAACACTAGGTAATAGGATGAGGAAATCAAAGCAACTCTATTAGACCATCTGTAAGAAGAGACAAGCACCAGGATGCAATTCAAAGGGAGATTATTGATAAGCATGCACCTAGATTGAAAGGAGACCTTTCAACTCCCTTCAGAAAAGTCAAAAAACCCCTGGATGGGTTGTCTTTAGGCCTGTGATGCACTCAAAAAGAAAACTATTCTAAGTGTCATGACCACAATCCCTGTTCTGGTGTCAGCAATAATAAATAGCTGTCATTTTTATTTGAGAGTAAGGGGCAGCACTTGACAAAGGACTAAAGGCAGTTTCTAAGTCAAAGAGCACAAAATAGAAGAATTAGGGCTACAGAGAGAGAACATACAAAAGAAGGAGGAAGAGATCCTACCAAGTAGTTCACTAAGATAAGCTGACAGCTAGCAGTTCAAAATATTATTTGTCTCTGGGTTTCTGGCACACTAGGTCCAAAAGAGAAACATATAAGTTTATATAGTCTTTGTTTCTTTCTTGCCTTTTTCCCTTCCTTCTTTGACAAATGAAAACATGAAGAAAATATTTCCTGGAAATAAAACAATAGACTTGAATCAGGAATGTTGTCTTGGTCACTTCCAGTGTGACACGGGGAAGAACACCTTGTGCTAACCTCTGGCCTCAGTTTCCTTATCAAGAATAATAACTTCTACCTCACAGGACTGCTGATTGTGTCAAATTAGGTCATGTTATGAAAAGTGCTTTGTAGTGCTTTTGAATACTAACTATAGAAATGTCAGTCATTTGGGGGGAGGGGGAGAAGGTCTAGACTTCTGATAGCATGATATAGGAAACTGCCAGTGAAAAAATTCCATCTGCCAAGGTAGATCAGCAATTTCTCTGCAATTTATAGTCTTAGAGAGTTGCATGGGACATGAGTGACTTGCCTAGGCAAGATTTGAACTCATGCTTTCTGCCTTTAAGGATACTTTTTCTCTACTACACTGTGCTCCCTTTTATTATTATATTCTTGCTCTTGTTTTTATTATGACTCCTTGCATAAAGAATATTGAATAACACAGTAGGTAATATCCTTCAACTATACTTTTACCAAAAGACTCAATGTTCAAATAAATTGTTCAATATAAACATTTCATGTTTATATTGAATTCAAAATGTTCAAATAAATATTTCTTTTATTTACCCTCTATGAAGGCTAACAAGTTAATATATTTATGGATCAAGCCCCTATTAGGCCCATGGCATTGTACTGTGTGTGTACTTTTCAGTGATTGCCAATTAAGTCCACAGGACTTTCCATCCATTACATCACAGCCTTAGCAGTCACCAGTTCAGTCCTGGCAATCTTGAAGCAAGTAAACAACATGGGAAGTGGAGGGGGGAGGCGGGGAAGAAGGAAGGAAACTGAGCCCAGAAACAGGTTGAAGTTCCTTCACAAATAGAAAGAAAAAATATTCCAGAAACTTGAAATGTAATTTCCAGAAACCTAGCCTGCTTGGGAGCTCAGTCCCCTAACCTGATTATTGTCTATGCCTCCCTCCATGGAAAGATGGGTGTTTTGTTTTCATTTGTTCAAATTGCTAACACCTGCTCTATACTAGAGCTCTAACCCAAGATCTCTAAGACCTTAAAATATGTCTAATAAATGTTTCATGCATATATTGTAAAATTCCTGTGAGATATTGCAAGCAACACATATACCAGGAACCAGGCAACTGCAGTTGCCTATCTCCCCGTGACAAAGATTATATAAAGTATGTAAATGTCTCTCTACTGCCTATTAGTGGTGTGCCTAAAGCATCAAAGACAGTGTTTATTGCCCCCCTCTTTCACCTGTCCTCCAGTGGTTTCAACATTTGGCAATCTGTTGAGACTTATGAACCCCTTCTCAGAGTAATGTTTCTAAATACATAAAATAAAATAGACTGATTTCAAAATAAATCAATTATTTAAAATAGAGTTCTCACAATGTGTGTGTGTGTGTGTGTGTGTGTGTGCAAAAATATATATATTTGGAGTGGGGAACGGGAAGGTAATTGAGATTAAGTAAGTTAACCAGAGTTACAGAGCTACTGTCAAGTGTCTGAGGTCAGATTTGAACTCAGGTTCTTCAGACTCCAGCTCTGTTCACTGAGCCACCTAGCTGCCCCCACAACATATTTTTTTAAATATAATTTCACAGTCCCCCAGGTTCCAAATTCCTGCTGTGCTCCCTTGGGCTCTTTGTATACATATTTTTCCAGTAGAGTTTGAATTATTGTTTGCCAAGATCATTGCAAGTAAAAATTACAACTATAGTTGAAAATATATATGTATGTGTGTATACATATATGTATATATTTAGGTTATAAGTTTAATTTGGATAGGGGCTATAGCTAAGCTTAACTCTAGATCTCTTAGCACCTAATTTAGTTAATTGCATATTGGTTGTTCTGTCATTTCAGTTGTAGTCAACTCTTTGTGTACCTATTTGGGATTTTCTTGGCAAATACTGGAATGATTTTCCATCTCCTTCTCCACATGAGGAATCTGAGGCAAACAGAGTTAAGTGACTTGCCCACAGTCACTCAGTTAGTAAATGTCTGAGGCCAGATTTGAATTCAGGTCTTCCTAATTCCAGGCCCAGCACTCTGTCCTCTGTGCTACCTAGCTGCCCCAGTTGTACATAGTAGGCACTTAAATATTTCGTTGAATTAAGCATATAATTTTTTACCATTGATAGGTATTTACTACATGGATATTTTTTCTTTTTGTAAGTACTAAATCTTCTGGAATAGCTGGGATTTGGAAGGTCTCCTTATTGCTTAGTGTAGCATTTACAATTAGCAAAACCCTGACTTTTTAACCAAATCCAAAAGCTTTTTAGTTTTTAGTAACCTAACAGCCTGTTTAAAACAGCCATGTAGTAGTTCCACTTGGAGTCAAAGGTTTGTGGATTTAGAGTTAAAGGGAATCTTACGGTCATCCAGTCTAAAGTCCTCATTTTGCAGATAAAGAAACTGAGGCTCTCCAAAAGAAAGCCAATTAAACTTATTAAGGTCATGCAGGGCTGAGAGTGATCTGGAATTTGAATCAAGGTCCTCCAACTCTGAATCCAAGATACTTTACACTGAACAACAATTTTGTTCATTTGTCCTTTCTCTCCTTGAGCTTTCAGCACTATCTACATAACTGATTACCCGTTCTTGAAAGTCATGGTATCCATGCTTCTTCTGCTTTCTCCTGATACTCGCTCTCTCTCTCTCTCTCGCTTGCTCGCTCTCTCTCTCTCTCTCTCTCTCTCTCTCTCTCTCGCTCTCGCTCTCGCTCTCTCTCTCTCTCTCACATTCTCTCTGTTTCTTCTTTGTTTATGCACTGGTCTTCCCATCCAGTAACTTGTAAGCATGCACCCAAACTGGGTCCTTAGTCTTCTGTAACTCTTTCAATATATACTTTCTCCCACAGAGAAATTATATATACATAGTGTGTGTGTATGTATATATATACATATACTTTTGAATCACATATAAATATGAACTGTATATTTTGTATTATATGCTATGCAATGTATTTATATGTGTGCATACATACATATGCATGTGTATTTGTGTGTGTGTATGTGTGTGTGTGTGTACTGGGTCTCCTTATGTTCCCTGTAGTAGAGGTATACTCTTATCAGATGGACTAGGAACTCTAACCTATCCTTTTCCAAGCAGAGTTGGTTTGCCCCTCGTTGGATCACCTGGTATATCATAGCCCAGGGTTGGGGAACCTGTGTCCTTGAGGTCACATATGGCCCTCTAGGTTCCCAAGTGCAGCCCTTTGACTAAATCTCAACTTCACAGAACAAATCCTTGCCCTAGCCCCTTGATGAGAAGACACAGGGCACTCCTCTAATAGATTCCCAGTAAATGGAAATGCCTACAAAATGACTGACAACTGAGAGCCAACAGATGAAATTTTTTCACAAAAGTTGTCTTTTCCCATGGCCTATAAAAGTGAGCTGATAAATGGCCCCCTTTCTTTTCCTCCGTTTTCTCTTTCTTAAACTTCCACACTGGGCTGCAGAAAAAAATATTCCTCCCTACAAAGGAGAAAATGTGCCTTCCAGCAGAAGCACAGGAGTAACAGCCTGTGGTTAGCCAGGTGAGGCTAAGAGAGGAAGTTCCAAGACCCGTAGTTCTTGGATGCTTTCTTCTGCTTTTTTGTTTTCTTGTCCCGAGCATAGGCCAGTCACTAGTATTCCTGAGGATGCATTTTCCATGCAAGTTAAATAGTTCCCACGAACCTAGGAGTTCCTGAGTTGAAATATTTGGGCACCAGATTTCCTAGAAGAAGAAGACTTCCTCAGCAGCATGCTTCTTGGAGAAGAAAGAAGACCAATCATAGAAGAACTGGAACAGTTGAAGACTAAAGCCATGGAGGGGGGAGGAGGGAAGGAGATGCAAGAAATCTCAACCTTGCCAACAACTCTGCTTTGATGGCACTCGGATGGGCAAGGTCTGAAGTAAATGGAAAGCTTGTTAAGCAGCCCTCCAAAATGTCTTTACCTTCTGGTGAGACTCTAATGGGCTGTTTGATCGGTTTATGTTTCTATGTTTGTTCATGGGCTCTTATGAGTCTTCTTGGTTTTGCACATTTTGCCCTATTCGGTACTTATATTGTACACTGACAACCTGTCTTGGAATGGGGATCCTATTCCTCATTCTTGGAAAACCTGGATACAAGTAATACCTAAGTTTTTATTTTGCAGGTTTTCCCAGAGTAAAATTTGAAGGCGAGAATAAGCCAAAGAGAAAACCTGACTTATTTGGTTATCAGACCCCCAGGATCACACCTAGACTACATGAGTTCCCAGCTTTATGGGTGATCTGGGTTGTTGACTATAATATAGAAAGATATATTTCATAAATGATATGTAATGTATAATATATAACTATATAATACAAGTAGAGGCAGAGTGGTTACATAAGTGTTATCTTTATCTGTGGCTTTGGGAAAGATGGAAAAAAGGATAATGGACAATAAAAAATAAAAATAAAGTAAAATCCAATGCTTATTTGATTCGCTTTTCCATAATAAAGAAAATAATGATCTTACCAGAACAGAATTTAAAATGGTTAAATGGGAAAGGGTTCCACATGTACAAAAAATATTTATAGCAGCTCTCTTAGTGGAGGCCAAAAACTGGAATTCAAGGGGATGCCCATCAGTTGGGAAATGGCTGAACAAATTGTGGTATATGAATGTAACGGAATACTATTGTGCTATAAGAAATGATGAACAGGAAGACTTCAGAGAGGCCTGAAAAGATTTATATGAACTGATGCTGATTGAAAGGATCAGAACCAGGAGAACTTTGTACACAGCAACAACCACAGTGTGCGAGGAATTTTTCTGGTAGACTTAGTACTTCATTGCAATGCAAGGACTTAAATAATTCCCAATGGTCTCTTAAGGCAAAATGCCTTCCACATCCAGGGAAGGAACTATGGAATTTGATCGCAGAATGAAGCAGATCATTTTCTTTGGTGTTATGTTTTGGTTTGTTTTATGACTTCTCCCATTCATTTTAATTTTTCTATGCAACAGAACTGAGGTGAAAATGTATTTAATAGGAATGTATGTGTAGAGCCTATATAAAACTGTGTGCCTTCTCAGGGAGGGAATGGGGAGGGAGGGGGTTAGGAAAGGAGGGAGGGGAAAAATGAAGGAGGGAGTGGAAAAATCGAAGATATATGGAAGTGATTGTAGAAGACTGAAAATAAATAAAATAATTTTTAAAAGAATTTAAATGATTAGTGAGAAATAGAAACCTAAGATAATTGAAGGCACAGTAGAATTAACACCTACTTTCCTCAAGGAATTCAAGGCACCTGGCTTACTCAAACTACTGTATTTCCAAGTGTAGCAAATAATATTGCAATGTGGTTAATAAGCTACTGTTAGTGCTCTTTGAAGAACTGTGGAGAAAAAAAGAGAGGTGTGTTAGAGTGGGAGCTAGGCAAATATTTCAATTTTCAAAAAGAGAAATGTCTATATAGGTAGGTTTCATTCCTATTTCTTGTGTAATTCCAAAACAGATTGGAAAAGGGATAATATATGATCTTTTAGAAAGGGGAAATTTGATCACTGTGACTCAACAAGATTTCATTAAGAATAATTCACTATAGACTAACCCTATTTTCTTTATTGACAGAGTTATTAGATCAAGGTGATAGCATCAGCATAATATGTCTAGATTTTAGGTGCGCATCTGATAAAGTCTTTCATTATATCTAATGGACCAGATGGAAAGATGTGAATTGAATGAGAGTATAGTCAGTTGAATTTATAACTGACCAGATGACCTATCCAAAAAATTGTATATTGATATAGTAATGTTAAATTAGAAGAATTCTAGTGGGATGTATTCCATTCAACATTTTTATCACTGATTCAGAGGAAAAGACAAGTTTCATTCTATTAAATTTGTGGATGAGATGAAATTGGAAGGGATGGCTAAATCATTGGTGATAGAATTGGTATCTCAGAAGATATAAATAGACTAGAATGATAAGTTGAATATAAACAGATGATGATAATGATGATTTGATTTTCCACCCTGCAGCATAGTTGATGTTGATGTAGTCACAGTCAAAGATGATGAGGTTATAGTGTGCTAAAAAGGCATCATCGTCCTGTGCTCCACTTATGAAGTATGGCACTTCCCTTTGAGTCAGGAGAAGCAATATACAAACTGAAAGTCAGACACATCTCCACAAGCCCTGCAAGGCTGAGTCAGTTGCTCCATAGTCGGATAGAAAGAAGCTATCGCTTCCCCTCTGGATCTATATAATTCCATGACAATGTTATTCCTTTGTTTAAGAACCTATAATAATATCATGTGACCTAAGATTTTTAATAATGTGATCTCTCCCTTCAGATCCAAACTTATTTCTTGTTTGTCCTTTCCGTGAACCAGTCTCTCTAATGTTTATCCACACCAGATTTACTCCTACCTCCATGTTTTTGCTAGCTTGTTCCCCTTTACCTAGGATTCCTTGTTACTCATCTCTGCTTATCTATATTTATCCATATTTCAAGGCTTCATTCAAATCTTGTCCCTTCTATTGAA
Organism: Bettongia penicillata ogilbyi; assembly: GCA_023548195.1. Taxonomy (NCBI): domain Eukaryota; kingdom Metazoa; phylum Chordata; class Mammalia; order Diprotodontia; family Potoroidae; genus Bettongia; species Bettongia penicillata. Next base: position 3,089,806 of record JAJHZJ010000227.1, read on the forward strand.
TATATTGCTTGAATATAACATACATTGGTCTCTCCTTTGTGCATTATTTATTGTTTGTGCCGCAGTAGTTTAGTTTTATTATTCCACTTTTTTACAGAACAATAATTGTTGTTATTTTTGTGCAGGATTGAGACTTAATTAGTTTTAGGAATTTCTAGAAACTCCTACCATTCATACATATAGGCAATTGAACAGCAATACATAAAGTTACAGTAAAAGGGGCACTGAAAGTGACATGCCTTGGATCACACAGACAATACAAAGGTGGAACTCATGACTATTAGAATTGCTCATGTTCAAGGCAGATGAACAGCATACACATATGGATACCTAGGATTAGACCTACATGGGACTTTAGAGAACATATAGCTAAAGTCCCTGAAAGAAAAAAAGAGAAATAACATGCTTAGCCTCAGGTTACACATGAAAAGATAGGAGAGCTGTCTCCACTTAATTAACACTATATTATAATACTTGCTTCTTTATTTCATCACTACTCTATCAGTTGTCACTTTTACCTGCTGTTTCTCAATCTTTAATTTTTCTATACCATTAACTTTGGATTCAGTAGAATAGAGTTTGAAGTCTGACTCTATCATTTGCTTATTACGTTTGTGGATAGCAAGAAATGAGGAGTCATGTCTAACATGCTGATCATGAAAGTGGGATCAAAGGAGATTTAGGCAGGCTGGAATGAGTAGGCCAAAGTGAATCAGATTAAATTTAGTAAGGATAAAAAATATAATAAGAAGAATAGGTAATAATAATTAAAATAATAGCTAACACTTATATAATGCTTTGTTTTGCCAAGCACTCTATGTATATTTTCTCATTTAACTGGCATGTAGGTTCACAAAAGCAATGGTATAAGTACTAAATGGGACCATAACTCTGCCATCCAGAGGCAAACATTTTAGTCATGCCCTGCTATATAACAAGTCCTGTGGCTTTGGTCCCGTAATAATGATGGTGGTGGTAATAGAAGGGATGATGAGGAGGAGGAGGAGGAGGAGACATATATTGCTTTATGTCTTGTGAAATACTATATATATAGTTACCTCATTTGAGGCTCATAAAAAACCTGCAATATAAGTATTACAGGCATTATAATTCTCATATTATCTATAAGACAGCTAAAATTTACAAAGATCAAATGATAATTATACAGTTAGGGGATGTAGTCGGGAATAGTTATATAGTTAATAAGCACTGGAAGTAGATTTTGAACCCATGACTTTCATTAACTTTATTAAACAGTATATATTATTTTATATGCTATAAACTATTTTACCAGTCTATACTATTTTAAAGTATATACTATGTAAAATGTTATTTTGTTAGCATACACTATTTTAAAGAGACTACTTAAGAAGGAGGATGGTATGTCAGTCTAGGAGGTGTTCAAGTACAGCCTCAGACCTAAACTGGCTGTGTGACCAATGACAAGTAACAATTCTTCCAAGTCCCCAGCCACTCCCCTCCAACAAAATTGCTGCTCTTATAAGGTAATAGTCTTGTTCAGCAATGACTTCATGTATATCTTTTGTGCCCAACTAGACTGGAAACTCTTTATACATGTCTTTTTTTTCTCTCCATAATGGCAAACACGAGGTACCCAATAAATACATGTTGACTGATTCTTTCATTTGGCATTACCTTTATAAGACACAGTTCCATATCTGTAGGATCTTCAAAGCAAAGCCTTACCCTTCTCTCTTTTATTATGCATTGTTTCCTTAAAAGATAATGTGACTTTAAGAGAGCCAGGGATAGGTAGCTTATTCTCTGCTGCAGAGCACTTCAGCAATTGAGCTGGGACAATAATAGAAATTTATTGACCCATTCTTTATTTTTTTTTTAGCCCTTGTCCATTGCTTTTAATTATGAGAGAGATTGTCCTTGATATTTCAAACTCACTTCAACTCTTAGATATGAAATCTTTTTTTTTTTTTCTGAATACTGGGTGTGGCTGTTGAGTTTTCTCTGAGAATTTAGGAATTGCAAATTAGTTAACTGAAAGTTAAGGAGATCCTATTATGATAAATTTTTAGATTAACAAAAATAATCCAATTTGCTGCTGTGTATGACCACAAGTAATCTTTTTCAGTTGTCATGCTGTTTTTACATTGCAAATTTATCTGCTTTTGGCATGCTCCTCTTCATATGACACAATTATAAATGGTGTGCCAAGAACACATAGCACCAACAAAAATATTTTATAACTAGTGCCTGGACTTTTTTGTAGTTATAGAATTTCAGGAGAAATAACAAATCAGAAATGATTTTGCTAACTACTAAAACCCATTTTCAAAAATCTACATTAAATGAATTGGTTCTGAATTAATCTCGCTTCATCCTTAAAAGCTGAATTTATCTATAGTTCTCATTTTTTCTTTGCTAATCTATAACCTAGAGACTCTTCCCATAAGAACTGTCTTCATAACATGGTATTCCCCAACAAAGCAGTTGTGGAGGTCATGAAGTAGATGGCCAGAGAGTAGAGAGTTGAAGAAATCTAAGATAAAGATGTAGCTCCTAATATGAGGGTACACTTTTGAAGGTACCCCTTTTGAATTTCATTAAAATGAAATTCCATGAGTACCTATCTTAATAAATATATGGCCTATGCTTATTGTTAGAAACAAGAAGTCTTAAGTATAGGAATCAGACTTGTTTTGTTTGACTAGAGGTAGAACTCTAGGAAAAATGGGTAGGAGCTACAGAGGCAGATGTAGGTTTAGTATTGATGAAAGCTTTTTTTTTTTTCCTTAAAGATTCTTCATTAAACTTTGAAGATGATAAAAGTAAAGTGAAATCAGAATTGTCTTTAAAATGTTTGACAAGTCTTTTGTTTTACAAATTTTAATTTTTATATTCCTCACATATCTTTTTTAAATTTTGTTTTTTATTTTTAATTTACAAAATACAACATGCATTTCCATAACAAAGAAGAATTTTTAAGATGATTGCACATAAAACTGTAAATCTATTATGTAAAACATGCTATTTATTTTAATTATATAATAAAGGTATCATGTAACTTTCTTTTTTCCCTTTTTTTCTTCCCCCACCCTCCCACCCTAGATGTGACTGCCATTAGACACAAATATGTATATATGTAACAGCTGGAATTATTCAAAAATGAAGTTGAAGTCACTAGATTCCCTCTTATTAGGTCACAAAAAATATTCTTGTTCCAGAAGGGGCAAGACTAAATAGTCTTTGATGGCCATTCCAATTCCAAGATGATATGATCTAGTGATGACAAAAAGATATATGAAGTCAGCTAATAAGAACTGTTTCCTAAGAAAAGTCACCTTTCTTTTCCTTTGGTTATATATTTTATTAGTTTTACTTAGATTATGAGTCTATTAGAATAGGACCTTATCATCATGTTCCCCATGATAGCTATCCAGTAGACTAGAGAATATCCTGTTAAAGAAACAGTTCTGTGATTGTTACAAGATAAAACTTCTCATACTCAAAATAGAAGAAACATACATAGACACCTAATATAAAAAAAAAAAATTAACACACAGACAGACCTAAAATTTAGTCCTATAAGGGACTTTAGAGAACATACTGTTCAACATGTCCTTCATTTCACATATAGGAAAAAGAGAGATGAAGTACTTGGCCCAAGTTACAGAAAAACGGGGAAACTGTCCCCATTGTATTGTTTGCTGCATCATATTTCTTATCATGTGATTCCTTTGCCCACTATCTCCCAATCTCACTTTGCTTTTTCTATACCATTATATTTGGAGTCAAAAGACTTTGTGAATTTGCATCCTGGCTCTGACTTTTGCTAGCTATGTGATCATGGAAAAGTAACATCACAGCGGGAAGAGATCTGAAAGGGCATCTAACTTAACCTGTATTCGATATCAATGTTCACTACAATTTCCCCAACAATTAGTCATCCAGCATCCCCTTAAAAGACTTTCAATATTAGAAGGGTGAAAGTTGATAAGCATTTATTAGGCACTTACAGTAGGGAAACTGAGTTCAAATCTAGCCTCAGACATTTGCTAACTGACTCTAGGCAAATCATTTAAACTCTCAATACCCAAGGCAACTCTCCAAGCGTATAAATTGCAGAATATGTGTACATTTTCATTAATATTAAGGATCTGTATGAAGAATGTATTTCTGTTACTTGGTAGCTGTTTCTGTTTTTTATCTATAAAATAAGAATAACATTTCTATTATCTACTTTCTAGAGTTTTTATAATGAAAAGGTTTTGCAACTTAAAGATCTATATAAATAGGAATTGCTATTCTTATGCACCCTATTTGCTTTGATGATTTTTTAGAAATTTTGTCTTACTAATTTAGTAAAGAATGGAAAAACCATTCAGAGTCTGAATCATGGGCTAATCTTTGCAGGCTGCTAGGTACCTAGTAGTATAGTATAAACCAGATCTTAATGGGTAAGAGTTAGGCAGTTTGAGCATAACAGCCCTTCTAGGGCTTCTGAAGTGCTAATGTAAATTTAACTTGCCTGGCTCTGAGCCAGAGATGGGCTGCAGGCAGGGAGGAATATGAGATGTCAGAGAGGAGCCGTGGGGATATTTTAAGGTGAATAGGAGAGACAAACATGGGAATTGGCATTGAGCCAGCCTGTTCTTGCCCTCCAGCCAACCTACCTTTGCTAAAATTTTAATAGCAAGGCTGGGGATTACAGCACGAGCCAGATCCAGGTACAACTGGCAAATGCATGAGACAAGCTACAAATAGAAGACTGGAAGCTGCAACAGGGAGCAGAAAGGATGTAACAGTAGAGCCAATCAATGATGGGAATCACCACAAGAAGAGATGAAACAGAGGCTACTTCCTGTAACATAGCAAAATGATTTCCAGACTGTAGAGATGCTATGCTTTCTGAGGTGCTGGAATGAGTGGGTCATCAAAGTCCCAGCTGTGATCATCCTCTGCCTTCTGTACTTGAGGACGGGGCAGAATGAAGTAGCCTGAGATGGGAGATTAAACCTTGTGGTTGTATAAACTGGTGAGTTGACCCTCATTGATACTTCCACTTTAATGGGGAGTTTTTAAACTTTGAATAATATTTATTCAGAAACCAAAAATTAGGATATAAGTAACTGGAAAACATAAGTACTGGGATAAAGGAACTTTCATAAAATAAAATGAGGTTCAAGCAATCCTCTACCAGAGGTTTCCAAAACTTATGTAACATCATATCCCTTTAAGAAAAAAAGACTCATTTTTCATAAAACTACCCCCCAGATAACTTTCTTAGCTATTATTTATTTTAATGAAATTAAAAATTTATTATAATGCTATAATAGCTCTCAAAAAATCTTAAACATACAATAAAAATATTATGAGGAGGGGTGGTATAGCAGATAAGGAACTGGTCTCAAAGACCTGAAATCAAATATTACCTTTTACACATATTGCCTATATGATCCTGGGAAAATCATTTAACTTTTCAGTGCCCCCAAGAAAGTTTCTGACTGTGAGTCACAGAGGTGTTGATCTACACTTGTAAATGAAGTTTCTCATCAGGAGCTCCTTTTATAGATGAAATCACAGGTCCAACAAAAAATAAATGAAAATAAATAACTAGATGAATGGATGAATAAATAAGTGAATAAATAGATAGATAAATGAGTAAATAAATAACATCCCATACACAAATAATCATTTCATTTTAAATGATTGATTAGTTAAAAATTCATCATAGATTACATATTTATAAATTGTAAATGATAATTATTATTCTAATATCATTAAAGTTATGAGTGGGCTTGTTTTATTGCCCAGGGTTTCTCAGAACATGATGTTAATGAAGATACTTCTATTTGCTAGCCTTTTCCAACCACTGAGAGCCATATTTTGACTTTATAAGAGCTAAAACAGAAAACCCAATTTCACACAAATAATGTTATAAATAGTATAATGCTAAATATAGTATTTATTTGCAAATAGCATAATGTTAAAATTTGCATCACTCTCCTTGGTAAAATAGGGAAGTCTTTATCCATAATTAAAATGTAATAAGACATTCAATTTGAATGCTTGTTTCAACATGCTATTTCAAATCTATGAATTATTCGTGTTTAGACTGAGTAAAAATCAAATGCGTCATATTTGTCCTAGAGAAAAAGTTCCTTATCCATTCATATTTCCAAATATCTGATTCCAAAATAAAATGAGAATTGCTTTTGTAATATTGTCAAGACATGAATAAGCAGCTCTTCACTTTATTCTATTTTTTTTTTGCAGGGAAGGAATTTTTAATTAGAAAATATATACAAAATATTATTTAGCACATTTATTATCCATATTTCTCTTTTTATTCCATAAGTGTAGTTGTTTTATCTTTCCAGAAGAGAGTATGTTTAAGGAATTTCTATTGATAAGAGTACTCAGAGTTTTTTCAAAAATATCTCCAAAATTACAAATATCAAAAGAATTTAGTTTTTGTTATAAATGAGTTTTCTTCATCTTAATTCCTGTCACTTAAGAGGAAAAAGGGCAATAATTTTTATTTAAATAGTCTTCACAGTACATTGACACAAGAAATTCATTATGTTTCACAATACTTTGATGAGGCTTATCCTCTGCCTCTTTAATGAATGATCTATACCTGTTTTGCCCCTATACTATGATAATTTTGAAAGTGCTTTTATTTTAATAAGCTTTTAAAAATTCACGACTGCTCTTTTAACAACAAGATAAACTGTATTACCTCCTCACTCATATTTCACAAAAGAGATGATTGTGAAGCATACAATTTGTTCAAACTATATAAAAGGATGCATTTTTAAGTAGAGTTCAGAGATCTATGTTTCATCCTGACACTGAATAACCTCTGCTGGTTTATTTCTAAGAATGAGTTGCAGACCAAATGCTGATCTGCATCAATAGAGGGATTTCTTCACTAAGAGTTCACTGTATTGACAACATCACAGATCCTGTTTTAGAAAAAAAAAAAAAAGGCTGCCCACAGAATTCCTAAATGAAAAAGCCTTATTCAGTAGGAGAAACAGCACTACTTTTAGCTATCTCTATGATAAAAATAAATGATTGATGGGGAGGTGGGAAATAAATAAATAATTGGTAGATCATCCTTGAAGTAGTTCAGAGTCCAAGACAATTCTCTCACATTATATCATTTTCATCTAAAAAAAAATCTATTAAACACCCCCCAAAAAAAGAAACTATCAAATAAATTGAAATTTTCTCTTGTTGTGGCATTCACATCTACAGATTTTCAAAGTAAGAAATCTTCCCTGCTATAAATTTCAACAACACATCATACATACATAATTAAGTGAGCATCTTTTACTACATCTGTTGCTTCATGTTCTTGTGATATAAAATAGGAAGATTTTTCATTTCTCAATTAATTAGTTACAAAGGTTTTCAGACATATGGGCAATTTTCTTCTCACTAAATTACTTGTAAATGAAAACATATGGAGCTGCTTTGCATATGCTTTATTGATCTTTTTATCACATTAATAGCTATAGGTAGTACTATTTCTTTTACTAAGTAAGCCTTTTTCCTTAAGTAATTCTATGGACAGCTATTATTTTTACAGGACCTGTGATTTTATCAATATAGAGAACTCCTGGTGAAGAATTTCTTCTACCAAGGCAGATCACAATGTACTCTGCAACACACTGTCTTTGAAAGCTGAGGAGTAAGTGACTTGCCTAGAATTGTACAATCTACACATGTCAGAGTTGCTGCAAATATGTATGTAATCTATTACATGCCAGAAGGATTCTTTTAGTATGTTTTCGTTTACTAGAAGTATTTCCTTTTCTCTCGGAAAAAAACGTTATCATCTTGACAATGTACTCCGAATGTACGTATTCAAAATGTCATTGGAATTTCTTAAATTTCATGCTTCTACTAATGTAGTCTTTTCATAATAAAATTATTTGTGAATTGCCATGAAAAGTAGAGTCAATTGTGTTGTTGTTTTTGGGGGGATTTTTGGCTTTTTAATTCTGTGTTTCTATATTTCTCCTATTTAAACTGTCTCTGTAGTCTTTGGTTATAAAATTTGCCATATGCTCTGGTGGATTTTCTTTCAAACCATTTATGTATTCATCCATTGCAAAAGGATATTATTTCACTTTATAAAAAATTAGAGGCAATATAATTATTTTAATTAAATTTAAATTGAATTATAAAAAATTCAAATGATGTGTATAACCATTCTAGAGTTGTAGTAATTTTAAAAGTTGTTAGTTTTATTGAAAATTGACATTTCAATTACTTACCAAAATGGATGATCAAGAAATATGATTGCTATTACATAACTTTTATGTTTTCATACAGAGTAGTTGCCTATGTACAGCTGAACTACGTACAGTTCATGTTCAAAGGAAGACAGCATCTCAACAAGAACTCACCTGGGTCATGGGTCAGTCAGCCAACACTTTCGTTAAGTGTTTACTATATTACTAGACTGCTAAAAGCTAGGGATGCTAAAAGCAAAAGCACAATCCCTGACCTCAGGAAGTTTACTGTCTTGTTGAAAAGACAATATGCAAACAAATATTTACATATGCAAAATATAAACCAAGATAATCTCAGAGAGGAGCAGTACAGTGAAGGTAAGAGAATAGAGAACTCTTGCAGAAAGTGGGATTTGAATTGGGTCAAAGAAGTTATATGTGGAGGTGAGAAGAGAAGGAATTCCAGGCAGGGGGCCAGTGAAAATGCATGGAGTCAGGAGATAAAATATCTCATGCAAGGAACAGCATGTAGGTCAGTATGGCTAGATATAGATGAGGGAAGTATTAAAAAACTGAAAAGATAGGAAGGTGCCAAGCTATGAAGGGTTTTAAATGCCAAACCAAAAATTTCAGACTTGATCCCTGTGGAAATAGAAAGCCACTGGAGTTTATTGAGTGGTAGAAGAAAGGTAATGTGGTCACATATATGGGTAAGTTTAGAGAGGGATATTGGCAGGACAGTGCTGAGTGGGATGAGGAGAATAAAGCAGATGGTTAGGAAGAGGAATGCTGTGCGTAGATTGTTAGCTGGGGGTTTTTAATCATTGGCATGGGGCAAGTATGAGGGAGCAATAGTATGCTAACCATAAAGAATGAGGTTAGGTAGAATATGTAGTTGGAAAGAGGCTCATTGAGGGAAGCAAATGATTAGACTGCTTAAAATCCTTCCTTGAGATCCAACCTCATGCTAGACACTGAAGTGTCTTATGAATTCCAGGACATCTTATAGAAGGCAGGATCAAGCAAAGGTGTGATGTAATGGATTGCAGTAGCATCTGGAGACGTATTTGTCTTCAGTAATGTCCTCTGGAGATAGAGAGGACCCTTGGATGAAGATTGAATTCTGGATTGATACAAGGCTCACAGATCTTCCTGGGAAGACAGAGAGGGGTTCCTGGATCCTGAGTTAATATACAGCTTGTTGGCAAAATCCCTGATAGACCTACAATGATGGCTGCAGATCACCTCTACATCAACTTTGACATTTACTGATTCCAATGTAAGCTCATTTGTACATACTTCATTAAAAAAATCACTACATTCCATCATCAGTTGAAAGGAATTTCTTGGGTTAGTCTTATTCTTATTGACTGATCAGAACCCTGCTGCCATTTTTAATGTGAATGGATTTATGCAGAGGTTATATTGGAAATATTTGATGATTTTGGCCATTTTTCCATGATGCAGGGTGAGGGGGACAGGAGAGGAGGCAATGGTCTCCCATACTTTTAGTAAGCTTTTCTCCAGACCAAGAAAAGAAATTGACAGCATCCACAAATGAGCCAAGGAGAAAAGCAGCCAGCTTTCCGAAAGCTTTGGATTTACCCCCAGAGTATCCTTCTGGTGCTCAGTGGTGTGCAAGACAGGTGAGGATAAGAAATTGATTGACAGTATTTAGTTCTTACGCCTAAGAAGAGTGAAGTACTTGGCACAGTGGTCTTTAGCTGCTTCATGAATATCTGCGTTGTGGTTTTTGTGCAGTTCATTTTAACTTTTAGGTATTTTATATTACATATCACCAACAAAAGGCAGTGTGATGAAATGGACCACTCTCTGAGTCAGGAAGACTGGGGTTCAACTAAATCATTGTTGGTGGAGCTGTGAGATAATTCAACCACTCTGCAGAGCAATTTGGAACTGTACCCAAAAGACCATAAAAATGCGCATACCCTTTGACCCAGCAATACCACTTCTAGGGCTGTATCCCAAAGAGGTCATAAAAATAGGAAAAAGACCTGCATATATGAATATATTTATAACAGCTCTTTTTGTGGTGGCCAAGAACTGGAAACTGAGGGGATGCCCATCAATTGGGTAATGGCTGAATAAATTGTGGTATATGAATGTAATGGAATACTATTGTACTGTAAGAAATGATAAATAGGCAGACCAGAAAAACCTGGAAAGATTTATACTAACTGATCCTGAGTGAAGTGAGTAGAACCAGAACATTGTGCACAGTCACAGTCACAGAGTGTGATGACAAATTTTGATAGACTTAGCCCTTCTCAGTAACGCAAGTACCTAAAACAATTCCGAAGGACCCATCCACATACCGAGAAAGAACTATGGAGTTGGAATGCAGAACGAAGCAGACTGTTTGGTTTTGGTTTGTTTTTCTTTCTCAAGACCTCCCCCATTCATTATAATTCTTCACATGATTAATGTGAAAATGTATTTACTAGGAATGAATGTGCAAAGCCCATATCAGATTGCATGCCATATTGGGGAAGGAAGGGGCACGAAGGAGGAGAAAATTTAAAACTTGTGGATGTGTATTTTGAAAACTAAAAATGAATAAATTAATTAACTGGGAAAAAAGGAAGATTGGGGTTCAGATCCTACTTGAGACACTTTCTGCAGAATCCTGAGCAAGGCATTTAACATCTCCTTAAAGACTGCATTGCCTCCCCTTTAAAATGAGGGAGTGCTCGGTGGTCTCTAAAATCCCTTCAGCTCGAAATCTGTGATCCTTTGATTCTCTATCACCATCTGGATGACCTAATGGATAAAATCTGGCTGCAAAGCCAGAAAGCCCTTGGTTCAAGTATATCCTCTGATATATCCTTTCTGATGCATAACTATCAGTCATGCCATTTCTTTAGATGTCTAGTCATATGTTCATACAGATATAGGCTTATTTACCAAGATTTCCACAGTTAACTTTCATCTTCAATTTGTTTACCCAATAGTAAAGTGGCTTCTAAGGGGAACTGACAAGGCCCAGAACTCAATGAGAGAGTATCCAGTAATGTACCTACAGAAATATTAGTCTAGTCTCTTGGAAATTCAGTAGTTGGATTTCTGCTAACATAGACATCTGTAAGGATAACTCTAAGTACCTTTTTCTTCCAGAAAGCAAAACTCACATGGAAAGCTTTCCAATAAAAGAACCTGCCAGAGGGAGAAAAAGATGGTCATTATTCTAAGTTGCTGTTATTGGGACTTCTGTGCAACATCTGATACTGAGAGCTGTCGAAGCACAAAGCCAAGAACTGAAAAGGCAGTAAGAGCCAACTCTACTGCAGTAAGCAAGAGAGTTATTGGGGACCTTATGGCCTTCCTTTTGCCAAATGGGAAGGGACTCTGGCAGCAACAGTGTATATAAATTGTGAGTAACAGGTTGAGGGGCCAAGAAATGACTTCATTAAGGGAGAGGGAGGGAGAGAGAAAGAGAGTCTTGATCTCAGGGGCAATCAATTTCTGTGCTGGAGTATAAGACTTGGTTATTCTTATCTAAGTTCTTATTGCTTCAAATCTTATTGTCATAAAATTATACTTCACCTTTGAGTTTCCTCTGCCTTTAAGTAGGCAAGTCTTGCATCACTCTCATTTCCACATATTAACGTACAATTCCAATTCCCTATTCCCTAGCCATTTATCAACCTTACAGGTAAGAACTCTCAATGGAATTATGCTCTTATTACCTAAAAGGAGAAACTAGTGTATTTTTTTAAAAATAGAAGAAAACAGTTCTTTCATTTCTTACCTTGCATTTTAATTCACAATTGCACACTAAAATAAAAAATATTAACCAGTCTTCATTCTAACAGGCAGTAAGCTTTGGTGTGGAAAGGGCAGTGGAACATCTGAATTCAGGTCCTAACTTCATGTGAATTTGGAAAAAACACAACTTCTCCAAGACTCAATTTCTTCACCTTCCAAATGTGTGGGCTGCTTGTCTTGAAGGCAGACTGTGAATAGAGCCCTTCCCTCAAAAATTTTAAAGTGGCACAGAAAGAGAATCTACCCTAAACCCACCAAACAGACCAGAAAAAATTCCCATAAGATCTGGCTATTAGGAATAATTGCCAAATGTGACAAAGCATCTCCTTATGCTAAAAGATTGAAAGAAGAATAGATTATACCCACAGGCTACTGGGCAAATGCTTAATTGTTGTCTGGAACTATACATTTTTAGTTAATTAAAAATGCAGACATAAAATCAATTCACGTGGACAAAACTATAATCTGGGAGTTATGAGATCTGGACTTTTTTCCCCATGTAGAGACTGATTTCCTACTAGATGGCAGAAAAACCTAACCTTTTAAATTATCAACTAGTACTTATCAACCACCCATATGCAAAACAAGTATTCCTACATCCATGGTGACTTTTATTCAGCTATGCCCAACAACTGTCTCCTCCCCCTAAACAAAGAAATCTGTTATGACGATCACTGAAATAATGGCAGGTAAAATGAGTTTCAGATCTTTACCCAAAGAATATTTCTACTTCCAAAGTAAAATCCTATCACCACTCCTGAATGTCTCCTTGGTCCCAGGACACATTTGTAGCCACCCAGGATTACACAAAGCTACAACTACTATGGAAAATATGCTTTCCATATTTCTGTGACATACATACATGTGAACCAGACCCTGCATCTTGTGTTAAATAGCTTTAAAAATATGTCTCATGTGAGTATTAGTGCCTTGTATGCCTTTCCACTACATTGACAACTCTGAAGATTCAAATGAAATAGAAGCACATTGGAGGGATTTCATGTTTGGGCAGATGGTTAAATAAGATAATCTTTAAGACTTCTACCAACTTGGACATTTTGTGATTCTACGATACTAAATTTAAAGTCTCATGACGAGCAGGAAAGTCTAGTTAATTACTTTAAAAGTCCGGTCATCTTGAAAAGGAATTCATCTCTTATCCTTTTCACTTAGCTAATGGCAAGTCATGATAATGTTAATACATGGAATGTGTGTACCAAAACATTGTCTTTTCGAATCGGCACCCCACCAACCCCTAGAATTCCTTCAGTTCCTAATTTGGAGGCAGAGCTAAGACATAACTCTGAGCCCAGTGAACAATTGGCAACTTTCTCTAGCTTAACTGCTTAATCCATTCACCTCTCTTCTGTTCAACTTGAGGAATTGTAAGATCACAATATTTAGACTTTAAAAGGAACTCAGAGCTTATTTAGTCAAACCCTTCTTTCTACAAATGAGGAAGCTAAGGCTCAGAGAAATTAGATAACTTGAACAAGATCATAACTAATAAGGAGCAAAGTGGTGATTTTAACCCAATTCTATTGTACAAACTCATACAGCATTCTAGTTGAAAAAACCCTGGATTTGAACTCAGAGAATCCAAGTCCCTGAACAACAAATCCAAGATTATTTCCACTAAACCATTTAAAGTCAAGATTCATGTGGGTTCTCTCCCCAGGGGAGAAACTGACTGGAATCCAGTTCACATAATTGAAAAACACCCTAAACAATATAAATAACAGTATATCCCCTTTATATAAGGACAGAGTAATGGCAATGCCCCTTCCATTCCAATTTACACTTATCCTTGATGTTAATACTTGACAGCTCAGTTATCTGTTGGATTGCCATTTTTACTCTGTGCTGTGTATATTTGTATCTTACTTGTCTTTTTTAGGGTCATTGGTCTTTAGATTATAGAGCCTTTGTATCACAGACTTTGATAGCATGAAGGTCAAAGCAATAGGCCAATACCAAAGAAACCTGGGGGAAACAGTTTATGTTACATATCCTTAAGTATATTGAAGCTTTTCTCCAAGGTGCCTCACAATTTTTTTCTCTGCCTACTGCTGTCTGCTGGGAATAAAATAGGGGAGAGACAGGAAGAAATGGTCCCTCAAGTTCATTGCAAACAAATTTCCAAAGTATTTCCTTCCTACTTCCTTCTCACTAACCTTCCTCTGGGATTGGCTGTCCCAACTCTCTATCATGCCCATTCCTTTCATAAAGTTTCCAAGGCAAAGTGACAAAAACCTTTTAGAATTCTCCTTCTATGTCATCTCCTGCATCAAGACAAGAGGCAAATATCGCATGATTTCCTCTCTCTCCAGCTCTTCCTTTTTCTTCCACTACATCCTGCTCAACTTTACCAGTTACCAACCACGACCTTTAACTGTTTTTGTAGTTTGCAAGGTATGGATGTTCTCTGTTACCATAGTTCTAAATTCTTGGAAGATGAGGGGAAGGAAAGAGAGCAAAAGAAGATCCCAACTTTATAGGAATGTGATCAATGTAGAATTAGAGAATGGAAACTCCTTGAGAATAAGAACTATCTCATTCATTCTGTGTAACCAGCACCCATCCCAGTGGTGGAACATAATAGGTGCTGAATATTTCTTATTAATGGATGATTATATAATTCTCTATATACTTCCTTAAACAAATAAGTACTGGATAGATGTTTTTAATATCAAAAAGAACTGGCAGCTATTTCCCACCTCCAAGTCTGTCATATCCGAAATGCATTGCTTCCTCACCTCTACCTCTTATAATTCTTCTTCTGAAGCATAACTCAGATGTCAGCTCTGATTGGAAGGCTTCCCTGATCTCCCACATTGTTAGTTCCTCTCTCTTTTGAAATTACTTTCTATTTCTTTGCATATGCTTGGTATTGAGTAATATGCATAAAGAACTTTGCAGATTTTAGTTTCATATATAAAAGCACATATGCTCTTTTACAACAAAATATCTCTGATCCACATCAAGAATATTAAAAATTCCTTGAAATATGTACCCAGAGAAATAATCCTGTTCACTGATATGACCTTAAAAACTCCACTTTATAAAAGAGGCCCAGGACTGATTTGCTTTCAGAAAATGGCAAAACTCTTTTACTGACCCAAGCTTTCCATGAAAGGAAACACCTATTTCTTCAATACTAACAGTTTACCAGTGTTACAATATGGCAGTGAGAAATATAACACCATTGTTTCCATAGAACTAAAGAGTTCAGTAGAGAAACTCATGCTAAATGTAAGTAAATCATAGCTTATAATCAATAAGAAACTCCAAAGAACATCATCAAAAACATAATGTATATAAAAAGGAAAAAATGAGTCAGTTATGTGACAAAAGGAATACAGCAAGAGGACATCCAGAGTGTTCTATTGGCATTATTCTTCAAATGTTGGGAGAAAGAGAGGAAGGTCTCTAGGTTGTTGAATGGGTTACCTTTGGTGGACTTTTGGGATGCACATGAACAAGCATCTGATGGGAGAGGCAGGCATGGATGTGTTGTGACCTGCAGCGCTAGGGAGATTATCTAAATTGAAAAAAAGTGTAGATCCATTTGAATATATGAGTGTTACTGGTTAGTAATCATCTCAAAAAGGAAGAGATGAGATCAGAGAAATCCTATAAAAAAAGACCAATTATTGCTATTTTGTCTGGATCTATGATTTCATTTGTGAGAATACTAACCTTGAGGAAATTTCCACTAACAGTTAAAAGAGATTTGAAAATATACTTTCCTCCCTTCTTTGAAAAATTGGAGATATCATGGGAGGTCTTATAGGTATGGACAATTACACATGCTGTCAAGTTTTGTTGACGTACTTTTGCTGTATTAGTTTTACTGAACCACTTTTCTCTATTTTTATTTCATTGTTACGAGTAATGGGAGAGGTACTTTCGGAAATTAGGGTGAGGTTAATACAAAAGGTAAGAAATGTTTAAAAGTTAAGTAATGTGTCACAGGAATCTGTTTTATGATTGCATAAGGGTGAGAGTGTAGAGAAGCAATGAGAAAGGAACAGGCCACAGTGAGGTAGCAGCAGCTATGGTGACAGCCCAGTGGAGGCCTTGACACAGATGAGCACACACATTCCCCACCATACTCTGGGTGACAACAAAGAGTCAGGCTATCTTTCAAACACTCCAGTAGATACAAAACCACCACCTCACTCCCATCAGTTAATCTTTCCAAACTCTTTGCTCAGCTTGAGTTTTAAACACATCACCCAGATGTTTACGTTCCACACAGAAATTTGAGATTTTTCATCAGGATATACAAAAAGTAAGCCTGGAAGTTTGTGGTCTAACAAGTCCTCCCACTCAAAGCCAGAGGATGGCAGCTGAACAGGCTGTGTGAAAAGAAATAAATAAGGGAGGAAGGAAAATCCCAAGATGCTTTCAGAGACAATGAAAATAGCGTCACCCTATAAAACTGAGCTATGTTATGACTCAAATCTCTTTCTGGCCACACCAAACTGGCCTGGGACCAGGTCTGTGCACTCAACTCTACTTGGTGTCACACAAAAGTAAAATTGTTTATCACAAAAAAACTACACTATGCAAACACCATGATGTTGCTGTTTTAAGGACTGTAAGATGAAGCCGTAGACTGAACAGCTTCTCATTAATGTCAAAGCAAGTTTTCTCCTAGAGCTTAAGAAATCCAGAACAAGTCATTGACTCACTGTTTTTCTTTATTTTTTTCCTCTCAGTTTAACATTCCACCCTCCAAACCACTCACCAAGCTCTATACTGTCATTCATTCATTCATTCATTCATTCATTCATTCATTCCACAAATAGTTCTATAGTTCTATTCTGTGCTTGACACAAGGGATAATAAAACAAAACAAAACACTCTTCCAAACAATTAACACCTATGTGCAAATCACTCAGAATACTAGATAAAAAGAAATAGCCTCTACCCTCAAGGAGTTTATGTTCTAGTATAAGATTTGGGCACATAAAATATATATCTGATGAAATAAGTACAAAACATGTGCAAAATGAACCAAAATAATTTCAAGAGGGAAACATGACTAAAAAGGGTGGAGGAGCTTCCAGAAGGACAGCAAGTGGAAGGTGTTGGAGCAGTGCTTTGAAGGAAGCCAGGGATCCCTCAGGCAGAGGGGAGGAAGTAGTACTTCCAGGCATGGAGGATGACCTATGCAAAAACAAGTGAGACTTACTATCTCCAGGGAACTTACTAAGGATGTCACTAGGATATTCTACTTCCAAGTAGATACTATCACTTAAAACAAAAAGAGAATCTTTAAGACACTACTCTCTGAGCACATTTATATAATATTTTGTTCTCTCAGGATGAAAGATACCTCACAGATCAAAGATGGTGGTCAGCCGTTAGTATCATCTTATAAGTATTAGCAAGGTAAAAGTCAAGTGCCTTTGAAAGAATTTCTTTGCTCATTCTCATTTGTTTTTTCATTTTCTATGTATTGCTATGACAATCTGGTAAGCTATGGAAATTGGTGTGTCCTCTCAAATCCATTTCCTGGGTCTTCTATCTCTGTTTTCTTCTTCTTTTCCCCACATCATGATTCTCACTAGTTTCCTTTTTCTTATTAAGAAAGCTAGGAGCACTAGGTGGCACGGTGGATAGAGCACCAGCCCTGGAATCAGGAGGAGTTCAAATCCAGCCTCAGACATTGGGCAAGTTCCTTGTAATGTTAATGAGAGTTAAAGATCTTCCTCACCTATTAATGGGCCAGTTCATTGAGGGAAGTTTGATTAGGGGAAATTTGTTGGGTTTTTTTTTTTTTTTTTTTTTTTTTTAGGAAGGCTCACACCTTTTGTTAATTTCTAGTGAGGCACTGGTTCTCAAGGGTCTGATGCCCTCTGGCTCTGAAAAGTATATATGAGGTTAGGGTTTTTTTTGGCACTTGCTTGTGGAAGTGTCTGTTTAGCCAGGGCAGCCACTAAGGAGTCCAATCCCCATCCCCTCTTTGAAAACCCCTATGTTGGTGCTACTCTCTGACAACTATGTATGTATGTATGGTCTGACAGTTGGATCCCTCTCTTGGTCTATGGTCTATGTATCGCTTATGGTCAGACAGTTGGAAACCCTGTCTTCTGGTCTTTATTCCTGTATTTGTATTTACTCTGAAGTTCAGGATGCTGACTTTTTCCTCTGAACTAAATGAATGACACATGTACTTGATTAAAGTGATTGCTGACCCCCCAAAAATTGCTTTTCTTATGGAAAAGCAGATCTAAGAACCTGTACAGCAGGCCCTCCTGTGTATACTGGGGTCCTTGCTGTTATATCACTTAATCCCAATTGCCAAAGAAGAAGAGGAAGAAATAGGAAGAGAAGAAGGAGGAAGAGGAAGAGAAAGAGAAGGAGGAGGAAGAGGATGAGGAGAAGAGGAAGAAGAAGAAGAAGAAAAAGAAGAAGAAGAAGAAGAAGAAGAAAAAGAAGAAGAAGAAGAAGAAAGTCACTAATACCATAATGTAAGGTAGTTTAATGTATATTTCTCATGATAATGGTGAAGGTTTCAACCAATCTGACAAAGGAAGGTAGATGGTAGGAAGGAGAAATGCTTATGAGAATCAGGGGTATTCCCAGGCCACTCTTTCACGCCAAACAGAAAATTATCTATTCTGCCCATGGTTAAGGTCACCACCGGTGAAAATTTCTTCTACTGATACATTATAAAATCAGCCAAAAGATGAGTTTCACTAATTTTGAGTAGTCCAAGGCTATGTGAAATAAAGTAGGCAGACTAGAGCCTAGGCTCTATCACAATTTAATTTCTATTGGCTATATCTAATAAAACCATTCATTCTTTGTGCTTTTAGTATAAGAGAGAAAGGACTCATGAGAAGAGGCAGCCTTTGTGGAAAGGGGAAGATATTGTTTGAAGGCAACAGGAATGAGATAATATTTCTAAAGCACTTAACATTTTTCTTGCTACATCATACGTACTATGTAAATGTTAGCTATATTATTGCTATTTAGTCAGAGACTTGACCATCGGCACACATTCTGTAAGTAGCTGAATCAGAATGTAAACCCAAACTTTTTGATTCCAGATTCAGCACTCTATTCACTGCACTACATTCTTTCTCTCTGGCTCAAAAATCTAATTGCTTACACTATGTAAGAAAAAAAAAAAAACTACTTCAAATGCCAAGTCACAGCAAAGACAAAACAAAACAACACAGAAAGATCCAGGAACTTACAGGTTTCAGTGGAGGTGATGATATGAATAGCATCCCTCTCTTTTTTTTTCCCCAACTGGGTTCATTACCATTCTTTTAAATTGCTAACTCATTAACAGAGAGGTTTGATAACTCTTTCAATTTGCTATTCTTTCAAGTTGAGAAGGTTTTTCTAACAAAGTATTTGTTATAAGAAAATTCCACTATAAACCCCCCCCCCAAAAGTGAATATTCTGTTAATTTTGTTATGATGAATCTGTCCTGTGTTGCTAAGTATTTAAAAAGAGAGAGATGAAAAGGTTGGGGAAAGTGAGCTTGAGAGGGGAGAAAATGAACAAAAAATGGTAAAAGCACCCATTCTTGACAATCTTAAAACATAATTTTAAATTTTATATTAAATAGGTTTTTAAAGCATTCTTTTCCTGACACAGAATTATCTACATTGGGGAAAACACACAGTCTAAGCCCTGCTCTTAAAGTCATAGAGTTGGAAGTAACCTCGGAGTTTACCTATTTCAACCTGCATCCAAATTGAGAATCTAATCTGGGTCACACAAACACACACACACACACACACACACACACACACATAAGAGGTCATACATTATCAAGATAAAGATTTGTAATGATGGCAAACTCACTATCCCTCAGACAGCTCATTCCATTTTTGAGCAATTCTAATTGTAAG
Source organism: Bettongia penicillata ogilbyi (assembly GCA_023548195.1). Taxonomy (NCBI): domain Eukaryota; kingdom Metazoa; phylum Chordata; class Mammalia; order Diprotodontia; family Potoroidae; genus Bettongia; species Bettongia penicillata. The sequence goes on from JAJHZJ010000227.1 coordinate 3,109,695, forward strand.
GAAGTCTCTCTTTATGCTAAGTAGAAATCAGCCTCTTTGTCATTTCCACCCATTGACCTTAACTTTGCCTTCTGGGGCCAAGCAGTTTAATCCTGGAAGCACTGAACTTTCACTGGCCTCAATGCCAATTAATTTACAAACCCCACCTAAGCATCCCATGATCTAGAGGTATCCTGTTGAGTTCAAACTCATTCAAACTTACATTTATAATATTTCCATTACATTGTTTAATGGAAGGTCAAGAACCCAACCCGATCCTATTGTTAGCCCTAGCCCTGATGACACAATTCAATATCTCTTGGGCTGTTTCCATACTCAAATCATGTAATCATGACATATAACTAAGAATTTTTGAGATTACCAGTACCTACAATTATGCCATTGTTTGAATTTGATTAAAAATACCTCTAATTAGCAAAAGGTAAATGGCCAAATGTTACCCAAAATGTCCTCTTCTATAACCTGTGCCTAAACCCTTACTCAAAATGAACATCATCGAAGTTTGGCTGTAAGGGTATCATTAAACAAAAATCATTTTAATGGAATTCAAGTAAATTATGGAAATGATCATTCAAGCTTTTCTGCTTTTCCTTTGTCATTTCAGAGTTTTCTGTAGAATCATAGGTATCTACAATGGAGGGATTCTGAAGCGGTTTAGAAGAAAGGAAGGCACAGGAAAAAAAAAAAGAATCTAGCATGCTTACGTAGAATCATAAGGTTAAAGAGTTGGGGACAGGACTTCATAAGACACTTGGTCTAATGCTCTCGTTTTACAAGTGAGGAAAGTTAGACCCAAAGGGTCATACAGTAATGTCAGAGTTAAGATTTCAATCCAGATCCTTTATGCCAAATCTACCACTCTTTTCTCTGCATCATGAGACTCCATGACACTGAAAATTATCTGAATGCCATCTTAGGCCATATGATCTATCCGCATGACATATTCTAGTTACAATAGAAAGGCATCATTTCTTGATTTTTCTCTTTTCTTCTGGTTCACCCCCTTCTAATAAACAAAGTTATTAAAAATAGTATATGTCAAAAATGGGTTTTTTTATCTGTAAAATGGAAAAGTTGGACTAAATAATCTCTGGGGTCTCTGTCAGCTCAAAAACTCTGTCTTGTGATTCTATCAAAGACATCAAAAGCACATGCGCCTGGAGGTAGAGGGAACAATAAGGATCTTCAGAAACCTCTCCCAAGCTCTTATGGTAATAAGTACATTATCTGCCTCTGAAGATCTCCAAGAAATGCAATTGACACTGCTCCTGAACATCTTTATACATAATACTAAATAGCTAGTATATTCAGCTCTAGTTTCTGGCATTGAGCACTTCTTTATTCCAAGAGAAGCAAACCACTGGGAACATCTGTAATTCTTTTTAGAAATGTCATTCAGGCTATAAACAATAACAAACCATTTTGGAAGAAGGACAGATGTTTGATAGGTCATCCTCTCATCTTGGGTACAAATAGTTAACTCTGCTCCTTAATATTTGTGAGATCTTGGGCAGTTTAATTTCCTTGTCTGAATTTCATTTTTCTTTATCTGCAAAATGAGAAGTTTGCACTATACATCCTATGAAGTCTCCTGGTTTTGATGATGTGAGTATTAGATCTTGATGAGAAAGTCCTCACTATTTCTGTTCATAAACAGTAACAAACACTGATGAAGGAAGAGCACTGGCTGTAGAGTCAGAGGAGCTAGGTTCAAAGCCTCCCTCTGCTCCTTATAATCCATATGACTTTGGGACAGTCATTTAACTTCCAAGGACCTCATCTATTCTATCATTAACTGTAAAATGAAGGGTTGAAGTAAATGACCTCTTAGTTCTTATCTGATCTCTCATTCCTAAATTGATCTATCATTTTTGTGATCACCACTAGAGCAATTTTTGAAATGCCTAATGAGGACAGGAGATATAAAAACTAATGAATGAATGAATCACTGAATGAATGAAAAAACATTTATCAAGTGTTTACTACGTGCAGAGCATTATGTTAAGCCCTGGAGATACAAAGAGAGAAAGTGAGGCAGTCTGCTTAGTGGTAAAGCAGATAGTAATGTATCTTTTTGAGTGGTGTTTTCCAGTGAGAAAACCATAACCACTACGGTTAATCCACTTGACAGTCAGGGGCTTTGGTAGTGACAGCAATCTTTCTGATTTTTCAATAACTGTGGCTTCTGAGAACGTGAGGTTGTAGCACCTGCAGAAGTAGTTGCCAAGTCCCACCTCCAAAAAGTTTGCTCCCCTGGACTGATGACTGATGAAATTGAATTGGAAACTGGGATGATGGTCTAGGGAGAGATGCAATTCCTTGGGCTACTAGATTTAGCTGCCAATTGTTAGTGTCAATTAGTCAGCATTAGATATTGTAATGGAAGTGATGGTGGGTCCTTTTTCTAATGGGTTACACCCCTGGGTGAAAGCTGCTGGAGCCTGTCTTTAAGGAGTTTACAATCCTGTGGGCAGATAAGACAAATGCTCAAATTACAATAATACAAATTAGCATATAAATGTAAAGGAGATAACTTAGCAGACTGGCAAGCGATTCAAAAAATGGAGAGTTTTAAAGGTTAGCAAGACTGGGAAAAGCACCATCTGAGCTAGACTTTGAAAGGAGAACTTTCAACCAGTGAAAACAGGATGAGAAATATGTTTTGTCACATATGACCAATGTGTCAGTTATTAAATTATCAAGTATTTACTAATATGTCAGGCACTGTGCTAGGTACTAGAGATACAAAAAAGGGCAAACAACAACTACAAAAAACAAAAACCAAGTCCATACTTTCAAGGGACTCACATTCTAATAGTTGAGATAACTTGCAAATAACTATGTACAAAAGGGATACATATAGGATTAAATAGGGATGATCTCAAAGAGATGACACTAAGATTAAGAAGGACTGGAAAAGGCTTCTTGCAGAAGGTGGGCATTTATCTATGATCTGAAGAAAGTCAGGGAAATCAAGAGACAGTTTTGAATTCCTTTGCTTGATTGACTATACTTATGGGGAAAGGAAGGAGGGAGTTATGTGAGGGTACTGATAAAAAAAAGAAAGAGTATTGATGAAATATTTTTAAGAAACACAGGAGAAAACAGGAAGTTCTGGAGTGGACACAAACAGGGAAGTTTTGTTACAAGTACTTTAAATTTAATATACATAAAAAGCTAGCAGAAGTTCACAATTTCTAATATAATCCTCTTTTTCTGTTCTTTGAATAATGAATGTTTGTTGATAGTGAGGTTCATATTAAAAATTAATTTTGTTCAATTTAATTTTATAGGATTGGAGAAAAGAGAATAATATTAATAGCTCACACTTACATAGTTCTTACTATATAGCAGGCACTGCATCAATTAGTATCTTATTTGATTCACACAACAACCCTGAGAGGTAAATGTTTTATTATCCCTATTTTATAGATGAGGAAATTAAGGCAGAGGCTAAATGATTTGTCCAGTGTTATGTAGCTAATAAGTGTCAAAGGCCACATTTGAATTCAGACCTTCTTGATTCCAGCCTGGCACTCTATCCGCTGTGCCAACCAGCTGCCGGGTAGAATGGGAGTGAAATCCAATAACACTCTGGTCTTGTATTAAAATTTTTTTATGTATATCTTTAAAACACTTAAAATCTGATGCCTATTTATATAGACAAAATACCAAAGATTATAATTAGTCAACATTTTGAGGCATGCAGATAAATGTGTAAAGTCTTTGTAGTCTTTAAAATGCCATACATGTTGGTTATTTTTTTTTCACATATAGAGGCAGAATGATCTTGTCCAAAGCATTCTAGACTTAGACTTATGAAAGACCTGGGTTCAAATCCTATCTCTGACACTTACTAGCTGTATGACCCTAAATGAGTCTTTTAACTTCTCTGAACTTCAGTTTTCTCATCTATAAATGGGAATATGTGAAGTACCTACCTCACAGAATTATTGTAAGGATCAAATAAGGCAAATATTTAAAGTGCTTTGTAATCCTTAAAGTATCATCCTAAAATATAAATGTCAGCTATTATTATAAACCAGTGAAAGAGAGAAAACAGAATCAACTTTCCTCCCACCCACCCAAAAGAACATTCCTGAAAAGAAAATCCCTTAAAAAAAAAAAATTCCTCACAGATACATGGAAAGTCTCAGAGACAATGCTTTTCAAATTTACAGCCTAAAGTACCCAAGGAAATGAGTGATCTAACTATGAAACAGACACCACCCCCAGTCATTTTATTTTGTAAATGAACTTAAATGTTATTCTCCTCTTTCAGCAACAAGCTTAGCAGTTTTCAAAAGATACTGATGTCAAGAAGATAGCAATGTATTGTGAGATAGTGGGATATAGCCAATCAGAACAGAGTTTGTGCAAACTCTGTACTCTCCTTTTTATAGGAATCATAGCATCTTAGACCTGGTTGAGGCTTTGAATAAGATGACCTAATGCAACTCTGATTTTATAGATGAGGGAACTGTGGTCCAAAGATAGTAAGTGATTTCATTAAGATCATACAAAAAACTAGTGAGACTTATAACTAGAATTCATGTCTCCTGAGAAGTGTTCTTTCAGGCACAATTATCTTAGAAGCAATTGTTATTCCACCTAGCCTGTACCTGAACAAGGATCATCAAAATATCATTCCCAAATAGTAACCTCCTAACATTTACCCGGAGATCTGTAGGCAAGAGAAACTCCCTATCTTCCAAGGCACCTCACACCACTCTTAGATAGTTCTAATCATTAGGAAGTTTTTACTTACAACTAGCCTAAATTTTTCCTCTTTGCAATTAATTTCAGGGCTCTAAGGCAAAGCAAAAAACCATTCCATTCCCTCTTGATTATGACATCCTTCACTGCATGCAAATTTCATTCCTATCCCTTTATGTACCAACCTTCTCTTTTCAAGCCTAAATGTTCCCACTCATGAGTGCTTTACCAAACTGGCATTCTAATATATGTTTGGATTTGCACTTATATTTCCTATCACGAAAAATGATTTGACTGATTTGACTGATTTTCTATTAACTGACTCCTAAGACTTATAAGATTTGCTCTATCCTTATGAAATTCCTGGCTATGTCTCCTCTAAATTCAACATAACTTCCTTTCATATAGGAAGAAAAAGAAAACAGAGAGCTTTGTTGGTCTTTTTTAACCATAGGATTTTTTTTCTAGCTTAAGGGTTCTCAACGAATTCACAGACCTTCTAGTATTTTGTGAATAGATTTCCAGGGGTCCATAAACTTGCATGGGAAGAAAATTATTGTTTCAATATTCCTGATCTCCTTTGCAACCCTATGTATTTTATTTTATGCATTTAAATACATTATTCTGAAAAGGTATCCATTCACCAGCCTGCCAACAGAGTCCATAATACCTACCAAAAAGGTGAAGCACAAAAGTCTTTTTTTGGTTCTCTGTCTTCCAGATAGGTCCTCTTATTCTTTCCTCTCATCCTGTATCCTTGACCATAAATTATAGAACCAGAGTCTCATCTTAATCCCAGGCAGAGGGTTACAATGGCTTCCCATTTTTAATGTAAAGATGCCCATCAACAGTAGGATACGTGTCCTTAGTTATGATGAGTTGTGCTATGCTGGATCATTGTTAACCTGTCCTCCCCCTTCTGATAAAGAGCATAGCTGCAAGGAGGGGGTGAGGCAGGGAGGGAAGGGAACTGAATAGCTTTGGTTTTATTAAGGTTCTTCTTCATACTAGGAAGGTGACACTACAGGCCCAGGCTCAGCAGGACTTCTGCTTTTTATCTGTTGATTATTTTCCTAGTAGTAATGGTGATATAGTAGTGATCTATCCACCCATAGACTTTATCTCAGCCTTCTTTTAAAATTTACAACGGTTATTGGCCCAGGATAAGCCATGGCCAAAGGAGGGGGAAAAATTATTTTCTTCTCTGAAAAGCTATCATATAAGGAGACATTCTCAACCTTGACTCACTAGTCCATGGCTCTAAGTTACAACTGGCATCAAAATAGATCATCAGAAAGGAAAAAGAAAGTTTTAAGAGAAGAAACTGTGGTAGAACTGCATTTAAGATAAACTTTCTTAGATTTGACTCCCTCTAGAGTATATTGGAGGAAAATACTTAATCCAGAGATATCTTTGCTATCCTATTAAAAACATTTTAAATTCACTTTTCTATTTTAACAAATCTAGCTTAATATGTTTTACAATTTGAGTCTTTCATGATATTAGGATTAAAATATCACTGCTGTGTATATGCTCTCTGGGTCCCCGACATATTCACCCAAGCTAAATGCCATGATACTTCTAAGACTTGAATTATTTAAATACTAGAAATGGAAAGACTAAACTCTAATTTTTTGTAGTATATATAAAGAACTTTGCACATATGCCACTATGTACTTTTAGAGTATGTTTAATGGAATTACACTTTCATGTGTAAATCCATAAATACTATGTCAACCCATATTATATATAAATTTATGCCATGATTTTCATTATCAGTTCCCTGTTGCAAAGAGAGAAAATTTTATTTTTAAACAGTACATTTTAAATTGCCTTAAAATCCACATTTGCTTCTTATTTTATATTTAGGTTATTACTTATGTGCTATTGCTATTTTCAAATAAGTTACATGTACCCAGTAGAATTACAGAAGGGGAAACCTCAAATAACCCACATTTCTATAGCACATTAGGCATATTGTCCACAGCAATAAAGTATCAGGTTTTCTTATCCTTGTTGCACAGGTAAGGGAATGAGGTTCAGAGACATTAAGTTACTTGCTCACAGTCATACAGCTGCTAGTAGCTGAGTTAGGATTTAAGCCCCTCTCCTGCATCTAAATCCAGTGATCATTCCACTAAAGCAGTCTTAGAATTAAGATTTGCATTTGAATCTCACTACCTACACAATCTTCAGTAACTCATTTAACTTCTCCAGCAGTTAACTCATTTGTAAAATGAAGGAACCAGACCAGATGACCCAATGGAAAGAATGATGAGCTTGGAAAAGAAGAAATCATGGTTTAACCTCCCACCCCTACCAGGACTTAGGGGATGAGGGAAGTTGTTATTTTCATGGACAAGATATTGTCTGCATTTGTGCTTTTACTCACGTAGGGAGCCCTACTAGTGTGCTAATGGGTAGCTCTGAAATTTATAATCTTAGGAAGTGGCCTTGGATATTGAGAGGTTGGAAGGTTTTCCCATGGTCTCACAGCAAATATGTGGCACAGAGAATAATTGAACTCAAATCCTGCATATTCCAAGAGCTCCCACTTTTTCTCCCATAATGAATAGTACACAGGTATTTATTAAGCGACTAGTCAACTTTCATACAGCTTCACACTCTAGTGGATACTTAGATTCAGGAGACATCATTTCCAAATCTCATTTAGGAACCAAAGATGTCTTACTGACCAAGCTCTTCTGAGGTGAGACAGCAATCTCTTCTGTAACATGAGGTTACCTGGCCACTTTTAGATGTTTTCAAAGTAGCCTATTGCTTGGGGATGGAGGCTTGGGGGGCTAGGAGAAGAGCTGGAATTGTTCAAAAATGCCTACTGTATTAGAGCTTTTCTTTCCTCTGTCAATGCTAAAAGATTTTGATAATGTATTCATGGGGGTCTTCATTATGTCATTGTTAAGTATTTTTTTTAAACTATTAGTACCCTGCTATTATATCAAAAATCAGCTTAATTATTAAAGACTATTAATCAATTGCCTTTAGAGAAGGATGGAAGAAAGCCCTCCTGGTGGAGAAACTCGTACCATTTAGATCTGTTTATATAACAGTATGGGCCAAGTATGAAGTGTTTCATCTCCTGTTTGACTTTGCTGTGGGTAAAGCAAAGCAAGTTAATGGTCACTTTCCCTAGGTTTTCTGGGAAAATACAACAAGCTTTTCACAAATTGCAAAATGCAGTGACTGAACCTGATACTATTGTATTGAATAGTTGTGTGAAAGTCTCCTAAGGTCAGTGGATCATTTCCCATCCTGCTCGCTGCTGATGTTTACTTGTCTTTCTGTTTATTTAAATGACACTCTGGTTTGAAATGCTGGGGGCTTCTTCTCCCTTGGAGTCACACATTCTAGTCTGGGATCTTCTGCTAAGTCACTTTTAGCACCTCATTAATTACCAACTGCAGCAAAGTCCGGCTATTTTGCAACTTGAGGGTCTTTGCTGAGAAATCACAATACTATGCGAGAAAGCCTAAGTGGCACAATCCTTATCTGCCAAATGCCTCCATTTGACGGCATCTTTTAAAAGGCTAATTACCTTAACACTAGTCTTAGAGTTCCTGCAAATCTCAAGACAGAAAAAGAAAAAGTAATTAGGCCTCTGCAGGACCTTTACATTAAACTTTAGGTTAAGGCAATCAAGAACTATTTTCCATCTCATTTCTTCTTTGGAGAAATGGTCCCCTAGAGGATAATAATCATTGTTTTCATATAGGAAATTATTCTAGCAGTGTGGTGCTGGTGAAAGAGCCCTGGACTCAAAATTAGTAGAAAATAATATTTAAATCACGGCCCTCACACTTAAGAGCTCAGTCACATTGGAAAGCTAACTTAATTTCACTTTGCCTCAGTTTTCTCATCTGTAAAATAGAGATATTTAGGCTGTTTTAAAAGTCTTAGTGCACAAAGGCTTTTTCAGCACCCTGCATTTGCACCTCCTACATCACAGTGTTGTAATGAAAGGACTTTGCACATCTTAAAGCATTGTATCACAATGAGTTATTTGAATTCAGTGAGAAGATCTAGAAACTTGTCTGACTCTGGGTTCACTGGTCCAACTCTTTTTTTTTTTTTAATAAGGTTGCCTTATGAGTTGCGGTAAGGATTGAGGATATGATGAAACTCTAAATATTTGGGCCATGTGATTCCATAAAACATGATACATTCTGAACTCTTGCATTTAGTTGTGGGCCAGGCATAGACATGTTATGTCTCTTGTTATCTATCATTTTTGTGCATAAGACTTATCTCCTCCAGTGGAGGACATGATCTGAGTTCTGTATCCCAAGACATAACCCAGTGTCCTACCCTAGTAAATCTTGGTATTTGTGGTTATTGATAATGAGGAAATATTGATAATGATGATTAACAAGTGATGATAATTACATATCATATTAGAGCTTCCACTTTAAGGAAGACCCCAGGCCATCATTTACTCTCAACACTACATTCCTAGTGGCAGGTAGGTGGTGCAGTAGAAAGAGTACTAGGCCTCTATCATAAAGACCCTTGGAGAAAGATCCAAGGACTTATGTGTGACCCTGGGTAAATCACCCAGGGGTGGGGAACCTTCAGCCTCAATGCCTTGTTGGTCCTTGGGTGCAGCCTTTTAACTGAGTCCAAATTTTACAGAACAAATCCTTTTATTAAGGATTATTTATTCTTTTTTTATTCATGAACTTGAATTTCTGTGAACTTCACAGAACAAATCTCCTAATAAAATGATTTGATCTATAAAGCTTGGACTCAGTCAAAAGGCCACATTCAAAGCCCCAGAAGGCCACATGTGGTCTTGAGGTCACAGGTTCCCCTGATAAACTCTCTCTGCCTGAGTTTCCCCAACTATAAAATAGGGATCATAAGAGTATCCTCCTCCCAGGGTTGTTGTGAGGACCAAATGAGAAAATATCTGTAAATCACTTAGCACAGTGTCTGACACAGAGTAAGTATTTAATAAATAAATGCTTGTTGACCTGACTTATATTCATAGAATACTTTAAAGCTTGCAATGTCTTTTATTTAGCAGTGAACTGATTATGATGAAGATAACGTGAGAAGGAAGAGGAGATGTTCCCTTGGTATAAAAATGTATCAATAAATGTAACTGAAGTCATCTTACAGCTAAATCAGAAATGTTTCTCTCATCAATTCCTTCCTTTCCATTTTTACAACCTCTAATCTGGACCTCCAATCAATCCTTCCTATATACCATACCTCTAATCAAGTCACTCCATCATGCAGAAATCTTCAATTATTTCCCAGTGCTTCCAAAATAAAATCCACACTCTCTAGTTTAGTTTTTAAGGTCATCCCAGACTGGGTCTCAACCTAGCTTTCTAGCCTTATCTCCTATTACATAAGACCTCTATATTCCAGCTAAACTGAACTACACACATTTCAGTTTACAGTATGTTTTATACTATGTAAGCAAAATGTTGTATAGTATGTATGTATAGTATGAATTATATAGTATAGAATACATTATATTTGTAACTCATAGGTCTGTTGCTATGAGAAAGGCACTAATGGATAAAGGGATGACCTTGGAGTCAGGAAGACCTCGTTCCAAGTCGCATCGCAAATATACTATCTATGTGATCAATGGGGACATAAATAAATCTCTTAGTACTCTAGACTACCTGCCAAAACTCTAAGTTGCAACAAGGCTATAGATATGTATTACAGAAGAAGTTTTCCACACCAATACCAATAAAATCATAAATCTCCCCCACCAAAAAAAAATCTGCTGGTTTTATCAATGTTTATTATGGTTAATTAATAACCATAGCCATCTCATGAAAAACGAAGGATCTTAAATTCTTGAATGGGGCAAAAGATGAACCATGAGTTGGAGAAAGATTGAACAGAATGGTATGTGGAATAGAATGGATTCATTTGCAGGAGTGGAGGGTGGGGGAGAAATATCCATAAATAATATTGATGTTAAAATTTGGAGGAGGGAGGTAATATGTTTTAAAATGGACAAAAGAAATCAAGGGGGAGAAAGTAAGATTATGTAAATGAAGATCTGATGAAAACCCCTCTTTAAGGTAGGTAAAATTTCATTTGAATCCCTGCAAATGAAAAAGAAATATCTGAAGGCACTGCATATCCATTAGATGCCATTTTTGAGACCTCGTGGTGCCTAAAGATTAGAAAAGAAATAAACTTTTTGTTAAAAGTAGAAAGAAATGACATGACCTGAAAATCAGAGACCCATAAACCTAGTTTTTGTGCCTGAGAAATCATTAAAAATATCAAAAAATCAGTTTGCAAATACCTTTAAGAGATCAAGGTACTGAGTAACCATCAACATTGTTTCGTGAAGAACAAGTCTTGTGAAACTAATCTAATCCCCTTCTAAATCAGCAAGGCAAACCTGATAAATTAAGAGGAAACAATAGATATAATCTACCTTAATTTTAGGAAGGGTCTTAATTCTGCCCAGCACAATACCCTTTCTAATGAGATGAATAGATATGGCTGAAATTAGTATTTCTCAACCTGAGGGTTCCATAAAGGTAGAGAGGATCCCAGGGAGAAATCACTGACTACTAAATGTTGCCATATCATTCCTTCCCCTCTTGCACCATAAGAGTTGTATTCAGCTTAATGATTCTAGTTTGGCCTCTTTCTTTCCCAGAAAAGCTGTGGTTGACCCTGCTAGGTTGTCTCTCTAAATTGGCCACCATCCTAACCATAATGGTATGTGTGGTACCCAAGCCTCACTGTACTAGGACTAGCACAGATGGATACTATAGGCTTCCCCAGCCAAGGTAATGGGGTTGCAGCTCAGAACAGAACTCCCTGGATCTATGGACCTCAGGAAGTATACCCTTTCCCTGTTCTATGCTAATACCATGAGCCTCATTATTGGTTTTTTTGGGGTTTTTTTTTTTTGTTTTCTGGTAAGTTTTGGGAGAGTAAGAACAGCATTCCTTCTCCCAGAATTCCAGATGAAAGGGAAAGTGAGGTTAATAGTACATAGTACATTTCCATAGCACTTTTAAGATTCTTTACAAAGATCTTTCTTTCCAACAATATAATGAGATAGGCACTTTGGGTATTGTCATTCCCATTTTACAGATGAAGAAACTGAAGTTCTAAGGTAAAGTGATTTACCCATAGTAATATATCTAGTAAGTGTCAGAGCCTCAACTCAAAACCAGGCCTCCAGACTCTGAATCTAGCTATCTTTTCTACCATATAACACAAAATTTTCATATTGAGAGAGTACTTAGGGATTCATCCTGAAGGAAATTTTCTGTTTCTAGGTCCTTTCTCTCCACTAGAAAAATCTTTTTCCTTCTAGATTTGTCCCTGTTATCTCTTCTAACACTAAGGTGCCTGACTACCCATAACATCTTTCTGAAAATTATATCTAGTAGATTTCCTTGATTTTCAAACACTTTTTAGTATTATATTCATTTGAGGAAACATGCTCCCTGGTAGCCTTGAACTCACATCCTTCTGTCTCCTTTAGTAGAGCATCTTAGCAATTATCCCTCTCTCTCTAATCTTCAGTCTTTCCCTATCTACTGGTCCTTCTGCTGCCTAAAAACATACCAGGTATCCCATATCAAAAAAACAACCCTCAACCTTTAGTTGACCCTACTACCCTTCCAAATAAATATTTTTTTCTCCCCTCTTTCATAATAAAATGCCTAGGATAAAGCTGTCTACACTCATTTCCTCCATTCTGTCTTCTCTCACTCCCTTCTCATCCTCTTGCAGTGGGGTTTCTGATCTAATCGCTCAACTAAAACTGCTATAAAATTACCAATGAGCACTCATTTGCCAACTCTGATGGGGTTTCTCTCAATATTTATCCATCTTGATCTATTTAAATCACTTGACACTTTTGACTTCTCTCCTCCTAAATGCTCTCTCCACTCAGAGTTTCCATAACGACTGATCTCTTATGGTTCTTCTACCTGTCTGACCATTTCTCTTCAATCTCCCTTGCTGGATCATCATGTCTATTTTATCCCCTAGCTATGAGTGTGGCCAAAAGCTTTGTCTTGGTCCCTTTTCTCTCTCTTTACCCTATCTCCATATACCAACTGTCTTGTTCATACCAACCAACTTCCATGTACTCAACTATCATCTTTATGTAAATTTCCAAATCTATATATTTCCCATATCTATGTATGCATCCCTGGTCTCTCTTCTGAGCTCGAGTCCTATGTTACTAACTCTCTATTACACATTTCAAAATGAATAGCCCATAGTCATCTCAAACTCAATATGTCCAAAAGAAAATTCATTGGTTTTTTTCCCCAAAAACCTACCCATCTCCTGACTTTCTCTGTTTCCATCAAGGACACAACCATTCTTCTAGTCATACAGCTTTACAGCCTTAGAGTCAATCCTTCACTCATTCCCACATATCCAATCATTTGCAAAATCATGCTCATCCTACCTCCACAATATGCATCACATTTGTCCCTTTCTTGTCATTCACATAATTGCCCTAGTTCAGTTCTTCAGAATCTCTCATCCTTGACCTGGACTATCAATCAGTCAATAAACATTTATTAAGCATCTACTATGAACCAGGCACTGTGCTAAACTCTGGGATTACAAAAGGAGGCAAAAGACAATCCAGGTCCTCAGGGAGTTCCCAGTCTAATAGAAGAGACACCATGCAAACAAATCTATGCAAAGTAAGTTATATATAAAATAAATAAGAAATAATTTACAAGGGGAAAGCATTAGAATTAAGCAGAGTTGGGGAAGGCTTCTTGCAAAATGTGTGATTGCAGTTGAGACTTGAAGAAAGCTAGGGAGGAAAGGAGATCTAGGCATGGGGGACAGCCAGAGAAAATCCTGAGGAGGTGGGCAAGAAATGGAATGTCTTTTGCTTGTGCAGCCAAAAGATGAATGGATTAAAGAATGCTTGTCAGGGAGTAAGGTATATAAAAATGTATGAGAGGGCTAGATTGTGAAAAACTTTGAATGCCAAATAGACCATTTTGTATTTGATCCTGGGGGTGATAGAGTTTTTTTTAGTAAGTGGGGGCGTAGGTGGGGAAATGGTAAAGCAGTGTGTGTGTGTGTGTGTGTGTGTGTGTGTGTGTGTGTGTGTGTGTGTGTCTGTGTCTGTGTGTGGGGGCAGGAGGGCATGATTACACCTGAACTTTAGATGGCTGAATGAAGGAAGGATTGGAGTGGGGAGAAATGTGAGGCAGGTAGCCCTACTAGGAGATGGTGTCAATAATCCAGGCTTAAGGTGGTGAGGGCCTGAACTAAAGTGGTGGCAGTGTCAGAGGGAAGAAGGGGGTGTATTGAACAGCAAAGATAAAATCAACAGACCTTGGCAATGGATTGTATATAAAAGGAGGGAGATAATGAGGAATTAGGATGAGACCTAGGTTATGAGCCTGAGGAATTGGGAGGATGACGAAGGTGGAAAGAGGGAGAAAAGACTGAGGAGGAAAGTTATTGAATTTAGTTTTTGGACTATTGATTTTAATATGTCTACTGGACATCCAATTCAAGATGTCTAAAAGGCACTTGAAAATGTGAGTCTTCCCGTCAGCAGAGTCTGGGACAGAATAGGTAGATCTGAGAATCATGGGATCACCAGGTGAAGTACTTCAGTAGCTTCCTAATTCATCCTCCTGCCTCAAGTCCATCCTTTTCCAATTCATCTTTCATACAACCACTAAAAGAGTTTCCTAAAGCACAGATCTGATTTCCCTTGCTTAGTAAGGTCTAGTAATTCCCTATTGCCTCTAGGATCAAATACAAATTCCTCTGTTTGACATTTAAAGCCCTTCACAATGTAGCTCTAGCTTACCTTTTCTAACCTTATTATATATACCTTTAGTCTCCTTCACATACTCAGTGGTTTAAATATGCATGAGCAGATGTCCATTCCTGAAATTCGCACTACTATTTTCCCATTCCTTAAAATACTGTTTCCTTTAAAGATCAGCTTAAAGGTCTTTTTGATTCTTGTGCCCACACCTAACTACTAGAGCCTTTCCTCAAAATTACCTTGTTTTGCCCACACATATATGTACATAGGTTGTTTCCCCCAAAAGAATATAAACTTCTTAAAATCAGACACTTTCATTTTTTTGTCTTCCTCTCCCAAACACCACCTAGCAATGCTTAGCACTTAATAAGTGTTTGATAAATGATTGAAACTCATGCAACTCTTTTTAGCCCTTCCATACTCTCCCTTGTAACAAAAATACACTTCCACCCTTCTCCCAGTCATGCTTTAGCAAAGCATATCTAAAAAAAATTTAATTTAATTAATTTACACTAAGGTATAATTGACTAATACCTCTTAATCTTCCTAGTGGATTTCTTTGCTTTTACATTTTAAAGGAGGAACTTGTTATTCCAAATGAATCCCCTTAATTGGTAAAAAAAAAAAAAAAAAAAAAAAAAAAAATTTCCTACATTCACTGCACACACAAAAAAATCCAACTGCTAAATTCCTACAATGCTAAAATTTTTGTTCTATTTAGAGCATTATAAAAAGTGTTATTGATGCTTCATAACCCACATAAAATAATGATGCAAAATCACTATCACCCTATCAGCTCACTGAAATTAAATGTCTTCACATCCACAAACTTTTCACAAGCATTTAAGCCTTCTTTTGGTCTTCTTTGGCGATGAAGGATGAACACAACAAGCCTTTTTTAATCAAATTAAGTCTACTCTGCAGGTTAAAAAAAAGACAACTTTGCCCTCATCATAAAATCATGAACTAATCATAGAGCTGGGGAAGATGGTGGTCATATGTCTGACTGTGTCAGAAACTAAAGTAATTACTAGTTCTAAGAGAAAAAAGTACCTAGGAGATAACTTGGACCAAAGAATCATTTTCCCATAGCATCCTCTCTTTGAGTCCCTTTTTTTTTATGTACAAGTACTCTTCCAGTATTGGAATCCTCTATCTAAATCTAGTCTCTCCTATAGCAAGTACAAGAACTAATGTGGTATAATGGAAATTGGAATTAAAAGACTCCTCCAACTTCATTTCAGCTACTTTTGGTGGACTCTAAAATTTATATAGGAGAATTAAACCAATCAATAATACTCAAAGTGGTAGTCCATTTTATCACAGCTGTATTTTATCTCATGCAAGGGAAGGTGTTTAAATTTGGGAGAGGGTCAAGATTTAAGAGGGGGTGAAAGAACTGGGGTAAGAAATTCACTTATTGCCACTTTTACAGAGGCCACATTGACAGAAAACTTAGTCAGGAGATATCTGCCACTTGCAAATATAAGACCTTACAAGAAGTATATAATTTCTCTGGGCTTTCATTTCCTCATATGCAAAATAAAGATAATGGTATTTGGACTACCTACAAGTTGTTGCAAGGAAAGTCTTTATAAACTCAAAGTGTCATATAAACATGAGCTATTAATTTTATTCTAGGTCAATTTTCAACACTGAGGTCACCCTTATTCAGTTACCTAAATAGGGACATGTAAAAAAAAAAAAATAGGGACAAGTGCTACAAACTCCAATGTCTTCTAAACTGTTCATCAATCCAGCAGAATGGGATGTAGCATTTATGTGCACTAGGCAAAGTTCAGAAATTGTGTTAAACACACAGTACATTTCCTCTGCCATTTTTATATTCCTCTCTTATATTGACTAATCAAGGCTTGATGACTTTGTTGGAATATACCACAAAATATATACATTTGTATATGTTATTGATGTTTTCTGATATTTAAACTACATGCTTATATGAGGTAATGCTTTTAAATATCCCTGCCCTCCTCCTACCTTTCATATCTCTGATCCTACCTCTGCTCACCAAATAAATATGGTGTTGTTGCCCTTCTTAAAAGAGAGAAAAACTCCTATTTCTGGATGGGCTCTCCTTTGGGTAAGACCACATACACCACTGTGAAAATAGACGTGAACTAAAGGGAATGATTTGAGAATGGTGAAATTAGACCTTTCACATTAATACATTAGCAAACTTTAGCATATCAGATTACCTAGTTAATATCTCTGAAAGCAGAGAGCCAGGTAAAAGAAAAGGATAGAGGGCAGCCATTTCTCCTATGAGGTTAAGATCATGGTGTGCAGTCTAGGGGCTAGGGGATCACATTATAGACTTAGAGTTGGAATGATCCTTAGAGATTATACACTCTAAACTCTTATTTTTACAGATGAGGAAACTGACTCCCAAAGAGGATAATGCCTTATCCAAATCACAGTGACAGTCAAGATTTGAACTTGGGTCACTGGACTCCAAATCCAGAACTCTTTCAACAGTACCACACTGCTTCTTGACCAGGAACTGGGTTAGGGAAGGAGGTAGAAGGTGACAGCAAGAAAACTTCAAGAATGGAGTGGAGGGTAAGAACCAAACCCAAATTTCATCTATACAACTTTACAATTTTACCTGTAACTACTCTTGATCCTCATAAGCCATTCTGCCTTAACCTTTCACCACTCTAAATATATCTGGTTCTAACTCTACCCTGATACTCATAGGAAGCAGGATAAAACAGTAGAATTCCCACATTAAAGAAACCTCCCCTTAGTATTAGAATAGTAAACTTGTTGAATCATTAACCTACACAAAACCACACACAAACATTGCCCATTAATGACACCCCTTATGGTCAAAACTGCATCTATGAAGAATTGAGAGAAGAGGAGGATTGGGAGGATGAGCATTGTCAACCAACTACAGCATCACTCCCTAAGAAACAAGCAGCCATCCATGACCACTGGTCTCTACAGGGTCAACTAGATGAAGGTAATAGATACCTCTGCATTAGTACACAAAAAGCAAGGGAAGGAACATCTCCTTTCCACTTTGAGGGGATAACAATTAAAAACCATACATTTCTAAAGATCATTAAATGCCTTGTTTTCCCTTAGAAAGGAGTTATGGGAAACTGAATCAGGGGTGGTGGTGAACCTACTAAATGTAGGTGCTATAATTCACTTATGTCATTGATAAAGTAATCCTTTGTTTGTATATGACAAAATGTATCTATAGGCATTTAGTTGATCAATCTATGGTCATGGATGGCTGCTGACCTCCTAAGGAGTGATAATTCTCCTACTCTCATATATATACAATAGGGATAGGGACTGGATTTGTGGTTTCATTAGCATAAGGCAGGAGTCAGTAAACTACAGTCTGAGAATCAAATCTAGCTCACCACATGTATTTTGCCAATACTGATATAAGTGAAAAGATACCCTCTACCAAGGCAGGCCACTACCTTCTCTGCAAGGTATAATCTTAAAAAAATTAAACCAATTGCTCAGGCTCACACAGTCACTGGATTTCAGAGGCAGGACTCTATGGAGACAAGAACAGTAAAGAGAGATTTGCGATATAGAGACCAATTTTTTGTTATTAATTCATTTCAGTCTCGCCTGATCCTTCTTGATCCCATTTAGGGTTTTCTTAGCAAAGATATTGGCATGGTTTGCCATTTCCTTCTCCAAATCACTTTACAGATGAGGGGCAAACAGGGTTAAGTGACTTTCCCAGGGTCACATAGCTAGAAAGTGTCTAAAGTCAAATTTTAACCCACAAAGATGAGTGTTCCTGACTCCAGGTCCAGCACTCTATCCACTATCTCAACTAAGTGCCCTGCAAAAGACCAACTGGGAAATTGTTATACTAATCTATCTGAGAGGCATTAAGAACCTGAACTAATGTGAAAACTGTGGAAGTAAAGAAGAGGAGTAAGATGAGACAGGAAACAGCAAGATTTGGCAAGGATCTTATATATGAGGGAAGGGAGAGGAAGGATTGAGGACATTGTTAAGATTGAAAGCCCATAAGACTTGAACAGATGCAGATACAAACATAGGGAGACCAGAGGAGTGACCAATCTACTAGAGAGATTCTGCATGTGTAAGGACTTCGTGAGAATAGAAAGTTTGTGTGGGGCCTGGGGAGCCAAGGGCATGACTTGCTTGTCTACATTTGTGCCTCACTACTAGCATCCTTCAAGTTTTGTGCTCACTCTTCTCACAGACAGCACGTATATTGATGGAAAAATATTTCCCAGGTTTATAGAGGAATTGTTCTACAGCTGTTGTTTTTAATATAGCATTTTGGATGTAAGCATTTAAAATGTCTTTGCTTTGAGTTAATTGTCTCTACTGTTAAAGGTAAGCTCACTAGTGGGGATTCATAAGCTATAGTTTTAAGAAAAATAACTCAGAGAATACCCATAGAACTATATAGCCACTCTCTGAGGGTAGGGAGGCAGGTAATCCACAGAGAGAATGTTTTAAACACACACACACACACACACACACATTTTATTACTTTTAAAGTTCTTTTATTTAGTTTATGTGGGTTTCCCTGCTCTGGGGGCATATATTTTTTACTTAGAAGATGGTCTTCAACAATTGTGGTTGAGAAAGCCATCACATTTCATGCAAATTGGAGAAGAGCCTCTCAAAGAATAAGTAGTCTTGTTCTTGGATAGAAGATATTGGATAGATAGATAGTTGCCAGAACATGATGTCTGAAGGCAGCACCTTTGAAAATCCAGTGACCCATCCATCATTCTGAAGGGTTGTAGTAGGAATTTAGCATATAACATAATGTGTATAAACATGCATTAGTGTGTGTACACATATACTTGTGGCTGTTTTTCAATCCTTTTCAGTCACGTTTACTCTTCATGACCCCATTTGGGGTTTTCTTGGCAAAGATACTGGAGTGGTTGCCATTTTCTTCTCCAGCTCATTTTACAGATAAAGAACTGAGGCAAACAGTGTTAAGTGAGTTGCCCAGGGTCACACTGCTAGTAAGTGTCTGAGGCCAGACACTTTCTGAACAGGTAAATGAGTCTTCCTAACTTCAGACCCAGCACTCTATCCATTGTGCCACCTAGCTGCCCATTTACATACATGCATATATACATATATTATTGTATTCATGATACACAGAAATATAATTGTAATTAGTATGGAAATGTTTTCCCCATTGCAGGTTAATTTGAATAATTTCATATGTCTTTAAACCCACAAGATCTCTCTAGATGTTTTAAAACCCTTTTAATCATGTCATCAACACAACTAGTATTGACCTCTACTAAAGCAATATGGTACTATGTAAAGAGAACTAGATTAAGGGTAGCTAGGTAGTACAACAGCTAGAGCTCTGGACTTGTTGTGGGGAAGACCTAAGTAAAAATTCTGCCTTAAACACTAGCTATGTGACCTAGAAAAAAGTCACTTAATCTCTGTATGCCTCAGTTTCTTCATCTGTAAAATAAAGATAATCATTGCACCTATGACCCAGTGTTTTGATGACTTTTTTTAATATAGTACTTACTTTGTGCCAGTTACCATGCTAAGTACCTTGTAATTATCTCATTTCATCCTCAAGATAATATTTGTGGCATTTTGCAAACTTAAAGTGCTATATAAATGTTAGCTGTTATTATTAGTCTTAGAAGACCTTGATTCAACTTCTGCCTCTAACACTAATCGCCTTGGGCAAGTCACTTAACTTATCTGGCCCTCAGATTCTTCATATACAAAATGAGGGGATTGTACTAGAGGACTTCTAGGACCAAGTCTAGCTCTCACCCTTTGATCCTATTATACCTGCCTACTTTCATACAGTAGCAAGCAGCTAGGTGTCAAAGTGGATAGAGTTCTGGGCCTAGAGCAGGGGTGGGGAACCTTCAGTGTCCAGATCACATGTGGCTCTCTAGGTCCTCAAGTGTGGCCCTTTGACTGAATCCAAACTTCACAGAACAAACCCTCTTAATAAAAAAATTTGCTCTGTAAAACTTGTACTCAGTCAAAAGGCTGTACCCTAAAAGGTCACATGTGGCCTTGAAGCCACAGGCTCCTCACCCCTGGGAGAGTCAGGAAGACTCTTCTTCCTGAGTTCAAATCTGACTTCAGATACCTCCTAGCTGTGTGATCCTGAGCAAGTCATTTAACCTTGTTTGCCTCAGTTTCCTCATCTGTAAAATGAGCTGGAGAAAGAAATGGCAAACCACTCTGGTATCTTTGCCAAGAAAACCCCAAATAGAGTCACAAAGAGTCATGCAGGACTGAACAATAACTTTCATATTTTTCCTTAATATGGAGGCAACCTAGGTTCTCCAAGGCTATATTAGTGGAGTACAAACTCTAACAGGTTTTTCAAATCTCGTACAGGTCTGGTGACAAACTCTAAGGTTTATTATATGAGTACCAGCCTAGATAAATTTGGATAGCACCAGAAAGATGGTCCCCATGTGATTATTTTTTTTCAACAATAATGACTCATGGAAAATATCTAATAAGATCAAAGTCTTAGAGCTGGAAGAGACAGAGGACATCAAGGTCAGCCCTTTCATATTACAGAAGAGAAAACTGAGGCCAAGAGAAATTAAATGACATACCTAAGATCACACAGTGTCAAGTGGCAAAATCAAGATCCAAACTCTGATTTACTGACTCCAGGTGGGTCTAGTCCTCTTTCTTCTTATGGTATGTTCAGTTGGGGCCAGGGGAGGCAGGGAATAAATAGAGGCTAGACAGGATGATAAACTGGAAAAAAAAACTGAATGTGTATCTTAGAAAATATATATTTTTCCCTATAACTAAGACATTTGCAGCTTGGTTGGACTCTCCCAAATTTATGCTTCCCTGAAATATGCTTTAAGAAGTCAAAATCACAAGAATGCTAGAGGAAATCAAAGTGGGAAATCAGCAGCTAGAGAAATGAAAGTATTTGACTGAAGTCACAGCTATTAAGTGAAGAAGTATCCTATGCTCTTCCACCATGCTTTCTCTTTTTGGACATTCCTAAAAGGTTATATCAAAAACAAATATTAAGAAAATATTCTAGAGGATATATGAAGTCTCTTTTATATGAAACTTGCTGAGAATTGTTTTGTAAACTTTTTGCCAGTTCCCCTTACAAACTTTCCAATACTAGTATCATAGATTTAAATCTGAAAGGACTTCAGAGGCCATCGTCCCATGAAGTATGGAACCTAAATATTAGGTATTGGATTTTCTTAAAATGAGGCATACTGGGCTGTGCCTGCTATAATTTTATGTGTCTTATCATTTGCTTATAAGGAAACAAAATCTTTCTTTTTTTATTATTATTTATTTTTAACACAGTTCATAACAGATAAAGCAATTCAAACTTTTGGTCAGGTGATACTTCTTTTTAAAGCATTTACAATATGGACCACCAAAGAATTTTTTTTTAAACATTAACCAACTGAGACACAAATAATATTTATGTTGCTACCTTCACAAGCTCTTGACCTAATTGTCTCCACAGTATTACTGAGAATTAAAGGACCCTAACTTAATGTTGTTGGTCTGAAGTCCTATGCCTAATAGCTTAATTTTAGACTTGACCTCGGATGTTCCCCTACCCATAATCTACAATTGAATAGATCTGCTATTAAGCTTACAAACCTTTTGATTATAAGAAATTGCCACCAATAGTAAGGACATTGCAGGGATACAATATCATCCCATCTTCATGTCAATTCCAGACAAAATTAGATTCTCCACTTTCATTGAGTCAGGCTTAAAGTCTGCCAGGTGTCAGTGGGGAAATTGAGTCAGGAGAATCCTACCTCAGCCCATGCTGAACAGCTGCTCTCCCATCCTTCCCTTGAGATCACCTATGCAGTTCATACCAGCATCTCATCAGCGTACTGGCATCATGTATTTGAGGCTAACAAAAATCTTTCTTAATGAAGGCTAATATTCCACATAATCTGACTATTTTTTCCCAAAGATATTTACTTTTTTAAAAAAAAGCAATAAGAATTACCCTTCAAGGACATTATTTGTACTTGAGACTCTGTTTTGTGTCACTTTTCAGTAACAAAATATTGTTGTCTACTCTTTTAAAAAAATTTTTAGGATATAATTCTAGCTGTATCTGTTTCATGGGACCCCTACACTATTACTCTATTTAACTGATTCACTCAGACCTCCAAATCTACTAATTCCTACTATGCCCCTGCAGGCATTGGGAAACAAGAAAAAGAGCTCAGCTTTTTCAGGCAATGCATGTTAGCTTTATGGTATAATAACTGATGTCAGCCTGAACCTTGCCAACAATCTCACATCACAACTAGTTACATCCCCTTCCAAACTATTGGGCTCAAACTCTTTCGAGAGCAAACCCACCCAACTTCCCTCCCCTACATATTTGCAGTATGGATTCAACAATATGACAGTCATTTTCTTTTTCTTTTTTTTTTTTTTACAATGCCACTGTTGCAAAGGACAAAAATAGCTTGTTACTGCCTGGGATTGGGGAGGGGGTGAAGTGGAGAGGGAAGAGGAAAAGAGGGAAGGAGAATGAGATAACAAGCTATGTGTATGATGGTCCCTACCTCTCCATCTATCTATTATCTGTCATTTCTCTCCTATAAAACAACTCCAGGGGATGTAGTGATTTCTAATGAAAAATGAACACAAATTGCACTTTTGAAGGCAAGGTTCTTACACTAAGCACACTTGGACTTGGATGGTGGAGTTAGTTGCAGTCTCTAAAGCTTATATTGCATTATATATACATTGTATTCTACAGAAATAATTTGCATTATGCTGCACAAAGTACACCAAGTAATGTTTCCACACGCTGCATAGAAAGATGAAGAAGTGTAAGACTCCACCAAGCAAATAAACACAGTTAGTAGTAATATGGCACCCCCAATCATGAAAAAAACTACTCTAAAGCACATCGTCAAGAAAGAAAAAATATACCGCAGTTTATTTAATACTTTCCTGATGTTTCCTCTAAATAGCATTTATTTCCTAACCTAATCCTAGAATTCTTTCCCCTAAACTGCTTCAGTAGCTACAGTTCTATTCCCCCCCACCCCCTTTCTCCTTTATTTATTTACTTTGCCATTCTGGCTCACATTGAAACCTATGTGTGTGCACAACAAATATGAAGAAGTAAATGTCTTTGTTCTCATTTGGATCTCTAAAGTTGTTCACTGAATTGCTTTTTTATGTCCCTCTTGCAATCTCATCCCATCCGGCTCAAGTATCCTGGATTAGAAAGGCTATCCCTAGAGTCCTTTTCAAAGGGAGCCTCCCACAGTCCTTTAAATCCCCTGAGTTTTATGGTACAGATAGTCAAGATCAGATCTGTTAAATAAGATGGGAAGATTGAGAAAATCAGGAACAGAAATGTAGATCGGCTCCTTGATTCGATAACCCATCTGAAATCATCTGCTGTTTGTTATTGTTCTTGTTCCAAAACTCATATACTCATGGATGTACAAATAGCCAATTTTCAAAGATTTTTTCAAAGTGGTGCTTTGCTATCATTTCTTTGTGAAGAAAGGGAAAAAATATTCCCATTGTGAGAATATAATTTTTGCCAAACAACAGGAATGAGAATTCTTAGAAATCCCTCTCCCCCTGAAAAAAAAAAAAACCTTTTTATGACACTTTTAGTAAAAGTTCCTCAAATAACTGAATAAAAGCATATATGATGCCAATTTTGCTGATAAGACTGTACCAGGTATATGCAATCATAAAAAATATTCCATTAAGTAAACAGCAGAGAACTACTCTTCTCTAACGTTCTATCTTCTGTCAGCTTGACAAGAATTCATATTCCATGTGTGCTCCCTGTTACACCCTAGTCATTTTGGAGTGTCTTCACTTCAGGCTTTGGGGACATTACTAAAACATAGCTAGTCCATTAAATAGACTCCTGAGACTCGTGGTAATTTCTAGTATTTCAAGCTTGCAAAATGGAGTAGATGGGGAGGTGTCCTTTCTTCTCCTCTGCTTTATCACTAGCCTTTTTGAAGCAAACCCAATAAAATCCAAGAATAGGAGAGATTACACATAGAGGGAGGAGAGAAAAAGCTTGAACCTTACATTGTTTTCCTGGGAAACTGGCTTTGGCGCGTCTTCTAAACCTAAATAATTTGGACAATCTCCAAAAAAAACACGGTCCCAATGAAATCAATTGGAATCTGCTAGAATGGTAAAGAAATCGTCCAATAGATAGCTGTCTACTTTAATTACAAAGCACAGATAAAATTATATGATCCTGTAAATTATTTTAAAGAGGCTTTAGGGTTCTTGACCTGCACCTCCAAACATCATCAATTAACATGGAAAGTTAACAGATTTGTGCTTCTGAGGAAAGAGATGGGGAGATCACCCAGGGCTAGCTACACAGGCACATCTTAGAATATTAGATGTGCAAGTCCTCCATTCCCCTCATCCCAGGCAAGGGTGAGGAAACCTTATTCTCAGTCACTGCAGGACTCCTCAATCCCCCTTTCCTTACCCACCCCCATCTCCTCCCGTAGACTTTCCTGAGTGACAAGAGGAAAGGATTTGAGGTCTCCACATACTGGGAACAGCTTTCCAAACTTTCATCCCCTCTCACACATGGGCAAAAATCCGCCCTAAAGAATCTCTGAATAGTAGTTCAGGGCAAGAAAGACAGGCAGACAAACCAGCAAGCAGACTAGTAGATAGAGACAGAGACAAAGAGACAAAGAGACGGTGATAGAGACGGAGAAAGAGAAAGGGACAGGGACAGCGACCGAGATTCCAAGGT
Source organism: Bettongia penicillata ogilbyi (assembly GCA_023548195.1). Classification (NCBI taxonomy): domain Eukaryota; kingdom Metazoa; phylum Chordata; class Mammalia; order Diprotodontia; family Potoroidae; genus Bettongia; species Bettongia penicillata. The sequence continues at coordinate 3,134,972 of JAJHZJ010000227.1, forward strand.
TGTGAAGGGAATTGTTTGGGGTGGAGATGTCAGGGTAGGAGAAATGCGCCAGAATGGAAAAAGGCTAAGTTGAGGGGGGTCTCTTTTGGGGGGGGGGGGCACGTGGCATAATAGTAATTCCAAAAGGAATGTCTTAAGCACATACACACATCTGTGTCCTTTGCTCCCCACTCACACACACACACACACACACTCCCCCCTTTTCTAATAATTCTCGGCAGAGCAGGCAAGTCACCTTAGGAGGACCTGGCTTATGTCCTTATGCAGGCTTTTATTTCGGTGAGAGAGGAGAGGAGAGGGGAGGAGAGGAGAGGAGAGGACAGGACAGGACACGACAGGACAGGACAGGACAGGACAGGACAGGACATGACAGGAGGAAGAGAGAGAGAGAGAGAGAGAGAGAGAGAGAGAGAGAGAGAGAGAGAGAGAGAGAGAGAGAGAGAGAGAGAGAGAGAGAGAGAGAGAGAGAGAGAGAGAGAGAGAGAACAGGAAAAGAGAGGAGAGACCGCAAGCAGAAGGAACCCTGGCCTCAGCGTTGACTTCCCGGAGAGAAGTTATTAAGGGCTGAGCTCCTCTCACTGCTCCGCGGCTTCCCTGGGCATTAGGCGGGGGCGGAGTGGGATGGGCGTGGGTTAAGTGTGGAAAGGAGCCCAACTCCAGGCTGATGCGATGAGAGGATGAGATGAGATGCGTTATCTCACTCTAGCGTAGGAGACACAGTCAGCAGCCGCCAGTAACCCAGGCGGTCTTGGCCCCCAGATTCTCCCACCTCTCATCGCACTGGCTGAGACTGCCCTCCAGCTGGGGTGGGACTTTGCTTCGCATCCACTCCCCACCCTCTCCTTTGAATTTAAACTGTTATTTAATTTGCAGCGCGCCTCAGTCAATCCAGGGATGCTCCGCCGGAGCCCGGAGCCCCAGAGCCCCAAAGGCGCCTCTTCCCTTCTTTCTGCCAAGTAACATCGCCTGTACTTTTCCAGATCCCTCTTTCCCTGTTGAAATTGAAAGTTCTTGAGGTCGCTCAGGGTTGTTGCTCCAGCAGTTTCCTTCCCCGCCCCCCTAGCTCCCCCCTCCCCCCTCCACTCCCCCCTCCCCTATGGGGTACTCCCGGGAGCCCTGCAGAAGACTGGTGCGGCTCCTGCATGCGAGCAGCAGTAGGAGCTCCAGATTCGCACGCCAAGAGCGCCCTATGGCAACTAGGGCTGTGACCGAGGTGCTGAAGGCAAGCGCTTCCTGCAGCCCCAGCAGCAGCAGCAGCAGACACCGCGGCAAGCAGAGCAGCCGTGGCTACAGAGCCTGAAGCGCCGCCGCAGCCGCTGAAACCTCCGCCTCGTCCTGCCCCCAGCCCCCAGCCCTTAGCCCTCAGCCCTCGGGATCGCAGTCTCCTCGCAACATGCTACCTGCAGCAGCCTCGGCGTGGCCGCTCGCCTCTTCTGGACCCCTCTCCCACCTCGATGACAGCTCTCCTCTAAGATCCGCCGGACTTAATTGCTCGGACAATTTGAAAGTGCAATAATTGATTTCTCTCCTTCCCCTTCATTTCGCTTCATTTTCTTCATCTCCCTTCTCCTCCTCTTCATCGTACTGTGGGATCTGAGCCGAGAAGTTGCTCAGCTGTTTTGGTTATATGCGTGCTTATCTATATATCTATATCTATATTTAATAACCACCAACAAAATTAAGAACCAAAAAGACAAGGGGGAAAGGGAAGAGACACCATTACCGGGTTACTATGCACTTGCGACTGATTTCTTGGTTTTTTATCATTTTGAACTTTATGGAATACATCGGCAGCCAAAACGCCTCCAGGGGAAGGCGACAGCGAAGAAGTAAGTGTGACTTTACTGTATGTATGTACTTGTGCTGAGCCTGGCTGTTCACCTGTCCGACTTCTATGAAATGTCTCTTTCCATCCGTCGCCCCCACACACACACACAGCCCCCGCCCACTCCACCCCCACTTGAAGAGGTAACTGCGATTTATTGAGTGTGTAACTGTGACCTGCTTTCCCTCTCCTCTCCTCTTCCCGGCCCTTTCCTTTCGGTGGGATTAGCTCAGACCCCAGAGATAACGGAGCTGGGGGAGAGACAGGTTCCTATATGTGTTTTTTCCCCCCCGCCTTCGTCTTAACATATTACTTCCTAGGCAAGTTTCACCTCCTCATAAAACTCGCCATTCTTTAAAGTTGAGGATCCTACACATTTGTTCGCCCACTCTTGGACAGAGGGTCTTTGGCCTTTCTCTGAGAGAATCATTTTTATTGGATCCTTCAACAGCAGGCAACTTGGTCCCTCTTGCCACTCTCCTAGACTGGTGAGTAAAATATCTTAGGGCCCCCTAAAATGCCTCCCTCTAGTATCCTCCTTGCCCTTGAACTTCATCTTGTCCTGATCATTTACAACTAATACCGCCTAATGCTGCCTTGGGCCACGAATAAAAGGTTGTGGGCAATGAAGTTCTTTGCCTTAAATTGGATGGAAGCACTTCTCCTGGCCCTCTGAATGATAGCTGGAAGTGAGGAAAATCCGGAGATGAAAGGTCGTTGAAAAGTACTGGTAAGACCTTAGGTAAAAAAAAAAAAGTAAGACCTCAAGAACAGGCTTGGGACAGTCCAGTGGGGTTTGGAGTAAACTCATAGACACCTTCTTACTCAGAGGTATTCCTTCAAACCATTCCCTTGTATTATCTCTGACCCAGAAGCGAATAAAGTCTTCTTTATTTGTCTCCAGCTCAGCCAGGAACAGGACAACTGACAGGCGATTTTTAACCCAGAAGCAATCCCGACACCTTGTCTCTACCTCTCGCTCTGATTCTACTCCTTTTGTCTTTAAAGACTCCCTAGCCTGGCCGCTTTACTGGGCAATCATGACCAGCCCTGGATTGTTTAAACCTCCATCTTCACGGAGGCTCCAATACTGAGAGCCAAGCTCACTGTGACCAGGACCATTTCATAAGTCAGTCTGTCCTGGGTCTGAAAGGTGAGCCTTCCCAGAGTCAGAAAGAAGATGAGAGAGAATAGTCAAGTCTTTTCTTGATTCCTCCTTCCCCGCACCCCCAGGTTAATAGCATTTCTGCAAATGGTCCATAGTCTCAGACCCTCAGTACTTTTTTCCCCAGACTAGGAGATGGAAGGAAGAAAAAGAGGAGAGAGAAAAAAGAAATCTACTAAGTATTTTCAGCGTAGTTTAAAGAAATGGGAACTTTTTTCCCCCAGAACCCAAAATTTAGCAATTCCCCCCAACTTCCCCATGCTCATTGAATCCATTTTCCCGGGAGGGTACAGCCAATAAGGAGTAGTTACCAACTTCTCCTCCTTCTTATCCCCCCTCCTCCTCCTCTCCCTGAATTCCTGTCTCCCTTCGGGAACAGTTCTCCTCCAGTGCTCTTGCTCAGAGAAGCTCTAAGAGAAAGCTGGGGGATGTCAACGTGGAAGAGAAAATACTGACTTGTTTTTTGGTTCGGATTTGGAAAGTACTTCATGGACCGATGTTTGTCTCTGTACCTTCCCCAGTGCCTAACGGTCCCCTGAAAGCTCCCTTTGTATCGTTTGCCTCGGGCACACAAGGTTTGATTCACCTCGAAATTGCCTTTTAAGAAACATAGCTCAGCAAGAACGCCAGAGGCTCGGGCCCTGCCTTCTAGGCTCTCGGCTCACTTAGCAGGGGGCAGGAGGGACTAAGTTAAACATGTCAGGGCATCCGATTTATTATCCTTGGCCACTGAATGGTTTGTATTCTTCATAGCTTCCCACCCACTCCTTTTAACCCCTGGCCCGGCGGCAGACGAACAGGAGAGGCGGCGGCTCAGGGCTCCAGCAGTGCCCTCTCACCGCTGTCAATCACCACCCTCCCTTCCCCCAAAGAAAGCAAGCAAAGTCGAGTTTAGTCTGAGCTTGATAAGGAAAGGAAAGCCGGGACAGGTCTACTAGTGCTTCTATCAAACACCCACTATCACCCAACCAACTCAACCCCATTCACTGAAAGTAGACACAAGTCAACTTTGAGTAGGCAACTTTCATTCTGAACTATTAGCTCCAATCTCGAAAGACGATTTCTTGGAGGGGACCAGTCAGTAGACTTGTCACACAGCCTCAACCTACTGCCTTAGATAGAAAACTTGGGGAGGGGAGGAGAAGGAGAGGAGGGAGGAGGAGTCCGTGGGAACAACAAGACTTTCGCACCGGCTTCGGAAACTGGGTAGAGGCTACTGTTCTAACTCCTCCAAGTATTACAAACTTTTCCACAAAGTAGTTTCACCTGTCTAGCGTCTTCCGCTTAACGTAGGGTTCGGGGTCTGTTGAGCAGGCCATGCAAGGGTAAAAAAGATAAATTTTTGATCTGTAACATCGTCCTTGGGAAGTGGGGAGTACGGGTGGGAAAGACAGAGGGAAAAACTCGCTTAGAATACTTCCATGCTCTGCTGTTTCCCATTCTCCCTCTCCGCACCTTATTCTGCTTTTGCGGTGACTGTTTGCTGGGCTCCAATACTGTGGAAGGTGCGACCCCTTGTGTTCTCTGCGGAGACAGACAAGATGCTGTATACAGGTGCAGTACAGAACTCTGGAGGATGAGCAATGACAGGGTGAAAAAAGAAAGGGAGCATTTGGGAAAGAAAGAAACTCAAGGCCAACCCCTGAATATGTTTAAGTGGCGACATCTTAACGACAGAAGGATTGTTGGGAAACAAATTGATGTCTGCCTTTCCCCTAGTTAGGGTCTTGAAAAAGATTTGACCATTTTAAACAATAGGTTCCTGAGAAAGTGGACAAAGAAAAGACACAGGTTGAACCGACAGTCCTCCTGAAGACAGCCAGGGTATAACATTCAGGCCTGTTTTCTCCAGCTTGGAGATAAATAGTTACTCTTTCGATAAGATTGTTAGCATTCAGTCTAAGTTACTATCAGATAAGAGAGTTGTGAATAGAAAAATGAAGAAGTAAGGATAATTGCTCTTTTTATCTAATTCATTTTTTATCTATCTTCTAATTATCTAGTGTTTTTCCAGTCTACACACTCACAGAATGTCTTCTAAATGTTAAATATTTCCAAGTAACTTTAAGAAGAGTTATTATAAAAACATATATATATATATATATCAAATCTAGTCAACTTGAGTGCTGTTGGAAAACACAACTTATTCCCCACTCCCAGCTAATGGAAAAGAATAACCTGATTTCCTCCTATGAAAATACTAACATTTCTAACAAGATATAAGCAGTTTTGTAAAAGAGTAGTGAGCTATAGATGAACAAGTATATAGTTTCTATTTTTCATCTGTTTGGATTGACACACCAGGAAGAAATGACACCAACCAGATTTAACTAAAAATTTATAACAAAACCTACTGATAAGTCCTAGCAAAGCAATTATTGTTGATTCATTTAATGTTTTAGGTACTTGATGCAAAATCCAAAGCTTTGGTTTACATTATTAAAGCTCATACAGCAATCTCACTATTTCAGCTTGGGCAAATCCTTTAGCATCTCTGTACTTAAGTCTTTCTGTTGGTACCATGTAAACCACAGTTAACTCTGATCCACTCAGTATCTAAGCTGTGATGATCATTAAGAAAAAAAATTTATGGTCTCATCTGGAAGGAGAAAGATAAATATTATACACTCTCTTTTTATCTCCAATGGCCAGGGAATACAATTGTTCCATATTACTAACTAGTCAACTATACAGAATAATTAATAGATCAATTAGCAACTTTTAAAGAACTTTCAAAAACAGTTACATCAAAAACATTAACACTAAAACAAGCATAGTTGTCTTTACCATCATGATTCAAATAGTATTTTAGGATCTTGTTATGTTAAAGGTTATGTTTAAAGAAAAAAAACTGATTACTTGAGGGTTGCTTATCTAGATTCCAGATAAACAGAAATTTCCCAAAGACCATAAAAACCCAATTACTCTAGGTAGGCATTAAAACAGAACATAATCATTTTAATGTTTCGATTTTATCCAATACAATTCTTAAAATGAAAAGTATATTTACAAAAGAAAATCTGGATAGAGTTCAATACAATTTAATACTGGGAAAATAATTTTGACTAATTATTAAATAAACCCACACAGGTTTATAAGAACACTCTGACACCGTTTTAGGTATTGAATTGTTTCTACATGCCTAACATACTTCTTGTAACTCAGTTGCTAAAAAGCTGTTCTAATAATCCATATGAATCATAAATGAATGCACCATGCATTTTTGTTCATGTTGACTTCCTTTTTCTGAAGTTTTTGTGTCATTTGATAATGCAATCTATTACTCAATGTTTCTACCTTCAGTCACTCATTGGGGAGGGAAATGAATCTATTGACAGAGACAAGTGCAAAATGTTCTGGGAAAAGTACATTCAGGTATATAATAATAATTGCACAATAATTTTGTAAATCAAACCCACAAAACCAAACTTATATGTAATAGTAGACATAAAAACAAAAGACAAAAGAAATTTAATTCTTTGAATCCTGTCTTAATCATCATTCCAATATTAGGATCATTTCTGAGTTATCCCTTCATTTCATCTTTTTCATCTTTTGTTTATTACTTCAATATAAACATCCTACTTAAAATATCAGAAATGGTGATGTGTTGCCATTCTAGTCTTAAGTTACTGTAAGTAAACCAAAGGGGAATATAGGAAAGAATGTGAAACAGATTTACTATTAACATTTCAACATTTCTTTAAGAATGAAATATGAACAGCATTTCCATTAGCATGTGGTAAAGCTTTGTTACAACATTCTTCCATCAAAAGTTTTGCCTGTACATAACATTCAACAAATTTGGCCCCCAGAAAACACGGCAAAGAAATTTCACTATATAGTAAAATTCAATTTTAAGATTATTATAGGGAAATTCTAGCTACATTGCTTCCATAAAATGAATTTATTGGGCAGCTGATCGCTTTAGACAATTTGAGCCCAGAGAGAGAGCTCCAGCTTGTTCCAACATTCCTAAAATCTAATCTGGGATATTTAGCCAAATGCTTAATCTTACAAAAAGTACTAGAGTTATTTTTGACCCTATGTAGAGGTGACAGGAGTCTTTGAAAGACCAAAAGACTCCACCGTCTCCAAACTTGTGATTAATTAGAGTATAAGAATGATCTGTCAAAATCAAACTATTCTGGATACAGTGCATTGCTAAGTAGGTTTTTTCCATCTTTGCAAATTTCTTCCATCCAAATATTGTATATTGGATAATGAACTAACTTCTCCCTCCCCCACTTCACCACTCATTCTATTTCCCCAACTGCCTTCCCACCCACCTCCCCACACACACACCAAAAAAATCCATCAAATATCCTTTCCCAAATAGTGAATTCTTGAAATACCATCAGTGTGGGTATTGAGTTTCATGAAATGCAAGAGTCAACTTTAGTTACCATTAGGAAAACATCATTCAATTTTGAGAGCATGGTAAGGATCATGCAGGACAGTGTGTTGAAATTACATATTCCACTTGGTTAGGATGGTTTCTTTGATTAACATTGCATTCTAAACTGACATTCTTTGTCTAGCTCCACTTCAGTTTTCTAAAATTTGCCAAGGATTCACTTCTAGGGGAATATTGTAAATTGCATAGAAGAAATTGCTTTTCTTAGTTGTGCTGGCAAAAGAATGAGATCTTTTCCAATGACTAGTTCTCAAAATTTCAAATAATTACATTATTTTAAAATTTACCCTCTATGTTCAGTGATGTTTTGAACTGCCTTATTTTATAGTCTTGCAAATATACCTTGAGGAAATGGAGAATGTGTAAAATATACATTTGAACAAAAAAGGGTGCTACTTCTTTCCCTGTTTAATGTATTCAGCCTATGGGATCTTTCCATTCAGGAATATTTCAGGCATTCTTACTCTCTGACCATCATCCAGTCATAATAAGAAGAATGGAATGTTCCATTCTGGGACATTGTGGGGGTGTTCAGGATATTTAACCTCTGATTGCCATTGAGTACTAGACAATCCTGTTTTCTGCTTCAAAAGTTTCATCTACATGAGACTTTCAAGCAAAATACCTGAATTCTTTTCATATAAGGAGAGCCTGAATAATTTCAAAAATTCCATTTTTAAAGTATGATTGCAGGTGCCTCTTATCTGATAAGAGCATTTCTGTCTTATTTGTAATCTTGGCATTGAATCTAGTCACCATCTGCTGTTACTACAAGGAATCCTGCTGAAAATTATTCCAGAAAATTTCAGTGGTTCTGAATAGCACACATGCCCCATTAAAATATTGCTTTGAAACTCATACATAGGTTTAATATGAGAGGTAACCAGCTCTTATAAAATGTTATCTTGTTCATGTCCAATTCCATCCGGCATGTAGATCAAGTATCTGTCTCTACTTTACTGTAGACACTAGGCCACAGAAAGTTAATTTAGGATAGGAAGCTTTGTGTAGTGAGAATAACTCAGAACCGTGAGTCAGGAGACCAGGGATCTGATCTCAGCTCTGCTACTTGCTATAAAAACTTGAGCAAATTAAATTATTCCTTGAGCAAAGTTTCCTCGTCAACAAAATGAGAAAATTAGTCTATATTACTTCCATGATTGGTTGCTTCAAGCTCCAACTGCTAATGATTCTAATTTATTAGTGATCCATAAGCAATAAAAAGAAGAATAAGATAATCCTAAATATAACTTCCTTATCTAACATACCTACACTCATTTGATATTTTATTAGAATGTAACTGAAGATCACGTGGCAACAATTCATTATTATGAAATGTGTACAAGTACAAAGCACTAGCTGAGCCCCACAGTGAGCTAGTACAACTGTCTAGTTACTAAAACAGCAACCCAAGCAATACACTGGTGATATTCTGTCTCGGTCCCAATCTGGGGTTTAGTTCTGTGAAGGCAGACTTAAAAGTATTCCAGAGCTAGTGAATCAAGTGCTCATTTATTCACTTTCTTAGGAATGGGGTTGAGAAACCCAACATTGATCCCTGTGGAATAAGGGTCACACCAACTCCCTGTCCTATACACAGACAAAAGAAGCCATTGTGAGGCAAACCTGCCCTCAGGAGAAGCACACTCTGGAGAGCATTTCCCCAAGTCCTTAGAGCCCTCAATGGTGTGAAAAGTCTGCTGGGAGCAGACTGAGAAAGAGCAAAGGGATTTTCTTCCTCCCCACTCCACCACTTCAAACACAGACTGCATTGCCATGGCTGGACCAACTTTAGGAGTATGCAAAATAGGTTGCCTATTCTCAAATGACCAGCCTTACCTCTGACTATTCCACCAGTTTTTTTTTCTGAGTCTCTTCTTTTGAAATGCATGTCTGGGACAGGTCAAATCTTAAATCTTAATAGCTAACATATTAATGAATATTTACTTTGATACTTTGAAAGATCTCTGGTTTCCAGGAAGATCACAATCCCTTTTTACCTTTCACCATTTTTTCACTATTAACCATTTTTTCTTTACCTTTTTCTGTTATGCCATCTATAGGGAAAGTCATCCAATAATCATGCTAAAAGTTGCTCTTCCTGGTGTTTGTGGCCACATTGGTATTTTTGGGAGCTGTTTCCAGTTTGTTGGTCTTCTACCTCTTCTTCGGGGCATCTAGGTGGTGCAGTGGATAGAGCACCAGTGCAGGAGTCAGGAGGACTGAGTTCAAAACTCATCCCAGACACTTGACACTCACGAGCTGTGTGACCTTGGGCAAGTCACTTAACCCCAATTGCCTCATCCCGAGTCATCTACAGTCATCCTGATGAATATCTGGTCACTGGATTCAGATGGTTCTGGAGGAGAAGTGATGCAAGTCATATCATTATTTCTCTGATAGCATGGTCTTCTTTGGCAATGAACACACACCTCTTCTTTACCTTCCTAGCCCAACAGGAGAAGGAACAGAACTGCCTCAGGCAGAACCATGAGTCTTCTAAGTGGCAAGTAATGCACTGTCTCTAGACAACCAGGAAGGGAAGTGGAGTCACTTGAAATTTTCACCTTGGGGAAATACAACTCCCAATAAATAAAATTCTACTCAAGAAATATTAAAATGCCCAGCATGAGTCAAACTCCATCCATCTACTTTGTTCATTGAGTTTTTCTGTCAAACCCTTGAGGAAACAGAACTAGATGTAGAATCACTAAATCCTGGAATGTCAGAATTGGATGGGTCTAATCCAATGGCCTCCTTTAATAGATGAGGAAGCCAGAGAAGTTATAATACTTGTACAAGGTCACACATTAATTAGAGACAGAAACGGTATGTATTAGTCTTTCTCCTGGCACCATAGATCTGTGTGTGTGTTCGTTCTTCATTGCCAAAGAAGACATACCATCAGAGAAATGATAACATGACTTGCACTTGACTTTGTTTTGAGTGAGGGAGGGCTATGCAGGTCACCAGCCTCACTTCTCCTCCAGAGCCATCTGAATCCAGAGACCAGATATTCATCAAATGACCCAGGACGAGGAAATTGGGGTTAAGTGACTTGCCCAAGGTCACCCTAACCAATGACTGAAGGAAGAAAGGAAGGAAACAGCATTTATTAAACACCTAACATATCCCAGGCATTGTGCTAAATGCTTTATAAATAACATCTTATTTGATCCTTACAATGATCCTGGGAGGTAGTTGCTTTTATTCTTCCTGTTTTACAATTGAGAAAACAGAAACAGACAGAATCTAATGACTTGTGCAGGGTCATACTATCAGCAAACATATGAGTCTGGATTTGAACTCAGGTCTTTCTGACTCCAAGTCTAGTTCTACATCAACCAAGGCAGCTAGAGATAGGACATAAATTGCTTCTTCTTTTTTTTTTTTATTGTTGGTAATCCCACTGCAACTGCTCTCTGACTGGTTTTACTCTTGCCTCCTAGTTATTCATATAATTAATTATATTCTAGAACTGCACAACTCAATCAGCTAATTAATTATATAATTATAATATATATATTATAATATATATATTATAATTATATAATTAATTAAAATAATTTATCTGAGTCAATCCAGACAGCCCCAAGGCCAATTTTTACAGAATTTAAGACTAGGAAGAGATTTTAGGGCTTATCTAGTCCACTCACTTCACATGGTAGATGAAGAAACTGAGGTACAGTGAGGTACAGTAGTAATGTAAGTTACTTAATCTTATAGTAAGTTAGTGGGCAGAACCAGAATCCAGGTTTCTAGATTCCTAAACTATTGTTCTTTCTGAATGACATGTGGCAGTTAGTTTTAGTCAGACCAATTGAAAGCACTCTTTGGGTTGTTTCTGTCAACTATGCTCTGCTATAAACCATTCTACCCACAAACTTTTAGGAAAAACTTGATGTGTGACACCTGCTATTCACGAGTTTGATATTGGTGAAGTAGGATGTCCCACACCTCTGCCTGTTGTCTCCTGACTAGGTAAGGGGGACGATATGGTCATCTTCAGTAAATAAGCAAAAAAAGGAGGGAAGGAGAAGAAACAATAGGGGGAAACCCAGTTGAATTTAATAAGGTAGGTGGCACAGCTGATAAAGTGCCAAACCTGGAGTGAGGAAGACCCATCTTCCTGAGTTCAAATTTGACCTCAGATACTGACTGTCTATGTGACCCTGGACAAGTCACTCTGTTTGCCTCAGTTTCTTTACCTGTAAAATGAGCTGGAGATGGAAATAGCAAAAAATTCTAGTAGCTTTATCAAGAAAATACCCAAATAGAGTCACAGAGTCAGGACTGAAAAACAACTGAACAAGGAACTGCTGAATTATCTGTCATAGGCTATACTGATGATGATTGACATTACGTAGTTCTTTAAAGTTCGTGAAGCAGTTTACATAAATTATTGCATCTGTCTTCACAATAATTAGATGAGGTGGATACTTTAGGTGTTATTATCCCCAGTTTTCACATTAGGAAACTGAGCGTCCCTGAGGCTCCCTGAGGTTAAAAGACATTTGTTATCAGTAAGAACTGGTAGCAGGCTTTTAATAAACCAGGTAGGAATGCTTCTGTTTTCTGAACTTTAGACTACATTTTAAAGCAATAAATAAGACTTTCTAGAACCAAGAGAGAAGCACTCTTCATAGTTATTAAGTGTAATTAATTATTGTATACAGTACTATGTCTTGACAGCTGTTAACTATCCAAAATATTGCTTTCAACTTTGGGGATTTTTGCCCATCTAAATGTCTCTTTGTTATGCACAGTCATAGAAAATGTTTGCTAGGGTTTTGAGTCACAATATCATCCACCAAGTCCTAAGAAGACGGAGATTATCCCTTGAGGTTTCCTGTCACCAGATCACCATTATGTTTAACAAATTTATTTATTAAGAGAGTATTGTCTGCAAAAATCACTCTAGTGGCTTGAGATGGGGCTAAAGTAGAAAGATTAGTAAGACAGTAAGATCCTATCTTACTTTTTTCTACATGTCATCTGTTCCCTCCAGGAAGTATTATAATATAATACAATATGACACTATCTGATCCAATTCAATATAATATGATATAACATAATATATAATAATACTATACAGTATTTAATTTACACAAGAGATTTTTAAAAACAAGATATAAAGCACAAGCATGCATAAACTACAGAACCTGATGCAATTTTTCAAAAAATCATTTTACCTGGATATACGAAAAATGTCCTTTTCCTGCTTTGAAGAGTCGCATTTGCTTAGAGGTGAAAGGGAACCTTACAGATGATCAAATCCAATCCCCTCATTTTTCAAATAAGAAAAGAAACCCAGAGAAGGGAAGATATATGCCCAAGGTTACACAACCAGAAAGGAGTGTAGCCATGATTTAAGCCTGGGTCTTTAGACTCTAGATCAGGAGGGCTCTACTTCCAAAAGTAGAACTGCAGAAAATAAGTGTCTATTTTTACAGCACCTGTACCTTACCTCCTCTCTTCTGATTTTGTCTAATTACCTTTCCCTTTCCAGTCTTAGCTATGTCCTGCCATTTTACTACTTCCATCTAAAGGAAGCCATATTTTCAAAGCTTGTCTTTTTCTTTTCCTAAGTTCTTCTAAGAGTTTGGATTGGTTTTAGATTCCCACTACAGAATAAACTTAGAATCACCTTAAAATGTCTTATTACAAGTGAATATAAAATAAAGTTATGTACTAAATTCTCTCTCACACACAGACAAGTCTGCAGAAAACTAGCTGGTAAGCATATTCATAATTATACCCCAATACAAAGCACATTCCTCAGAGTAAATGGTAGCACGGAGCCCCGTTTTATAACCACATGATATAAACCACTACCACATAACATAAAATAACAGAATTTGCAAGATGCTTTTTTTAGAACATTATTTTCTTAACATATGCTCAATAGATTGGTAAGGAAAAGAACAGCAAGTTTCTCACTGTGGCTTGTCCTCTCGTCTACCTTTATGTTTTAGTTGCACAATTATTCACAAGGTCATTGAACCAGAATAGTGATTTCTTTTAAGTATGTAGCTTAAATGTAATAAAAGATGTCCTACATTAATCTTTAAATTTTGCTTTTTCTAATTCAATACAATTCAGGGGACATTCATAAATTACTTATACTATATATGAATTATTGTGTTAGATACTGTCCTTACCCCTTAAGAGTTAATATTCTAAACCAATAATGATTATTTGTGTAATAAGTTTACTTCATCAAAACATTGATAGATGGCTAGATAAATAGTTGATAGGCAGATCAATGAGAAAGAGAAGGGGGGTAGGCTGGACCTCTAATTTTATTGATATGTGTGGGATTTCTAGGTAAGGAAAAAAATCATCGACCAATGTATATTAACACCACCTCTGCAATTTATAGTCTTAGAGAGATCCCTAGAGCACTGAGAGGTTACTAATTTACCCAGGGGCATACAACTAATATGTTTGAGAGTGAAAGACTTGACTAAGATCTTCTTGCGTCTGAGACTGTCTCTTTATTCACCATGACAGTCCCTATCTCTGCCTCTTCCCACATATTTGTGTATGTATATATGAATGTATGTATATATATGTATATACATACATATCTATGCATATGTATATGCGTATATATGTATACCTATATGTGCTTAAAGGATAGGCATTATTCTAGTTTTATATATGAGGATATTAATGCATCAGTGAAAATAAATGACTTGTTAAACATCACTTCAATGGTTAACAACTAATCTAGATAGGACCAAAACTCAGCCATCTCTCTTGGCTCTTAACTTATCTACTTGAATCACAATGTACATTGACTAACTTGGTAAAATGAATAAGATAAAACTAAAATATTATAGAGACATTGCTAAACATGAAATTAAAACTTATAGGCTAAGGGAATTCATGGTCCCAGATTTTAGATTCTCATTAAAACTAAGAATTTGGAACAAGAAACTCTCTTCATTCACTTGGACCAAGAGCCCAATCAAATGTAATTTTCTTGAGGGTAGGAACAATTTAACTTTTTGTATCAAATGAAGCTTTACAAACACTCTAACTTCATTCATTTATTCCAGAATGTGCCCCAAAAAAGCATATCACTAAGAAACTGGCATGTGGAAAAATATATCTTTAAAAATTAGAAACAAAATGCTTCTGAATTCCTGAAATATATAACAAACTATTTTGGACTAGCACTGATGATGGTATAACTGTTGTTCAGAGCTCATTCTTAATGATCACATCAGTGTGTGTGTTTACTCCAATAGCGTAAATCAAATTCCATATATAGGGTGTTTGTACAGTTTTAAACTTTATAGCTTTAATAGCTTTAAATTGCACTAAGACTTTTGGGATACCCTATGCATTTTATCACCCTGTGTGTTTCTTCTTATATTCTCTCACAAATCTTCCACAGAGGATCCACCTAACATCCTGGATGCTTCTTCTAGGTAGTCTTGAATTATGTGGATATAAATGTAATGCCTAGGTTATCCATCTATTACCCCTTGCCAATGCTACCTGTTCCAACCATTTCCTCTTCCAGTTGGTCATTATTTTGGGACATGTAATAATTGCAAGTCCCTGAGAAACTGCAAAATAAAAAAAAAGCTAAGATATACACAAATAGCCTCAGATTAAGGCAATGTATAATAAGTGAATAGCACTTATTATTTAAGAGATATAGGAATTTAGAGGAGGAAAACCACTTTTGACTAAGGTCATTACAGAAGGTTTGGAAAAGGAGGCATTTCAAAGAAGATTTTCAAAAATAATCATGTTCACTGCCAACTATATGTATAGGATTTTACGATTACCTTCAGAAGAGATCTTTGATATCATCTAGTCCAAAATTCCTTCCAGTTCTTAAAATGTGCAATGCTCTCCACATAATACACATAGAGAGACATAATGGCACCATGGATATAGTACTAGCCTTGGAGTCATAAAGATCTAGATTGGAATTCTGTCCATAGTCTGTGTTACTTATGAATATTTAGCTTTGTTTCTCTAGGTCACAGATTGCTCATTGTAAAATTAAAATAATACCTGGAGTCTCTACCTCATGGGTTTGTTTCAATGATCAAATGAATCAATGTACATATATATATATATATATAAAGCACTTTGAAAACATTAAAGAACTAATATTATATTAATCAAAAGATTACTTCTCAGTAAAACTTGTTGAAATTATGCAACTCTTCATTATATAGGAAATTATCTTCTCTGCCTTCCACCTCCCAATTCTGCTTATTCGTCACAGAACTTTTCGAAGGCTAACTAACCTTCTGAAAAGGATACAGTCTCTCCCCTCAAGGGGCTTATGCTTCACTCTTAAATCAAGATGTCACGGTCCATTAGAAGCATTCATTTGCTTCTAATTGTTTTCATTGTTTTGTTTTCTAATTGTTTTATTTTACATTGAATGATTTGAAAACTCCATGTATTAGAGGGAGGATAAACCACTCGTGCCCTTGGTAGCACCTAAAACATGTGAGAAAAGCATTCTGTCTCTTCTCATTTTAACTCATTTTCCCCTTTTTTTCTCCTTGTCCTTTCCTCCTCAATCAACAATGTTTTTTCCATATATGTTTTTGCATGTGCACTATGTTCAAAATGATGTACTGCATGTTTCTCTTACTGTTTTTCATTCTCCTTTTTCCTTTCTTCCACTCCTTTTTTTCACAGAATCATCAGAATTTTAGAGTTATCAGGTACCTTAGCAGCCCCATTGTCCTGCTTATGCTTTTGTCTTATAAGATCTATTTTGGTTCTCATTCAATTTTATTGGTGGCGTTCATGGATAGTGAAGCTGTTGACACTTACTTCAAAATTGCTATGGAATTTCAGCATTTTAAATGAGACTTTAAGATCACATTATTTACTTCAAGGAGTACCTTAAAAGAAAATATCTCACTTATGACATGGGGGTGGGGGGATACCTGTTGTTTTGTTTTTCTGTTTGTTTGTTTAGTTAAACATCAAAATTCCTCTACATAAATTTACTGCCACTGTAGACTACTGACTTCTGTCTTTATCCAGAGCAGTTAGATTTATGTCTTTACGATATCTGACTAGATCAGTAACTTGGCCTATTTCTGACTGAAGTGCTGATGATGGTAACTTTCACTCAGAGTTCATTCTTAATGAGATGATATCTCCAATTTAAAAGTAACTGTTGTACCATGACAACTGTTGACAATCATGCAAATTGTTTGAGGATCAAACAACCAGAGGCTGTTGCTCTAAGAGATGTGATGTGGATAAAGAGCAGTTTAAAATATAAAGCTATATATAATGTGGGAGACCATTATGTATTAGAAGAGCACTGTTTATCTGCATGGCATTTCCCAGTACAAACACTCAAACTGATAGAGATAGTCTCAGCTACAGAGTCCAAATGGGGGGGGGGTGGAGAAAGAGCAAAGTGCATGTAGTAGGGCATGATAATGGATTTAATGGATGTGTGTTTCATTGAGAAAAAATGAACTTGGGGTAGGGGAGAAGATGATATTGGATGGAAAATGCTTGAAATTTAATGAGACAAAAGGAGAGTGGGAGGGTAGGGGTCAATTGTGGACATGAAATATGAACATATTTCAGTAATTACTATAAAGACTATAAACAATATTTATTGTTTGTTAAATCTGTTTATTTAAAGTAAACCAGTGTTTCTCATTTTATCTTATCCAAGAGACTAGTGATATGCTACCGATATTCTCTTCAAAGAGATGCCAGGACTTCCCAAAGAAAAGGATAGTTATTTCATTTATGTATTCTACAGTTTCTAGCTTCCTAACAAACTGGGAATGAGGCAAACATGTAGAAATCATAGTTTTAACTGTAAAGTTATTTCAGAGGACAGTTTGAGGGTAGGTTGTTTCTCATGGGTTCTTTTTTTTCTTTCATTCTTTACTTACTCTTCTTTGGATGCTTATCTTCTTGACCCAGTCTTTTATTTTATTTTATTTAGTCCTTGAATGATTTTCAATGCCTCATCACCAACAAGGAAAAACTCCCTATAAAGGTCAAACCTAATGCTCAGCTGGCTGAGAAGGCCCCACTTTAGGATTTGGGGCCCCAGTGAATTACAATAAGACAAAATCCCAGGAGCCCAATTGCCAAAAAGTAATTAGGTTGGGGGAAACACAGACTCAACTCCTGGGAAGAGAGTCTGGTCACAGCAGGCTGAAGCCACTGCCCTGCTGTTGCCAGACTTAGTTGTTTCCCCTTCAGGATTGGATAAAATCATACAAACTTCTGCAGAGCACAGGAAGTCCATCAGAAAACAATGGCTTTTCCACCAATTTTTTTTTTTCCTTCAGTGGCTTATTCAAGCAGGGCATGTAACATATGCATTTAGGCCACCAATATATGCTTAGATACTTTCATTTCAATCTTGTAAACTACCTTTTCTGAGTCTATTAGTGGAAACACACACACATACACATCGAGAGTGCCCATGATGTCATTGTTGCCCTTTCTTTTGCTCCCTTCCTAAACAAATGAAAAGCACTTGAGGAATTCAGTCTCATTTCTCTGTAAAAGAAGTATTAGGGGAGGGAAGAGAAAGCATCCCTAGAAGGGAATAAGAATCTAGTTATGCAATAGACTAGTAATTCTGAAAAGGTAATCTGAACTGGAAATGTGTATCTTTTGTTTGAATCAAGAAACATTGTTCAGAAATACTGGACATTATTAGTCTACCAAATCCAAGTGATGCCTATTATCAAAAATCAAATGGAATCTTAATCCAAAAGAAATAGAAGAAAAAACTTATTAGAACCTTCCTATGACTTACATATTAATTTAAAGCCTTAGCATACCTGACTCTCACGTGTTTGTATATACCTTTAAAATTGTTTGCTAGTAGTACAAAGAAGGTTTTTTAGTTGAAACTACTGAAAATTGACAGTGAATATTCAGAAAAGACTTAGGGTAGGCATTCTGTTTTTCACCTTCAAATGTCAGAGAGCTGTACCAGTCTATCCAAGAGTTTATACCCTGAGGACTTCTAAGGTGACTTTAGCTCATCTTTCTATTCAGGTAAACCCATGTTCAGACCGTTGGCTCTATATAATCATTCAGTGGATAATTTTGTATTTTCAAATATTCACATTGCTAACCAGTCAGATCTCTTGTTCTCTGGCCAGTCTTTATTGGTTGCTGGCAGTCTCCATATAGCATTCTGACAACCAAGTCCTACCACAGTACACATACACACACACACACACACACACACACACACAGGATACATTGCACAGCATAGTTATATTTCTTCTACTATGAATTTAGTACCTTGGTAATGGGATAAGCTCAGAATACTAGGAGCTTAAAGTTTTGGAAACTCATAATGGACTTCATATTTGTTTCTCCTGTTGCTTTGTGGTAGCGCATAGTTCCTGTCACCATAATGGTGCAAAAGAAGCAGGTACAGTAATCAACCACGTATTTAATGGACAGCCAACTTCGTGAGACCCTCCTTTGCAGAGTTGCCTGACTGCCAATTCAATCAATGCAATACATACATATGTGGCAGGCACCATGTTACAGATACAAGTAAAAAGAAAGACACATCCCTACCCTCAAGTAGCTTACATTCTAATGAGGGAAGACAACACAGCAAATTAAATCCCAAATTTAAACCCTTCATTTCAGACAGCAAAAGGAGATTGCTAATCAGATAAGCCACTAACCGTTTCCAGAGGCAGCCACCATCTTCAGCTCCCCATATGTACACCCCCATGGACATTCCAATGCTTCATAATAAACCTTTTGCCTCTACAGTTAATGTATTCCTCATGCTGTAAATGGAGACTTTACAACCCCAGAAAGCTTAATATAATGGTTTATGACTTAACTACCTAATTCACATGATCTGGAGAAGGAATACTTTGAGTTAGTGGTAAAGAATATTCTGTAACTTTAAATTGTCAATATTTTTCAGTGGGATATATTTATTCCACCTATCCCTTGTCCTATTCAGCTCTCTGTTCACCCTACTCCACCCCCAAACCCAGAGGCCACTAGTAAGATGAGCTGAACAGCCTCCTTTTAGAGGCTCCCAAAGCAAAAACAAACATGCAGACAGCAGAGTTAATTTATAAAATACTGAAGCATTTATCTTGGCAGCGGCGCCTCAGGAGCTAAGATTTTGCCTCTCCCTCCCTGACTCTCACATGCTTGGGCTCTCAGAGACTCCCAGGGTGAATGAGTCCTTTCCTTATCCTTATTAACAAAGGGGCCAGTGGCCCACATCAAGTTCTTAGCCTCCTCACACTTTTGGTGCAAGCTGCTTGCATTGTGTACCATGTTTTTACAGGGTCTCAGTAACCCAGACAATCCCCATCACTTTCAAAATCTGAAGCAATGGAGAAGTCATTTTTACAAGAGCAATAAAATTAAAGTGGCTCCTCAACTACTTTACACTGATAGCTCTAGAACACTGAAGTATCTTTTTTTCATGCAAACCCCTCATCTTCAAGCCCACAGACTTCCTAAAAGCACATCCCCAAGATTTTCCCTCTCCTCCCCTTTCATTTATTTCCTCTCCTCCTCCATTCCTTCACTTCTCTCTTACTCTCCTTTTCTTCTCCTTTTTCCTACACTGTTTTCATCTCTCTCCTCCTCTCTTTCTTTTTCTCCTATGCCTCTCCTCCTTTCTTTCTTCTCTTCTTCTCCTTCTCCCTCTCTTTTTTCTCTCCTCCTTCTCCTCTGTCTCCCTTCTTCTCTGCCTTTCCTCATTTTCCTGTCCTCCTCCCTCCCTCCTCTCTTTCTCCTCCTGTATCCTCTTTTTCCTCTCTTTTTCCTTCTCCTCCTCTCTCTTCTTTTCCTCCTCTGGATCTCCTCCTTTTCCTTCTCTTCCCTTTCTCTCTTTTTCCTCTCCTCCTCCTCTCCTTTTCTTCTCTTCCTCTGACTCTCCTCCTTTTGTCTTCTCCTCCCTCTCCTTTTCCTCCTTTCCTTCATTCCCCTCTCCCTTTCTTCCCTTTCCTCCCCTCATTTTCTCTCCCTCCTCCCTCTCCTCCTTTCCCTCTCTTCCCTCTCCCGGTCTCCTTCTCCTCCAGTACAAGTCAACCCCCTTCCTCCTGGGAGGAGGCCAGTAATTTGCAGGATTCATTCTGACAACTGCTCTGATGTAAATATTTAGAAAAATCCTTTCCATTAGAGATTAAACAAAGTGTAAGTAACTGTTCCTAAATGACGGGTCTTATTAATGTTTGCACCAGCAGGCCCTGTGCTATCTAACTCAGAGAATCCTGACTTAGTTCTGGTGAAAGGAATAGGAAAGGACAGACAGCATCAAATACAGTATTTGGATGCACTGTGGTCTAACCTGAAAAATGATAGCATAAGGAGTCACTGTAGACATTGCCCACTAGACACACAGGTTGGAAAATGGTGTGTAAATTAATTAATTTCCTTTGGAAATAGTCAAAGGAGATCATTGGTATCCTACTGATTTAGAAAGTAACCCACCCAATGATCTCTCTACTCCCATGATAGCTTGGAAAACAGTTCTCAGTCCCTTGTCTCTGTTCTCACCAAGTGAGTCACAGCTCTAGGATAATGTTGAATGAACTCTCTGGTTCCTATATTATTATCTATGAAATCATAAAAGGAATAAAAGCTGAGCACTAATGCTTATATCAAATATCATATATTCAGAGAATATTAGTACCCTAAGCCCATCACCCTAACAGGGGTTAGGATAGCTCACAAGTAATATTCTAATCAGTTCTGTCTAGCTTGAAGTGTTCTAAATGTTTATTGTATAGGAAATTTCATGACCACATAATTAAATGTATCAGTATATTACTTGGAATTCCAAATGATTTCTTTTAAAAAGGGGAGAGGGATTTGTGGGCATAGGAACAACCCAGAGATGGGCACAATTCTAGAGAATCCAAATTCCCTTTACATTCCTAGAAGTGTAAAACCAACCACAGCCCAAGACCACAGATAAACATCAGATGGAAATCTAGTCGGGATAATTCATGTGTAAAATGAAGGGTTGTACTTGATGATCCCCAAGGCCCCTTCCAACTGTTAAATTTGGTGGCACCTATTAGCACTTGAAATTTCTTTAAATGAGTCCTATAAAATGATTAATTGCAGGAGTTTCCCCCTCTCTACAGATCTTTTGGCTAAAACTATGGATTCATAGTGGTACTAAGTAGGAGAATAAGAAGTTTTGATCTCGTCTCTCTTTTGAAAACTTACAAGCACTCTCTTCATCTGGCTCTGCATTTTTGCTTTCAAACCAGGGATCTCCCAAGACCAAGATTTCTACAATGTTGTCCTGTAATAAGCAGTGAAATCTTGACAGAGACTATACAAGTATTGTTCATAAAAGTAGCAGTAATCCCATCTTAATGCTACATAGTTTTGACTTTGCATAGACCTCAGATGACCTCCTAAGGATGTTGTTCATTGTTATTCCAACAACACACCTTGTGTGTGTTTGTGTGTGCGTGTTTAAATGTGAGAATCAGAAACAAAAATTAGAAGGGTTTTATGAAGGAGGGAAAAAATAAACTTGAATGGAATTGAATTTAATAGAGCCATACCTCTAACTTGTTTTGAACTAACCTTCCTCTTCCTGGAAACTAATAGGCAATGTGGTATAATCAGGAAAAGCCCTACACTAGAAATTAGCATTGGATTCCAAACATCCTTTCAACTTCTTTACTAGTGGCATTATTTTGTCAATATAATCTTTATGTTGTCTTAGTTTTCAGTTACCTTACCTGTAAAATGGGAATAACACTACTTTGCTTATTTTTATTTATTGGGGAGAGGACCAAGTGATGTATTAAAGTTCCTTCCAGATCTGTGATCTTTTTTCACTCCCTTCAGACAAGACCCTCAGCACTAAATTCTTGCCTTCAATAATAACATCAAGAATGTTAGAGCTGGTATTTCAGGCCAAATTTTCATGATTCCCCAGAGTTCTGTACAAGTTCCTTAGACCATTACCCTCTTTAAGCAGTAAGGTCTTGTGGAGTATGGAAAAACATAAAAAGGAAAAGAAATGAACTTAGTCCTAGTGGAAAGTACAGTGCACTAGAAATCAGAAGTTCACAGCACAAATGTAATCTAACTGGTCTTCAATATTTCTATCACTAATTTTTTTCTCTATTTTAATTCTCGGGATGAAGTAGGATTGGTAAAAATACTAAACTTGAGCAACTGATCAGAAGGCCCAAGGTATCATATATAATAATAATCTTTAGTAGATTATACTTCAACATTATCTAAAAGTAACTTTGAATTTTGAAAACTACTAAAAAATTCAAATTTACTAAGGAAAAGTCAGAATTAGTCAGGAAGTGAATTAGGGAATATCTGAAAGAATATGATTTCATTATGCTGAAGTATATATAATACCTTGAAGTTAGGATAACATTGTCACCAAGTAGGAGTCCTTCAAAAGAATAGCAATAATTAGTAACAATAGCTGGCATTTAGGTTTACAAAATGCATTACAAATATTAACTCATTTGATCCTTTTAACAAACCTGGAACATAGGTGCTGTCATCATCCCTATTTCACATTTGAGGAAAATGAAACAGAAAGTGTTTAAGTCACTTATCCAGAATCACACATTTAATAAGTGCCTGAGGTTGGATTTGAACTCAGGTCTTCTTAACTGTGGATCCAGAGCTCTATATACTGTGTTACCTAGTTGAATAGAAATGTATTATGATTATAATTGCTAATTTTTAGAGCTTTAAAGTTTTAAAGTTTGCAAAATACAAATGCAAAATGCATATATTAATTTCATCTTTACCACAACCCTATGAATAGGTGCTATTATTACCTTCTCCCCAAATACACACCAATTTTATACATGAAAAAAGATGAGGACCAGAGAAATGAAGTGTTTCACCCAGAGTTACACAACCTCTTCTGGATCCAGCTTTTTCTGATTCCCCTGCCAGCATTCTGCTTGCTATATCATGGTGGCTCTAAAACAATTGGTTCTCCTGACAATTCCATTTGCCATATGCACACCTAGGAAACTACTATTTATTACAACAAAGGCAAAATTCAAGTTGGACCCTGTATATGTAATTAAATTTTGAATTAGGTGGTACAGTAGATAGAGCTGTGAACCTACAGTTGGGAAGATCCCAGTTCAAATCTGACCTCAGGTACTTACTAGCTGTGTGATCCTAAGCAAGTCCCTTAACTTCTGTTTGTTTAGTTTCCTCAAGTAAAAAATGGAGATCATAATACCACCTACCTCCCAGGGTTATTGGATCAAATGAAATAATAATTCCAAAGTGATTAACAAGTGCCTATAATATAAAAAATACTATATAAATGTTAGTTATTATTATTATAAACCATGGAGCTTTAACAATATAAATATATTTTAGTGACATTTCACAACAATTAGAAAATTACATTTGGAGGAGAGTTTAAAGTTATAAATTTATCAATAAATTACATTCAGGAGAGAGCTTGAAGTATTATAAATTTATCTATAAAATACAACTCAGAATTTTTTCACCTGAATTGTATAAAAACAAAGCCTGTGTTAATAAGAATGAAAGTTAAGGAGTACATGACCACTGAGCCATACTGAACATTCAATTTTCTCCTTGGAAAACTGAAAAAGCATACAGGATGAAGCAAGAATGTCAGCTTCAGATAACATTTATCTGCCATTTATTAGCTCTTCTTGTATCTTCCTGTCTTAAAATTTATGACAAATGAGTTGAAATCATCATTGAGCACAAGGTTTGTAACCATCATAGGAAGCAAGCTATATGTACCATCAACGTAAGTAGCATTGTCAGGTTCAGCTTGTAATGCAGCAATCTGTTTTAGCTTTGTTCATTTCTATCTTCAGAATGCTGGTTTTAATTTCTGCAGTAGAATAGTAACATTAGTTTATTAATTGGAATTCATTTTGGAAATTCCATAAAATTGTATTTTTTTCATATAGTGCGTTATTTGCCATCCTTCCAAAGCATTTCTCAAACCTTGTATCATAAATACCATGATTGGCCCATCAGAAGCAATGTAACAAAATCAAAAGAATGTTGGGGGAAAAAGAATGTTGTATTTGGAGTCAAAGGACCTGGGTTTCACTCCTCTCTCTGGCACTTACTACCTGTATGACCTGACACTAGCCACTTAGTTCTCTAGCCCTCAGTCTCTTCATATTTAAATGAAAACTTTGGACTAGATGACCTCTAGATTTCCTTGACTCTAAATCCATGGTATATAAGAAATCCAATATGATCTTACCTAGGCACCATCTTGACAAACAACCCAACAAGTCATTTCAAAGTGGGTTTCTTATGTAAGTAACCTAAGAACTTTCCTTGACAATAGTTAATTCCTTCAAAGGATGTAGTCCCCACAAATTCAGACTTAAAAGTACTTTGGATTGATCCTTTCCCATAGAAGAAATCTGTGGAATCATTAATCAAAGACTCAAATCAGAAAGTCTAAAACTCTATACATTCCTATTCTATAATGCCTCTATATAGAGATAAGAGTTAAATTTGTGATTTTGTTATGTAAGGACCTCACAAGTGAGGCAACTCCTTCTACCAAATGAAGACAGGTACCTTCTCTAGAACTTGGTCTTAGAAAGTTTGCCAGAGCATTGAGAGGTTCAGTGATTTGCCTAGAGTCACACAGTCATTGTTGTGAGAGGTGGGACCAAAATCTACATCTTCCTGGCCTCGAGGCTAGTTTTCTTATCCTACTGTTAGGCATCATGCTAACTCTCCTAATATTGTAACTTATAGGTCTATGTTGTTTTTCAGTCTTTTGGTCATATCCAACTCTTTGTGACTGTGTGGATCACAGCACACCAATGCTGTCCATGGGATTTTCTTGGCAAAGACATGGGAATGGTTTGCCATTTACTTCTCTAGTAGATTAAGGCAAAGAAAAGTTAAATGACTTGCCCAGTATCACACAGCTAGTAAGTGTCTGAGGTCACATTTGAACACAGGTCTTCTTCACTCAAGGTCCAGTGCTCTATCCACAGAGCCACTTAGCTGTCCCTTATAGGGTTATGGGAATATACCAAGCATTCAGTAACAACAAAAATTATCTAGATTACAAAAAATAAAGTTCCACCAACTTCGCCTAAATGACTCCACAATCTAAAAGATTCTACAAGGATGCAGACATGTGGAAGAAAGTATTTAAAGCATATCCAACAAATTTTTCAATTTTGCTATTTTTTTCCAATTTATATTTGAAATTCCTGATATGTGAAAGAAAAGAGGATATAAAATTTAAGATCCTTCTATTTGATATGGGCAGCTAGGTGGCATAGTGGATAAGCACTAGGCTAGGAATCAAGAAGGCTAATCTTCAAGGCCTTAGACTCTTATTAACTGTGTTATTCTGGGCAAGTCACTTGGTCCTGTTTGCCCCAGTTCCTCATCTGTACATTGACCTGAAGGAGGAAATGGCAAACTACTTCATTACCTTTGCCAAAAAAAAAAAAACCTAAATGGGATCATGAAGAGTCAGACATGAATGAAATGACTGAACAATCTCCTTGGTGAAAAGAGAACTGTTAGATGCTACTTTAAAAGGAGAAATGAAATCCAAAAAGGGAAAGGATGACTACTTTATTGCTGTATTTGAGGGAGGAAAATATTGAACATATAGACCAAAACAGAGACTTATGGAAGAAGACAAACTTTCTTCATGGGATCACAGCAGAGTAAGGAAGTGGGAAACAGGGGGCAGCAAATGGAAATAGTTCTTCAGGGCCTCCACACCTTTTCTACCCCTAGAAATTATTCCCCTGAATTACTGTGAACGTTCTTCACTGCTATGAAGGCTATCTCTGAACTGAGAATAGAGTATAGAAGTTGTAGCTGAATATAGTAACTGCAAGAAATTGAACATGTATTCCAGATCTAAGCAGCTTGACAGCCTTTTTCTAAGATTCATCAGTGGATTTGGATAAATCTGAAAGGGGGTATGCATACCCCAAGGTAAAACAGACATATCTCTCACTAACAGAATCTTCTTCAGCATCCCTGATCATTCTAGCTATTGCTTTAAGGTCTTGAGTGAGGGGGCGCCGCTACCTAATGAGGCAGCTCATTACATTTTTTAGACACCTAAATCAGCCTCTCTGAGATTTCCAACCCTTGCTCCTCCTTTTGCTCCCTAAAACTAAGCAGCACAAGTTAAATCCCTCCTTTGCTGCACAGATCTTTAAATATTTTAAGCTTGATGACACGTTCTCCCTCAAATCTTCTCACTAGACTAAATATCTTGAGGTCTCTCACCATTCAGTCTATCCTCCTCTAAATAGATTAACTCATGTAGTCTTCATTAAGTGCCTAACGTCACAGACATTATGCTAGACCCTAGTGATAGAATACATATATATATATATATATATATATATTAAATAGTTCCTACTATCCAAGAAGTTAAAAGTCTACTGGGGTGGGAAGGAGAGGTGTATATAAGGTGTGTAAAAATAAGTAAATGTAAATTATATACAATGCAAATACCACCATATTGGAGGGGTAACTAATCACCAGCAGAATCAGACATGGGGGATAATAGTCAGTACAATAGCAAGAGATGCAATGCCAGGTACAGAGAATGGTAAATAGGCCAGTTTATCTGGAACATAGAATCTGTGAGGGAAAGTGTAATGTATAATCAGCCTACAAAGATATTCTTGAGCCAAAGTGTGAAGGGCTTTAAATTCAAATTAAAACAGTTTGTATTTTATCTTAGAGGCACTGGAAACCACTGATTTTCCTTGGAAAGGTGTGTGACTTGGTCACACTGGTGCTATAGGAATATCAATTTTGCAGCTATATGGAAGATGGACTGAATTTCAGGGGGATTAGTTAAAACACTCCTAGAATAATCCAGGAAAGAGATGAAAATGACCTGAATTACAGAGGTTGTGATGTGAGTGGAAAGAAAAGACCTAATAGAAGAGATTCAGTGAAGATATAATCCATGGTTGGGGAACCTGACACCTGGAGCCCACATGTAACCTTCTAGGTCCTCAAGTGTAGCCCTCTTACTGAGTCCAAGCTTCACAGAACAAAACCCCTTAATAAAATTATTTGTTATGCAAAATCTGGACTCTGTCAAAAGGCCACACTCAAAGACCTAGAAGGTCACATGTGGCCTCAAAGTCACAGGCTCCCTATTCCTGAATCAATAAGAAAACTTATTACATCCTTGTTCCAATGTGGTACATAAAACTGACCCCAATAGTCCAGAAAGAATACAGAAGGATTTCTCACTTCCCTAATCTAGAATGTGAATCAGCCTCTCTTAAAGTAACCTTTCTTCAATATTGACTTTTGGGGGCTATTTGCTCTTCAACCAAGATAAAGGAATCTTTTCCCCAAAGGGGAGAATCAGCCTTCAGGGCTGTAACAATGGTCTTCAAGGCTGCTACAGCCAAGTTAATAAGTTCACAGAATCAAAGAATTTCAGAAATGCAAGAAATATCAGAAACCACATAATTTTGTATTTACAAGCCCCTTTATATTTACTCAAATGGTGTTTTGTTTTGTCTTTTTAAACACTAGGGCATAGGTATAAGTGCAATCTGTTGTTCTCACTGAGGTTTCTGCCATCAGATATGGCTCATTAAAATCTCATATAGTGTAAATATGGATGCTTGTTTGTAATGCCACACTGGAGAGTTTGTTTTAAGAAAAACAGTACAATCAATGAAAGAAAATGTTTGTGATAGTTGTAGTTTTTGAGTCACAAATGATATTTTGAATGCAAAAAACTAGCTCATTTTCTGTCTGTGGTGATTTGTAAAAATTCCTGCCTTTAAAAGGGACTTTGTCAGTCCTGTGAATGCTCATAATTAATCCAGCTGTTATCTGAGTACCATTACAGCTATCTCATGCAAATGCTATCAATACCACCCACTAAGTTCTCAATAAGTGTAGACGCTCTTTACAAAATCTAGGTATACTTTTATCCCTTTCCCAACCAGTCTGTCCTCTTTTCACCTCTCCTTGGAAGAATGCCTTCCTGCTCGAGGAAAGGGAAACTTTGCCTTATCAACAGTATAACATATGTAATTCTAGCCCAACGTATGGGTCACCCATCACAAAAAGGACAAAATGACTGCCCCACCTCAACTGTGAGTTTATTTATTGTTAAAAATGCATGTTGTTATAATGTCACTAGCAGAAGCAATGAGATGATATCACCATTGACACACCAGAAGAAAATCCTTATTTAGGAAATCTTGATTCTATTGAAAAAAGACAGGCTTTAATTAGTTTATTTTGAATTACAAAATGCTGAATCAAGATATAGAGAAAAGTTTACAAGAAAATAGAAAAGCATAGTTGCTATTCAAAGCAATAGCAACAAATAAATTTAATAAAAACCAAATCACATCTAATTGGTGTCTCATC
Source organism: Bettongia penicillata ogilbyi (assembly GCA_023548195.1). NCBI lineage: Eukaryota > Metazoa > Chordata > Mammalia > Diprotodontia > Potoroidae > Bettongia > Bettongia penicillata. Next base: position 3,163,781 of record JAJHZJ010000227.1, read on the forward strand.
AAAGCACCATAACCTCATAGATTCTTCAACATTATTGATATAGTCATTTTCAGGTGAAAACTTGGTGTGTATTTCATGATCAAGTGGGGATTGCATCTCTTGCATCACTAAAATAAACCAGAAAAGAGTAAGAACCAATGTCTGGAAAATTTAAGGAGTATTTTATTACATTCCGATTTATTTAAGCAAACAAATAAAGTACCGTATTATCATTTGGACCATCAATTATTTATATTTAAATATTCAGTAAGATATAAAGAAAGCATATATCCCAGGCATGTAACTTTTTCCCTTTCTTCTCCCCATTCATAGCTCTTACAAATCCTCATGTCCTAAGCAGCCTCCTTGACAAAATGGCAAATGAAAACTTTTAAAAGTACTTCCTTCCTTTGCCAGCTCAGATAGCCTTAAACTACCAAGTTTTTGCTGGAAAGGGGGAGAAGTGATCCAAAAGAGATGATCTCCATTGAACAGAATATATTTTGCACATTTTCTTGTTTTCTTACAAGGATAGAACCTCAAATGGGTTTGCTCTTTGAAATGTTTGAATATAATAAGAAAAGAATATATACATAAGGCATAAGATGCTTGGTCTGTTCTAAGATCCTCACATTTATACTTGGATAAGTGAATGAAGGTATCTATACCATTCTTTTCTTCTCAGGCTCATTGATGTAGAATAAAATGTGTGATCTCTGCAGGCATCTAAGTATCAAGAAGATTATCCCTTCTTTGGCTGCTCATTTCTAGGCCTGGTTCTACCCCAGAGTCAGACAAAGCACAGCTCCTCACCCCAGTAATCCAACAAAAGATTAGTAGTCAAATGTTTGTCATATCTGAAATTTTAAGAATACTGTAGCTACTATGATCTGCTGAGTTTGATTTTAGTGGACTACCCATCTAATTGCTGGTTAATGTTAAATCTCTTTTACTGCTGTGGTTTCATTTTAAAGTATTGATAGAGTAAAAATATTAGACTCCCTTCAACAGTTTGTTATTTGGGAAAAAAATGTTCCAAGTTCTCAAAAAATTTTCTCATTTAAAACAACATGTTCTACCACAGAATAATGGTAGACTACCAAACCAGCCACGGAATAAAATACTCCTTAGGTCTGCCAGACAGTGATTCCTAAATCTTTTCTTGTCTATTTCAGTGAGGCAAGAGATGCTGTCTCCACCTCCAGGATCATGACATACACACAAATCCCTTACCTAAATGAATGTTATAATAATATCAAAGAATCTATGAAGCTAGGGTGTTTTAGTGAGATATCAACTGAGGGCAACTTGGTTTTTATTAAATCATATATCAATTATAATATATGTCAAAACCCAAAGAATAGACATCCTTAAAAGTATTAATAGTGTAAGGAACTAGCCCACAGACCACCTGGAGAACCCTCACTGACCACTAGTAGTCCCTGAAACACACTTTGAGAACCACAGGACTAGGATAGCATTTAGAAAATTATATCTCTTGGGTATAAACTGGTGCATTGGAGGTTTGAAGGAGTTGATGTAATGTGATGAACAAGTCTGATAATTGACACAAATTTCTTACATGAGTTTGCTTATCTACACTGTGCCAAACTTTCTATGACATCCTTTCTGTCTAATTGCATAGCCCTGACCAGAGTCAGCTCTCCCTCTGAAAACTGGGCACATTGTCTAGCTTTTGGACAAGTTCAGAACTCACAGAAGCACACAAGGAGGACCTCCACATCCCAACACTCTTTTCAATATGCTACACATAACCTGAAAGAGACTGAAAATTAGCTTAAACCTTTAATGTCAGATTCGTATTTTAAAGTGAACAATGCCAGACATTCTAAAAGAGCCATGAAAATATCTTCTACCTTTAAGCCACCATAATACCACTCTAAATTAAAAAAAGAGCAAAACTTCAGAAACAATGGAGTCCTTAGTTACAGTAGAACCAGGCTATGATATTAAAACCAGTCATATTAATTTGTCTAATTAGAGGACAAAATGTAAAGTACACATGAACATCTTTGACGTTTCATTTTGAAGAATTGATGACTACAATTAGATATCCCTGTGTTATGTGTCATTTAAGTGTAATTACCACATCAAATAATTACAAACTAACATACAATTAATTGTCACATATGTACCTGTTTTCAAAAAAATATTTATCAACTTTCACATTTTGGTTCATTGCTTCTTAGGTAACCTAATGAGATCTTTTCTGCCTCACCTCCTGTGACCCCTGACACTTTTTTTGAGGTACAATGGATAGTTTTCTAAGTCTGCATCATAGACTCATGGATAATATTTTGAAAATGTAATGCATCTTGTCATCCTCAAACAAATGTCTTTGAGAGGTATTGTCACCTTGCGTTGATGACAATTCAAGAGAGAAGCATGAAGTTTACTTCTGTTTTTGAACTTTATGATGGGATAAATTAAAGCAGATCATTGAAATTTACTTAATCACAAAATATACCATGTCTATTATCATAGTCTATTTTGTGTGTTCATAAGTATTTAAGATTTGAGTTAAGTAATCTATTTTTTTGAGTTAAGTAATGTATTTAATATTTCTTTATCTACTAAGCACTTTGTAATCACATTAAAATTCCTTTGGGTTTCGGATAATTCATCAGAGGAGAAGAGATACAGTTATTCTTTCTGTTTTACTACAGATTCTATTTGGAAATTATTGCATTAGTAACATGTCACGTGAAAAGACATCAATTTATAAAGAGGTAAAGAAATTAAATTTCAGCAATAATAGACATGAAAACCAGTTTATTCTGGGAAGACTGACAAAATAACAGTTCAAACATTTGCAAGATTTGATATGAGTTATGTACTAATATGTACTTTTTCCCTAATTGAAAAAATATTCTCTTTTAAAGACTTATTTTTTAAAATTCCAAATATATTTAAAAGGATATTATATATGCAAATGTATCTATGGTTAACCCTTCCACATCGCAGGGTTTAGGGACATGGTGCCCCACCATAATCTGGAAAATCTGCATAAAATTTTTTGGCCCTTCCTTCATAGCAGAGAAGAAGTATGATTTTTCTTTTTCTTTTTTTTTTTAATTTGGTGTTTACAGTACTTTATTGTCAAATTTGGGTTAGGTCATAGACTTTGGTTATAGGCTCTGTGTCATTTGCTAGACTTCTCATGTCATCTGCAGCTTTTGCAAAACTCCCCCAAAATTCACATTTCGTTTCTTATGTTGACTCACAATGTATCAAAACTTTGATAGAGAAAGTCACTATGTGGAAGGGATAACTGTATTCTCACATGCCCATGTATTTAATAGATTCCTACTTTTCTCATTTTTCATGAGTCAAAATGATTTAGGTGAAGGTGATCCAATTCAATCAAGTTTTTTTAGATGAGGAAAGTGAGGTACAGAAGAATTATGATTTGCTCAAGTTGATCCAATTAATAAGTAACAAAGCCAAGTCTACCATCCAGTGATAAGACTAGTGCAATGTTTCTTCTTTTTCACTCATCATTTCTTTCTCTACTGTTAAGTCATAGTTTACTTATGTGAAGAAAGACCTGGATTCTAATCTTTGTTTAAGGAATACTTTTTTAAAGAGTAGGTTGATTGCTTAACTACTTTGTGTCTCTGTGTTCCTTCTACCTATAAAATGAGGATAATATCATTTGCCCTTGTCTACCTTTGGTGTCTCTGTGAAGATAAAATGAAATATTGTCACAGAGATGAGTTCTTTGAAGGAAAAAAATTCAACTCTCCTCATTATAAATCATTACTCACAACCAAGTTATTCCTACTTGAGATTATGCTTCTGTATTCTTCAGAATTTCCTCAAAGGAAAGAAAGCTTTTCCTTGCAGGGTACACTTTCCATTTCTTGGAATTCTCTACACAGTTCTACATCTATTCTGTCATGTGCTCATACATTTGTTTACATGTTACTTTGAAACTATTTTCTAGTTTTCCCTTAGATATACAGAATCTAAGCATAGGAATGAACCACAGAAGTCATTGAGACCAACACATATCTGAATAAGATCGACAATATACTTATCAAATAGTCATACAGCCGCCAATGAAATTGGACCCATTACCTACCAAGGCTGCTCATTCAACTTTTTGATACCTCCAGTTGATGGAAACATTTCTCTTTATATCAAGACTAAATTTGTCTGTTTGTATCTTATGTCTATTCTTATAGTTTTGCTGCTTCTATGTGATAGAATTTCAAAAATTGACAGAGAACTATCATGTTCTCCTCTCTACCCACCTACTCAACCCTGACACCTTGGTTTTCTCTTCTTTAGGCTAAGCATTCCTAATTCCTTCAAGACAGCATGACATTATCAAGAATACGTCCTGCCAAATAAATCTATTTTGGTTTTTGATAGGATTACTATAGCAGTAGATTACTATAGCTGTAGAGATAGCTTACCTAGATTTGTTTGTAAAGAATTTGACAAAAATTATTTTTGTGGAATAATTGGAGAGATGTAGAATGGATAATAATCATACAGATTTAGAAGTGGTAAAATGACTGGACCCTAAGAATAGTCATATTTAGAAGTTTTATATCAACTTGGAAAAGAGGTCTCTGGCAGAATGCCTTGGGTACTTATGCTTGGCCTGTGCTATTTAACATTTTTATCAGTGACTGGATAAAAACATAGATAACATTCTTAGCAAATCTATAAATGACATGAAAATAATCATTACTCTATTCAGTTACAAGATCCATAAAGATCTCAATAGGCAAGAATTTTAGGCCATTATCTTATAAAAATTAATAGAGATAAGTGTAAAGTTTATACTTGGGTTCAACAAATCAGTTTCAGAATTAAAAGATATAAAACATGAAATGAGAAACAAACATTTATTAAGCACCAACCAGGAACTAGGCACTTATAAATATTCTCTCACTTGAGCTTCACAACAGACTGAGTAATCATCATCATCATCGTCATCATCATCATCATCATCATCGTCGTCGTCGTCATCATCATCATCATCATTATAACCATTTTACTCTTGATGAAACTGAGGCAGACAAAAATTAATTGATTTGCCCAGTATTACATATTCTGAGTCCTGATTTGAACTCATATCTTTCCAATGCCAGGTCCAGAACTATATGCACTGCAAAACCTTGCTACCTGGGTAGCTGGGGAAGGGAATGGGGATAACCGAAAGACATTTCTAGATAACAATTCTTCAGAAAAAAGATCTCAGAGTATTAGTGACTTGCAAGCTCCACAGAAGTTCGCAGTGTGATAATGACAACTGAAAAGTACAATCTTAGTCCTTTGAGAAATGCAGAGTGTCCATGATCGGGGAGGTAAGAGCCCTGTTGCTCCCTTTTTAGACCACATATGGAGGACAGTATTCAGCTCTGGATACCACAATACAGGAAGTACATGAATAAGCTTAAGAACCTCCAGAGAAGGGTAACTTGGATGGTGAGTGGATGGGAGAGCATACCATAGAAGGATCAGCTGAAGGAACTAGCCTGGAGCTAAGAAAATTTAGGATGATTCAATACCTGGAGCCATAGTTATATAAGCTGTCATGTGAGAAAGAGATTAACTCCGTACTGTTTGATTTTACAAGGCAGAAATAGGAGCAATAGATGGAAAAGACAGGGTTATGTTTGATACAAGTAAAAACTTTCTTATAATTAGAGCTGTCCCAAAATGGAATAGGCTGCCTTGAAGAGGCAGTGGGTTTGTCCTCACTGGAGATCTTTGAGAAAAGTTGAGATTAAGTCATTCAGTCATATCTGATTCTATGTAATCCCATAGACCTTTCTCCATGAGGTTTTCTTGGGAAAGCTATTGGAGTGCTTTGCCATTTCCTTCTCTGGTGTGTCCTCATTTTACATATGAGAAACAGAGATAAATAGGTTTAAGTGACTTGCTCAGGGTCACACTGTTAGTATCCAGGATCAAATTTGAACTCGGTCTTCCAAGGTTGGTACTCTATCCACTGTACCAACTAGCTGCCCCTCTGAGGACACTTACAGCACTCAGATGCTGTGATTCTGTGAAAGAATATATTCTTAAAAGTTAAAGCACTATACAAATACAAAGTACAATATTAGTGCTGTTAAGAGAGAAATCAGGCAGAATTATTTTCTCCAATAGAACAAACAACTTCACAAAATTCCTTTTGTGTTATTTATTTACTTACTTTTTGTTTTGGTGAGGCAATCAGGATTGACTTGTCCAGGGTCACACAACTAGCAAGGGTCAAGTGTCTGGGGTCGGATTTGAACTTAGGTCTTCCTGGCTCCAGGGCCTGAGCTCTATTAAATTCTTCCTCTGGTGGCTCGTTGTGCCATAATGTGGTTCTTGAAGACTATGTTGGCAGAACACAAACCACAGCAGATCCTATCAAGACATAAAAGCTTTACATATAGGCTGATAGATGGGATAGCTGCCATCCAAAGACTGGTCTATATTAATTTGGTGAGATCCATGACCAAATCATCACTAAACAAAGTGATTGTTTAGCTTCAACAGCTCTCAAGCAGAGCCCACAAAGTTGTCCAGGGGGCCACTGTGTGTTGGGAGTGGTGAGGGTGTGGAGTTGTATATGCCCATGAAGACAAAATCACAGGGCTGAGAAGTATTAAAGTAAGAGCCATAGCATTTTAGAGCAAAGGGCCTTCAGAAATCATCTGAGCCAGCTGTTTCCTGTGGTTTCTAATTTAAAAAAAATAAAATAAAATAAAGCAGAAAGTCTGGCCTCAAAGGAAAGTGTGGGAAATTTAGAATGTCTAGTTGTGTAATACTAAGCCTAATCTGAGTGATCCTTGTACAGCCTGCAAGTGAGCAATCTGTATGATACATAATTATGACTTCTAAGATCTCCAAACCAAGGGCTCATAGAACCTTAAGGTAGAAAAGAACCTTAAAAGGTCATTCATTCTATTCCCTTGTTTCTGGATCAGGACTGCATATAAACAATTCCAGATGGATAAGAATCTCAATATTTTACTAGCAACAATAATTCTTTAAATATAAAATTGCACCACTGTATTAAAAATCCAAGAACACAGTTTTTTTGAGATTTAGTAAATTAATATCCCCATATATTTCCATAGTCTATAATCATTAGCATTTTTTTAAATCTTTTCCCACTAATAGAAACAAACTTGAGAGAAACAAGGTAGCATGATATGGAATTATATGTGACTATATATGAGAGAATATGCTTATAGACAGAGGATCTGGCACTAGGTCTGTGATTTGACTGATATAATGAATTTCCTGGTAAAAGAAGCTCTATCACTGTAGGTGAGCACCTTCTCTGCAAATTATAGCCTTAATGAGTAGCCTAGAAGCCTGATTTCTTAAGTGACTTGACCAGTATGGTGTGTATGTGTCTAAGTATGTGTCCCAGAACTTGAACGCATGTTTTATTGACTCCAAGGCCAGATTTCCATGTATTATGTGTATTGTGCCATTCAGCCTTTAGAATTACCTTTCCTTTTAATTCAAATCAAAATTCTGATGGGGGGAGGGGCAGCAAGACAATGAGGATCCAGGGTCACACAACCGCTAAGTATCAGGTATCTGAGGTCATATTTGAACTCAGATCCTCCTCACTCCAGAGCTGGTATTCTACCTACTGTGCCACCTAGCTGCCCCAAAGTTTTGATTTAGAAAAGTCATTGTGAAGGGTAGGATTTGAACCAGGTTATCCTAACTTGTAAATCATCTCTACATACACTATACCATGTTTTGTCTCAATAATATACTTATCTGTGCTTATAAATATATATGTGTTCATGTGAGAGAAAAGCCTCCAACATGTTGGATAAATTTTTTGTGGAAAATTTATGGAAGAAGATGAATAAATTATAGAGGATAGGAAGTCATGGATGAGTTGCAGTGTTCACAACATTAATGGAATCATAGCTTCAGACAAATACATAATTAATACACACCTCTATTTCTATCAGGAGAACATTTTTAGGCAAAATAGGGTTAGAAAATGTATAATGAGCTAATGTCTTCGATGAGTATTGTTTGTTGATATTATGAACAAATTTATCCCTGGTTGAACTTTCTAACTTATAATTTTTTAAAAAATTTAAAGAAATGTTATGGAAAATGTCATTAAGCTCTCTCTATATGAACCCATGATTATTTATAAGGCTGATGATATTATAGTTCAATTATTATGGCTGGAAAATCTTTTTGGATACTTAACATCATGATTGTATTTTCCAAACTTCATATGCTCACTTAGCAGCCCAAGTTCTGCAATATGAAGACATTGGACTCTGACCCAGAATCAAAGAATACAATCAGAAACCTGGATAGGACAGTTGAGTTAAAAAGACAAACTTCACAGCAGTTTATCTGGAAAGAATCAGGGGGTCTTAACAGACCACAAGCTTAATATAAGTCAATGGTATGAAATGGTAGCCACAAAAGCTAATAACTATATTAGGAAAGTACTAGGGAGGTGACGATCCCTCTATAGTGTGCCCTGGCCAGGGCACATCTGAAATAATTTATTCACTTCTAGGTATCGCATTTTAGGAAGAACTCTAATAAGCTAAAGACCATCTAGAAAGGAGCAACCAGAATGGGTCTGGAGTTCACACCATATAAGGATTGGTTAAAGGAACCAGAGATATTTAGCCAAAAGAGATTTGAGTGCTGAGGGATATGATCGCTGTTTTCAAGTATGTCATGCTGTCATGCGGGTGAAAGGGCAGACTCGTTCTTCTTGCCCCAGAGGACAAACCTAGAAGCAATACATGGGAACTGAAAAGAGGCAAAGTAAGTCTTGATATAAAGACAAACTTTCTAACAATTGGCGATATCCCAAACTAGAATAGACTCCCTTGGCTGCTCATGGGTTCCCCTATCCTGGGGGAGTCACGAAGTTAAGTCTGGAGAATTGCTTGTCAGGTTTATTATAAGGGAGCTCTTGTTCAGGTATGAGTTGGAATTGGCCCGTGAGGACCCTTCCAAAGCTGAGATTCCATTAAATCATTGTCTTTCCTTACTTTAGATAATGAGACTCAGACAGGGCAAACATCTTGCCCCACTTAACACAACTGGCTAGCAGCAGAGCTGGAACCAGAATTCAGAGGTTTTAATTCCCAGTTCAGCAATCTTCCTAATGCCCCATATACATTTCTGGGGCTCCTGCTTCATTTTCTCTGAAGTCTTTAAACCTGAGGTCCTCTCATGAAAAACAACCCTATTACTTGACAAGCAATATTCACTTCCAGTTCTCTTAGACCCTTAGGTAGTTAAACATCCTGTTCTCTTACTGTTGCCATCCCATCCCCTTCCATCATTCATAAAAATGGAGTGTCTACTTAGAGTCTCAATTCCTTTCTCCATAAAAATGAGGCTAATGGAAGAGGGGAAGGAGAATGATACCTATATTGCACCTACTATATGCAAAAAGCCATGCTAAGTACTTTACAAATATCTTGTTTGATCCTCACAACAACCCTATTATTATTAACCTCATTTTATGGTTGGGGAAACTGAGGCAAATAGCTTAAGTGACTTGTCCAGGGTCACATAGTTAGAAAGTATCTGGCTTCAGGTTTGAACCCAGGTTTCCTTGACTCCAGGCCCAGTGCTCAACCTACCTTACTACCTAGCTGCTTGCCATATATTATACTAAATATTTGCCAAGGTCTTTTCAGTTCCAAAATTCTATGAATTTACGTACAGGAAAAAGATTTTCTTTCTTCCCCTTTATCCAGTCTGATTCAAAAAGAAGAAAAAAAGAAAAAGATTTCCTCAGTTTATTTACAAAACTTCTTGGAATGAGAATGAGCTGCTTGTGGTTCCTGTGGTTTTTTCAGGGTTTTTTTCCCTCCAAGCAGAGGATGCTGGTCAACTGAATGACCTCTCTACATCTAAACCATGCTCCCTTGTGATCACACTTCTCTCTCATTGCTTGTGCTCCTCAGTAAGTCTAGAAAGATATGTGTCCATTGTAAAAAGCTCTCTAAGTCACCAGAATTATTTGAAAAGACATTTGTAATAAGGGTGAAGCATTGAGCCATGAGTAAGTCTACCATTGAAACCATTTTCATCGACCAATATATGATAGTAATGGAAAGGAGTCTCTTTATAGTAGGTATCTATTACTGTGGAAGACACTACTATCCTTCCAGACCCTCAGATTCATAATCAAGATGTCATCTTCAATTCCTCCTTATATCTCACTCTCCATGTCCAAGCTCTCACCAAGGCATATCGATTTCACCCTTGCAGCTTCTCTAGACTATGTCCCCTTCTCTTGAATATGCCCCCTTCTCTACACTGCCACCACTGTAGTAGATGCCCTCATCACCTTGTATCTGGATTATTGTAATAATAACCCACTGCTGGTGGATCTGCCTGCCTCAGATATCTCCAATCCATCTTCTGTCAAGCGGCCAAAATGATTGTCCAAAGGCATAGGTACAACCATGCCATACACACACACACACACACACACACACACACACACATTAAACTTCAACACCAGCAAGATCAAATGTAAAATGCTGTTTGGCTTTCAAAGCCCTTCATAACCTAACCCCCTCCTACTTTACCAGTCTTTTTAATTACTCCCTGCCATGTGACACTGTCCTCCTGTCTGTTCTGAGAACAAGATGCTCCATCTTGGCTTTGGGCATTTTCTCCAACTATTCCTCCAAACCTGGAGTGTTCTCTGTCTTCAACTTGAACTTAATTTCCCTGCCCTCCTTTGAGTCCCAACTAAAATCCTATCTTTTAGAGGAAGCCTTTTCCAAACTTCCCTCTTTATTTTAATTATTTTTGCCTTCCCTCTGTTAATTATTTCCTATTTACTCTGTATATAGCTTGCTTTGTAGATTTTTTTTGCATTTTGTCCCCCCATTAGAATGCAAGCTTCTTAAGTCCAGACACGATCTTTTGCCTCTTGCTGTATCCCAGCACTTAGCCCAATGCCTAGTATGTGGCAGGTGCTTTAATACATGCTTATATTTGATTTATTGATTGAGATAAGACTGTCTCGCATAAGTATTCATCCCTTAGTACAGAGTATTTGAGTGTGGATGCTGGGCTCATACTCAAAACCTTCCCAGAATCACAGAGTCTGACAAACCTCTCATGCCACTGGCATTAACTTTAATATGATAATAACAACAATAGCTAATGTTTGTATAACATTTACTGCGTGCCAGGCACCATGCTAGGTATTTTACATTTGTTACCTCATTGGATCTTCACAGCGACTCTCTGAGGTAGGTGCTTTTATTATTATATGATCCCATTTTACAGATGAGGAAACTAAAGTGCATTAGGTCACACAGCTAAGGCTGTATCTGAACTCAAGTCTTTCTGACTCAGGCCCTACTGCACCACCTAGCCACCCCCAATTCTATAGTGAGGTGTCAGAGTGAGACTTTTGTGGTGGCACAATGGAATGGTTTATCTGTCGCTAATGAAGGGAGGGCTGAAATCAGGAAGACCTGAGTTCAAATGCTGCCTTTGACACTTATTTGCTGTGTGTGTGTGACCCTGGACAAGTCATTTCACCTCTATGTGCATCTACAAAGTTACTGTTAGTGAAGAGAATGCCCTATACTGATGAAATCATAAGCCCTTCAAGTATTTATCATTAAATGCATTAATTGATTTTAGATATAGATACAGATATAGCTATAGCTCACTTCACCTTATTGAGCTTCAATATTCTCATCTGTAAAATGAAATAAAAAATTGAGCAGAGTAGATTCTTTGTTCCTTCTAGTTCTAACTGTCTGCAAGTCTAAAATTATAGTAGATTCAAACAAATGAATGAGTGAATGAATGAATGAAGAAAAAAACCACTTACTATGTGTCAGGAACTATGATGAGGGCTAGGACTAGAAGTAGAGAGACTGTTGCTACTCTCAGTGACCCTATAGTCTAACAAGGGAGATAATATATGTGGGGGAATGAAAGTCAAAGAATGCAATTTTCACCTAAGAAGTCACAGGAATAGTGAATAAATGCATAGGGTCAGTGGTATGCCCTTTTGGGAAGAAATAATGGCATTGCATTGATTGCTGTGCTTAGAACAAGAACTTGGGGGAGGGGATTGTACTGCCTGAGGTAGAGCGGGGTAACTGGATGAGAGATGAAGCTGGTTACACATGTAGTTGTCCTGGTGTGTTTGTACTCATTCACCAAACAAGATAGTTCAGTTCCTGGATAGGAGTTCCAGAATTGATTGGATTATACAGAAAACCTGTGCTTTACAAAGAGAAAGACTTTTTCCTTTGGAATTCCAGATAAGGATACGACAAGAACTGACATTATATTTTAATGGATACAACACTGGGGGAAAAAAAGCCATTTAAGATAACAGAGACAGGAAATAATTTTTAAATTCAACCAATTCAACCTTCCATTTCCCCATACACACAGAAACACACACCCCATATATACATAAAACTATATAGGACAATGGTCAATGTCAAGCTAATAGCTACAGCTATTACAGGGAAATCTGAAAATACTGAAGATGTCAAATGGATGCTAAAAATTAATGTATCTAAAAGTGTGCTTGTTCAGGCTGGCTGACAAGCATCTTTCAGCTTGGAACCTGGAAGGCATAAGCCTTTCAGTGTCCTGGATGATCTGGGATAAACTTTGCCTGTTTCCTTTTGGGGAACTGACTGAGCCCTCTTGGATGCACAACCTTCACCGGAGGGGATGAGAAAACATGGTATCAAAGAGAAGACCAGAAAAGCACACTATCCCATAGGACACAAACTTACACTATTCAAGGTAGATTATTACAAATTCCTACATATGCTTTATGTTGGAAAATGGGAAAATAAATGCCACATTTTATTCTCAACATGAGGTTGCAATTGGGAGAGATTAAACATGCCCTGGTGAATGTTCCAAGAAAAGCATCAGGGTGGGCATGAAAAAGCCAAGTCTTTAGAACAATTTTGCATTGGATTCAAATAATCAACTGGCCTGGCACAATAGAACCTAATTGAAAGGAAATGGGGTCAGAACATGTTGTCCATTGTCTCATGCACTTCATTGGCTAAGCCTAGAAAGTCAAAGTCAAATTCTTCAATCAATCTATTAACAAATGTAGCTATTTATCAGACACTGTGATAAACACTGAAGATATGAAAGACAAAAGCAAAAGTTCTATCTCCAAGTAGATAATATAATAAGGGGAGGGGGAAGTAAAAGGGAAGAGGGAAGAGAGGGATGGCATACACATTTATAGGGACAACAACAATAGATCATATACAGAGCAGATTTAAGGTAATGGGGAAGAGGAGAACACTAGTAGCTAAAGGGATTAGGAAAGATCTCTGATAAAGGGTGAACTTGAGATATCTTGAAAGAAAATGGGATTTCAGATGGTATAGGTGAGGAGGAAGAGTATTCAAGCACAGAGGAGTGCCAGTGCAAAGACAGAGATGGGAGGTGGGTCACTATGTGTGAGGAACACCCAGAGTCATTGTGGCTCAGTCGTAGAGTGTGTGGTTGGAGAGTAGGGATGGAAAAAAGACTGGCAAGTTAGGATGGGGCTAGATTGTGAAGAGTTTTAAATGTCAAAGGTGACAAAGACCCACAGGGGTTATTACACAAGGGAAGGGGAAGGGGAGACATGTACTTTAAGAAAAATACTTTGAATCTATATGTATGAAAATATTTATAACAGTTTTTTTGTGGGAGCAAAGAATGGGAAATTAAGGGGATGCCCATTAGTTGGTGAATGGCTGGACAAGTTGTCGCATATAATCGTGATGGAATACTGTTATGCTATAAGAAAAGACAAAGTGGGAGAGTTGTTTCAGAAAAACCTGGGAAGACCTATATGAACTGAAAAACCTGGAGAGACCTATATGACCCAAAGTGAAGAGAGTAGAACCAGGTCATTATGTACAATAATAGGAATATTGTAATGATGACCAGCTGTGAAAGATTCTGATTAATATAATTCTGTAATTCTGATTAATATAATGATCCAGGACAATTCTAAAGAACTCATGATAAAAAAAATGCTGTCTACCTCCAGAGGACTCTGGGTGCAGATTGAAGTATTTTTTTTTCCCTTTCTTAATTTTTCTTGCTCTTTTTTATTTTGCAACATGACTAACATAGAAATATGTTTTGCATGATTTCAATGTATTATTATCATACATTATATCATTGCTTGCCTTCTCAATAGATTGGGAATGGATTGGAGAAAGGGAAAAATTTGGAACTCAAAAAAAATTTTTAATGATGTTAAAAGCAAATAAGATATAAACAGAAAAAAAAGGAAAACACTTTGGCAGTGGTATAGATAGGGATGTCAAACTAATAAAAAACAAGGATTACTCAGCTATACATAAGGATCCATGTGGACACACATTGTCTTAGAAAATCAAAAATTAACATTTTTTATATTTTGTTGTGGTTTTATTTATTTTGTTAAATATTTCCCAATTGCATTTTAATCTGGTTCCATAAGAGTCTGGAGTGTTGCAGGCTGCGTGGGTCCTTGGACAATGTGTAACACCTTCCACAGAGGATAGCTTGGAGTAGAAAGAGACTTGAGAGACCAGATGTACTAGACCAGTGAGAAGACAATAGTCTAGATGAGAGAGGATGAGGGTCTAAACTATGCCAGAGGCTGTTTAAAGTGGAGAGGAAGGGATGTATGTAAGAATTGTTGTAGAGGTAAAAATGAAAAGTGGATATGTGGGTTAGTGAGAATGAAGCATCAATGTTTTGTTTTGTTTTTTTTAATTTTGGAGGCCACTAGAGTTAAGTGACTTGCCTAGGATCACACAGCTAGTAAGTCTTTGAAGGTGAATCCTGAGTGACTGGAAGTATAGTGGTGCTAATCATCTGCCAGCTAAATTTACAAATTAAAAATAATGCCCATGCTTTAAAAAAAAAAATTGCCTGTGCAAATAGATGCAAAACTACGGAAATAACTCATGTGTTACATTTTTTTCTAGGACAACACCACAAGGTCAGTCTCAAAACTCTCATGGGTTTTGTGTAGTTTCCTGCAATTCCACATTTTTACAAGCTAGAAATGGGTAATGAACATGTTTGAAAGCAGTTTTCTGCATTAAAAACAGTCATAAAAAATTAAATGATTCAGTAAACATTTACAAAGCACCTACTATGTACAGAGCACCATGCTATGGGCTGATTATACAAAGATACTAGCTGCCCAAAAGAAGCTTGCTTCCCACTAGAAAGGAGATAATATGGACACAGAAAAATAAACACAAAATATAAATGTAACAGGGGCAAGTCCATGGAACATATACATATATACACAAAGTAATTAAAAAGTGTTTTCTGTAGTGGAATATCACTGACGTGATAAGCAAAAGTATCATTTGGGAGAAACATTTGAGTTGCTCCTTGAAGGAGATTACAGATTTTAACAAATGACAAATCAAGAAAGCATTTCCCCAAAGGTCCCCTCCTAATTTCAGAACATGTGAAATACAATTTAGATACTTAGGTACTCTCCACAAGGTATCAGTTCTCTGCCTAACCCTGGGCTCACGGGTTGTTTTTGTTTCTCTAAATCTATTTCCTCAGTGCATCCTAACGTCAGTCAAGGCTGCCAAGGAGGCTGTGCAACATGTTCGGATTACAATGGATGTTTGTCATGTAAGCCCCGGCTATTTTTTGTCCTGGAGAGGAATGGCATGAAGCAGATTGGAGTGTGTCTCTCTTCATGTCCAAGTGGATACTATGGAACACGATCTCCAGATATAAATAAGTGTACAAGTAAGTGCCTCCGGTTCATTTCACCTCGGGGACTCTGTCAAATTGGCAGATCCTCTAACACACTTTTGGCATTAGCATGAAATAAATAATAGTGTTTCTCTAAGAATTAGACCAAGCTCCATTTGCACGTTCCCTTTAGGCTGGGAAACCAACCCAATTCAATGAGCATTCATTTATAGGAATTTTTCATTGCTTACTTACATAAACATCTGTCATTTTTATAATACATACAATAATAAGGCAAAATTGATCTGAGTCTAAGGTTATTTTTCTTTGAATTGGGTGAACAGTGCCCTGAGCCCTCAACTCATCTGTTCTAGTTTTCCTTTACCACTACAGCTCACCACATTTTAAAAGAATTAAAGAATCATGTTCATTTTCTTGTCTGTTTGTTTTTGCTCCAGGAGGGATTTAAGATAAAGTAATTGGAAGTTGTGTTTCTAGACAACAAAATAGCATTCTGGTCATTCTGTTCTGTTCTTTTCCCTACCAGTTCCAACCCTAAAGCAGACAGATTTTTCTTTAGAGTAATGGTATGTGGACCAACAAGTAAATGACTGTCAAGTGTCAAGTTGCTTCCGATTAAATTCTCTACTTACCATCTAGCTCAGATTCTCTCTTTCTCTTAGAGAACAGAACATATTCTCTCTTTCTCTTAGAGAACAGAACATGTTTCAGTTCTTACCCAATCATGCCTATGATCTAACCCACCAAATTTGTCACTGTCATTTAAAACAATAATGTAAAGACACCCATAAGAAGGAACTAATCCACAAACTAATTATTTGGATTAATAGAATATAACTAGTTTGAACATAATGAGAACTATTAAATCTAACTTTTAGTCAATATCAGCCCTATAATCCTTGCCAACAACAACAATCCTTTTCATTTTCATAATTTCATTACCTTTCTCCATATTGTTATTCCCCATCCCCCAGGCTGATCTAGAAATCCATCAACATGAGAAAATATATTTCTAGAGTGATTATGATCTGCTTGTGGGAAAGATTTTCAGAATGCTCATTCTTGGGAGATTTTCAGACCAAAATGTTTCATCTCTCTATACTAATTATGAAATATTTTCAGGGGAGAAGGAATAGAGAAGTCTAGATGGGTAAATTGAGCAGTGTCAGAAACTTTTAGGTGAGGAAAATGCTTCTACTAATGTAGAATGGCTACTGATCAGAAATTCTGAGTCTTAGGTACACTGGGGAACAAGAGGTTAAATGACTGACTTTTCCAGGGTTAGACAACATGTGTCAGAAGAGGAATTTAAACCTAAACTATCCCAATTCCAAATAAGTTTTTTTCCACTATACAACATTGCTTCTTATTCATATCCAGAATACATCGTTTTCTTCTAGCTATAAAACTGTCATCACCTAAAGCAACAAAATATACAATGAAATAAACTATAAAGGAATGCTATAGATCCCTTGAAATACTGAGGTAACTGGATATGATTTTCTAACATGAAATGTTTTGTTCCCTTTGAAAGCAAAAAAAAAATGCAAAGGAATGTTAAAATGAATTAACATTCCACAAATATGAAATAAATTACATTCCTTTTTTTATTTTCAGCTTCAAAACAAAATAGATTTATTTCATGTTTGGTTTAGTCTAATTCCTATAATGACAAATTGAGATACTTAGGGAGAAAGAGTTTGGAGAGGGGTAATGTTTACAAGTGTGTATTTTCAACTCTCCATTTAATAAGTATATGAAATACATAGATAACTCAGCAACTTTCCTTTTTTATTCAGCCATAAATTTCTCAAGAAAGGTGCATGCTGAACTTGAGCTCTTTTGAGAACTAAAGATAAAAATAATAATATGCATGCATTTGCCTACTGGCATCTTCACAAAAATGTGGCTGAATTTTTTGTTAACATAAGCACAATGAAGCAAACACTAAGATTTATGTATGTTGAAATGCATTAATTTGTGATTTCGGGAAAAAGACTCATTCTGTATTTGTTCTCAATCTTATGAAAGATAAAAATCCCAATAAGCTCATTTTAGCCAAGTAAATAGAATTATAGGTTAATAGATTAAAATATGAAATATTGAAATATAAATATGAAATATAAAAATATGAAATATATGAAAAATCCCACTGTAACAACTACTAAAAACAAATGGGAATTCAGAAAGGCAGGATGTTAGAGCAGAAAGGATTGAATCTGGAGTAAAGACCCAAAGGGTTTTTATTCCTGTTGTTACTAGCTGTGCCCTGTGGCTTGTCATTTAACTTCTCTAAGACTCAGTTTGCTTAAATATAAAATATCAATGAATAGATAGAGGGACTTCATAGATAAGAGAACTGTCTGGAAGTCAGTTCCAAGTCCTCTGTCTGACATATATAATCTGGGGGTCCATAAGCAATTCTCATCACTTTTTAGCATCCTGGGCAACTCTCTAAGACTTAGAGTTACAAAGAATTGTTGATTTGTATCCATGGAGGTAGTTTTCCCACTCAGAGCTCCCTACAATGATGAAATCATAGGTCTAGATCAAAACGAACAAGCACCAAAAAAGAATAAAAGTGGCACTCCCCAGATCACAAGATTGCTGTGTGAATCATGCTGAAAAGAAAACTATTATTATTGTTTGGTTCTGGACCCCACAACACTTGTTTTACACACAGAAATGCTAAAGGGACCTCTCTGTGTCTTGCTTAGTGGCATTCCTGTGCCACCAACCTCAAGATACCATCATATCAAGGTTCTCGTTTATTCCTTTAAAATTATTGATATATCACCTTCATTTCTAAATATATCTATTCCCTATTTCTTTCCCAGCAAACTATCTCTTACAACAAAGAATAAAAAAGAAAGAAAGAAAAGAAAAGCAAACTAACAAATGATGTAGTCCAACAACTCCCAAAGTCCCACCACCCTATTAGCAAAGAAGGGAGGAAGGTGCATTATCATCTCATCTCTTCTTCATCTCTCACCTATTTCTGCTTAGTTCTATGTGGTTGTGGGGCAGCATAGTGTAAAAGTGTGCTGGATTTAAAGACAGAGGATCTGGGTTTGAGTTCCAGCTCTGCTGTTTGCTGCTGTTTGCCTTCAGACAAGTCATTTATCTCTCTGGTCCTCAGTTTGTGTAACAGTAAAATTAAGAGTCTGTACTAAATGGCCAATAAGGTCACTTCCAGCTCTAAGTCTATGAACCTCTGTTAAAACATTTTAGCTAACTTCTTAAAATAAATCACAGACAGTCATGTCTCCTAATTTCCCTGCCAATTAAACAGCTATGCCTAAAAATCTTCTCTTCCTCACTTACCTCTAAAGAAAAGGATATTTAAACAAACTAGTAACTTTTATGTTCAAGGCTACCTTAAAGGCAGATATGTACGAACTGTATGAGCAGTCTTTTTGATCATATAGAAATCAGTCATTAATTCTGGTCAAAATCATTTGGATCTCAAAATGCTTGGTTTAGTGTTTACATGTAGCTTCACAATAATGAGTGAGAATCATAAAAACTTAATATGGTTTTTCTTCTATTTCAGAATGCAAAGCTGACTGTGATACCTGCTTCAACAAAAATTTCTGCACAAAGTGTAAAAATGGATTTTACTTACACCTTGGAAAGTGCCTTGACACCTGCCCTGAAGGGTTGGAAGCCAACAATCACACCATGGAGTGCGCTAGTATTGGTGAGGAGAATCTCTGAGCTCATTCTTAATAATTTATAAGAAACCCATTAGAGCAAAGTTTCTATCAGGATTTCACTTCTCAGTAATGAACAAACAAAGTAAATGGATAGATAGATAGATAGATAGATAGATAGATAGATAGATAGATAGATAGATAGATAGATAGATAAATGGAAGGATAGATGGATGGATGCAAAGATAGAAACCTTGGTGAAATTCCAATAGTGTTCCTTTCATCCTCTTTTATGAACATATTTTTTCCACATTTCAATGCAAGAGTATATTGGAATGTGATGTGACATTGAGGGGATTTATAACGTACATCTAGGGGGTCAGTTTACATGTTGGTATCCTTTACAATCATGATAACATCATGTTGCATTCCTTTTTGTGATGCTCACTCCTGAGACCCATTTTATTTGGATTATCCAGGATATTCTTCTTTTCTTTTTATACATTTCAAACAAATCTGCCATGGTATAGTGTAAAAAGACCAAAAAAAAGCTAGATCTAAATCCATCCCACAACCAAAGTTGTTCTGTGATCCAGCTGTTGGTTATGTCTTGGGGCTAAAAGAAGTATGAATTCTGTATTGGGCCAAGCAGTGGCCAGGACCAACCAAGGAGAATAATCAAGATTATTTAGGACAAATGCCTCAGGGAGATCAGTCAGAGACCATGAGTCTAGAATTGGCATAGTTCATGATGTTATGATCTTGCCCTCAAACTGCTTTGCTGAAACCTCCAAGTTACACAGGTTGTTGACTAAAAGAAGGAAGGCTTTGGGATTTACTCACTTTGACAGAATGAGACAGTTCCAGTGTCTGATTAATTACAAGCTGAGTTTCCCAGAGGGAGGGTCCCCAGACAAGCTGTTTGTCTAAATAAGGGATTGCTGTCAGGCCCTATTTTTTTCTCCTTTAAATCATGTGCAGCTACTACTGCCACAAGTTTGGTGAACACTTGGGGAGCAGATGGCGACCCAAATGGGAGAAGGGCATATTAAATCTCAAGATCCCCTGGGCAAAACCTCTAAGAACCTTTGATGCTGAGATGTTATTGACATGTGCACATAAGCATCATCCCAGTCCAGTCTATGATAGTCTCCAGGACTCTGCACTGGGGTCCCCACACTGCTTATTCATTCCATTTTCAAATGCTGGAGGTAATAGACATAACGCACCTTTTTTAATCTCTTCAAGTTTGCTAAGGACCTTTCATTTCAAAATATCTGGAGTAGGATAAAATAGATGAAATGTTTGAGATAAGCTAACAGTCTGTTGGAAAACAAGAATCTCAAAGCCACATATGTTTCATTATGGTTAAAAGCAGCTTTCATCTCTTTCTCTCTAAAAAAAAAAGATACAGACAGAACTGAAAATAGGGGAAAGGTATACAGGAAAATAAGTGCTTTTCTTTGTAGATTCTAGAGGATAATGAATAGAGATGACAATTTCCAACAAGTGGCAAAGACTTCCTGAAAATGCCTGGAGTTTGTTAACTTTTTTCTATTTTTTTATTTTCTATACCTGGAAAGGGGAGACCATTTGGAGAGTCCCTTAGTTGGCGAAGATCCATTCATTGAAAGAAGCTCTGCTCTCCCCGTTGTCTGTTAACATTGAGCCATCTTTTTTCCCAAACAATGAAATTTTCTCTTCTTTCTTTGGCTTTTTGCTCTAAGCATTAAGCAATAATAAAAGAGTAAAATACTTTCGTTTCAAGAGGGACTATTTTATTTGTTTTACATGGTAGAATTTGTCCTTAGACAGATGGTTTTATACTGTTTAGCAGGCATTAATTAAAGATACTGTGATCTTTTAAAAATGAGATGGTGAACTAAAGTCTCAGACCCTTGTCATTTCAGGGCAGAAGCTAATAACATCTCAGTGATCCTAAAACTTTTATTTAATTTGTCTCTAGAAACTTTCCCATTACATAGCACTTTGTAAACTTTAAAGTACTATGTAAATGTTAGCCATTAGATAGCTACTAATAATATACCAGTTTCTACTCCTTATCTCTCTTTTGGTTTCCACTCTAGCAGAGATGCTCAGATTACCAGTCTCCACTCAATTGATCTCTTTCCTTCAGCCCCAGCACCATGGGATCATCCTAAGAAAACTTTCCAGGCATTTTATGAGGTGCCATCTTGTATTCTCTTCCTACTATACTGATGGATATGGCTATTGCTTCATTGTTCACATAGCCCCAGTCTCATCAGGCATATCAACTCAACCATGAACTCCTTTTGAATCCATTGAGCTGGAGAGTATGTATGCTTCCTTTCCTTTATCAATCCAAACTAGCACTCTCTGGGATTTAAGAGAAATATTAAGCATACTAGAAAGTTTTTTTTAAACCATGCCATTCTTACAATCCAATAACGAAATCCTTTGTGCAACAACTTTCTTTTGCAGTATGCAGCCTCTACTTGAGCTCAGTGACTAGAAACTCATTACTTTATGAGGTAGTCAGTCAGGTAGTCAACAAGCATTTGTTAAGTATCAACTAAGGGCCAGGTACTGGGCTTAAATGCTGGAGATACAAGGAAGGACAAAAGATAGTTTCTACTCTCAAGCACCTCAAGTCTAATGGAAGAGATGCCCTGCTAACAACTACGTTCAAACAAGCCACATAAAGGATAAATTGAAAATAATCAACGTAAGGAAGACACTGGAATTAAGGAGGTAGTCCAATTTATTGATGGACACCCCTAATTGTTAGAAAAGTTTTGTTTATACTGTACTATCTACTCATAGCTTCTACCCATCAATTCCTCCAGGGTCCCATAAAACAAATCTACTCCCACTTGCACAGGACAGCCATTTGATTATCTTAATTGCAGTGATCACATCCTTCCTCTAAGTCTTCTCTTTTCCAAGCTCTTCTGTTATTCCCTTCTAGGTACTGTATAGTTTGTCAATGTATTTCTCAAATTGTCATTCCTAGAATGAGATATGTTATTCTAGATTTGCTCTGACCAATACAGAGTACAAGATCACAGATGTAAAGCTCTTTGTAAGCCTTGAAGCAAGATGTAAATACTAGTTATTATGATAATTATTGAACTTGTAATCAACTACAGCACCGTGAAGTGCTCTCAAATCAGATTTCCCCTCCATTTCTCACTTCTGTAATTGATTCCTTTATTTTTAAACCTAAATGCTGGACTTCATATTTATCCTAGTTTAATTGTATTCTGTTTGTATATATATTAGAGTATCAATATATTTTAAAATCTTGATTCTGTTGTTTAATATGTTAACTATCCCTTCCAACTTCATGTCATCTGAAAATGTGTTAAGCATGTTATATATGTCACTTAACCTTTGTCTGTCTCAGTTTCCTCATCTGTAAAATGGGGATAAAAACAATAATACCTATACCCCAAGGTTGCCAAGGGATAAATGATATAATATATAAGGCTCTTCTCAAATTTCAAAACACTATATAAATATTGTCCATTATTATCATTATCCATTTTATCAATGATAAAAATGTTGAACAGCATAGGACCAAGTAAAGACCCCTGAATCATATCATTGAAGATGTCCTTTCAAATTGCTATTCATTCATTAAACTCTTTTGGAATCCATTCCCTATTCATTTAGGTTGTAGCCAAGATATCTGTGGCACTATCTAATAAACCTATTGAGAGAAATGAAGTAGGTTTGGAATTATTTATTCTAGTTTACTGAGTTAAAGTTGACTCAGTGATCAATATTTCACTAGTTTTTATCAACTTTGTTTAATTATAAGTTCTGGAGTTTTCCTGGGTATTGATTTGAAATTTAGTAGTTTCCCAAAATGTATCTTTCTCCTCTTTTTGAAAAATTGAATTATGTTTAGTCTTTTCCTTCTTCTGGCACCCCTCCCATTCTCTATGAGTTTTTAGAGATTTCTAACAGTGGTTCCACAATCACTTCTGCAAGTTCTTTCAGTACCCTGGGATTTTATTTGTACAGCTCTGGAAACATGAGCTCATTTAAAATGGCCATGTGCTCTTACTATCTTCTCTCCTATGTGGGAATTCAACTCACTCTTGACAATATGAAGATTATTTCTGGCAGAGCAAAAGAAACAGACTAGAAGCTGAAGAGTTCTGTTCTCTCTGTCATCTTACCCAAACAACTGACCTTTCCCTTTGTTGTTGCTTCTTTACTCTAAATATTAAATAACACCGACAAAAAACCCTTTCAATATTTCAGTTTGTTCTAGTCTTTGTCTTTCCTGACATTATTCTAGTTTGTTTTTTACCACTGTTTTATATTCATCATGGCCTTCTTCAATCTTTTCTATGTGTCTCTTTAAAATGTGAGCTCCTAAGATGTATCTCCCTCTGTAACCAGATGATTCCCCATTATCTTGATATCTAACAGTATGCAAGATGCAGTCATAATTTCATTTATTGGAGCTTACCATTTCTCTTGAGGTGTGTTTCTTTTGACTTCTCTGAATGCAGTGTCAGAGTTAGTTTGAGTTTATTTTTTTGCGAGAAATCTTTTCATTAAATGTCGGATGTATGCAGACTACATCCTGTATCTCCTTCTCTCATAAAAGCAAATTCTTGGATGATATTTTTCACATCCTTTGGGGGTTCCCATTTTTCCTACATCACTAGTCAATTATTATTTGTTGGTCAGAACTGAATCCACTTAATTTGACACAAAATAAGTTTGATTTCCTTCCATCTTAAATCAGGAGTAGATTTTCCTTTGGACTTTGTTGCTTGTAGCTATTAGTAGAAAATTTTGGAGAGTGGATTGTAGTAGCTGTTGTTGCTTACTTACTAAAGAATTTGTGCATGAGGCAGTATAGGATATGGAATAGAATATGAGGTCATGACCCATAGTATAAAAAAGTGCCAAAGGGGTTGTCAGTGGAAAAAGTTTAAATTGGTGGTCAGGAAGTCACAGGTTCAAATCTCCTGAAAAAGTTTAAATTGATTGTCAGGAAGTCACAGGTTCAAATCACCCTGAACAAGGCACATATCTTTTCAAAGCCTTTTTTCATCTATAAAATGAGAACAACAGAATAATTAGATTATATATAGAGTATTTATAAATATAAACTACTATCATCATCATCTTCTCATTTTGTTTAACTGAATTCAGATAGAAATGGAGACAAGTTGTTCTTCTGCCATTAGCACAGTGACTAGCACATAGTATATTTTCAACAGACCTTGTTGATGAAATGATTAATTCTTTTAAATTTAATGTTCCACAGGTCACTGTGCAGGTGTATAAAATTCATGATTTTTGCATTTATCATCATAATTATCATCATCAATCAATCAATAGACATTTATTAAGCACTTATCACATTCCAGGGACTGTACTAAGTACTGAGGATACAAAAAGAGACAAAAGACCTCAAGAAACTTACACTATTATGGAGCTAGAAAATATACGCTTAACTAGAAAGAGGAAATTGTGCTATTTTTTTTCAGTGGGTAGAATCATTGGACTTTAGACATAGAAGTGACCTTGAAAGTAATCTTGTCCAACCTCCCACTTTATAGATGAAGAAACTGAGGCCTCTCAAGATGAAGAGACGTAATTTGATAAATAGGAGGAGGGAAAAGATGAGGAGGAAGTAAAAGTTGAAGGTGATTCTAAAAGGAGTTGAATGCATCTCTTTAATGGTCCTGAGAGATTACATTTTCTTCGCTATCCACTTCCATTTACTCCCTTGATGCATTTAGATGCCTGAAAAGTGGCTGCAAAGAAAAGCACATGAAAAATGTATCATGCATTGGATTTAAATTCCTAGGAACTTTTAAGAGCCATAGTCTTCTTGAGATTATTACGAGGAATGGTATTCTGCTCAGCAGTGAGGATTTATTGGGGCAGGAGGCAATGAGAGAGGTTACTGGCAAAGGCTCCCAGTGGGAGGAATAGTTGATACAATCAGAAAGAGTTAATATCCTGGGTTGCCCCAGGTGTTGTAAGTTAAAGTTTTTATGAATAGATAAGAAAAAATGTCTTCTTCCGGATGTTCCTCTTCATCAGTAGAACACAGATCTCCTTCTGTAAGAGTTTAAATGCGATATAACCAAGAAGAAGCAAAGGAAGGGGACAAACTCTCAATAGAACCTTTAGGAGTTCCTTTTAGAAATAATTCAGATTCATTTCAGTGACTGATGCTCAAGCACCCAATAGGTCCTTGGCTTGAACAACTGAAGCTGGCCCCAGGAGGAGAAAACATGCCACATGAGCATTAATATGACAGAGAGACAGACAGACAGGAAGCAAGGGAGAGACAGAAAGGAGTCACAATGACCTGGGCTCATCTGACACATGCTTGTTGTGAGCCTGGGCAAGTTATTGAGTCTGCTTGTCTCAGGTAGCTTTGGAAAGC
This sequence comes from Bettongia penicillata ogilbyi, assembly GCA_023548195.1. NCBI lineage: Eukaryota > Metazoa > Chordata > Mammalia > Diprotodontia > Potoroidae > Bettongia > Bettongia penicillata. Next base: position 3,189,566 of record JAJHZJ010000227.1, read on the forward strand.
TATCGGCTTCTGAGACGGTGCCGACTGATTTGCCTTAGTAGAGCGTGTTTCATCAGGAAGCTTTCAATGCCAATGAAATCACAAGTCTGGTTAGATAGATAGGTAGACAGATAGATAGATAGATAGATAGATAGATAGATAGATAGATAGATAGATAGATAGATAGATGAATGGATGGATAAATGATAGAGAGATAGAGAGATGAGGGATATACACACATATATGTGTTGTATTATATATATACATGTGTATATCTATGCGTGTTTATATGTATATGCGCATGTATGTGTTTGTATATGTGTACAACCATACTGTATTGTATATACATATTTCTAAATGCATCCATGCATATATGTACATGTATGTATATGTGTAATTGTGTATATGTGTATATATCTGTTAAGTATAGACATGTATGCATATGTTCAAATATGCCTGTATATGTTTATTCACTCCTTCATTGTTTATTTATTTCATCAGAGAATGGAAAAGGAAAATGGAACTCCTCCTCTTTGTGCTGGTCAGCTAGCACTTTTTCTGCAGCTTATAGACTTTAATGTACATCTACTTCTACACCAACATATATACACACATATATATATATATATATACATATCTATGCCATGCTCTTCTTGTTTCTCTCCTTCCATCCTATACCTACAGCTACAAGACATGCATATATTATATATGTTCATATATAATGTATGTATTCATACACATTATGCCATCCTCTTCTTGTCTTTCTCCACCCCTACACCCTCCCCTTTATTTTTTCTTATTTACTCCAGTTCATGTCACCCCCCCTTCAAGTTTGAAGGAGTTCTCCTTTCGAAGTTTTGATGAAAAAAGGAGTAAAAAGAACCTGTCCACTTACTTTAGAATAGTAAAAATGGTTATTAGCTAACTCAGGACACTTCTACTGTTCTGTTACAGTGCACTGTGAAGCTAGTGAATGGAGTCTGTGGAGCCCATGTACAAAAAAAGGAAAAGCATGTGGTTTTAAAAGAGGGACCGAAACACGGGTCAGAGAAATCATACAACATCCTTCTGCAAAGGGCAACCTGTGTCCACCCACGAGCGAGACGAGAAAGTGCGTGGTGCAAAGAAAGAAGTGTCCAAAGGGAGAACGAGGTAAAATAGTCAAAGTCAAATGCATTGTTTGTGTTTTCAGTTCCCATGATTTGACACAGTATGATCACTGCCAAAATTGTCTCACCTATCTGTCACTTCGACAACACTAGCTCTCCATCAGCTCTCACCTATAGCACAGTAGACAAATATTAAGGCTTGAAAAGGATTCTTTCAATTTGCAGGTTCTATTTGTTATAAGAGGGAAGGAGGAAGATGTGCTAGATAGCTTGCCTCCAAGTTACAAAGGCCAGGCAGGATTCAAGTCCTGACCTTGACATGTAGGTTCGTGTGGTCCTGGGCAAGTTATTTAATTTCCCAGTGACCAGAGCACTTCTCTAAGACTATAAGTTACAATCTGCAATTTGTGCAAGAAATTTTGTCACTTAGAGTCAACTACAGAGGAACTAGACAGCCCAATGACAATGCTGGGCCTAGAGTCAGGAAGACTCGAGTTCAGCTCCAGATACTTACTAGATCTGTTATCCTAGTCAAGTCACTTATTTTTTATCTGACTCAGTTCCCTCAACTGTAAAATGAGAATAATATTAGCACCTGTCTTCCAGGGTTGTTATGAGGAACAAATGAAATAATTGTAAAGCACTTAGCACATAGCAGATGCTTTAAAAATGTCTATTTCCTTCCTTCCTTCTCTACACCAATGAAATCACAGATCTTCTCTTCCCAAAAAACTTCAAATAGTTCTACAAGAAGCTTCTTTTTAATGTCACTTTTGTGTGATACATACCTAATTGTTCTCCAGATGCAAGAATCAGAGTATTCTTATATGCAGAACTCACATAAGGTAACCATTGATAATATCCCTTTAGAGTTGAAGCTCTGGACCTCTAGCTACTATGGGAAAACACAAATTGAGATCTCACCATTTGGGTTACATTACAAGGGCTTTTTTAAAATAACATTTTATTTTTCCCCAATTACATATTAAAACAATTCTAGCACTTTTTTAAGGTTTTAACTTCCAAATTCTATGCCTTCTTTTCTCCTTCTCCTGTCCCCGCCAAAACGGTAAGCAATGCAATATAAGTTCTACTTGTGCAATCATGTAAACCACTTCCATATTAGTTATTTTGTGCAAGAAGACTTGAATTTAAAAAAAAAAGAAGGAAAGGAAGAAAGTGAAAAATAGTATGCTTGAATCAGTATTCAGATAATGTCAGCTCATTCTCTGGAAGCAGATAGCGTGCTTCATCATGAGTCCTTTGGGATTGTCTTGGACTATTGTATTGCTGAGAATAGCTAAGTTAAACCATTTACGTGCACTAGCAACTAGAAAGCCATCCATCCGGTGATGACAGTGGTGAACAGACACCAATAATTCTCTTTTACTTCCCCATATTGCCTACAGACAGGAACAGAGGAATTACGTTGTAAACTGGTTAATTAAAAATTACTTATAAAATGCTGAAACTTTTACAAAGGTACTTTGAATGTATTTTTTAAATGGTAACTATGTAAAAGAAGGATCCCCACATGGAGTGAGTACTGTATGGGTACAATGAAGCCTAATGTCAACCAAGTTAAGTATATGCTATAGGGGCAATGGGGGGCACTTGAATGCATCCACACCAACCCCCGTTTATCCTCACTTTTAGGTTTGTTTTCTAGCTATGTTTCTGGGTTTATAAGTAGTCTAGGGAGAGTCCAGTTATGTTCAATCTTACCACAAATGCCAAAAACTTCTCTCTAATCAGCTCTCCCATACCTCAGTCCAATCTAAGAAAAATAAATCTCTTCTCTCTTTCTGTTAGCTTCATTTTTCCCAATCCCAAGTGTTATAGGGAGGATACATGGACTTTAGTAGCATTACCAAATAGTATTTTTAAAAGAAAGAGCATTCCCTTTCAGGGAAGGGGACAATAATCATTGTGTGGCCTGGATTTTATTCTCATCAACCATTGTAGAAGCAGGTTTCAGTCAGTTGCCCATGCTCTTCCTCTTGTCAGTCCCTTGCTTTCTCCTCTAGTTTCCCTCTTGTCTATATGAGGACCTCACTGTAGCACTTGGTCTTGGCCCATTGCTCTCTGCAATTAATGTCAAGAGGGTCAGCATACCCATGCCAAGCTCTTTGCAGGTTTGGCAGGCCATGCAAAGGCCTGAGCACAGTCACACTTCCTACTTCTCTAAGCTTCCTAGTGAATTTTCCCCTAAAGTAAAAGTCCTTAGGCTTTTCTGTCTACCAGCACAATGTAACCAACCTTTAGCAAGTGGTTCTACAGTGGGGTGTCAATGACAATATCCCTGGAGGATAGTATCACATATATATTTTAAATAACAAATTACTTCACTATTTCATGAATATTGTTAAAAAATAAACAAAACTTCATCATTTCTCTGTATTTGAAGAATTAAATGATTCTGTATCAATGCTAGTTTCTCATGCCCCATTCTATCATAGAAGCAATAGGCTATTCTGTATAATTTAGTTTGAGAAATCTGATTTGGAAGGGCCAAATTTTTGATCTTTAACAAAATTTTTTTAAACTTTCCCCCAAAAAATTACAAATGAAGTTTGTGAAACTGTCATCATTGATGGTTATCCAGTGAAATTTCAGAAAATTGATTCAAATAACTATTGCTGATTTATATTTGTGTAAATCAACTTATCTAGGCAGTCCACACAGATGGGATTTAAGCTAACAAACTTTATTTTATGATATATTCCATAGACCTGTCTATTGACTCTATGGGTCCTTTAACCGGGCCTAAAGAGGAGCACTGGATTAGTTTGAAAGCACAAAGGGCTTTATGATAAAAAATAAAAAGTTTTTTGGCAGCATTTGAGTTCTTGAAGCTTTCTGTTAGTCATTTTGTGATTAACGAGTTATTCCTGTAAGGTCTTGAAGCCACTGGGTTTTTGAGGGGATTTTAGAGATTTGCAAAAATTAAAATAAATAAATAACATTTTAAATAAAATTTAGTATGAGGAATGAAAGTTGGCTAATGTGGTGGGCCTTTCTGGCACTTGTTACCAGTTAATTAAAAACATCTCAGATTTAAGATGTGGGATTTGGCAATCAAACATTTCATCACTCCAGTTGTTGGCACTTTCCCATTAATGTTATATTCACTTATGTTTACTAAAATGAATTACAGGTGCTTTTGTCTTTCCATAAATATACTAAGTTAATCAGCATTTAATATCATTTTCTTTTGTGATATAAGGTCAATAAAGTATCTCTATGGTGGGCAAATGAAAACCAATTGCAATTTCCGTCTGTTCCTTGGGGTTAGAATGCTGGTCTACAGAAACACCTCTTGCTAGCATTTAGCTGACTTAAATATCAATGTGAAAAATGTATACTTTTTAAACTCATGATTCATGAAATAAACAATCCCATAAAATGGTAGTTTATGACTGTGATGTGAGATTAAATATTGGTTACTAGAGATCATTGAATAGTTTCTTTTCATTCACCCCTGCCTTCTTTCTTCTTCCTTTTTCCTAACTCTTTCCCCTGGTTAGTAGGCATAACATTTAGGATCTTAAGCACTGAAGAGAAAGAATTATGAAGCTAAAAAGAGGATGATAAAATTTGGTGCGAGGTTCTCATCATCCTATTACAATGGATAATTTAGCAAAGAAATGTAGAGATTATTTTTGCAGACAAAATCCAAGAGTTATGTCAACCCTGTATTTCTTTATTCACCCCTTGTGTACCTGCTTTTCCATATCTGAACCCCTTCACATACCTACTACTACTTTTCACAGAATCAAGGATGGAAACGTACTTGAAGTTTCTCAAATCCTCCTTCTCTCACATCAACCCTCTCTAATCATTTCCCTCTCCAGTACGTTCCAGAGTTTAATAATCATTCTAAAATTCTCTTAATATCAACTTATCAAGTATCTTTTTTTTGCTTACATAAACCTACTAGAAAAGCCATTATAGCTTGGAAGTTCCACTAGAGCATGTATCAAAGTGGACTATATCAATGTGAGCTTGGATTTTTTTTAATGAAACAACTGAAAGACTTAGGTTACTGTCATCAACTAATTTGTGATATCAGAAATAAGAGATATATACATAGAAAAAAATGCAAATCAAATGAAATATTTTCCTCCTCTGATTCTATCTCATTAAAAATGGAATTTCACTAAGCAAATTATCTTTTGTTATTAGTAGTATTGGCATTAGAAAAAATATAGAGCATCTTCATGAGAAGCAGCTTATATTTGTAATAAAAATCTTGCCCTACAAATCCATTGTGAACACAAGACTTGTGTTCAAGTCTTACCTCTGATACACACTGCCCATGTGACCGTCGGAATATCCCTTAATTCTCAATGGCCCCATTCAATTCTCTAAGACTAAAATTGCAAAGTAGGTGCCAATCTGCATAAGTAGGAGTTCCCAAACTGGAAGTTCCCTATACCAATTAAATCTGATGTTCTGTCCAAAACCAAGCAAGCAAATATTAACTGCAAAGAAAAGAATGATATCAGATGAGATAAATGTGCTTGTATCTGCCACTAAAACAGAGCTTTACATGCTCGAAGGAGTCTCCTTGGGATCCATGAAATTCTAAGAATTCAGGAAGTCTTGTTTATGGTTGGGGAAAAAGATGAGGAGGGAGCTTACAAAATTTATCTGGGGGAAATGATTCAGGGTACATCATTTAATCAGGCATCAGAGATTGATACACGGAAAAGGCAGATAATTTGTACAAGGAAAACATGAAGATCATAGGCACGGCACTATCAGCTATGTTCTTATTACTAAGAACCATGTGTCAAAATAAAAACAAAATAATAGAACCTAAAAATGTGTCTTTACAATGAGTATGAGGAATGTAAGCAATTAAAGTGATGCACTAAGGATGGGTCATATTGTTCAAACATGAAGTAGTTGCTTTCTTTTTGCATAATACTCTGGAAAAGTAGATGGTAAAGTTTCAGTATATCTATATTCTATCCCTGTCTAGAATATTTCCATCCAAAGATTCTCAGTGAGACAAATATAATAGTTTAGTCTCCAAGCTAAATCTGATTTCCTGTCTGACACTGGATGTGCTTCCTATTGATTTATTGACCATTTGGGACTATTGCTCTTATTCTGATATGAGACTTAGTTTTATATCAGAACTTGCTTTCCCCTTGGTTCCTATCTTTAATAAAAAAAAAAAAGTCATAATACTATTTCTCAGCTGCTTGCAGCTGTTTCCATCCAGAGCCTATCCCTATTGAATAATATTTGTGTAATGTCTAAAATGAATTTTGGGAAAGTACCACATAATCTGAAGAATTGTAAAGGCTAAAGTCCAAACATCAAATTGAAATAACAGCAATAAGGGACAATGAACTCTATATCATCATCAATTTATTTTCATCATGTACTCAATAGGTAGTGATAGTTTTCTCTCTCTATTCTGTCTGCCTCTCTTTTTCTGTCTCTCTTTGTCTCTGTCTCTCTCTGTCTCTCTGTGTCTGTCTCTGTCTCTCTTTCTCTTTCTCCCTTTCTTTCTAAAAGATTAGGTCTCCCTATTTCACCCAGGAAGTACAGAAGCTGCTCACAGGCCCAGATCCCTTCTGACTGACCTATCCCTATAGAGCTTTGACCTCCTCCACTTCAAACATGGACTAATTCACTCCTCTCTAGATAACCTGGTAATCCCCCCCCTCCCTGTGCCATTCCAAGGTGATGACCATATTAATATCAAACTTAATGTGGACACCTGATCAGCTTAGGCCCCTGCAACTTGGAACTACAACTCAAGAGAGCTATCATCTTTGACTTCCAGGTAGATAGGATTACAAGTGTGCACCACCATGCTGGGCCGTGTTTCTAGGTTTTATGGAGTTTAGGGTTACAAAATATAGAAATGTGATCCAATCCACAAGGAAACTAAAATTAAGGAGCTAGGAGGTGAGGCAATAGACTGACATACAACCAAATCAGAGAAATGGAGACAGAGATGCAAACAAACAGCTGTATATTATGTGGAAAAAGAAACATTTTACATATATATTATATATAAACATTATATATAATATTTATTCACATTTCTAATAAGTTACAGAATAGTTTGATGAATGAGATAAATTTTGAATGAATTGCTAATGGTTGAATGGTAGGTTATTTGTCAATCTGAGAGAGCTATTATAACATAAAGGTCAGGAAAGGATCTTAGAATAATAGCCCATGTGTATATCTAGTACATTTTCATTTACAAGGTGCTTTACAGTTTACAAAGTGCTCTCTCTACATAAGGACTATGGAGTAGGTAGAGTAGGTATTATTGTTCACATTTTAAGGAAAAAACAGAGATTCAAATAGACTAAACTGATTGCCCAATAGTCCCACAGCCAGTGAGCAAAAAGCAGGACTCAAAGCAAAGTCCCCACATTCCAAATCCAATTTCGCCCCCTGCATCATATTGCCCCTTAGAAACTTGAGCCTGACTCATGAGCTGCCAAGAGCAGGGTTCAGACCAGGGACCTTTAGTCAAATATTCTTGCAACTGATTGTCAAAGAAAAGGATCAAATCCTAAGAGAGCAGGGATTGGTGTTTTGTTTTCATTTGGAGAGGGAGTAAAAGCTGAAGAGGAGAACGGGAAAGACTCATTCTTTTCCTGAGGTGGAATTAAAAAGTAGAAAAGAAAAAAATTTAAATTACAGAATCATTGAAATATTAAAGGCATAATTCTAATTCTGAGGACAGAAAAAAAAATGTAGAAGACATTAAAAGAATATAAAATTCCTTTATATATTTGTGTATTATTAGGAATGTTTTTTAATTGATAGAAAATGTTTACAAAATAATGTTTTCACTTATAACAGAGGTCACTAATTTCTAATTTCCAAAATAATTTCCTTCATAATTTGGAATTTGGAATCTCCATTCTAACAATAATAAGTGTATAATTCAGCCAAAAGAGACTCTATTTTTGGACACCATACCAGGAGAATTTTAATATAATATCAGTCAATTCATTTTCCCACAAACAACTCCATAGAGTAAAACCCCATTCAGCTTTATATACAGCCCAAACCTTATAGGTTCTCCATGAAGTATGCTTTAGTCTTCTGTTCCAAAACCAGAATCATAAGAAGGAAAAGTGTGACAAGAGATGGAATAGGGACAAGGTTAAGTTTAGGAAATGGGTTCCACAAGAATGAGTTATTGCTCACCTTCCACCATCCTCACTCTCACATCTAAAGCTAAGTCTATCCCTAAATATCCAGAGTGAGTGTCTTTTGAGCCAACGCAATTTGAGTGAACTGTTGCTCAGAGTCAGAGTATAGCCCTTAGGTAAATCTAGATTATACAAAATCAGACTAATGCTGGGACAATCTTTGGTGAAAAGAACTGTGCAGAAGGGAAGCAAAAATGACTCTGCTTTGTGTATCTAGACATAGCCAGAGGATGAATACAAAAATTGCATTTTTTGAAGCATTTTATTGTGCAGTCGTTTTTTAGGACTACTCTTTCCAGTTGGGGTTTTCTTGACAAAGCTAGTGAAGTAGTTTGTCATTTCCTTCTCCAGCTCATTTGACAGATGAGGGAACTGAGGTAAACAGAGTTAAGTGACCTTCCCAGGGTGGCACAGCTAGCAAGTGTCTGAGACCAGATTTGAACTTAGATGAGTCTTCCTGACTCCAGGCCCACTACTCTATACAGCCATGCCTGCTTTATTGTAGCATACAAGTAACCTTATTTCAATATATTTAATTTCATTATGCCACATAAAATAATTAGACAGAGAGCTCAAAAAAGAACCTAGAGTGAAATATTGTTAATCTCAAAATAATATTTACCTTTGTTAAGTTAGATATTTCATTTTATTCACTTTTTGATATTTTCCTTTGATACAGTTTTTATATTGATCTCTGAGTTTCACTTCTCATATTTCTATTGGTATGCAAAGACATTATCCATAGATCCTAACTTTTTTTTTACTATTCCAAGTTGTAGCTACTGCAAATTTAGGCAACTGAATGTGACATTTTTAGTTATTTCAAATCCCGGCTCTCCCACTTACTATGCATGACCTTGGGCAAGTCAAGTCAATTTCTCTGAATGTTAGTTTCAGTATCTACAAAATAGGAATAAATAATGTATTTTAAGGATAAAATAAGGTAATGGATCTGAAAGTGCACTGTAGCCATAAAACATATTGTTACAGATGAATTATTTCCTATTATACTATAAAGCCTAATGAAGACAGAAACCATGTCATTTCTGTTTGTATCTCTATCAGTTTCTAGTGAAGTGCTCTGCATGTAGAAGATTCTTAATAAATATCTGTTTGTTTAAATGTTTTATGATTTTTATCTTTACATAAAATTATTTCCCATCCATTCTCTCCCTTGTGAAAAAGAAACATTCAGTGTAGAATGTGACCAACAATGTTGTAACAATATTTTGTCACAGCTGTCCCCCACTTTTTAACTGTGAAGAATATATTTTTCATTATCCCTTCCCTAGGACCCTAATTGACTTTTGTACTATTCAGAGTTGAACTTCCTATGAGCAATCTTTCATACATTTTGTTGTTATAATTGTGCATAATTTTTTTTGGTTCTGATTATTTCCATTTGCATCCATTCCTATGTCTATTCCCATTTCTCTGAATCCTTCATATTTTTCATTTCTTGCTCAACAATAATAATCCATTTATACATCATAGTTGTTTTTTAATCTTTAAAGTTTATTGGTATGTGTGCAATAGTGCCTCAGACACCATATACTTTTTCTCCCTTTTAACTAAAGCTATTGCTACCATAAGCAGAATTTTTTATTAAAAAAAATCTAATGTGTTTTCAAAGAAGATTTCAAGAAAGTCAGGCATCTATAAATGAATATGATAAGAATAAAAACTGAAAAATCTAACTAAAATTGCAGAGGTTTATCTTTTTTTTTTTTTTTGCAGTATAGCAGTTGTAATCACACACACCATTATACTGTAGGGTCACAGAAATGGAAGGAGCCTAAAGAAGTCATCTAGCCTGTTCTCCCAGAGGCACTTACATCATCTCTAATAATCTTCTTTTCAAAAATCCATTATGGAAAGTAACTTTTTTTTAGTGTTTAATGGCCTTCATGATCAATAAGATAAAAGAGTGAATCTATTTCATTGTCTTTTGTAGAAGAGGCTGACTAGATAGAGGTGATAACTAAATACTCTTAATTTGCTACAATTGCTGGTGATTTATTTGCCTTCTCAGCTCCAAGTTAAATAGCTCCAGGAGCCTAGACCATGCCTTAGAGATCTTATAATTCTATATTTTTCTAATCACTGTTATTTTTTTATGAGTTCATTTTAATATTTTTCATCTCTAATAGTTTACAGAGCTCATCAACAAATTCTTGAATCAGAACCTGATCAATACTTATAGAAAAATTATCATGCAATTTCTTTTTTAAAATTACCCTCTTTTCTTTCTTTTCTTTTTTGATGGCCTATTTATGTCTCCTTTCTCACTCCCACCTACCCCCAACTGAAAAGAAAAAAGAAAAGAAAACCTTTGGAACAAACATGCGTAAAGTAAAACAGTTGCCTATGTTAATCATGTACAATGCAGGTTCTATAGTGTTTTCCATTATGTTTAGTAGGAAAGAATGACTGTGTGCACTGAATTAAATTAGCAATACCATATTTTTTATGTATATAACAACCAGAGATCATCAGTACCACTCAGTAAAGAAAAGCACTTTTTTCTTGTGATTCTAAAACATAAGAAGTAGTTCTCATCACCATATACCTTTTCTTTAATAATCAAGGATTTCCTATATTGTATTTGTGTTAGTTGTTTTCCCTCCTTGAGCTCTTGACCCTACTTGATACCATATTATTTCTTTCAGGTCAGTTCCCCAATAACTAGTCAGTCATCCTGAAGTCTAATCTAAAGGTGATAAAGACTTTTACCACCTTTGCCAGTTTAATGAAGGTACTCTCTAGTATAATAATGAAAAAGTTGAATAGCATTAATGTTAATGCTAGGACAGTCCCCTATAAAATACCTTGTTTTTTGTGAAATTAATATTGAATCGCGAATTCCCCTTTGCAACGATCCCATCTGTTGTTCCATGTTTTAATTGAACACTTACACAATTAAAATTCAAAGAGTATGCAGTTAACTATATTATGAAGTCAAATAACTATCTTTCTAGCAGTAGATATTAGGAGCAGAGAATTTAGAATTGAGAGTGATCTTAGAGCTTCATTTTACAGAGGATTAAAAAAAGATTGGCAAAGATTTTATTACTTGGTATAATGGAAACAGCACTTTAGCACTGTAAGGGACCTTAGAAATCATTTAGTCCAAAGACCTCATTTTTGTAGATGAATAACTGAGGTTTAGGGACTTACTCACGGTTGGACAGGTAGTCGTTAGCAGAACCCAGATTCAAATCCAGGTTTTGTGATGGCTGGCCCAATGTTCTTTCTACTACTCCACTTTTCCCCATATCAGTACCAGCTCTCTTGATTTGCCTTTAGAAAATGTCAATGGGAGTTTTGGGTTTGTTTTTTCAAATATCCTGTGTAATGTACTAAAGTTGGGCTTTGAAGAAAAGCCCTTGCCAAACATGGAGTTGGCCCTTCCATTGAGTCTTACAACTCTGGAAATTGCTTAAGTATCACTACAAACTACTCAGGAGTCACTATGATGAAAGTAGAATCACTTTCAGTCTTCCATGCTATGATCAGTGATCACACTGGTCACTGCACTGAGGTCCTCCTGTTTTGAAATGGCTGCCACAGCAGAGTTCTGTACATGAGGTTTCTTTTTCTGGAAGTTCCTTGTGACGTCTTTATTGTATCAATAGATGCACCACAGAACCTATCAGGCAGTTGTCAGTATAATACCATGGTATTCATACTCTCTGAAAAACCCTTTAAGTCCTATTCTCAAAGTGATAAGAAGTAGTATGTCCTACTCCTGGGCACTATTGGTAATTATTTTTAGTTTGCTTGCCAGCAGGAAGAATGTGAGGGTAATGCTCTAGCCATGTGGGAGGCTAATGCTATTTAATTTTAAAATTTTGTGAGGGACAGAATCAAAACCTTTGATTAAAAAACAAGTCAAGATGTTTATATCATGGCAAAAATGGGTCAACCAGCTAATGTCCACCAACAGTCAGCTAATTAGTATAATGCCTATGTTGATATTTCTGTTTTCATACTCATGGTTTATTCATTTAGCTGATAGCTTCTGTCTTTATTAGAGCCAGTTAAGACATAACGAATATATGCGCTTAAGCTGAAAAAATTTTAAATTGTGTTTATCATTCTGAAGGCTAATTGATGTGTTTTATTTTTTGTCCACCAGTTTGATGTCGAGATATGTTTGGGAAATGACTTGAAAGGAGTTAAATTGATAACTAGGGACCATGGGACAGGTATAATCTAACTGGCCCAGTTGATAATTGACCCACAACCTTGGCTTGATTTGTACCATGCTCCATAGATGAATTCTCCGTGAATGAAATAATATTTCAAATGGGTACCTTGGACAGTATCAACATTAATTGAAATTCCCTATCTCCCCCCAAAAAATTCAGAAAAAAAGATTCCTTGGCCTTTGCCAATTTAAAAAAATATCTCTAGCAGAGGTGATTTTCTTCATTTCTTATTTCTTTTCCATTCTTCAGAGTAGTGAAGGGGCCACTTGAGACTCACTATCATGTCAGAATACCCTCTTTTATACTTTACACATTCCAAAGTCTTTGGGACAGAATAATTACTATATTGTTCCATCTCTCTAACCTCTCACCAGCTATTGAAGGACCAGATTTCAAAGAGAAATTGTTAATTTCCCCATATGTACTATCTGGATAACTAAAATAGTAATCATAACTCACATTTATAGTTATTCATAGTATATAAAACATTTTCTTCATCATAATCTTAGGAAAGTGAGACTTAGCAAGCTTGAATAGCTTTCCCAGATAGCAAGTAAGTAACTGGACTCATATTTGAAATTATGTTTCCTGACCACGAATGATTTTTATTAAATGAACTATTTCTTTGTGACATCATAAGAACAGATAAATTCTCTTAATAAATTCTTAAATATTTAAGTATAGGATAGGTAACTTAAAATGTTCACTTAATAAATATGGATTTTTCTCTCCAGTGGTTAGTACTGCACATAATATAATAGGATCCACATTACAAGCACCATAAAGCAGGTATAAATGGCTCTCATACCTGTACCTGGAAGAATAGAATACAACATCATCTTTTTTAGAGCCCCTTAATCCCTCCTATTCTCTACTATTTATTCATTTTACCTTGAATTCCCATTTTCTTCAATTTAAAATTTTCATTTCATTCTCATTGTATTTCCTTAAATCATTTTCCTTCAACTTCTCCTCTTGATATCCCACTTCAGAAATGCCCTTCCTTCACCTTGTCAACTCTCTAATTTAATCATTTAAAGACATAGCAATCAATCACCAAAACACTCAACTTTAGATGGGTATGTGTTCATGTATACCTAACATACATATACATTAGAGCCATAAGTAAGATGAGGCAACTGGGGCTTTGCCTAAAAGGATCAGAATTCAGAGGGTACTGACAACACTTCCAGGCATTCAGATTTATAGAAAAAAATGAGTTTCATGGAGAATTAGCAAGAATAACTGGTGAAAATAAGAAGTTACCAGATAGTCACAATTGAGATAAACTCCTTTCTAGTCTCACCCCCATCCTATTTCCCTATCACAGTAGAACCTCCACAGAGCAAGTTTTATGGTATCCTAAGATCTCTGCCACTCTCCATCCCAAATTAATTGACCATTTGCCCTAGGCATTAAACTTTGTAGTTTTGGCTCTGTTATATATTTAGATGCACTCATGTACATCCTCTTATATACACATGTACATGTGTATGTGTATACATATATATATTTATGTATATCTGTATGTATACACATGTGTGCCTTTTTTATGAAATTCTGCTAGATTTGCTCTCTCACCAATCTTGTTGGAAGCAAAAATATAAGCTGATAACCATAAAGGAAAAAGAAAATTAAAAAATATTTTTGTGTGTTATCTATATCATTTAGCCAGGATGCATATCTTTGGCACAAAGCATAGGGTATTTTTCATTTAAACAAACCTTCCTCACAGTTTTTGAATTCTAGTAAAAATGTCTCCATTCTCTAGAATGTGGCTAGTGAACAAAATAGTTTCAAAAACAGTACAGAATCCTTTACTGTCTCTAATCCTCCTAGGTATGGTGACGAGAGGAGCTATAAACAAGGCTGATTGATGCATGTACAAGTCAAGACATGCCCATTCTGTTCAATAGCAGCTGTGTGAGTGTGTTCCCTCCGAGAGACACCACCGTGGTTAATGACCTCTCACTTGATTACCCACCAGACCACTGAGACTTCAAATTTAACTCAAAGCTAATTACTGCATCCTCGTGTTTACATTTTACATACGCTGCTGGGTCATAGCTTCAAGCTTCTGAGAGCCTGGGCTCTGTAATTGAGGAATCTGTCTTGTGAAGGGTTGCTCTGTTTATTTGCTGTTTTTTAATTCCAAAAGAGCCTGCAGGCCCTATCTCTGCCAGAGATCTGATTGGGTGAAAAGCTCCTGAACAGACTGGATAATTACCATTTTGTACATCACATCATGTACAGTGATATGAATTCTTTCTCAGGAGTCAGAGGACCTGACTTTGAATCCTGGCTCTATCATTTACAATTTAAATTCTTTAAACCTCAGTTTCCTCATCTGTCAAATTAGATGTTAGACTAGATAATATGATCTCCTTTTTTCCCAAGCAAAATAATCATTAGTCTTAGCTTTCTCAATATCACATCTCCTTGTCAGTTGGCCCACTTACTTTTTACTTTTCATGGATATTTTACACAAATAAAAAACTGAATTACTATGATAAATAAATTATCCTCATAATAATTATTCTTCTTGTTGTTGGCAGTGATGATGATGATGACAAAGATGATGAAATATCACGTAGATATCTTGTCTACTATGGAGTTGTATTTTATGTTTTCAGTGAGTCTGCAAAAGATGAGTTTGTATCCTAAGTAGTAAGGAAGCATTTAATTAAGCACATATTTTACATCAAACACTATGCTAAGCACTATGAATACAAAGAAAAGCAAAAAATTGGTCTCTACCCTCAACGAACTCACATTCTAATGGTGGAGACAACATATAAAACATATCGAGACAACTCGATACATGTAAGATATATTCAAAGTACATGGTAAATAATCTCAGAAGGGAAGGCACTTGTAATTGAAGGGGAATGGGAAGGAGAGAGAATAGAAATGCCTCTAGCAGAAGACGTCGTTTGAGTTGAGTTGATAGAAGACCCTCAACAAGTCTCAATTTCTGAGTGCCCCTAGGAAAATCTTTAATCAATCAGTTATTCTGCATTGGTAAAGGAAGTTCAATCACAAGGAGATTCATACACCAGTGAAATCATAAGTCTGTTTGGGATAGATAGATAGATAGATAGATAGATAGATAGATAGATAGATAGATAGATGGAAGCTCATATTTTAATATTTCATATTTCAAGGTTTATTGAGTACTTTCTTCTAAAATCATGTGACGTAGGTAATGGAAGGATTTTTATCTCCCTCTTACAAGATGAGAAAACTGGGCTTAAAAATATTGCCTATGGTCACACAGCTAATAAATACAGTAACTGGAACTTGAGTCTAGGTCTCCTGACTCCAAATTCAGGATCCTTTCCATAATACTGCATTCTGTACTTGGGGAAAGAACAATTCCTTATTCCCAAAGTAAAACAGATGTTGGAACATATACATATTAAAGATGCAATCCATAAACACGAAATAGCTCCACCAGCAGACAGAATTTATAACTTGTGTTCCTATAGTCTCAACAATAAGCTAAATTAGAATCCCATTTACAGGAAATTATTAATATATAAGTATATATAATTCTTTATACCTAAATAGATCCATGATTTCACTAATGGAAATCACTACTTTTGGTGGTATAGACTGAAAACCATTGATTCTTTCTGTCCTTCTTAATTCTTGACCACCTCTTTCCATAAACTCTTTTACAAATCCAATATATCTAGATGACCCCAGACTCATGTCTTATTTAGCCATCAAAGAAGGCCATTTTTCCAACACCTCTGCCACTCCTCTGGAGAGCAGTCCCTTCTCAATACAATGTCCAGAAAGCATTATTCCAGTTCCTGGGGCAGTTAATTTACTTAGACATGGAAGTTATCTCCCTAGGGATGAATTGTCTTGATAGGTGAGTAAATGTATATAAATCCACCTAGCCTACTTTATCTAGCTGATTCCAGGCCAAATCATGTTTCACATCCAACCACCTCACCACAGCTATCCTAGCTCTCTGCCATGATGTATGTATGCCTCTCCTTTCCATCTTCTGCTTTAGACAAAGTAATCAAATCAATAATACTATTGCATATTTATAAGACATATCAGTCAGCTGCCCTATGTATCAATTTACCATCCTCAGGGCTTTTCAAATCAAAACCCCCTTTTCAGGCTACAATTTTCCTATATGTCTCCTCCTATTAGAATATAAACTCCTTAAAGGCAGGAACTATCTCACTTTCATAACTCTAGTGCTTAGCATAGTAACTGGAACATATTAAATATTTAATAATTTTTAATTCATTTATTCACAAAGCATCTACCCAAAGTCCTGAAGACCTCCTATATCTTTTTAAATTCTATTGGTCCCAATAAAACTCATTCTCTCTGCATAATTATGCTATTTTCCTTCCTAGATATTATTGAAGATGTCTCTTTGTGTCACTTATTGTGAGCAAACTGCCACATAATATATAGAAGGCTACTTATATTCATATGTGTCTTCCTATTCCCCTTTGATTCATATACAATTTAGATTCTTCTTAGCTTATAGTGTTTCATGATTTGCCCCAGTATAGAATCAAGTGAAGAGTATTGGTATTTTTAAAAATAGACTTTTTAATCAGGGAACAAGAACTAGGATTCATCAAAAACACTCTGAAATTACTCAAAAGTAATCCAGCCCATGTTATTCCTCCTCTCCAATTACTGGCCCACCTCAGTATCCAGCTGCATCCCTTGAACAAGACTGATGTATTGATGGATTGATTCCAAGGGCTGCCCATTCAATGGAACATCATAATCAAGGCAATATGCATTTTATAAGATTTACTGCTAAAAAGGGAACTTCTGAGATTGTCTGGTTCTGATGCTTATTTTGCAAAAGAGGAAATTAAGACGCAGAGAGATAAAATAATTTACTCAAGCTCACACTGATATTAAATAGCAAAGTAAGCATTCAAACCCACATTCTCTAGCTCCAAATCCAGTGTTCTTTCCATTATACTACACTGCCTATTTCACCTGGTTGGTTTTTCCTGATTGCTAAACTGATATCTTGAGGGACTATGGATCTCACTGAGAAAACCATTGTAGGGTGCCTGAATTTGACAAAATGAAAGTATGTCCACTGCCAATAAAACATCATGAGAAATTGGTCATCTTTCTTCTCCTTCGAACCTTGAACAGCATGTCTTTCATGGTTCTATAGACTATCTTGAACCCTTATCTCACTGTTTTATAATTTTCTTAATGCTTACATTCAATGAATTGTGGAACCAATTTGTCTCTGTGATTGCATCTAACGAAGAATACTGTATGATCGTAACAAGTGCATGAATGACTCTTTCTGAAGGAAAGTCATTCAGTGCTCCACTCTGCTCTAGTCAAATGCTTTTCCATAATCAACAAATAATAAACCCTGTGGGACCTTGTATTCCCTGTACTTCTCAAGCAAATGCACAATTGTGAAGCTGTGTTCAGTGCTAAGGAATTGCCTCTGGATCTGGGTAAATAAATGACCACATAATATCCTTTGAATTATGAGAACTATATACTGAAAAAAGATTTTATCCTGGCTTTCTTTCATGTACTTTGGCACTTTCATGTACTCAGTGCATTTCACTTGCTATCTCTCTCCTCATAGTGCAATTCCTCTATCTTCACTTACCTCTTCCCCAATCTTACTCTCCCTCCACTGCCATCATCATATAGTATGGCTTAGTCTTTGAGAAAGAATCTTTTCTTAAGAATTCTGTTTTGAATTTTTTTTAATTTTCAGTTTAATTTTCATTTTAATTTTTGAAGCTTAAAAATCTTCAAAGTGCTTTCCAAGGCTTCTGGTAACCATGAGTAAAGTAATGAATTAACAGTTCTTTTTAACTACCATATGCAGGGTACCACACAAAGTGTTGGGGATACAAAAAATAATCCCTACCCTCAAGGGACTTACATTTGCAGGAGTTCTTGACTTTTTTGTGTGTCATAGAGTCCTATGACAGTCTAGTGAAGACTACTGACCTCTTCTCAAAACAATGCTTTTAAATGCATAAAACAGCAATTACAAAAGAAACCGATTTTTGAAATACAGTTGAAGTATGAAGAGTGAATAGCTTTTGGCAGGTTGCCAAAAGAGGGCGCTGAAAAGGGTAGTGAAGGAGAGTGGAATGCTGAAGATGAAGGAAAAAATGTTATGGAAGAGACTTCTCAAGACATCATTTTTCCAAGGACTGGAACACGCCCTAGGTTCTCTACTTACATTCATACTAGGATCAGAGACTGCAGTAGATATAAAGTTATTTCAAATGCCAAGTAAGACACTAGACCTTTTGAGCAAAGTTCAGCCTCTTTGACAGAATATAAATCAAGCAGAAGTAAAATATGAATGTCTTAAAACATTATAATAAGGTGATGCCTAATGTCTGTGATTTTCATGCATGATTTGTGGTCTTGCCACATTGGAGAAATAAACAAAGTTGGGAAGAGTAAACTAAAGAGATCTACAAATGTGGTAAAAATTGGTTGGTTTTCTTTATAAGTTCATACATGTAATTAATTACCCATTTGTGAAAAGTTCCATTTCTCAGTTGTCCTCTGAAACCATGCCATTAAAAAAATAACAGGTTTCCAAAGATGAAATGCTGCAACATTCCAGAAACATGAGTTGCACCATCTTCCATTGACAGTCTTCATTAATGGATGGTGCCATATCATTTTGGACAATATCTTTCCTAGTTCTTAGTCTACCAGACCTCCTTAAAATAATACTTTTTCCTCAAAATTACAATAGTTTCCTTCTCTCTCCACTTTGAATTACTAGGTATATAATCTAAAATCTTAGACTTTATATTTATAGTTGACTAAAAGCTTAAGAAAAACTACTCCAAGCATTTTTATACAAACCCTAAGGAAGTCAAATTTAGAAAAATCCTTTGAGCCAATGATCATTTGTAATTAATATTAGTGAATGACAGATGACAGATGTTTATTGCTTAACTAAAAATAAACAATACTAAATTCGAAAGGGTTTAGTTCAAGACCCAAAAGACCTGATTGTAGTCTTGACAGTAATAAAAATAATAAAACTACCAGTGCATGATCCATATTTCTTTAAATGTGAATATTAAATATTCCATAGGAAATGCAGGAATTCTTTTTCATATATTAGAGAGCTCAATATGCTAAAATTGTTTGTTGGTATTTAAAACCAATTAATTTAAACTGGAATATTAATATTAAAGCCTCAAGTTTCTTAGAATATAAGGTTGGTGAATCATTGTGTGCACACAGGCCCTTAACTTTTAGTCCGAGATTAAGTGTCATTTGCTCTAGGATCCCCAAACTCCATGAAGCCCCCGCAAACGATATAACAATTGGTATAAAGAACAAGAGAAATGCTATGCATTTCACTCCTGAAAATTTTTCATTGGCTCAACTCATTTCTTAGGACCAGTTTTTCTCTCTCATCTCAATGGTAGTGTTAACCTGAGAATGGGGTATGGAGTTTATAGGAAGCAAAAACTTCTAGGATTTTTAGGAGGAAAAAAAAAACCCAGAAAGTTTATATATGGGAAACTAGAAGTGCAATCTCTCTCTCTCTCTCCCCCTCTCTCCCTCTCTCTCTCTCTCTCTCTCTCTCTCTCTCTCTCTCTCTCTCTCTCCCCCTCTCTCCCTCTCTTTCTTCTTCTCTCTCTCCCTCTCTTTCTCCCCTCTCTCTCTCTCTCTCTCTCTCTCTCTCTCTCTCTCTCTCTCTCTCTCTCTCTCTTCCCTCCCACACACACACACACCAAACAAAAACTTTTAGAAAACAATGTAGCTTTGCAATCAGTACCTATTAACATAAACTTAATATATAGGCAGTCAAGTTTTCTAAATGAGGATTTTGGTTTCATGGAACCATTAAAAAAATTTGACATTGCCACATCAGCAAGATGAATGTTTGATTTATGTCATCTCCTTCCCTAATTGAGACAAGCTCATGAGTTTGGTTTAACTCAAGTCAACAACTCTAACTTAAAAGATGATAGATGTTGAGCTGAAAGGGATATTTGAGACCATTGAGCCCAACCCCAGATGATAAAATTGAGGTTAAGAGGCGATAACTGGTTTACCAGTCACAAAACTTAGATTTAAAAGAAGGTCTTCCTGATTTTAAGGCAAGACTTCTCACTCCACCATGGAGCAGCCTCTAATGCATAACTGCTATGCTTGGTACTAAGGGTACAGTCAAAGAAACAATCTCTTCCTCAAGAAACTTACATCCAGCTGAAGGAAGTCGTATTGTACTCAGTAAATCTAAACAGAAAATGTACAATATTTCCAAAGTTAATATAATTGGTCAATCATTAAACATTTATCAAATAGTTGCTATGTGCCAGGCACTGAGCTAAAACTTAGAGAAACAAAGACAACAAGAAGTCTTCAACTTTAAGGACTGTATATTCTAATGGGAGGGGGAGAGTAGAGAATATGTAATTAAAACATATACATGGTAGATAGAAGGTTACCTGAAAAAAGATGGTATTGACACCTGATGTGACTACGAAAAGTCTCCAGAAGAAAGTTGGAATTGAGCAGGGTCTTAAAGGTAGCAAAAGAAACTAGGAGGCAAAGATGAAGAATCTATGAGAAACAATCCATACAAATGAAGGAAAATAGAAAGTAGTACAATGTAGCAAGAGGGTAGTGTGTGGGAAGGGTAGTAAAGTTAAAAAAAAAAATTGGATTGACAGGAAGGATTATAAAGAACTTCAACTGCCAAACAGAGGACCTTAACTTTGATCCTGGAGGTAATAGGAAATCAATGGAGCTGAGTGAAGGGTGGATTGGATTGGAAACAGACTCAAAATAGGGAGAACAAGTAGAAGGTTGCTATAATACTCCAAACTAAAGGTGATGAAGGACTGAATTAAGGCTGTTACTATATGAGTGAAGGGGACAAATGCAAAGTATTTGGAGGAGAGACGGAAAAGAATGCTAACTGCTGGAATATGACTAAGAACTTAAGGTTTTTCTATTTTTATCCTATGGGATCACCTGGGATAGTTTGTACCCATTTTGTCATTCAAAGAGTCAGTTCAGTGACTAACTGTTCATCTTAATTCCTGCTGCTGTTTTAAGGACAAATGTTTTCATAAATTTCTATCATATTCAAATGCAGTAAATGCTTATGCTTAGCAGTATCCATCTGTCCAAAGAAAGACAGAATCAGTCTATAAAACCAGTGACCTTCAGTCTGGAAATGCCTCCATAGTTTTTTTGCAAGGATACATTTCAACGTGAATCTTATTTTTTTTAGAAAAACAACTTTTGGGGGGTAAAAGCCAAAGAAATTGAACACTTCATCCTATTACTGTATGATAAGAATGTCAACTTCATAAAACTCTTTTAGATAATACATTTCCAAGCTTGGGATTTTCAACTCTGCTCACAAGGCTCCTATGCTATTCTAAGTGTAAAACATAAGTAAATATGCCAGATGAGGAGCAAAAGCTCTACCCCAGGAGGTTTACAAGCTCGAGGCATGCTGTAAGTGGGTAGAGTTCCAAGAGAGAACACAGTGTACATGTGCAAGCAAAGAAATGCAGAATGACTTTTAGTCTGTGCAGTGGGAACGCACGAATATATGGTACGAATCACATGCTGATCTCAGATGCTGCAGACATCCACTAAAGACACGCTAAGTTGAGGTTAGGGTGCAGTACAAAATTTCACAAGGAATTTCTCAGCTTTAGCGGGGCCAGGGATGGGAGGAAAGGGGGGTTATTCATACAATTAGTTCAGTCTTAACATGCTATCTCCCATTCACCTGGGTGCCTGGAATTCCTAAAAATACATGGTGACAAAAAGAAAGGTAGATAAGGTAGAAATGTTTTATTCTCCTATTAGATTTAACCTTGTAGCAATTCTTAGATTGAAATCTTAGAGATGAGCCCAAATCTTATTGGGTGTGTTTTATGTTACCTTGCTCTTGGGAAAAGTCTAAAAAGCTAGATTGGTTTTTAAATCCTTCTTGGACATGCAATTGAGTTTACAAAAGAAACTTAATGGCAAGTTAGTCAGAAACACATGGACATGTTTCCCTTAAATTACACACAGATTTTTAGAATTAAGAATGTTGCAAAAACCTTCTAGGAGCCCATAAAACCCTCCAAAGCACTGAAAAAATAATTAGAGATTTGCACATTCAGGGATGTCCTAATGGAAACAAAGTACAAATTTGTGGTTGCCATTTTGGCCTTGCCTTTCTGTTTGCTTTAAAAAATGCAGTACTTGTGGCAATTTTGGTGTAGTCAATTGCTGTCCTCTTCACAGAGGCCCAATAGATATGGAGGGGAACTCTTGAAAAATATGGCTATCAAGAAGTAAGGGTCAGAGCCAAATTTACTACAGAGCTGCTACTGCCCTGGATCCACATTTCATTTCACTGTCCTGTAGGAGGATGACAGCTGTAACTTTTCAAATTACCACAATACCACCATAGTATTGACAACTTGACATCATCATTCAGTACCACTCCAATCCATCCTCTGCTAATTTAAAGTCAGCGTTTGCTACTCAGTAATTGAATGTGGCCTTTATGAAGTCAGAGAATTAGAAACATAGGAACTACTACTTTTTTTTATCAGAGCCTATTTTATAAACTGTTTATATTTGTTCTCAACCCCATGTTGGATTTTATTTTGAAGTATTTGGAGGGTTTTAAAGGATATATTCTTTTACTTTTTGTACTCAAGTAAATTCACAAACTTGACACAGAATTATTGATCAGTAGTTGTGAAAGACTTTTAGAGGCCATGCCATCCATTTCCTGGACTTCCGACAGGGCCACATTTAAATAATAGTAATCATCCCTCCTATTTTTAAAGTCTACCAAAGAAATTATTCCAGAATCTTCTGCAACAATTTACTCCAATGTTTCATTGCCTACACAGTAAGAGGAAGTAATTTTTTATCTAACCCATCAATTAAGCAATATACATTTATTAAACATCTACTATATGTGCACCACTGTCCTCAGAGCTGGGGATACAAAGGCCAAAATAAGCAAGAGTCCTGATCTGGAGAAGTCTGCATTCTATTGGGGGTGATAGAAAGTGTATGTGTGTATCTATGTGCATGTCTATGTATTGCACATTTATATGTACATATATAAAGTAAATGCAGAGTAATTTAATGCAAGCCCATCTAAAGCATATGATTCTCACTATTTTTTAGTCCCAATTCCAACACATAAACTTTCTTTTCAGAATGTCAGTATCTTACTTTATTCATGTACTTAGGCAAAATTTCTCCTTTTGTTAATGTCCTCATCTTTGCAAAGCCCATTTCATTCTTGTTCTGTCCACAAGAAAGGTAGAGAATATTGAGTCTTTCATTAATGATAGCAGTCCAAAGTTTTCAGGATTTGTTCCTTTATTTATTTGGGGATTGCTGAAGTATAGTAAAAATCTCATTCATTGAAAATAAATTGGGGAAAATCTAAAAGGCAGTGAACAATCTGAAATATTGTTGAAGGAAATGGAATTTTAATACCTTTACATGAAATAGTAACTTAAGTTAAACTAACCAAATGTTGTGAAATAGCTTTTGTGAAGTGGTTTACAGAAATGAGTAAGTATGACTGACCAAGGTTTAAGAAAATATGATGCTTGTAAGGTTCGTGATTACTGTTGTTCTCTTGCGTAGGTTAAACAGTTCCATTATTTCTCATTTCTGCCGTTAATTTTCTTAACAAATCCTTTTCCTGCAGATAGTACAAAAGTCAAATTCAGCCCAGCCCTACATGAATTATAACAAATTCCAATATCATGAAGTTATTATTCTGGAGATTTTACCATGTCAAACTTCTGCTTTCTTGGACCTTTCACAAAAGTGATTGTAGATTTACTCAGTAATACCTAAAGTGATATAAAGTTGAACAAACTTTACTTCATTCAAGGTGATTCTTTGAGCTGCTCCCACTATTCATCACAACCAACAATCTCATTTCCAACCAAAAAGACCCTAGAGCCAGAAGGTTTTCGTTTTGATTTGGTTTCGCTTGTTTGTGTAGATTGTTATCACAGGGTCTCTCACCAGTTTAGAGATAGGACCAAAATCTTTTCTCAATGTGTGCACTCATACTATTTCACCAGAAAAGCGGACAAGATTGGAGGGCCTGCTCCCAAGAACTGAGGCTCTCTCCAGTATTTAGAGAAAGGTGCTGGGGGAGATTTACCCCAATTCAGTTCAATTAAACAAACATCGATTAAGAATCTATTATATTGATGGAAAATGCTGTCCACATCCAAAAAAAGAACTGAATGCAGATCTAAGCATACTATCTTCACTTGTTTTTGTTTTTCCTTTCTCATAGTTTTTCCCTTTTGCGCTGATGCTTCTTTCACAACACAACTAATGTGGAAATCTATTTAGTCTGATGTTTGTGTATAACCTATATCAGATTGCTTGCCATATTATGAAGGGGAATGGGGAGGAATGGAGGAAGATAAATTTGAAATCAAAATCTTATAAAAGTGAATGCCAAAAACTATCTTTACATGTAATTGGAAAAAAATAAAATATTATTTAGTGGGAAAAAAAGAATCTATTGCATTCATGGCATGGACATGCTGGAGGACAATATAAATCCAGTGGGAAGAAAGATTCCCTGCAGGATAGCATTGTTTGATTTCCTTGAGTTCTTTTCCCTTGTTGCGGCCCATCTAGGGTAATACTCTAAGCCTGGATATAGTATAAGTCTTTGGGGAATGTTGTTTTGGGGTTTTTATTATTAGTTCTTGTTCTCCAAGAGAACCAAGGGTTACTGAAGAAGGAAGGAAAGCTGTACTCAAATGGAAGTCTTTTGAATTTCTGTTATATTAAATAAAATATATCCCATTTAGTGGGGGAAACCTAACCCACAAGTACCAATATGCTCCTATTCAGTGTAAATCTAGGATATTTCTAATAAGTAGATGCATACACAGTACCCGGCCAAGCTTTCTAATGCAGACCATTGCCTCACAGATGACAAAGGCCTAATTGTCCCGTCACTCTTCTGATTAGGGACTTCTCTATCATTCACTAGAATTTGTTGGCTCATAGACAAGAGTATTTATCATTTACATCATCTTCATCATCATTAAAAAGCATTTATCAAACAGCCACGTGCACACAATGCTAATTAGATACTATATAATGCAAATTAAATCACTCCAGACCTTGATGATGGCAAAGGTGAGATCTAAAGTGGTTTTTGCAGCTATGAAATTATGGAAAAAATAGGTTTGTGACCCTTACATCACCTTAACTTTGTCTTTAGTATTTCATATTTAATTACAGTATGTTACTCACTGATATAATAAATATAGATTTATGAGCTGCTTTAATGTTCCTAAAACAAATGAAAACCACCCAAGAGGAAGTTCACCAAACCTGAGCTTATCCAGATTGTGCTGGCTGAAATTAACTGGAATATCATTCATCTCCAAGGGTCATGCAATTAATCCCTGAGTGGGAGGCAGAGCAGTGACTAAGCAGAAAAGGAAACTGGACTGCATGCCTGACAAAAGCAGTTGGCACTGAAATTGGGCTTTTCTTCCCTATGAATAGTCTTTAAATGCCCACTCCTTTGCCCCTATTCATTCTGGCCTGGGATTCCACTTGTTTGACTTTCAGGGCTTTATTAATGTAGCCAGTCAGATCTAGAAAATGGAATTTTCAAATAATAAGGCATGCTCTCAGGCCTTACTGGGATGAAAGAGTGCTAGAAGGGACATTTAGACATCATATAGTCCAACCCCCACATTTTGTGGATGAGATAATTCAGGCCCAGAAAGGTAATAGGACTAATCCAAAGTCACTCAATGAATTCATAGTGGGGTTAGAACTAGAATACAACTCCTTTTTCTCCTTATCCAGTGGTCTTTCCATATCTTTATTACCTCCCTTTATTTAGATATTCACAAAAAAGTATTTAAGACATTTACAATGATAGAAAATTTGGAGTGTAAAAGAAGAAATGTCATGCTTTAGCTTTTATCTCTTAAATTTGACACAGGATTTAAATTAGCTTCTTTGAATCAGGAAAGAAGGATGAGTTGAAACTACCATCATTTTTCTCAGGTGGGATTATGGGAAAGAAATTGCTTAGTTATCTTACTAATCATTAAGGACCCTCAATAACAATAAAATCTTAACTCGCTTACATCCTAAATTATCCTCCACCGAGTTTTATAGCCTGCAGCTTTTACTAGGAATTCTTTGAAATTGATCTTTCCTTAATAACCAATAGCATTTAACAAATACTTACTAAATTCCTACTGTGCAAAAAGCACTCTGCTAAGGTCTTGGAGAATTACGATATTTAAAAAGACATGATCCTTGCCCTCATGGAGCTTGCAATCTAGTGAAAGAAAGAGATATTGACAACTGTAATATACAATCTTACATTAAACTTATAATAGAGATTTGTTTAACAAATCTTTACGTAACATGTGAACATCAACATGGAAAGAAAAAAGATCAAGGAAGACTTCAAAGTTTTCTGGATGGTATTTTGGACTCTTGATCAGGAAGGCTTTGAAGATCAACCATTTCAACTCCATCATTTTTCAGATAAAGAAACTGAGGCCCAGAGAGGATAAGAGACTTGCCAAAGATCATCAAGGATCAAACCCTGATGCTCTTATTCCAAAGCTAGTTCTCTTTCCACTGCATGTGGACTAGACAGAGTTGAACTTGAAAGGATGAGTAGAAATTCAAAAGGCAAAGACAGCAAGAAGGATTATTTCATGCACAGGGAACAGTGAGCCAAGGTATGGAGATCTTTGATGCATTATTAGGAATTAAGAATAGTGTGGATGGGGCATAGAGTGTATGAATGATATTAATATAGAAAGACTATAAAGGTAGATTGTGAAGGGCCTTAAATGTCAGGCAAGAGACTTAGTCTAGTTGAGAGGCAATAGAGAGCCAGCGACATGTCCACATTTAAGAATAAAGAAGGTTATTCTAGCATCTGTATGAAGGAAAAATTGGAAGGGGAAACAGAAAGATATATTGCAAAGCTAATGTGATAGTCCAAGTGAGTGGTGCTAACTAAGGCATGTTAATTTACAAACTGGGAAGGGGAATAAAAGAGAGGGGAGTCTTTGGAAGCCTGAGAAATATAGCGCTCACATAATTCTTATGTAATAAAAGAGAATAGAATGTAGAGTCAAAGCCCAGACTTTGAATCTTTGTTTTGCAACTTGACTGAATAGCTATGTGACCTTGATGAAATTACTTCACCTCATCTTTAAGTGAAGAGATGGAACTAAATGGTTTTAAAGGTCCTTTCCTAGTCCAAATCCTATGACCTTTTGAAGCTGGCCAGCTCTGGGGAAAACAAATAGTCTCCTGGTCATGAAAGGGTTACTTATGTGGGTACTCAGATTCCATACTCAAGCTGGATCTATTACTCATGTAACAGCAAAGAAAGTCACCCAAAATCTAATTTATTAGCAAACTCTTGGGAAGTAAGAAAAATTTAAACTAACAAAACTAAAATCTGCTTAAACACCATGAATGTATAGACCTAGTCATTTCAGGTTATCAAGTTTCAATTAATGCATACAGATCTAAAACCCACCAAGTAGCTGCATTGAACAGCTATATATCATTGACAAAGGCAATTCTAGGTGTTGTTTTATTAATATTTGATTAACGAATGTCATTTTTCTTAATCGGGAAAGACTTATGTTTGCCCCAGTTTACATATACACAGGTTGGCATCTATGGGCACGTGAATGTACACAGTTTATCCTCTAGGACAGCAGGGGGCAGTGATGCATCAACATAACTACAGCATATAGTTTTTCTCAGTGGTACTTCAGGTGATTGGTTCCAGTGTTTTGGGCACACCATAATGTATTAAGACTAGCAGTAAGAACAGATGACAAATGGATAAAAGTGCTCATAAAAGACAGGACTGAAGAATTGTTAGACACAGATTTTAAAAGCAGAGGAGAAAACAAAGTAGCACAAAAGGAATTAAAAATGGAAATGTAATAAGGAAATAAAAGGAAGAGATACCCTCTCTATCTCTTTTTTTTTAAGTAATAGAAGTAGAATAAAACTAAAGAAAAGCAGAAATGTATGAGGCTTGAGAGAAATCAGACCTCATAAAAAATATGGCCAGGAAAAGGAATCATATTGGGGACCCAAATATTAGGTCCTAAAATTACCCCCCACGCCGCAAAGAAATAGAATAATGCAACATCTTTGAAAGCATTGATGATTAATCTCATTATGTGTAGGACACAGTCCAGCTTTGACACAATGCTCAAATGAAAATGATATGTCAAATTAACCTAACATTCCCCAGGCTTCTAACGAGGACTTAGTTTATATTCCAGGAGATGCTTTATTCCCAGTACTCAGTTCCAAATATTGAGTAATTAGCTAGTTATATCACAGTGATATAAATGCCAGAAGTTATCAGACTTAAATGAATAGTGAATTTTGTGTTTTATTTTACAAAGAAGAAAAAAACCCTTAATTGAAACTGAGAAACAATGGAATCTCAAGATTAAGCATACATATCTCAGTTACTAAATCACAATGGATTGGTATTTTATGGCAGCTTGAAATGAGCCTTTGTTCTTGTATAGCGTAAGAAATAAGGAGGAGCATCCCAAGATAAACATTGTGGCATACTGCAGTTAGATTTAACCACCTTTCAGGAAGTGATTGAAACCATACTGAGCCTTCAAGAAAAAACATTGCAAAATACTTAAGTGGAACCTTGAATAGATTGCAAGAATATAATTTTTTTCCTGAGCTTTTAAAGAGAAGAACATAGCAGAGGGTACTAAATTAATGACTGACTTTATAGGATCTTTAGCATATTTGAATTTTTTTTTAATCGAGACAAATATTGTAAAGCAGAGGTGTCCAAATGAACATCTGTAGGGGCTAGAAAACTCCCCAAGTGCAACAAGAACCAGATCAAAATGTCATTGGGAAATGTTTAGCAAAATAAATAAAAATACAATAAAACATAGACAATGTTAATTTGTGGTTTTCTAAATCACATGGATCCCTTTCTATTTCAGTTTGACAATGCTTTTTATAAATGTGAACACAAATGTGCATTTATATATGTAAAGAATTAACTATTTCAAGATGTCTGTTCTCTTAATGTTTTACTAGAAAATTTTGTGATAGTGACTAAAAAGGTAACATCTGTGTTTCTTCATATATAACTTTTCTTGATTATTTCTAGAAAGGCAGACTAAACATACAATTCTGACATAATACAGCATCACATTTTCATTTCTGGTGACCTCAGAAGCCTGAACTAAATGAACAAATTCTCTGAAAAGGGCAGAACTCTCTGACCTCAAGAAAGACTGTAGGGAGGACTAGGATGATAATGGCTAACCATGTAAGAAAGAAAGCTAATTCTACATTCTTCAATGATATCCTGCCTTGGATATAAAGAGAATCAATTTCTTTTTTTCTACCACTGCAAAGCCATAATTCCATTTAAAAAAAATCTTCATGTTTTCACATTCTCCTATTTGTCTTAAAGCTGGTAATGCTGATGATATATTCCAGATGTACTTCTGCTTAATAAGAATTCCAGTTCGCAAACTGGCACTGATAGTGTACACCCTCCCTCAATCTGTTTCACATATGCAGAAAAGTGACAAAAAAAAACCCCAGACACCTTTTCAATACTGTATTTCTCAAATCAACTGACAATGTGTCTAAATTAGGTAGATCTTTGAGAGGTAAAGCCTATTTCCAAGTTCTGGTGCAGTATTACATGATAGGGGATGTATGATTATTTATTTTAAATGTAGACTCTGAGTTTCTGGCAATTGCCTGTGAACAATTCATGACTTATAAATCTGTATCATCAAAAGAACTGATTTCTTCACCTTTACTACAAGGATGTTCTCAGAGAAGGGATTCAGGCATTGAGATTTCTAATGATGTGAAGGGATGAGTTCGGTGCTGTAAATGACCAGGATGATCTCACTCAGATTATATTGGAGCATTAGGATAGAGATCTTTAAGACCGTTTTTGGCATATGTTTATGAACTGAAATATGAGAGCATTACAAAGTCAGAACCATTCCAGAAAATGGGTCACGCTTCTTGGAAATTGGTCAGCTCCTCAAAATTTACATAAGAATCTATTAATGGAATCTAGGTGACTCAAAAGTTTGCTCAAGGTTGAGCATCACTTGGCATTTCTGAGTTTTAACAGTTGACCCCCTGAGATTGTAACTTCCTCTATGAAGTATCACTAATAAATTCTGCTGTCTGCCCAGCACTAATTTGATCCCTCATTTTTCCTTTCCCCCATTGCTGTTTTTTCCCTGATCAAATCAGGAAAGTTCATCTTTCTTAAAAGTACAGTAGGGGAAAACCTAGACTAAAGCCATTATCCCTACCTTTTGGACTCTGGGTAGTGTACATTAATCAGGGAAAGAAATAAATACTATAAATATGAAACTGAATGCAGCAACAACATGGATAAATCTCATCTCCTCACTGCTCAGCAGCTGTGGTGATATCATAGCCCAATACCTCATATGGAATGATTTTATTTACTGAATCATATCACCAACAGAAACAAAGATTATTTTAACAAGAACAATGAAAGGACACTGACAAAGTAATTTAACAGTGACTAAGGAAAATCAAGCCAGAAAAAATAGAAGTTGATGAGTTATTTACTACTGCAATATTTATTTTATCAATAAAATTATCCCAAAAATATAAAAAGAGCATTAACTTATAATAGTATTTGGCTCCTTTGAAATCTTACTTTGTATATATGCCTTTGTTTCAGAATATGACCAGGACCAAAACAACTGAATGGGAAATTTTTTCTCAAAAACATGAAGGGATTAGTAATTATGAGATTGTCTGTCTTGACCAAATAGATGCCCTATTTACTTAACTAGTAGCACTTCTCTCCAAATATGACCTTTCTTTTTTTTCTTACATTTTTGTAGCAATTTATGGATTTTAAAATGCTTTCCCCTACAATATTAGAGCCAAACAACAATTTTATGTGATAGGAGGAAAGGTGTTGTTATTCTTTCCATTTTACAGATGAGAAAAGTGAGACTCCGAAAGCTTCCATGAATTTACTAAAAATAATCTACTAGAACTCAAGTCTCCAGACTTCCATTCACTCAATAGGCAAGGCTTTTTTAAGAACCTACTATATTAAACATTATGCTACGTGCTGGTGACAACAAAGACATAAATGAACCTATTGGGGAAATAGATGCATATGCATTTGTATATACACTCATAAATTGTACCCAAAATAAAGTAATTTAAGGGCCACTAGCAGTTGGTGAGAATCAAGAAAGGCTTCAGATAAGAGGTAACTTTTTAATAAAATTCATTTACATGACAGAGAAAGAATGATTTTTATAAGTCATTGAAAGAATATCCTAAAGCATAGATGTGACCATGCAATTATTCTCCTCAAGAATCTTCAATGGTTCCCTATTCCCTTCCATATAAAATTACAAACTCCTGTGTTTGGCATTTAAGGCCAATCTGGCTTTACACTATCTTTCCTGACTTAATTAATTTTTCTCCCCTTTCTGCACTCTATATTTGCAGCCAAACAACAAACCTATTGGTGCTGTTCAGTCATTTCAGTCATGTCTGATTCTTTGTGACTCCATTTGGGATCACTGGAGTGGTTTATCATTTCCTTCTCCATCTCATTTTATGGATGAGGAAACTGAGGCAAAGAGGTGTAAGTGACTTGCCCTGATGGCACAGCTAGTAAGTGTCTGAGACCAGATTTGACCTCAGGAAAATGAGTCTTCCTGAATCCTGGTGCAGGGTTCTATCCACTGCACAAAAGCAAGTACTATAGCAGGAAACTTTTGAGCTGAACTTTGAAGGAAAAGTGGGCTTCAGATAGAGGTAAGGAGAGAATGCATTACTGGTTCAAGTTTTTCCAGTATTCAGTCCATTCAAAGAGTTGAAAGATCAGTAGCTTCAAATGTTGGCAAGAATTCCTCCTTATACCATTTATCATAGAAGCTCATGAAAACACCTGACCTTTACTTGGCCCTGTACAACAATGCACTTTGCTTAGTGTCAAAAGGTTTGGCAGGATAATCTGTAACCCAAATGACAGCATCCAAGACCAGACTAGGGCTGTTCAGTTTGTAGTGTTCAAAAAGGGGCCCTGAAGAGAATACAGAGTTAGAAAGAGGTATAACAAAAAGAAGAATCTATTAAGCTCAGAATTTGCCTATCTTGCTTAAAAACCTTTTCCTTGCCTTCAATTGTTACAATTCCACATTCTACTTATCTAAGAACCTGAACAGAAAGATAGCACTTTATTAAATGAAGAAGGCAAGGGCCAGATGTGCTATCCATTCTATAGAGTCTTCAGTCACATCTGGAAAGGTTGCATAATTAATCTTGAGATTAAAACACAGAATTTTTTAAACTTTTGGAGATGAATGAAGAAGTAGAACTGAGGTCTGAGCACTTCATTGTCAATTTCATTCATGTAGAGACATTCCAGGATGGAGGCTTCTGCCCACTGATAAAAATCTACACCTGTTCTATAATTTAGAATATTAGTTCATTACCCAAGAATATTGAAGGATTGAGTGACATTTTCAGGGTCACACAGCTATTAATAATTACCAGAACCAAAACCTGAACCCAGGTCTTTCTGACTTCAAGATAAGACTTCTAGTCACTATACCAAGATTCTTCTCTCCCAATCTATTTTTGGTCATGTTAATTATTTCATTAAAGCATGCTTTCTCTCAGGTCATTTCAAATATATTTCCTGTTCCTAGCATAATTGCTTTTGACCTTAATTAAAGATATCAGTTAAGTAACTAATATTTATTTGTTTTCTAGTGATTGAGTAAAGTCCATTCTCTCCATTTTTCTCTCTCTGTCTTCCATGAAACTTGCTTGCTTGACTCCACTGGAATATTTTTTCTACTCCTCTTTCTCCTCTATAATTATATTACACATGCCTTCTTCTACCCTGCTTGGCCCTATGAAAAGGAAGTTGCACAATCTACCCCTCTAGGGTGCTTTCTTTCTGCTCCTATTCCACTAGAAGCAAAATTCAGTTCTTTATACCCAAAGCCACATTCAATCAAAAGAAAAAAAGTCCACTTTCTATTACTGGATAGGGCCACTTCAGGAGGGATTGGAGGAAAAAAAATTGCCTACTGTGCAGGCCAGTGCTGCTGAAAGCTGTGGCTGGTTGGTGGTACCTTCCAAAGCATATCAAGACATAATATATCCATGGTATTCTAAAGGAGCAACAGTATTTTAACCATCTCTTGAGTAAAGTGATATGATATAGGTAACAAGACAAATTTAAGGGAATAAATGTTTATTGGCATTTCTTTCAAAGAAGATTCTTGATCAGTGTTAGAACTGCCCGTG
Organism: Bettongia penicillata ogilbyi; assembly: GCA_023548195.1. Taxonomy (NCBI): domain Eukaryota; kingdom Metazoa; phylum Chordata; class Mammalia; order Diprotodontia; family Potoroidae; genus Bettongia; species Bettongia penicillata. Next base: position 3,223,469 of record JAJHZJ010000227.1, read on the forward strand.
GGGGTAAGAACAGAAAACTTCTCAATTCATCCTTCTCTCCAACTCAATACACAGACTTTCTTTGATAGATTCACAATTTCAAAAAAAATCCTCACAGATGCAGATCTCATCAACAACCCCCATTTCTGTTGCCCTTTTAGGTTTACAAAGCATTTTCATCAAAATATTCCAATAATTGATAATGTAGCTCTTAATATTCCCATTTTAGAGATGAATAGGCACAGAGGAGTGAGAGTATTTATGTAGGGTAACCCAACTAGGAGCGTCAGAGCCATCATTTAAAGTTCTGTCCTCTGATGCCAAAGGCTTGCTGCTGCACCATGCTGCCTCTAACTGGCATTTTGTGCCTTCTCATACTGGGTGATTCTTATCCATATTTTCCCATAAATGATAATAATGTTGTTATTATTATTGTTCCATCAATTCAGTGATGTCCAGCTCTTTGTGACCTCATTTGGTGTTTGCTTGGCAAAGATACCAGAGTGGTTTACCATTTCCTTCTCCAGCTCATCTTACAGATGAGAAAACTGAAGCAAACAAGGTTAAGTGACTTGCCCAGGGTTACACAGCTAGTAAGTGTCTGAGACCAGATTTGAACTCAGGAAAATGAGTTGTTCTGACTCTAGGTCTAGCACTATCCATTGCATCATTCCAATAACAATGCTAGTTGGCATTTATATTGGGATTTAAATATTTTCAAAATGTTTTGCATACATTATCTTATTTGAGATCAATGTGTTGAAAACTTTCCTTTCACTTGTTCCCGCACCTCCCCTCTTTACTCTCTGTCTACTCTTCCCTTTCTCCATCCCTCTCTCCCCTCCCAACCATTTCAGGACTATTCCTCTATTCTCTCATTCTTACTGTATGAACAACCTGCTTTTCTGGTTGTGCATTGCTTTTATACTGTGTCTCAAGTACAAATCATGACTGATAACATTAAAGTTCGAACCTGATGCTTCATATCATGGAGGTTATCCCTGGGTTCTCAAAGGCTATGAAAGTGTATCAGAATGTCTGTCATAGAGTACCAACATGGAAGGGCTATGTCTGGTGACAGGCTATTCTTGTGCTCTTCAAAGACCATATGAGTTAAGAATATAAAAAGGTTCATCACCAGAAGGTTGACCAATTGGTGATTTTTTTTTATTAGAATTATTTTTAATGTGGTTGACAACAGAAACCCAGGAAATGGGCAAAAATACAAAATGGCCCTTGGTGTCTTATGGCTTTTTTTAACTTTCACGGTGACCAGGTTGGAATCATAGAAAAGAGGAAAGAGAATGCTGTTAGAAAATCTATAAAGGAGAATTTATTATTACTGAAATTATCCAATCTCTGTCCAATGACTAATTAGTTGGAACACTAAGGGAGAAAGTCATCTATATGCCGTGATATTTATCAATGTGAATTAAACCAGAATGTTTACATAGGTATGTGCATTTAAGCACAAAAACAAAGTATTTTTCAAAGTATTTTAAGAAAGTTAGTTGTTTTTGTTTTTTTTTTAAAAAAAGCACATTGTATTATTATAATTGGGTCCTTTGACCCAGAACCCAAGTGTCAGAGAATCTTTAGAGTCTCTAGTTATTTAGTGCTAGATTCTAAACTCCCAAAAGAGGGTGTTCATTTGGCCCAGACCTTCATAAATTTCCCTGCCTAGTATAAACTGGACCTTTGACGAATCCTTACAATCAACTACTTCCCTTCGGTGAAACCTCCAACTCCTGCTTAACATTAAGTCAAATTGTGATCCAGTTTTAGCGTTGTGAGTTGAAATTAATTTCTCATGTGATTGATTTAACTCCACAGAAGAGGGAGGCAACTTGATATTTTTTTTAAGAAGTACCTTCCCCATCAAATCACTGATGCCTGAAATTCTATTAATGTTCATTACATTAGCAATAACATGAATGGATTTCAGTTCTTCCCTTGGGTTCAGGTTTGCTATGATGACACTGGATACTGATATGGGAGGGGGGTCATATATGAAGATGGAGGTAGTACCATGAAATGTAGGTGGGAAGTTCCCAGAAATTGGATTGGGAAGAAGATAAAATTTGATCTACCTAGTCATGCCTGAAACCAGCTCTGACTATAGACAGGCAGGAAGCTTGTTCTCTGTTCAACTACTCTTCATTGGAAGAATAACAGAAAGGCCAATGTTGGCTGGGACCCATTCTGGCAGGAAGCTGTGGCTAGGACTTAATCTCTCTTCTATATTATTCAAAACTGAATGAGAAAGAAGGATCTATTTCTGAACTGATATTTTAAAATCAAGCACAAGAGTTTTTCCATCCGTAGTAGGGGACATTGCTATAAATAACCTCATGCATATATATATATTTATATGTGCATACATATGAACAAACACATTTGTTGCACATGTCTCACCATCCCTTACCCCTGCACCACCCCAAACCACCAATCCCTATACATACAAATACATATGGTGGGAGTAAAAGCCCAGTAAAATCATGCTGATCCAGTACAAAGTGTTTGGGATTCATTCACAATCTGAATTAAATTATAATGAAGTCATCATCCCATTATGCTCTGCCCTTGTCAAACCATACCTGGAGTATTCTGTTCAATTCTGGGTTATATATTTTAGGAAGGTCATTGATAATGTGGAGAGCATGCACAAGAGGGTGACTAGAATGGTGAAGGGTCTTGAGATCTTGCTCTTTAAGAACTGATTGAAGAAAATTAATATATTTAGGAAGGAGAAAATAGACAAGTGAATAGACATAATAGCTACATTCAATCATGGGAGGGTTCTCATGTGGAAAAGTGATTACACTTTGTGGTATTGTCTCCCCATTCAAGGATCATTGTGGGGGTCATGAGGAAGGGGAACAGGTACAAGAAGCAGAAGAAAGGAGCAGAACAAGGATCAATACAAGGACATTGCAAAGGCAAATCTCAATTTGAATTGAGAAAATCTTTCCTAATAATTAATGCCATCCAAAAGTAAAATATGTTGCCTTAGAAGGTAGCAAGTTCCCTTCACTATAAGTTTTCAATCAAAGACTGGATCTATAGAAGAGATCACTTGGCAGGAACATTGTCAAGGAGATAGCTGTTGAAGTATGGGTTGGACTAGGATCGTGCAAATAAAAAAGGAACACTCAGACATAAACATACAATAACTATTTCAATGGGAAGAAATTAAGGAGGTGATCCACATGATCTCCTGGGTCTCCTCCAGCTCTGATTCTATAAAATGCTGTGTTGAATTCCTTTAAAAATCATGTCATTTTCCATAAATTAAACATGACACACCTGCAGCCTTCTGAACAGTCACCTAGTAAATCCTTTTTTCAGTAGCTTTCTAATAAATTTAAAATTAATGAGTATTTACACTTTACTATGTTTAGGTTTTCAAAGAACTTATTTTTTCAAACCTAATCAATGATACACTAGAACTTGGAGTAGAGCCCAGCCAAGAGAAAACAATTCAAGAGAATCCCACAAAAGCAAAGTGAAAACATGCTTTGGAACAGTTCCTAGAGGTGCAATCAGAAAAAAAGCTCCCCTTAGGCAGAAAACATAACCTATAACTAAAAATAAATGTCAGGAAATGTCTTTATTTAAGAGGCATCACTCGGAATGGGTGCAATAGTTTTAGCCAAATAGCAAAGTGATGCAATAGCATGAGCATTAGAACCAGAATCAGAGGAACAGGGTTCATATCCAGAACCTCCCATTCACTTCTCCTGTAATCTTTGACCAATCAAATCTGAGCCTCAGTTTCCCCATATGTAAAATAAGGGTATTCAACTAGATCATCTCTAAGACTTCTTCCAGTTCAAAAAGCTAGACTCCTATGATTTTATATATATATATATATTCAAACATTCTGAATTGGGGATTTAGTAGCTTCCTCTTCCCTCCCCTTGCATGATGACTTCATGATTAAATTTAATTCTTTTGCGTAGAACAGATACTGACTTCAAAGAAAAGAAACAGTGGACTGCAGAGGAATGGGAAAAGAAAGCCAAGATGAATGATGCATTTTTAAAAAGGCAAAAGAGCATAGAAAAATATCAGCATTTCTTACAGAAGCAATCACTGCAAATGTGTCTGTGAATTCAACTAGAGAAAGTAGTAAGTTAAGGAAACGGTAATACAAAAAAAAAGAGGGTTAACAGTGAAATTGGACTTTTCCAAGCCCAAAGAGCATAGTCCTAAGAGACTTGGAGTATAGAAATGTATTGATTTGGCAACCAAAATTTTGAAATGCCCAAAGAATTTTCTTACTTTGACCTTTATTTTAGCTCAATTTAGCCAGCTGGAAAGAATTTTCAAGTAGCATCCTGTTCAACCTTTCGAAATGAAGGATTTCCCTTTTAATTGGAAGGCCCCATTTCATCAAAGATGAAAACGATGTTTGGGGCTTGGAGACTCTCTGCAGAGCAGACATTCGAGGGATGTTGATCATAAACAAACAGGCGCCAGATAATGTATTTCAGCCATCAGAGACTGGAAACATGCATACCTATGGAGAAGGAAGAATGATAAAACTATATCCAGGTAGTTTGCTGAATGCTTTCTAATAAAAGTTGTCAGGTGTAATATTGCTAGACTCTCATCCCCTGACAGGACTAGTGTGTAAGAAAGAACAAAGCAAGAAAGATTTGGTTTAGAATCAATGATGGATGACATTTAAAATTTTGAGTTGCAAAAAAAGGACTAGAAATTTGATACAAGCAAATGAACTTTGGTAAATTTCTTAGAATCCTTGTATTTTGGGAAATGTATGCTATCCTACTCCCAAGGCATAACTAGGAAAGGTAAATGAATGGAAAAATTCTTAGAATCATGGTGTATCATATTTGGGGTCTATAAGTGTTCTCAAAGGTGATCTAGTCTGATGTTTCTCATTTTTACAGATGAGGAAACTGAAACCCAGAGAGGTTAATTGATTGGTCAAAGTCAGATAGGGAGTAAATGGCAAAGCATATGGTTCAAGCATATTTTCCTCCTCCAAATCTAGCACTCATTCCTCTGTGCCAATAGATCTTACATTTGTGCTGTCCCTTGTCAGATAAGACACTGAGTGGTTGGTGGTAACAATGTCAGTGTTAAATGAACCTGAATGGAAATTATAAGATAGGCAATGTGGGTGGCACACTATAAGTCTTATGAAAAAAAAGTTTCAGATTTTTCAAGTGAGGTCAACTAATTGTCATTTCAACATTTTTGCATCATGTTAGAGTATAATTTTATAATAGCTTGCATTTATGTAGCCCTTTCTTCACAATGCAAGGTAAGACTGTAAGCATTATTATTCCCATTTCGTAGGTAAAGGGACTGAATCAGAGAAAGCGTATTTGTCTGCATTCAGATGGGAAGGGAAAGGAAGAAGCATTTATTAAGAAACTACTATGTGCCAGGCATTGTGCTAAGTATTTTGTGAATATAATCTTAATTAATTCTCATAATAATACTTTGGGGTAAGTGCTACTAAGATCCCCATTTTATAATGAGGAAACTGAGGTTGACCAAAATTAAGTGACTTTACCAGAGCCGCACATCTAGTAACTGTCTAAGGCCATATTTGAACTTAGGTCATCCTGACTGCAAGCCCAGTGTTCTATCCACTGTACTACCTAGATACACTCCCTCCAAAGTAGCAAATTTTCCACTATTTAACTTTGATTTTTTGATAATAGGAGTTAAGAAAAATGTTATTCAACTTTTAGGCATTTAAATTGTCACGCTAGATTTTTTTTAAAGAAGCATAAGATAATAAACATTTAGCATAAAAATTCTGCAGACTTTCTTACCAAAAAAATAAGATGTTAATCAATTACTGGTAACTTCAAGGAAAGTGACTAGGTATTTTAAAAGAAAATTCCACTTAATTAATTATCACAATAATTAACATTTTGAGTAGATTGTCATCCTACTGAGGATGTTAAGTGCCATTTCAAGGACTGGTCCCTGTAACATGTATTTAGAACTATCTTTACTTCTTATGTATATATTTTAAATGTTTAGATGAGCTCCCTTACTTTGAAGATATATGCAGATAATTGTTACAGATTGGTTTTGGACCTTGAAAATTACAAACAGATAGGTATGTAGGTAGATAGATGGATGTGAAAGAAAGAAAGAAAGAAAGAAAGAAAGAAAGAAAGAAAGAAAGAAAGAAAGAAAGAAAGAAAGAAAGAAAGAAAGAAAGAAAGAAAGGAAGGAAGGAAGGAAGGAAGGAAGGAAGGAAGGAAGGAAGGAAGGAAGGAAGGAAGGAAGGAAGGAAGGAAGGAAGGAGTTGATAGAGAGATGAGACAGCAGATAGAACAAGCATTTATTAAGCACTTATTATGTGCCAGGTACTGTGCTAAGCTCTAGAGATACAAATATAAACAAGAAAGATATTTACTGCCCTCAATGGGGCTTACATTTTAGGGGGAGAAGATAACACACATAAAGGGGAATTAGAGAATGGGGGAATGGAAACGCAGCATGACATGAAAATGGCCGGCAAGTGCTGTGGAACCAAGATAAGGTCAAAGCTAGAATATCAGAGCCTGGCATCAAAAAATATTATATTCCAATTCTAAGAAGCCTAATTTCTTCTTCATTGCAAGGCCAATCTAGACCTTAGTGCCAAGTTTAATTCTTATGATAAAAACTTTATTACCATAAATGTGAACATGATATGGATGAAATTTATTGATAAAATGTTGTGACCAACTCCTAATTTCAAATGGAAATTCAGAATGAATTTATATAGTTTTACAATGGAGACTATTGCTCAAAATCTCAAGAATTGAGTCAGAACATATTCATGTCTTGTTAAAGAAATTGCATATCAAAATATAAATCTTCATCACAAAATCTAATATTATGATTTATCTTAGAAAAAACAAATTTAATAAAGTCTAGTAGGAAAAGGATCATTAACATTCTGAGGATCTTTGCGCACTAGAGGGCAAGCTCATAAACTTGTCCTCATTGTCACTCACAGATGAGGACTTTTTTCTGGTATTCAAATTGCCTCCCCATATAAGGTAGAATTATCACCATTAATGTCTGAGGATGATGGATTGGGTCATGGTCAGTCATTTTCCAATGGATCCTTCACACAGCTGTGGGAAAGAATACTGGATTTGGAATCAGAGTAACTATATTTGAATTCTGGCTCTGCCACTTATCACCGATATGACTCTAGACAAGTAACTCTATTTTTCTGGGCCTTAGTTTTCTTATCTGTAAAATGAGAAAGCCAGATTTGATGACCCCCAAGGTCCTTTCTAGTTCTATATCTATGATCTTGTGAACTGGAGTATAATTCTTCTTCATTTCCACTTCATAATATCCCTGGGTTTCTTTAAAGCAAAATCTCAGATGTCATCTCCTATATGAAACTATCCCTGATTTTCCCATTATTAGTTCTCTTTCTTCTCTATTAAAAAAAAGAATATGTATGCATTTTCCAAAGTCCAGGAATTTTATGCCTGCTCATATAGCCTGGGGTCATATCCAGTCTCATGTTACATACATAAATTATATTTACCTGTGTATATTTTATATCTCTCCAGTAAAATGTGATGTCCTTGAGAGCAGACACTATTTCCTTTTTGTCTCTGAATTCCTAATTTTTACTCTGTGGTGCCCTGCATATTGTAGAATTTAAGACAATTTGTTCAACTGAATTTGAGTCATAACACCTGAGCCTCAGTCTTAGACTTGACTTTTGAAAGAGAGAAGACACAGACAAAGACTAGAGGAAAACCATAACTTTGAATCCCAGTTAGAAGAAGGGTTACACACAGACTCAGATGAGGCTCCCCAGAGGGGTAGCCTGCACATCTGGATCCTTAAGCAGCTGCATTTTTCAGCTCTCCAGTTCCTCTTCTTTCTCTGTATGAGTGTGCTCTCCCTTATAAAGACTAAGTCCAAAGATGTGGCTCAAGGGTATAATTAGCCATGAATCAATCAATCATCCTGGAATATGATGTGAATGGAAATGGTTGTGCCTTGTATAAGGAGACATCTTCAGTGGTAGAACAAACTTAGGACAATGCCTAGGCACATAGCCCAGAGAGTCAAAAAAAAAGAAAGAAAGAAAAAATAAAAACATTCTAATTCTAAATGAATAAGCATATTATAGGAGAAATAAAGCTGCATCTGGAGTCAGAAGACCTGGTTTCAAGTCTTAACTCTACCTCACTTACTACCCTGTGACCTTGGCAAGGTCAGACATAGGATTATATATTTAGAGCTGGAAATTCATTTAGTTCAAGCCCTTTATTTTATGGAAGAAGAAAGTAACACAAAGTGAAGTGTCTCTCTCAAGGTCTCACAGATGGTAACAAGTAGAGTGGAGATTCGAACCTAAGTCCCTTGACTCAGAATCCAACCCTTTCCACTATAAAATACTGAAGACCTCACTGGAGCTCGGTTTTATCATGTATAGAATAAAATGGTAGCCTTTAATAACTGCAAAAGATAACTGCAAAAAAACTGCTTCCAAGGAACTTATGTGAAAGAATTATAAAATTAAATACTAAGCAAAAATTTTTTTCAACTTATGTTAACATTGTACAGAAATCTATAAAGAAGGGCAGTTAGCTAGGTGGTGCAGTGAATAGAATGCTGGACATTCCAGTAGCTAGGGCAGAGACAACAGAAGACTCATTCTCCTAAATTCAAATCTGGCCTCAGATGCTTAGTAGCCATGTGACTCTGGACAAGTCACTTAACCCTGTTTGCATCAGTTCCTCATCTGTCAAATGAGCTGGAGAAGGAAATGGCAGACCACTCCAGTATTTTTGCCAAGAAAATCCCAAATGAGATCACAAAGAGTCGGACATGACTGAATCAACTGTACAAATCTATAAAGTGTTGGATATCCTCCCAATCCATGGAGGATAGATTTTACAGATTCCCTGGAACAGGAAAAAAAAATTATTATATTTTTTCCCAAATGCAAAAGGCTTCCCTTAACTGTGCCCTTCCTCTCTCAAACTGTCCCTTTTTCAAGACAATTTTGTTTGCAGAAGGAAGAAAACCGTATTAATGTCTTCAATACCTGTTAATGTCACTTTTAAGGGCAACATAACTAGTGAAGCATAGAGATTCAGAGCTACAAGGGATCTTAGAGAACAATCTAGTCCGAAGCTTTCATTTTTACAAAAGAAATGGATACTTAGATCCAAAACACTCACTGAAAGTCTTGAGACAGTAAGATGCAGAGGTAGAATTCCACTGAAAGTCTTATGACTCTAAAACTACCCCTTTTTCCCAATCATGCCACTACACCATACTGTTCCCTAAAGTGACACATTTTTCTATGATTCATTCTTAATTCAGGGTCCAAGACTCTCATTCCCACTTTGTCTCCAATGAATCCCTTATGCAGGGGTTTGTCTGAATATGGCTAGTTTCCTTACTGTGCCTGCTCACCCAACTCTATCTGTGTTTTTGCATATGGGATGTCATCCAATATTCCTTTGGCTACTTCAAATCCTACACTTCCTCCCAGACTCAGCTTCAGTCCGACTTCCTCCAAGAAGCCTTATATGACTACCATCACCACAAATGACCCTTCACTTCTCTGAACTCCTCCAGAATTAATAATCTATACCACAGGTGCCAAACTCATGTCCCATGGGCCATCTTCCCACAACATTCCCAAGAGCAGCCTGAAAAAAATCAAAATGCAATTGAGAAATTTTTTAACAAAGTAAATAAACATAAAACATAAATAGGGTTAATTAGTGATTTTTCTAAGTCATTATATAGAAACCAGGATTCATTTCTATTTGAGTTTGGCGCTATTGTTCTATACTATGTAGTTCTGTATTTCCTTGCTTCGTCTAGTTTCCCCCTACCAGATTATCATTCCTTAAAGACAAGGATCATGTATTCACTTCTTTTAAACACACACACACACACACACACACACACACACATTAGCACAATTAAAAATTTGTTGGTTTCTCTGGAGAACATTTCTGCTTTTACATCTCAAATTTAAACTCATGGAGCTAAAATCAGAGAAGTCTTGCCTTTAAAATTCCCATGAGGATTATGCAAAACATATTACTTTTGAGTCCAACACTTCTCTCTCTCCCTCCCCCTCTCCCTCTTTTAGTGTCCAGTTATTTGCTCATAATCCTATGAGTGAAATTACTTTTCTGTGTATAACTAAAACTGGCCCTGAGGTTAAATAATTAATAGGCATGAGAATGTAAGTTCCTTGAGGTCAGAGACTGTTTCATTTTTGCCTTTGCAAAACCAGTGCTTGCATAATAGGCGTTTGTTGAATGCTGACTATATCGAGTACAAATTGCAAGAGCAGCTAGTGATGACTGGCTTCTTATACACTGAGTTGGAGAATAACCTGCCCTGTTTGAAGCAACTATTCCAATTAATTGTGTTAACACCTTAGATGTGGGGAAGTCCTTAGGTAAAATAATTGGAGAAGCAGTTATTTGTTTTGCTTTTTCTTAAATTCAATTCAAAAAGTGCCAGACACTACACTAGGCACTGGAGTTATTTAAAAAAAAATCCTCAAAAAAACAAAAAAGGGAACCAAGTCACTGCCTTTAAGGAGCTAAGTTCTACTTGGAGATAACAACATGTACTGTTATATATAGATAAGTAAATACAAACTACAGACAAGGTAATGGGGGGAGGTGTTGCTAATTGCCTGGGAGAATTAGAAAAAGCTTCGAGGTAATACTAGCTGAAAATTGAAGAGAATGAGAGAAGTTTAAAGAAGAGAAAGAGAGAAGTGAAGAGGAAAAGCATTCTAGGCATGGGGCACAGCCTGTCCAAAAGCTTGGGGAGAAGAAATGAACTGGGGGACAGAGGGCAAAGCATTTAGTGGTCTCTTTTGACTAGAATGCCTAGTAGTATCTGAAAGGGAGTCATGTAAATCAACCTTCACATATAGTTTGGAACCAGATTGTGAAGGACATTTATATGTCCTTTTTATATGCAATATTTTATCTTATCCTAAAGGCAATAGTGAGCCATTGAAATCAAATTGGTTAGGAGCAAATGCCAAATCTTTCAGAAAGTCCTCCCTGATCCTCCTCTTTTTGGTCTATTTCTCTTACCCTGAGAATGCATATAGATGCATTATGTACTTCTGGTAGATTTATGGGTTTATTTGGGGTTTTTTGCAATACCCTTTCTAATTATCTTATCTCCCTACTAGACTATAAGCTCCAAGAGAACAGTCATGTCTAAGCTACACTTTGTATCTCTCCTGGTGCCTGATATCATGCCATACACTCAGTAGACCCTTAATAAAACTTAGTTGAATTGAATTCCACAACATAATAATATAGCTGAGAAGAGAATCTGGCATCGTTGACTCTCAGCTGTATGATCAAACTACTAGGTCAGGCTGCCCTATGTTTTTTTTAGTCCACAGTCTTTAAATATGTATCTGCACAATGGATTATAACCGCTAAAGAGACACAACCACAGTTATAACCCTTGGTTATAAATTTTCTCCATAGGGGCCTTACTGAAAGGAAGAAGGAAAGAGAGACAGAAACAGAGAGAAGCAGAGACAGAGAGAGTAGGAGGAGGAGGAGAAGAAGAAGGAAGGAAGGAAGGAAGGAAGGAAGGAAGGAAGGAAGGAAGGAAGGAAGGAAGGAAGGAAGGAAGGAAGGAAGGAAGGAAGGAAGGAAGGGAAAGAAGGAAGGAAGGAAATTTTCCTACACGTATACAGTAAGCTCATGGCTACAGCAACAGAAAGTAAGAAAAGCAGTTCCAAATCACAGTCGAAGGCCATATGCTAAACCCTCCTCCTACTTTGTACTGTGTGGGCATTTCAGGAAAGGACTGTAGGCCTGGGATATGATATTACTGGTAACAGTGAAGAGAGAAGACTTAGCAGCACATTTTGGCTTTTTAACGAAGCCAGCTTTAATTGGTTTGAGTCACAGATTTGATACTGTTTACTCGCTGGGATTTCTGGCATGTGGAATATATTTTGAGTTTGGGGATTTTTTTTTTTTTTTTTTTGGAGCAAAATAGATGTTTCCCAATTTACTTCAGAAATGGCTAAAGCTCCAAGGCTCCTCCTAGTGGTAGCCAGCAAAAGTTCAGTCACAGAAATAATCCAGTTATGTCACAGTTTTAACACAAATATTTCTAAACATAAAGAAAAAAGATTAATATGTATTCATAATTCTAGGTCATTCTCAATAAATGAACCAGATGACTTTAAAGAGAGCACAGATCCTTTTTCTACAAAAATTAGCTACTTTCTAACACATCTGGACTGGAATTCAGATCAAATGAAAAGTTTACATTATATAAATACTTGCTATTAATCACCAGGAAACTAACCAAGTGCCACTTTTCCCTTGCTGGTTCTTTTCCCTCATTTGGGTTTTTTGTACCATATGTAGGTCTCAGAGTGGTGGAATGGGGGAAAGAAGGACATAGAGTGAACTTCTCATTACACTTTATTTCATCCATTCATTGGAAAAAATATATCGTCTACTGTATGCAAGGAATTAATTATTTCAGGATCTGAGGGAAATAACATAGTTAAGCTAAGAGCAGGTCCTTGATACATCTAGTTTAATATCTAGTAGGGGGAAAAGGCATGCAGATAATTCTTATCAAAGCATTGTATATGTATTGTCAGACACATCAAAAGGTACAATGTCATAACTTAGTTCCCATACCAAATGTGTCTATTCAGAACTCTCATAGTTTTTAAAGTGATATTTTGAAAGTTGCGTCTCCAATACTGGTAAACAAAAAACATACTTTACTTTCTTTGGTAAAGAATGTCTGTTTCTCATGGCATTAACATTATTATAATTAATTATGCAACCCTGTGATATAAAATAATTCATGTGAAGATATAGTGTGGTGTGTATGAGTGTTTTTGTAGTTAAAGGACAGCACCATATTCTGAAAGATTTCATTCATTTTCAAGGAGAGTCTTTTTTTTGCCTTGGGCTGCTGTGTCCTATTATGTTGGATTACAACTCCAATCTAAGCCAGTAGAGTATAAACCCCTTGAGATCAAGAACTGTTTTGGATTTTTTGACCTTTGCATCTCCAGGGCCTCACACAGGGCCTGTCACATGGTAAGAACATAATAAATAATTTTAGAATCTAATTCAATCTTAGATAATGGAGAAAGGTTGGTCCCTGAAGTACTGTTTTAAAAACTAAGTCTGAAAAAAAATCCCTTTCACTGAAGACACGATCAGATCTTATCTCAGTATTAAGGGGAGTTCCCCTTTTATGGGATTTTTTGCTCAAACTCCACCCTATTGCTGGAAAACCAAGGCAAAAATGAACATCATCTCAATTGCCAGAGGACCCCACACCCCTAGCTCTGGCACAACAACAACGACATACAACAACATTTCACAGTTACTGGAATAACACATACATACAAATAATGCTTTAACAAAGAATGGAGTGCCTATATAGTACAAAACTATAAAAAATGTTTAGAAATATCCCCTGTTTACCATATCAATGAAGCCTCACCATATCAATAAACAATAAAGATGCTCCCTTTTTACTGTATATTAATATGGGCTAACAACCAATTACATGTGATGTTTAATATACTACATCCATATTTCTACTCTTAGTTACTTTTATTTGATTTTATATTCTTGAATGTATCAATGCAAAAGGGCATTCAGTAATTCCCCCAACTAATGCATGGGTCATTAGGAAAAAAAATGTCCAATTTCTATATTGTGCAATAGCAGTCTGCTGAACAATAAATTTACCCAATGAGCTAGTTTCCTGTTACTTTAATTCAGCCCCTTCTTTCCCCCACCTCCCAGACTAAATAGTTATTCCTTGGATAATAGAGCAATAATGCTGAGTTTCAGGCAACTTCCAAAAATGTATCTGCCTGTCTTAAAGAATAATCATATCAGTTTGCTAATAAGCAGAAATCCATTACATGTCGAGTATGTTGTCACAAGTGGCTAAGAAAAATATAAATCAATCTGTGAGCAAAGAAGGAAAAAAGTATATTTCTAAGGCTTCCAAAATATGATGGTTGGGCTCACAGCTGTAAGATGTTGGACTATCATCAAGAGAACAATGTCAAACACTGAACTTCTGGATGATTTCCATCAAAATAACATTTCTTTTGGGGTCAATAGTTTTTACAGAACTTTGGAATAAGATTTTCACTGACATTTTTTCTTCCTCTAGAGTTGAACTTGAACACCTCCAAAAAGTTCCTCAGAATGGAAATGTAAGGAACTTAGCCCTTTCAGCCTTCTAAAAACAGACTCCACAATAAAATATCCATCTTTTGATTAGACCACAGTTGGGTGCAGCTTAGACTGTGGTGTGGTCCAAGTAATTCTGAAGTTCTGGGAAAGCAAAAGTTGTTCATTTCGCCACATCTGATTCCTAAGTTCAATTCAATCGAATAAATATTTATTAAATACCTACTATGTGCCAGAACTGATACAAAGGCAGAAACAAAGCACTTATTGCCCTCAAGGAGTTTATGTTTGATTGTTAATGTTTAGAAAATCGTCCTAAATGTGAAGCCCTCATAGGATTTAGAGCTTGAAAGACATTAATTGGTCATCAAGTCCAAACTACTTTTATCATAAAGTACTACCAGAAAGACTGTACGACTTGTCCAGGATCACTTGGCCACAAATTAGAGAACTAGGATTCAAGCCTAGGTCTTTTCACTCCAAGTTCAGTTTTCTTTCCACTATACCTGAAGTATTAAAACATACTATTTATCTAAAAGAGTCTTTAGTATTTCCAACCTCTAAAACTGACCATATGTTCAGAAAAATCTTATATCTATGTAACCTGTTCACATTAACTGAATTTAATCATGAAGGCTTCTCAATAATCTCTCTTTGGCCCACATCCCCACCCAGCATTTTCCCCTGGAAACAGAATCTGGATGCTGTCTGGGTCTTTAGGGACAGAGAGAAAGAAATGCCCTCAGATTCCATGTAAACACTCAGGTTAACAAAATCACAAATATTATTGTAGTTATAATAATATAGCTGGCATTTATGAAGACTTTCAAGATTTGTAAAGCCCCTTATGTATTTATTTTAAGACTTCCTTTCACCCAACAGAAAATATAAAGGATTAATTCCTGAACCTACAAATAGTCAAGCCTTCCTTTTCCAGTTGTCTTCAGCCTTCCATAGAGACTTATAGTCTTCCAGACACATGGTGCTGCCCCAGGAGATCTTTCTGCAAGGGGAAAGAACTCCATGTCACTAGAGAATTGGACCTGTGCTCTGAACCTATGCTCTAGCATGGCTCACATGACTCATTCAAATACTTTCAGTCATTTGAATATGCCTTCCAATATGCTGGTCACCACCCATCTGTGCCTGCCCATCTTTCATGGTTCTTGCTGGTATCCTCCCAACCTACTAGAGGCCTTTCTTGATTTCTCCACATATGGGGCGAGTAACAACAGAACACTTGAGCTATCTATCTGTCCTCTCTCACTCTTTACATATGACTAGCACATCTTCTTTTCCATCATACATTTCCCTGATAGTATAATTAACTTCTACTTTTCTTTGAAGTTTTCCATTGGTTGTATGTTACAGTCTGCTTTCACCCATGTGTATCTCTATTGCCTTATGTAAGCTATTCACTTCCAGTTTCTCAGAAAAATGTTGTCTCAGCCATATGTAACAATTATTCACAAAAACAATCAAAAGTCAGTCTGTTTTGTGCCTCATCATCATGTCCCTATGTCCCTTTTGCCCAGTGATTCTGATTTCCATGGCTTCTTCCTTCAGTGTTTGCTTAATCCAGAAATTTATCTTCCTTGGAGAGGAGAAGGAAGGGGAAAAGGAGACAGAAGAGAGAGAATGATCTGAGTTACCCAGCTAGCTGAGTCCCCGCTCAGGCAGCTGGGTCTCTTCACAGATTGCATTTGTCCTTCATCTTTGAAGAAGACTATGACATCAGAGAAGTGACGATGACTTGCACTTGACTTTGTTTTTAGTGAGGGAGAGTTGTTACTGGGTGGGGATGTGGGCCAAAGAGAGATTACTGAGAAGCCTTCATGATTAAATTCAGTTAATGTGAACAGGTTATATAAATATAAGATTTTTCTGAACATATGGTCAGTTTTAGTGGTTGGAAATACTAAAGATCCTTTTAGATAAATAGTATGTTTTAATACTTCCGGTATAGTGGAAAGAAAACTGAATCTGGAGTGAAAAGACCTAGACTTGAATCCTAGTTCTCTAATTTGTTGCCAAGTGATCCTGGACAAGTCATGCAATCTTTCTGGTAGTACCCTATGATATAAGTAGTTAGGACTTGATGACCAATTAATGTCTTTCAAGCTCTAAATCCTATGAGGACTTCACATTCAGAAGGACTTTCTAAACACTCACTTTCTCCTCCTGAGTCATCTGGATCCAGCGACCAGATAGTCATCAGGATGATTGAAGACAGCCCAGGATGCAATGGGAGACATTGGCCTTTTTTCTCTGATGTCATGGTCTTCTTTGAAAATGAAGGATGAACACAATCCAGGAACGCCTCCATTTCTCTACTGTTGTTCACCTACCCCTCGGAACTTCTATTATTATATAGCTCCTGGCTTGACTCAGCAATGATGAGTTATACACTGTAATCCCTGTGGCCGTGTCAGGAATAAAAGGACTATGTACTTAGTTATTCATTCATCTCTCCAGGGAAAAAAGCCCTATTTCTAGTCTTTCTTCTTTTCCACTTCTTTTATCTATAGCCCTCTTGAGTTCTTGTGCCCCACTACCAAGAGTGCAAAGCTTAAACTCAAGTGTGAACTAGTCATAAATATGAGTCAGTATCTAAACAAAGGCCACATCAGACATTTTCCTGTATCTAGGGGCTTCGCACTTCATGAAAGAGATACTTCCTGAGGTTTAATTAAATGTTAAGAACATTTTACAGCCTATTGGGCAACAACGGTGAACAATGTACTGGTTTCCTATTAGTTGTTTATGTAAGATACTTTTACATTATTAGACTCAACAATTTTTGTAATTTAAAAAGAGTGGTAAAGTTGATATTCAATAAGCAGAAAAGTTCTAATGCAGTAAGACAGGGAAAGCAGTGTGACTTGGTTTTCTTTAAGGTCACTAGTCAGTTATAGCCTTAAAATCACTGATAAATATAACACCCTTGCTGGAATAAGTTTTAATAAAGAATGTAGTATATCCTGGAATGTAGTATATCCCTGAAACCACTAAGGAAAAGTGAGTCATCATCATTATAAGTCATAAAGTTAGGGAGAGAAGTCTGGTTTAAAGTTGATTTAGTATAGAAAATATATAAAGATAGCAGCGTACACAATATTAACATTGCTGACTCAGACTCATCAACTAACTCAGAGACCACAGAGGCAAGATCATTTGACATTTTCCAAGTATATACTAATATTTCATTTTTATAACATGCTTGTGTTGCTGCTATGCACCAATACTTGTCAAAATATTTGAAACAATGACTTCATGTAGAAAAAACTAAATTTAAAAAATTTAAAAGTTGCTATAATTTTTAAGTATTTTATTTTTATCTTTAGTTTTTCACCTTTATGTTCATTTCTCTCCCTCCTTCCCAATCCATTCCTTGTAAAAAAGAATAAAAAAGGAGAAAAAGCAGTTTGGCAAAACTAACCCTAGCATCAGTATATACAATGACAGTATATGCAATGTTCCACTTCAATTGTCCCCTACCTCATGCTATGATTTTTTTTTTACTCTCAAGAGCTCAGAAAATATATTTATTTAGTTTAGAAAGCTCTCATAATCTCTATTATTGGTACCTGTTTATTTTTATTTCAAAAATTTTCTATATAATAATAAATTCAGTTAAGTGGAAAAAATCTGTTATGTTGAGTGTTCTACAGCCCATAAAAAATATTAGGTGATGTCTAATCTCACTAAAAAGAATTAAATAAACTCTGGGCCAGCTTGATTTTGGTTACACCAAAGTGTAACAATCTTAGGCCACGTAATATTTGATAAAAGGAAGCTTATTTAACAATAACATGGAAAGAATATTCATCAAAAATACAGCAAAGATACAGCATTGATTTAAGTGGACATAGCTCCCTGGTAGCCATAGTGGCCTCACTGGTATCTGATCAGTGCATTTGAGGCGTCCCCTATTCCTCAAGTGCTAGAAACTACATGAAGTATTTGAGTCTTAATGCCCTGGATTAATGAAGCATAGAGGATGGTTTTATAAGATTTAGGGTAAAACTACTCTAGCTTATATGGGTTAATGAAGTATGGAGGACAGTTTCATTAAGATTTAGGAGGAAACTACTATATGGCAGGGACTTTAGTAGAAGTTATTCTGTATTTGTTTTCCATATATTTTATATTTATTTCTCTGTGTACATGTTGTATTTCCTTCCTCAGTAGAATATAAGGTCCCTGAGAGCAGGGATTATTTCTTTTTTTCTTTCTTTGTACATGACAATAATAACTCTCAATTACATTACACTTTCAGGTTTTAAAAATGCTTTTTTCACAGCAACCTTGTGAGGTAGTTAATGACAGTCACTATTGCCTGCATTTTATTGATGAGGAAATGAGATCAGAGAGAGCAAGTGACTTTTCCTAAAGTCATATGGCTAGTAAGTCTCAGTCAAAACTAAACTTTGGCCCTGTTAACATCACACTGCATAAAATCTAAAATCCTAGTTATATAAGTCAAGGCTTCAGCCTAGCTCTCCAACCTCTTGTTCTACAATAGTGAATCCACTAGTCAAAATACATCTTTCCAGTGCATACACATCTCTACTCATAAAATTTGCTCATGGAATTACAGTGCCAATGGAATATTCACAGCACCTATGGCAGCCATGTGTGTGTATGCAGGCACAAAATACAGCAGACTCTCCACATGGAAGACAGAACCAAAACATTTATTCAGACATCAGAAAGCCCATTCCCAATACCAGAAAGCCATATCCATCATAGTATCAAAGAAATATATACACAATATCAATGCAGACTACTCCACCAGCCCCAAGCTTTCCCCCTGCTAGGCTTCTCACAAACCAGTTCCATTAAACAAATCACAAACAGACTCCCACTCACACTAGTTGCTGCCTTTCCCAGCTCTGATTGCTCTCTGACTAACTTCCTCTCAGCTCTGTTCCAGCTCCACCCCTGCCTGTTCCATGTGACTAAGACTCATGTGACATGGTCCTACTAATGGTTGGGAAAGTTTTTCCCATTAAGGAACAAAATTACATTAACAATAAGCAAAAATGCATTATCAATATAGGAATTCCCTCTGGCAATAATGCCTTTCTTTTCCACTTCTCTGACTGTTATCCGTTCTTTAGACACTAGTTTAAGTACAAAATTCTCCATGAAACCATGTATCTTTACATACTCCAGTCTATAGTAACATTTCCCTCTTCTGAATCTTTACAGCATAAAAGTTCCATATCATTGCTTTGTGTCCTTTCACCAAGCTGCTTCTTTTAGGCCAAGGAACATATCTTATACCTCTTTATTCTCCTCTACCCAAAACACCCTCCCCCTCAGTGCTTTGCATATAGTATGAACTCAATCAAGGTTTGTTGACTGATAACAGAAAGATGAGTCTGTGGCATACATTTTGACTGTTCCTGCAGGAGGAGAATTAAGGACTGTTGAAAATACCATAAATGGAGAAGTGTTAACTCCAGTAAAAATGATACATTAAGTAATGTCAACATTAAGTCTTTAGATTATATAATAAAATATATGTATACCTGGATTCACCAGTATTTCTACTTTCAACACTTAGCATACAAATGAATTCTTATTTAGAGTTATGCATTATATATACATGTAACAAACAAGTTGGAAAATATAATTTGTAAATAGTATTTAAATATACTTTTAAGAAACAGAATAATAATTTTCACTCAGAATTGGCAAACAAATGCCTATATTTGGTAAGAAGTATATTTTTGTAAAGAACAACTATGTTCATTCCCCAATTGATAAATGGTCAAAGGATATGAACAGGCAATTTTCAGGGAAGAAATTAAAGATATCTATAGTCATATGAAAAAGTGCTCTAAATCATATTGATTAGAGAGATGCAAATCAAAACAACTCTGAGGTACCACATCACACCTATAAGATTGGCAAACATAATAGAACAAGAAAATGATAAATGCTGGAGAGGATGTGGGAGAGTTGGAACACTAATTCATTGTTGGTGGAGCTGTGAGCTCATCCAACCCTTCTGGAGAACGGTTTGGAACTATGCCCAAAGGGCTACAAAAATGTGCATACCCTTTGACCCAGCAATATCGCTACTAGGACTGTATCCCCAAGAGATTATAAAAATGGGAAGGGGTCCCACGTGTACAAAAATATTTATAGCAGCACTCTTTGTGGTAGCCAAAAACTGGAACTCAAGGGGATGCCCATCAATTGGGGAATGGCTGAATAAATTATGGTATATGAATGTAACAGAGTACTATTGCGCCATAAGAAATGATGAACAAGAAGACTTCAAGGAGGCTGGAAGGACCTATATGATCTGATGCTGAGCGAAAGGAGCAGAACCAGGAGAACTTTGTGCACAGTAATGACCACAGTGTGAGAGAGTTTTTTCTGGTAGACTTGGAACTTTGTAATAACACAAGAACTTACTGAGAAAAAAAAAATCCCAATGTTGGTCTTCTAAGGCAAAATGCCTTCCACACTCAGAGAAAGAAATATGGAAGTCATTTGCAGAATGCAACAGATCATGTTTGTGTGTGTGTGGGTTTCAGTGTATTATGTTTTGATTTGTTATATGATTTCTTCCATTTATTTTAGTGCAACTACATAGCATGACTATAGTGAAAATGTGCTCAATAGGAAAGTATATGTAGAACCTATACAGAATTGTATGCTGTCATGGGGAGGGAGGGGGGTGGGGGGGAAGGTGTGTGGGGGGGATAAAATCTTAATTTTAAGGAAGTGATTGTAGAACATAAAAAAAAGAAAAATTAAAAAAAAAAGAAAAGAAATACAGTTAATGGGGAATAGAAAGTCATCTGGCCCTACAGGACAAAAGAGAAGATGGGGACAAGAGAAGGGAGGGATGATAGAAGAGAGGGCAGATTGGTGATAGGGAAAATTAGAATGCTCAGTGTATTGGGGTGGAGGGAGGGGATAAATGGGGAGAAAATTTGGAACCCAAAATTTTGTGAGAATGAATGTAAAAAGTTAAATAAATAAATTTATATTAAAAAAAAAAAACAACTATGTTAAAATACATTTTGCGTTAACTAGACATGCTTAAAACAAATTCTATTGTATCCAGTTCATAAGATCAGGAGAAATAACCAAATATTCACTGTCAGCATCATCTCTACTTTCTAGCTTGCCTGGCTTCCCTCAAGTCTCAGCTCACATCCTACTTTCTGCCAAAGGCCTCTCTCCATCCCTCTCATTGCCAGTGCTTTCCCTCTGAGACTATTTCCAATCTATCCTGTAGTTAAATAAAGGCAAACAGTTAACAGGAGTGGGTCATTTTATGCCCACTATGTGAACAGGAAGCTGTAGCAATATAAACAGAGAATACAAGAAAGCAGAATCAAAGGAGACATAATGACTAAAGAGGTTCTGATAACAGTTTTTTCAATTTTTAGGGAAAACTAACAACCCCAGAGGAGAAGATGGTTTCAGATGTGATCCTCTCATATGTATACAAATAGAGGTAGAGAGATAGATAGAGACAGGATATAGAGATATAGGAGTTATACTGTTTGTACATAGCAGTTTCTGTGTTATCTTTAAGGGCAGAGAATGTTTTGGCCCTTCAATTTTCAAGAGCTTAGCAGAGTCTGGTAATCATTTAATGTGTGTTCCTCCTTCATTGCCAAAGAACACCATGCCATCAGAGAAATAATGACATGACTTGCACTTGACTTTGTTTTGAGTGAGGGAAGGCTGTGCAAGTCACCAGCCTCACTTCTCCTCCAGAACCATCTGAATCCACTAACCAGATATTCATCAGGATGACTGAAGGTGACCCAGGATGAGGCAATTGGGGTTAGGTGACTTGTCCAAGGTCACACAGCTAGTGTGTGTCAGGTGTCTGAGGTGAGATTTGAACTCAGGTCCTCCTGACTCCTGCACTGGTGCATCACCTAGCTGCCCCTCTGGAAGAGATCGCTGAGAGGAGAACCAACACTATTTAAAGAGAAAGGAGGGAAAATTGAGGGTTAGGGAAGAGATTAATGGGATTCATGGGGGAATAGTGGACAGATCAACGTGGAAATAAAAGTAATAAAAGGAATGGAATATAGCACAGTGTAAAGTACTTTGACCTAGGAGTCTAAGGACCTGGCTTCAAGTCCTGTTTCTTAGGAGTTACTAGTTGGTTGCCCTTGGGCACATCATTTCACTTCTCCAAGCTCAGTTTTCTCATATGTAAAATGAGAAGGTTTAAGGAAGTCTACCTCAAAGTTCCCTTCCAGCCCCGCACTACGGTTAAATGAATTGGCGTGCCTAGCTCAGCCGGGGAGGTCGAGGTCGAGGGCCTCATGTCATAGGCTGCAAATCAGAATAAATGTTCAGTAAATGCTTCTTGAATTGTCTTAGCTTAATCATCTGATTTTTTTTTCTTTTTTGGTAAAAGAGTGAATATCTTACAACTATGGTAACATTTTAGTTTGAAGATTCACTGCGCATAACGTTGAGAGTTGTTTAACTGGGTTTTGGAAAGCTAAGCCTAAATTAACATTAAGTAAATCTGAATGTGTATATGGCTTTTTTCTTTTTTTTAATCCACATGTATACCCTTTGTTTCAGGAAAGAAAGGAAGGGAGAGAAAAAGAAAAAAACTGAGTAAAGAAGAAAGTAAGGAAACAAAACCTGAAAACAAAGGCCAGGAGCCCAGTACAGAATCCCGGGATCAACGGGAAAATAAAGACAAACCGCAGCAGAAGAAACGAAAAGTCCAAGACAAACAACAGAAATCGGTATTAGTCAGCACTGTACACTAAAAGGTCTCATGTGATTGTTTTAGACTTATGATGCTGCTATCTCCACCAGATTCCCAGGACAGGTGCTCTAGTCATTAGAACCACAAGTGGAAAATGCTCCCAGTTACTGCTCCATCTTAAACAACATTCCAGATAGTTCCTATACTCTCCATGCAAACATAGTCAATAACCAAGACATTGAGGAGCCACGAGAACAAAGAAGTCTAAAGAAGGGATACTTTCAAAGGGTTATCTTATATGCTTCTATGCATTTGTAAAAGACACCTAAGAATTTTTTGTATATAATTATTAACAAGCTATAAGGTATGACATTATAATGATGGCATCTGGAGAAGCAACATTTTTTTCTTTGTAAAATAATTTTCAGGCTATTGTTTTAAGTAAGAAGCAAAAAAGATGTCTACTAAGTCAAAGACACAGTATCCCTTCAAAAAAAAAAATGGCATACCATGCAAAAAAAAAAATTGGAGATGGGTGGAGGGGAAGGGAGAGGAAAAAGCTATCAAAGGACAGCGAAAATCGAAGGTTTAACAGCTCTGTGTTGATGTCTTGACGGATACCGAGAGCCTGACATTTCCTGTCCTATGTTTTATCAGGACTGAAACTGTTTTAAAATTGGTTCCCTTGTACTTTTCCTGTTCTCCTGCCTGCAAGAAACCCTAGAGTACATAGTAACAATTATGTGAGAATGGGGAGAGGAAAAAAAGTGGAAGAAACTGCTGGGATGGAGAGTATTTTTGTACTTCACAAAACTGTGAAGGACCAGTGGTTCTGCTCCAGTGGAGCAGCACTGTAATCTCTAAGAAATTATGACGGGTTTCTCCTTCATCAGTGCTCCTGTCTGGGCTGTCCCCAGAGTCATATAAACTGCGAAATGTATCTACACTACAAACCTTACTTACAACAAACAAACTCATACTTGTAGGAGAAAAGGCTGAATTAATAAAGAACAGAAAATAGAGCACAAAAAATGTAACGTTTTTGCAGTTGTGTCTTTTTTTTCCCCTCTCAAGTTGGGAAAAAAAAAAAAACAAGCTTTCTTATCTACTTTATGATCCATGAGGAATCCAAGGGATATTACTTCTTTTACAAGGTATATCTAGTGGGAAAAAAGCCACCATAATAAATATATTTGTTGATAGTTTTTAAAGTTCTGCTTTTTTCTGTTTCATTTTAAAATGTGATATTAATCATTGGTTCCATTGGGTGGAAATGTTATTTTTTCATTCATGAATCCCTGCTAAATTAACTAATCTATTTCATCTCTAATCTAGAATGCATTACTGCCTCCTTTTCTTTTTTTTAACTCTATATTCATTTGAACAGCTGAAGCTTTACAGTGTGTTAAGAGGTATTTATTAAGGTTTTTCTTAATTTCATTGTATTGATCCATGTTATACCAACACAGGTATAAATCCTAACTACTAAATTATTCTAAATAATGACTGCTAAACACACTATATATTTTCTCTCCTTCCTTAGACAACTTAGAGCCACTTCATAACTTAGATCTTTCCTCACATACCAACTCTTTCTGTTGCTTCATCATTTGGCCTTTTCTTCTCCATATTTTCTCAGTCTATGGCTCTCTTTGGGGGATTGACGTCATCGTAACTGAAGGAATCAAGCAGTGTGATACAGAGGAGACAGCCGGCTCCAGGATGGAACATCTCTGAATGTGGAGCACAGAATTACACTGATCCATGTTGACCTTCCTGTTATAGTAGATGGGATTAAATACCTGCTCTATCACTCTTCTTAGCCCTGTCAAGGTTGCTGCTTTCTGAAGACATTAAAATAAATGTGGTTTGTGACTGTCTGTCCCTAGGCACTTCTCTACTGCACTGTCTAAACACCATTGTTTCACATATATGTGTGTGTGTATGTATGTATATATATATATATACACACACAATGCATGTATAAAAAATTTGTGATATATGCATATATCATGTATATATGTATATATAGGCATAGTATATACATATGCACAGATAAATAGAATGTATATAATATACATACATTTCTATAAATACATCTAAAATACATACATATATGGTATATGTGTGTATACATATGTATATACACATGTATGTACATATAAATGTGTGTACATATGCATGCATATATACATATGTGTATATTATTTTTCCCCAGCCAAGGCATAAAATGTTAAAATGCTTTACTTATTTCTTATTTTAGTATTTCCATCTATTGTCTTACAGGTGTCACTGTTATAATCTATATTCAAGTTAAAATATCACCTGTTTCATCCCCAAAGAAAACTTCTATGCTAGCACTGTGGGAGAAAAGAAAATTATCCTAAAGAATTCTATGGAAAAAGACTATGATCCCACTTTAGCTCAGTCTCAAATGACACCCACTTATAGGTGCCACTTTACTTGAGTATCATTTATGAAGTGTTCCTTCTTTTATGCCCATAAATTTGTCTAGATAGTCAATAAGCCTACATTGCATATCTGCTGATTTCCTAGCACTATTCAGGTACACTATAGTACTGGTAAAGGATTTGTTGGAAACAGGGACTATGTCTTGTTTGTCTTTGCATCCCCTATCTATGGTGTTGTGCCTTATATGTAGAATAAATGCTTGTTGGATTGGATTGGGTTGATGAAAATAACACTAAACACAATCATAGCAAGCGTTCATACTTTCTCTCCCAGACAGACAGTTGGACTCAATATTTATTTTCTCTGTCTTTCAAGGCAAGGATGGATTATCCAAGTCCATTTGGCTTTTTCAATTGAGATTTCTTTGGAGCCCACCAATCAACAAGCATTTATTAAGGGCACCCACAATATTCCAGGCACAAGACATACAAAGATATAAAGGAAAGAATCCCTGCCTCCAAGATGTTTATATTCAAAGGCAATAATAATAATATTACTCTCAGTAAAGTTGAAGAAAGAAAAAAACCTTACACTCTTTTGTATATATTGAGTAAAATATAGGTTGCCAAGTAAGACTGATTTGTGAATACAGCATCTTTTTCAGCCTCTTTCAATACCTTTCTTTTTCTATCTTCTCCATATATAAAATATACATAGTCATGGTTAAAGATTGGGAATCAATTAACTTAATCAATAACAAGCTACAGGTCATTGATAAATGTGTTTTAATTTATTGGTCATTGTCTACTATATACCCTTAAACTACATTCCTGCCATCAACTGTTCCTGTCTGGACCAGATTCGAATAAAAGTTACATGTTACCCTCCATACCAACCCTTTCTGCCAATGCAGTTATAGTCCATAGTCCACCATGATCTTCTACTCAGCTCCTACAAACTAATGATGGACTAATGTCTTCCTGTTATGGAGGCAGAGAGAATAATTGTTTTTGTTTTTGTTTTTTTACCTTATCTTATCATTCTGATCTGTTCCTACTTTATTATTTCAAAAGCATAGAGGTAGCAATTCTTCAGAAGATCTCAGAATTTGGAGTTGAAAAGGATCTTAGAGATTATCTATCACAAGGGATGAAGCAGCCTATCCAAATTCACAAAGTCAGTGGAGAACAGAGCTAGAATTCAAATCCAAGGGATATCTGACTCCAAAACCAGGACCCTTATCAAGACACTAAAGTTACCTCTATACTCCATCAATTTGTTTCTACACAAAAAGACCCTCCAGGCTTTCTTTCAGCTGGACTATTCCTTGAAGCTAGATTGATGTTATTTAAATAACAGCTGTTGTTCTTCTTGGGAATTCTTAGCACATCAAAAGGGTTTTTTAAAAACACAATTAACATTGGGAACAAAAGGGTAAATAAAAACACCATTTATCTCATTGCTAGACTCAACAAACACCATTGTTTGTTGACATTCGTTTTCAGTTAAATAAACAAAATATTAGTTTGAGAATTAAAATGTTCACACATGTAGACTTTATTCATTTGTTATTGTCAATTATGGACTTAAGTTCTAGCATATAGTAAGTTAAAGCAAAACTGACTAATACTAGAATCAGCTAAACAGGAAACTGCTGATTTCTGAACAATGGTTGGACTTGAACCAAGAAACACAGTCAATGTTAAAGAAGCCTGAGTTCCACAAGACTGCAATTCTAACTTTGTGATTCAGGCAGGCACATATAAGAATTAGCTTTAAAGCAATCAGAGTGATTCCATAAGTCACACACAACAACCAGTCTCATTGCTATATGTGAAACATGATATGATCCTATGTGTGTGATTGTTCATAGAAATAATTATCTGACAGATTCAATGAAACCAATTTAGGAATGATCCTTCAGTGTATTCAGATATGACACTTAGTAGGTACACACTGAATATTTGCTGATTCATTGACTTAGGAAATGAATAACAATTCTCACCTCATAGTCAATACATTATAATTTTATCAAGATTTCCTGCTCTTCATCATACTGATCAGTAGTGTCACCATATGGCTCTTTGAGCCAGTCAACCATCATGCACAGCTATAGTAGCCATTTTGTGAGAAACAATCGTCTCACCAAGAACTCCACTTGGCCATTAGTGAATTCAGGAAAAAAGATTTTTACTTTTTGTCTTTTTGGATGGATGACACTCTAGGGAAAGGCATACCCTTTAAGACAATTACAAAGCCTTTTATTTCTATCCCAATTTGCATTTCCCTCCCTTGTTCCCCACTGACTGGGTAATTTCAGGGTTCACAGCCTATCTGAAAAAGCCTAAAACCCACCCCTACATGGTCCTCAGCCCTTGCTTACATGTCCCATTCCCACATTTAAAAGAATGACAAGCCATAAATACTTTTAATCTCAACTCAGGATGTCTGCATCACTCAGATTTTATGATCTCCATAGCATGAGAAAGAAATTCTCTGAATTGATAAGAGAGTTGAACCCAGGATATCTGTCTCCTTGATTATTAACATAAGAGGAGTCCTACTATTCAAGATAGAGTTTTGGCACAAAATGCTCCCATCCCCAATGAAGCCTCACCAGGCTTTTGAAGTTGTTGACACAGAAAAAGGAATTCACTAGGTTTACTCAGAGGGCAATGAAACCTGCTGATAAGTAGGCACCCGCATAAGTAACATTCCCCAACTACATTTACCATATAAATTATGTATTACATGATTTCTGTGGAAACAAAAGTTCAATCATCTATTAAAATTATAACTGAAGTCCATTTCTGGTAAGGCTCTACTTCTGGATCTTATCCAAACCCCAACATTCCCCTCTTCCATCTTCTGTTCCCATCCTCCAAGCAATAGTGTTTCCATAACTGAAAAAGGAGATGAGCAAGAAGAGGAGAAGGGCAGGGAACTACATGTATGCAAACCTTTTATTTTACTAGCAAAAGGGAAACAATAGCAAGTGTGACTGGGGCCACCATGACCACCACCACCCTGCCACCACCACCACCATCTTCATCATCAATTAATCTTGGCATACTGATCTTGGCAGAACATCAATTTCTACTGCTGCCAAGAGGCAAAAGACATCAGGAGACAGGTGAGTGATGCAGTAATTAAAGTGCTGAACTTGGAGTCAAGAAGACATGAGTTCAAATCCCATCTCAGAAACATGACTTATGTGACCCTAAGTAAGCCACAAATCTTCTCTCATGTGTGAAATAGGAATAATAATAAAAACACCAAACTAAGGGGATTGTGGTGAGGATCAAATGATATATAGGTAAAGCGCTCTGTAAACCCTAATTACTGAATAAATTTACCTATCATTATTGTTATTTAAAGGTCATGGGCCTGAGTCAAGTTCTTCCAGAACCCATCTCCCGGGATGACATCCACATGTACCCATTTAACTTATTCTTAACGACAGACAACAGAAAGTTAAATCTTCGGATTTCAACTGTCCTAAAACTCATACTTCAACACTTTCTCATGAATGTGAAGTGACCAATAGTGCAAATCACAAATCATCCAAATCTTTTTCATCCTATTGGATTCTTGTCTATACCCTCCCATAAATTCTCTGTAAAAAGTCTGGCCAACATTTGAGGTGCCTTTCTTTAGAGCTCATGTTAATGAATAGCCAGGAAGCACACAATTGTAAAGAAATATAAACCTTGCCTTCCTGTCCACATGCATGTCCCCTTGTGGTCATATCCACATCTAGTCAGAAACCCCATGCTTTGGATATATTTACAAATGTACTTATTGATAGGTACTAGATCTCTGATTTCACTGACATAGACAACTTGGATATAAGGAAATTTCCTTCTACTAATGTGGGTCAGCACCTATTCTACATCCTATTGTCTTAGACTTGTTTTGTGCACTGAATGGTTAAGGGACTTAGCCAGACTCATACAATCAGTATGCGCCAAAAGTGAGACTTGAACCATGTCTTTTTGACGCTGGATCTAGTTCTTTATCAACTAGGCCATGCTGCTTCTCCTATAAATGTATATACAACCACTCCCCACCAAAAAAGAAATAGGCTAAGCATGTAGAAAAATTAATATTCGTTTTTAGCAATAAAGCATTAAAATCTACTTATATAAATTTGCCTATATTAAAACTTTTAGAGTAATGACTTAATCTTACTCCCTCATTTTACAAACGTGAAAACTGAAGCCAAGAGAGGGTAACTGAAATACCAATGTCACCTGGCAAACCAACACCAAAGCCAGGGCTTTGGATTCCAGGTCCAATGCTCTTTAAAGATGTCAATCCATCAGAATCTACTAATCTGAATCATCAGTAAACTAAATTTTTTTTCTGTATTCTGCTATTAGGAGAGAAAGCAAAAACACTCTAGATAAAGCTAATATTTTGAACATTTTTTTCACCCAAGCCTCCCAAGATAGCTTCTAACATCAGCACAAATTCATCCTTGTCTCTGACATGTTCTACAGTCAAGCAGCTATGGCATTATATGATGAAAATTGTCATTTAGAATTCTCATCTTTGAGCACTAAAAGATTCAAAATCAAGGAAAGATTAAATTCCATATATATTGTACTTCCATATGCATTTCATACATATACTGCACTTTCATACAGAGAGTGGATTAATGCATATCAGAAAGATTTTTTAATCAACGTTGAAACAAAAAAAAAGCTTCCTGGAGACCCAGAAAACAACTGACCCAAAAGAAAATTTAATGAAGGCTTCTCATTCTCTGAGTAATTTGGTTAATGAATGTTCTATTATACAATTAGTCTTCTATTAGAATTAGTTACTATTTTAATTAGACCTATCAGATTACATTTCCACGTAAAATGGACTATGGAATCTGGATTGGTCAGCAATTTATTTTTTAAACTAGAAATGAATTTTACTCTTTACTTAAGAGATCAGCCTTTCCAAATTTCAGAAACACTGAATAAAAATTCCTGATTTTGCAAACAAACTTGAAAGGAGAAAACATATTTGAAAACACTTTGAAACCTGTAAGGTGCTATACAAATTATGGGATTAGCATTATCCACAACAGCAGCAACTGACTCAGAGCAGCTGTTCTTGGGAACAGATAAGACAGAATACCAATGACTTTTTTGTTCTGAGGTCCAGGACCTATAACATATAAACAACATGAATAGCAAGAAATGATCCTTTTTAGCTCAGATTTCTTTCTTGTGTTGCCTAAGCCTGACTTTTTCTGTGTCTATTAGTCTATGAATATTCTTAGCAGAATGAAATAATGAACATACCAATAACACAAAATCAACAGAGAAAGAGGAAACCATCTTGTTCTAAGTTCAGATATCTGAAAAATACCACACTTGGCACTGTAGCATCATACCATTCTAGATTAAGAGCTGAAAGGTGCATTAGTATCCATCTTGTCCACTTCCTTCGTGATGTGACTAAAGCAGTAAGTGAGAGAGGAGGGATGTCCTCTGACTCCAAATTCAGGGCTCATTCCACTGCACCATGCATCTCATGCAGGATGACTTCTTTGGACTCTTCATTTTGTAAAATGCCTACTATTTGTTACAATGGTGGTCATTTAGTATACTAAGACGAAAGTGGAGCTTTCCCAGGCTTCAGGAAGCTTACGTTCCTTAACAAGGGGAGACAACATGTACAGCAAAATGCCATTTGTATTACAAACAAGTTTTTATTCTTAAACTAGACAACCAATCATTCCTTTACAGCTATGACACTCCCTCCCTGTCACATCCCTCACTCCATAATAAAACTTGTAATCTCCCATGAATTGGCCCTGAAAATTCATTAGCATTTCTTTAGTACCAAGTCTTCATTATCTCTCATTCATTCTCATGGGTCTGACTATTCATGGGAAAGAGAATGGCTTTCTGTAGAAGCAAAGTAGTGATGTCCAGATAAAATCAGCCCCACCTTTACAGGAAAACTCTTCATCCCTATTTCTTCATCATTGGATTTTCCTAACTCTGTCTTCTGTCTGTACTTTGACTCTGGAATTAACTGCTATTACGCAGAGTGGCAGTCAATTATGCAGACAATGAAACCAATTTTCTATACTGTATTATAATTTAGAGAAAACTGTTTGTAATTTTCATTTATCTTACCTTCATTTCAGGACGTAGTTCCTTCAGCTTAATCTTTGCTTTCCAACCTGTTTAGTTGTGGTGTTCGCTCTGTTAAGGGAAGATAGTATAAATTTAAAACTAAAAGGAACCTATCTAAAAATAGAACCTATCTACTTCGACCCCTCATTTTGGGAAGATTCAAAGAGGTAAACTTACTTTCCCAAGACCATACATGTAGTCAAAAACAGAAGAACGGTTTGAACCCAATACTCTGAGCAAAACAATGACCATTTTACTATATACTATCTATTATTCCTAGGTTTACTATATAAATTACTATATAATCTATAATATACGACACTATGAAATCTGGATTGGTCAACAATTATATATAAATACTATGGATTTCAGCAGATCCATAAAGTTGGATGGAGAAAAATTACATCTTTCTCTTCACTGACTTCTAACTGAAATCAAACATTTTCTTCAATTATAATTTAATTACAGTATTATCCCAAGAAAGGATCTATAGATTTCACTAGGTTGCCAAAGGAATCTACCACATACACACACACACACACACACACACACACACACACACGTATTAAGAATTTCTAGTATAAAGGAAGGATAAGCAATTTGTAATTATGATAACATGAAATCATGTATGAGTGTTATAGAAGCAGCAGAATTGCCCAACTGTCATAATTTGTTCAATATCTACCCAATATCCTTAAATTTCCTACTCATCTCTGGGAAAGAGTGAGGAGAGGTGTTTCTGTTTAGAAAAGAGCTGAGACTGAATTGTCATATGCCTTATACTATAGTAATAACAGTTGCATAAGGGTTGGCAAAAAATTCAGCAGACCCTGGAAGCCCTTGACTGTCTCTCATTATAGGCCTTCTCTTGCTAGTAGAGATGTTGTCCTCACTAGAGGCCTGGGAAAATGAATCTTCCCCCACCAAGAAACAGAAAGTAGTCACAGTTAGGAGCTTACCTTAAATAACCCTGTAAAGCATAAAAAGTACTTTATCTCACTATCATTTTGTGACAAATAGCAAGAATATTATTATCCTTATTCCAAGGATGAGGAAATAGAGGCTTCTAGAGACATCTATGTCACACAGTTCATTGTCAGAGGTAGGATTTGCACTCATATCTCTCATCCAGTGTTCTTTTCACTAGACTAGGCTTACAAAGCACAGTCAAAGAACAACCTTGAAAAAGACTTGGTCCACCAAAAATAATAGTCAGTTGGATAGAAAGTCACTCATTGTGGTCATTATCTTCTGCTTATTGAAATTTCCAGATTTTCTTAGATATTTTCACCTTATTTAGCACCTCTAAGATCGTTGATATCATCTACATGGATTATTCTTCTGCCACCACATAGGTAAAACTTTCTGCCCCATATAGGAGATGGCCTTCATAAGTTAGTATCGGTAGCAACAATAAAAATCATCTGGAGACTAATCTAGAGGCAGGCCAGAACTTCATCCAGCTATTATTCCAATGATAGACATAAACTTCATGTTGGAACTATAAGTGAATCACTTTCAGCTTGGTAGGTCCTGCCAAGGATTGTGTTCCATCATCAGACCTTTTGAGAATGCAAGATTCTCTCTCCACCATGATGAAGTAGTAGAAGAGTAGAAGTTCACGGTACAGTTCCAAAAAGCTTTTGGTGGTTGCTCGGAACCATCTATAATACTAGCCCAAGAGAACAAGTACTGGTTGGAAAAAAGAAAGAGTTGGAGGTGGGAAGTGAGAGGGCAGACTTCCAAAAGAAATGACAAAGTCAAAATTGGACAAAGACATATGTATTTTAGCAAGTTCCTTCCCTTCCTATTTGGAGGAGACACGTTTTAATTATTCTTCAAGCAATGGTTTGATAAAAAAAAAAATTATCTAGAATCTAAGGGATTTTCCTTTGGAGCTAATTATTTGGACATCATCCTTTTTTAAAGCCTTAAATCTATACAAGTTTGAGTTCTCCCTCTTTTTCCCATAGTAAAAAATGATTATGACTCACTTTTGGAAAATACCAAGTGCTACAGGAAAGTGGATTTCAGTCTCATCCAAACCACCAGTGAAAGAAATTTATGATTCCAGAAAGATGTAGACAAGCCAAACTTAAGCAGAAAAATGATTCAGTTTCATGAAAATAAGAGTTTCTGGCATTTCTGCCCTCTATTCTAGTCTGCCTTGGAAAAGTAAAAGATTTGGGATAAGAGGGTAGGAGAAATGTATTTTGGTAAGACAATCATTTCTGTTTAATTAGTATGAAATGCTGAAAGAATAATTCGATGTATAATATATGAAAGAATAGATCAAAATTTGCTTATCTAGATAATCTAATTTAATCCAAAACTAGCATTGCTTATAAAATAATAATAATGGGGAAATATAACAAAGAGAATAGAAGCCTGAAAAGAGCCTTGAAGTAAGAAAATAAGGCAGTAAGGAAGACCTGTGTTCAAAATCTGCCTCAGACACATGCTAACTATGTGACCTGGAGTAGAACACTGAACCTCTCAGTGTCCTAGGTAACTC
Source organism: Bettongia penicillata ogilbyi (assembly GCA_023548195.1). Classification (NCBI taxonomy): domain Eukaryota; kingdom Metazoa; phylum Chordata; class Mammalia; order Diprotodontia; family Potoroidae; genus Bettongia; species Bettongia penicillata. Next base: position 3,257,453 of record JAJHZJ010000227.1, read on the forward strand.
TCTAACACTACATATTTCAGATAGGATGCCTTCATATGGGGAAAGCATTTCTATGTTTAGAGTTTCCCATACTGGAGAAATTTCATTAATGAAACCAAAAGTATATATTAAATAATTCAGGATAATTGATGGTCTGCAATAAACTTTCATAGGTATGATATTTCATAGATATTCTCTCACTTGATAATCCTAACAATTCAATAGGGAAGGTAGTTAGTCCTATTCAACAGACTAGGAAACTGAGGCTCAAAGAGCCTTACACAAATAACAGTGAAATCTAGCACCTGAACTCAGGTCCTTTCATTAAAGTCCTGTAAACTTTCCTTTATAGCACACTACCCCTTTCTATTCAAAGGCTAACAATTACTGAGATGAAAGCATCTCCTGGAATAATAAAATATTTCCTGTTAAATTGATTCTCATTGGGACATGGTTAGAGACCTGTCTCAAATCCCTGTGGCAGGATAACATCATCTGCAATGGTCACAGAAACCAGCAGAGGGCAGCTGGAACCATGATGTGTGAGAAGCCCGCAGGAGAAATGCAATTTGCAAGAGGAGCATGAGATTTACAAGGAACCAAACTGAGCTGTATAGTGATACTATGGAGCCTAAGTGCAGAGGGAACGAGGGAAACAAAGGTCTTTGATATGAACGGGCAAACAACTAATCAAGTGCCTAAATCTGAATGAATGTAACAATAACCCAAGTGGGACAAACCAAAGAAAAGATGTGGAACCAAGAGGAGAGTGGGGAAGGATTTCACTCTAGTCACATTGGGTCCCTGCCAAGAGTTGTCAAGCAATGGAATCTTTAGGTACACAGGCTTGTTTTGATGCTGTATGACTATGTAGTAGTACTTCCACCTTGATGTTTTAAAAGACCCAAAAGTATTAAAACCTGAAATCTGACAACTTATCCCCTCATGACTAGTTGTCTCTGTCCAACACTTAATTAGCTGATAAAACTACTGTCTTTCACCTGTTTATTGAAGGAGATTTGTGGTTTGGCTGTGGTTTCTAGAAATCTTTTCCATTTTTATGATTCTGCAATCTTCCTCATCCCCAAAGCCAATAGCATTCTGAAACCCTAGTTGGATCATAGATATTCATTGCCAATGAAGCAGACAAAAACAGAAGCTACTAGCCTACCAAAATATACTTACAAGCTATACCTACTCCTAAATTAATATTTAATGTGAATCAGTCATGTTAGAGAGTAATAAGGTAGAATGAAATGTCTCAATTCAATTAGATACATGTAACATAAATCTAGCAACATCTAGATCAATATGTAGCTATCTGAATATAATTTATTTGAGGGAAAGAGTACAGTTGTCAAAATCTGTGTTTTGATCTGTTTAGGGATTTCTCTCTTTGGGAACTCCCTTCCAATGATCTACAACTTCTCTGGGACATTCACTCTTAGCAAACTGATCTGGTCATTAAAAGTTTAAATGGTTTTCCGTGATCACACAGGTAGTATTTTCAGAGGTGTTATTTGAACTTAGGTCTTTTTGACTTAAGGAAGCTTAGTCCCTATGCCATGCTACCTCTCATGGATAAAATTATGATCTCATAATTATAGCATGATATTCAGTCCCTTCTTAAGGCTTCTGACAGCTCTCCAAGTGGAAGATCCTGTATTACTTTTAGAGAAGATAAGAGAAAAGCCTTCATTCCGTTCACACCATTCTTATCAATACCAATGAAGTATACAATTACATAGGAATCATAGAAGAAATATATAACTTGTCATATTTACCTACAAAAGGATATAATATTTTGTCCACAGAGCTCATATTCACATAGCACCTTATGGTGCATAAGACACTTTTCTCACAGCATGCTTTTAGAAGTAAGTAGCATAAGTATCATTTTGCCCATTTTACAAGAAGGTAAGAAGGAAAGAAGAAAAGAAGGAAGGAAGAAAGGAAGGAAGGAAGCAAGGAAGGAAGGAAGGAAGAAAGGAAAGAAAGAAGGAAAAAAGGAAAGAAGAAAGGAAGGAAGGAAGGAAGGAAGGAAGGAAGAAAGGAAAGAAGGAAGGAAGAAAGGAAGGAAGGAAGAAAGGAAGGAAGAAAGGAAGGAAGGAAGAAAGGAAGGAAGCAAGGAAGGAAGGAAGGAAGGAAGAAAGGAAAGAAAGAAGGAAAAAAGGAAAGAAGAAAGGAAGGAAGGAAGGAAGGAAGGAAGGAAGAAAGGAAAGAAGGAAGGAAGAAAGGAAGGAAGGAAGAAAGGAAGGAAGGAAAGAAAGAAGGAAAAAAGGAAAGAAGAAAGGAAGAAAGGAAGGAAGGAAGGAAGGAAGGAAGGAAGGAAGGAAGGAAGGAAGCAAGGAAGGAAGGAAGCAAGGAAGGAAGGAAGGAAGGAAGAAAGGAAAGAAAGAAGGAAAAAAGGAAAGAAGAAAGGAAGGAAGGAAGGAAGGAAGGAAGGAAGGAAGGAAGGAAGGAAGAAAGGAAAGAAGGAAGGAAGAAAGGAAGGAAGGAAGAAAGGAAGGAAGGAAAGAAAGAAGGAAAAAAGGAAAGAAGAAAGGAAGAAAGGAAGGAAGGAAGGAAGGAAGAAAGGAAAGAAGGAAGGAAGAAAGGAAAGAAAGAAAGAAGGAAGGAAGGAAGGAAGGAAGGAAGGAAGGAAGGAAGGAAGGAAGGAAGGAAGGAAGGAAGGAAGGCAGACAGGCAGGAAGAAAGGGAGGGAGGGAGGGAGGGAGGGGGGGGAGCAGGAGGGAGGGAGGAAGGAAGAGGGAGGGAAAAAGGGAGGAAGGGAGGAAAAAAAATAAATGGGAACATTTCTGTGCCCATGAAATGGAATATCTAAAGAATCACGGTAGTTGAGATAAAAGTCTAGTTGTGGCAGTCACATCATCTCAAAAGGAGCAAAGTTATTCCTATCACTCTTCCATGCACACTCACTTTACAGGTCAGACAACTGAAGCCCAGAAGGGAACATTAACTTGTCCAAGGTCACATAGGTTAGAACAAGGCACTGGGATTCAAACCCATATCCTTGGACTCCAAATCTAGTGCTCTTTCTACTGCACATGATGCCCCTTCTGAGACGCAATACTATCTGAAATAAATACACGATGATAAAAGATCATAATTAAAAATGAAATATTTTCTACATCTAATTTAAAGTAGGTGATCAGGAACTCCAAAAACCTTTCATATTCAATTTACTATGAAAGAGCAAAGCCTTTACAGATTTTTCCTCACAGAGCATGAAGAGGTTAATATTGCCCCTGTTTCATGACAGAGATCAATACTCTAACCTCCTCAGAAATGAAAGATTATTCAATCAAGTAAAGTTTGACCTTAAAAAAAACATGCTACTCTTAAAAGATAGGTTTGAATCTTTTTTTAAATTGTTCCCCTTGCCCCATGGGGCAGCTAGGTGGCACAATGGATAGAGTGCCAGGCTTGGAGTCAGGAAGACCTAAGTTGAACTCCAGCCTCAGACACTTATTAGCTATGTAGCCCTGGATGTCATTAACTCTGTTTGCCTCAGTTTCCTTATCTGTAAAATGAACTGAAGAAGAAAATGGCAAACTATACCCACTATCTTTGCTAAGAAAACCCTAAATGGGGTCATGGAGAGTTAGACAGAACTGAACAACAACAAGAAATTGAATACATGAATGAAAATTTCTGAATTTAGTATCAGAAGATCTGATTCAGTATCTGATTGTGCCAAAGACTAGCTGTGTGACTTTGAGTCATTAATCCAACTCTCTGGCCCTAAGTTTTCCCATTTACAAAATGAGGGAGTTTGACCAGATGACTTTCAAGGTTCCTTCTAGCTCTAAATCTATGATCCCATGACTGTAGTCTAACAAGAATTCTTCTTAAACATTCAGGCGTCTTGTAAGTCATTGCTACACAGTAGAAGGAATGTCCTACCCAATCCAAAACCACAACATTCCTAAGCACCTACATATCTTGGTCACTGCTGCCCTTTTCCAAGCTGCTACTTTGTAATGCCCTTGACCTACTGGCTCTCTCCCACCCACACAGTACTAACACTGAACTTCCGTCTCAACTGTCAACCCTTCAGCTAGGACTATTCTAGCTCCAATTAGAGCAAGTGTTGCTGGCCAACACTCAAGTTACTCTATGGCCTAAGTGAGATGGTTGGGAGAGATCTTCAACCATTCCAGCTCCACCTATGAGCAGGGCCAGATTTGTAAGTGAATATGCCAAAGCTCAGTAACTTCATCATTCCTATGTTTTGCTTCTTTCATTTCCTGTGCAAGGATAATGGCACTAAAAGCTTTCCTAAAGTAAATTGTACTAAACTTTATGGGACAAAAAACAAAGCCCCCATAAGGAAAGGAAATGAAAGCAATAATGGAGAACATACTAGAGGAAGAATCCCCACCCATTCATTTCTGATGGTATGTAACTTTGCCCACACCCAAAGCAAATTGTATTCACTTCAAGGAGATGTCTCTCTATAAATAAATAGACCAATACGTCTTAAAGACGTAAATGGTTTGGTCTGTCATAATAAGTATTGCAAAATAAATGCTAAATAACATCTGCAGACAAAGCTTTTCGAGGGGGTGGCGCGAAAAGGAGTACTAACTTTTCTGAGAAGATGTAATGAAGTTTGAGTTTCTTTTTTTTTTTAATTTGGGAAATGCATCTCATTATTAACCAGGAACAGACTAGAGAGTAATTGACTTTTCTTTGTATAAAAGAAAGTGAAGCCAAATACTTTTTGTCTATGATAGTCACTGGATAATTCTCTTTCACAGATTCAAGTAATTTCCCTAGACAGTTTTTTATCCTTATTTCTCTATTGTTTGAAAAAATAATGTAGAGCAGGATATAAAATAGACCCTCAGAAATCATCTAGTCTAGTTCTTTTTATAAATGAGAAAACTAAGGACTGGAAAAGTAGTACTTGTTCAAGCTCATATGAGTGGCTAGAAATCAGAAACAGGATCCAAACTCAAGTCCTCTGACTCCAAATCCAACACTCTTTCCACTGCATCAAGCTACTATCATTACACTATTAATTACTTAAGAAGCCAGGATAAAATCAGATGTGAGGGAAAGTCATGGTCAACTATACTCTCTCAAATAATCTTTTGGAAATAATCAGTTGTTTTTCAGTCATATCTGACTCTTAGAATACCTATTTGGCATTTTCTTGACACAGATACTGGAATGGTTTGCAATTTCCTTCTCAAGCACATTTTGCAGATGAGGATACTGAGGCAAACAGGGTTAGGTGACTTGCTCAGGGTCACATAGCTAGTAAGTGTCTGAGGCCAGATTTGTACTGAGGAAGAGGGCTCTTGCTCTATCCACTATACCACTTAGCTGGCCCTTGGCAGTAATTTTTTTTTTATTAGTAGTGACAAGCAAAGGTCCTCTAGCTTGAAAAATTAAATTCTTCAACTTATATGTACTGAGGAAATACAACCACTGTAAGTAATTCTACCATTGAAATGATACTTCACCCCATGGCAGGAGCAGGAAGAATAAAAGGTGATATGGCATGAGCTTCCTAGATACACAATATTTGTGACATTTGAAGTCATTTGCAACTTATTAAGTGAAGTCTCATGGGCTGTACGGAGCCCATAAGAAGCAAAACACCTATTGTGCTCCTTTGAGTCTGTGGCCTCATTAACATGCATATTCTCTCCAACTATATGGACCTTGGACAGGTCACAACTTCCCTGGGCTTCAATTTCTCCATCTGTAAATAAAATGCCAGGGCAGGATTAGATGGCTTCTGAGGTCTCTTCCAACTTTAGAATCATGAATCTAAAAGTCTCTTTCATCAAATGTTACAAATGAAAGCGGTGAAGGAGGTCAACATTCTCATTCAGAGTAAGATTTCTAGTAAAATTAGAAACATTACCCTTAGTCTTGTATTAAACTTTTATTCCAGAGACCTATCAGTATTTTCACATTATAATTTTCAAAACTTTGTAGCATTTTCTTTTCAGGACATTAAGTTAACTAGACTTGCCCATTTCTCCCTATCATCCTATATGTTCACTAGAAGTTCAACCAATATGCTGGGCATTTCCTCACTTTCTTTTGGCATTTCTAGGACACAAGTGAAACACAGAGCTGTCCATGAGTTTATTCCCAGCTCTTGCCATAAAATCAACCAGAACTGATTTTGTATTTACATGCTTCTTTATTAACCCTAAGATCTCCTGTGGCAAATAAAAGAGATGGCAGAGTTGGTTTTCTTGTTCATCCAAAGGCTACAAGAAATGTCATTTCATTGTGCATTTGGTCACTTAGTGATCATTTTATACAAGTGGAATTTAATTCTAGCACAAATAGTTTTAGGCTATGAACCATGTACTCTTTCTTTTCTCTACCTTTGACACTTACTTTAAAAAAAGAAAAGTCAATACATAATTTAAATGAATATTAACAACATATTTTAAGAAGAAAAGAAAGAAAAGAAATATCACATGCAAAAAAATATGTAGGGTTTTTGTGGATGGATTAAAGTGGAATTGTTTTTAGGAAGCCAGTTCTCATCCTCCAGGCCCAGCATTCTGGGAATATCTATGCATTTTAGGTTTATTTGCTTGTTTTAAGCAATGGCTGATTTGGTCACCTCTCTCTCTCTTGCATACTGCCTCCCCAAAGCTCTACCAGTCCCATTTTGAAAGCATGGGACCCAAAGTTGTTGCCATGGTATTCCATATACTGAGTTCTTGATTTTCCAGTAGTCTGCTGCTCCTTAGATTCTCTCCTGGTCAGTTGTTTTTAACACCAAATACTTATCATTTTCTCCTATTTTTTTAACTTTTAAACTTTGTTTTAACACTTTTTATTTAATAACAGAGTCATTGTTTTATATTCGAACTATTCTAATTTTCAGGGAGCCTAATTCTTTGGTAAGGCTTATCATCAGCTAGCCTTCATATTCTTTCATCTCTAGCTCTCATTTCATTTAACAAGACGTTGTACCTCTTTCTTAATTTCTTCCAGGTACCAGTTCTTGTGACTTGGTCATTCTTTTCTCTGAGACTGTCCTTGGACTTGTTGTGTAGTTGCTCTCCTGTTCTGGGTTTATTTCTTAGGTTTCTCTCAATTCCTTGTATTTTTTATTGTTCTCAACATCTTCTCTTTATTCAGCTCCAGGATCATTACTGGCCTGGGGTTTTGTGATTGGTTTAAACTCTGCTCCCTCCTAATGAGATGTGTTGATAAATGTTTAACAATCATCTCTCTGGTAAGGCAGCATGATGATGGTGGAATCAAATCCAAGGAATGCAGCTTATAGGAAATGATACATTTACTTTCTATGTGACCTGGGACAAGTGATTTCACTTCCTCTGAGTCTGAGATTCCATAACTTTAAAATAAGTGTGTTAGATGAGATGGCATCTGAAGTACCTTCTAATTCTAGATCCATAATGTTATGAATCTATATTTTGCATGCAGACATAAAAATACACAAAATGATGAAAAAGGGTGATGACTTGGGTTTTACATCTTCTATAAGGGTCCAAGCTTTAATATCACCCTGACATCCTCTTTCTAGCCCTCCAGAATTGGAGAATGGAATACTGTGTAGATAAGAATGTATCTTCTCAGACTAAGAGGAAAGGAAAAATCAGTTGCTAAGTCTATCTCCTGGTCATCAGCCTTTCATATGAAGAAAACTGATATGGAATTACTAATTTAAGAGATATAGGTAAACTGTTCCATAGTCACTATGATAACAAGCATTTAATAAGCACCTTCCATGTGACACTGTGCTGAATGCTGGGAATATTAAAAAAAGAAAAGGCAAAAAGCAGTTTCTGTTCCCAATAAGCCCACAATCTAATGGGGGGGGACACAACATGCAAACAACTATATACAAATAATGTATATCGAGAATAACTTTAACATAACTTCAGGAGAGAGCTATTAGAATGAAAAAGCTTATTGTAGGAAATGGTTTTCTTTTCTTATCTGAATATATAACATTTTGACAAAATTCCAGTGGGAAATGACCCAGACCTTTGATTCAAATGATGAAAAGGTGATATTATTAAAAAAAAACCTGTTTGGGAAACATATACAAATTGGTATGCCTAATAATAATCGTTATGTTTGGCTATTAATAAAGCAAGCAGTGTTATCAATTACCTAAAAATACATACTTTCATACTTATCTTATAGTCAAAAAATCTTGCTCAGAAAACCATCTGAATCAATAAATCTGAGTTAATTATTAATGGAATTCTTGATGTTTTCCTTTTCTTCTCCTTCTACAAACATTTAAGATGTTTAGTCTCATCAAATTTAAAAATAAAGGTGTACTAAATGCCCTTTCTATAATGTATGGTGTTTGGCAAAGAAAGGATTGTGTGACATTAGGTTTCATCTCTGCATTCTGTCCTTAATGGCATAGATTTATGGAAGTACAAACATATGGCCTGACCTAAAAAGCAAAGATGTGAACTCATTTTCACTGTAAGAAAAAGCCAATTCTCTTTTCAAAACAGCAGATAATACATTTATAATACTGCAATCAAATATGTATATAAATATATATATGTATGCCAACATATTCTATAATTAGTATTATATCATCAAACATTATAAAGATGGGAGTCAAAGGAGGTCAAAGGTCTCACTCAAAATAATAATTCATATAAAATTGAAAACATTATCCTTAGAGGTCTTAAGCTAAACATTTCCTTTGTTTCAGATAGCACCAAGTACTTTTTATATTACAATTTTCAAAACTTTGTAGCATTTTTGGTTGTTCTTTCACAAGGACAAGACCATGGCAACTTCCATTAGGCAAAAAAAATGCCTGTGCCATGATACAGTAACACTAGGGAGGTCTATCTTATATGACCCATGTCTCTTTCTTGATGTGCCACAGCTTAATTGATTATGTAATGATCTTGATAAGTCCTTCACCAAAAGTCTTTTTAGTTTCCAATTCACTCTGAACCACTCTAATAATATTTGACAAATCAAGATTCCTATTTGTTTTGATGAACTGTCCTCTTAAAATCACATATTTTCTATGATTTATTCATTCATTAGAACATGTCCATCATAATAAGAGAACATCTCAACTGAATACTAGAATTCAGGATCCTGTGCTCATATTTTCCATTTTTCTTCCCCTAAACAACTAGACCATTGGCATCTCCAGCTGAATTTTTAATTAGTTAGTCAGTCATTGGTAGTCTCTTGAAATCCTGCCTGTCAGTCAGCAGTCAATTAAAAATTTATGAAGTGCCTACTATGCACTAAGAACTGTGCTAAGGACTGAGATAGGACAAAAAAATGCAAAAGACAGTCCCTGTAATAAAAGAGCTTACAACCTAATGGGGGAGACAACAAGCAAACAAATATATAAATATATATATATATAAATACATATATATGTGTATATATATATATATATATATATATATGAAATAGAAGAGAGATTACTAGAAACATAGAAACAAGAGGGGGCTGGGAAAGATTTCCCATAGAAGACTGGATTTTAATTGGGACTTAAAGAAAGCCAAGGAAGGAAGTAGACAGAGATGAGGAGAGAGAGCATTCTAGGCATATTAAATAGCCAGAGAAAATTTCCAGATGTGAGAGATAAAATGTCTTGTTTTTGAAGTAGCCAAGAACTGATTGACACAATATGTGGTGGGGAGTAAAGTGTAGGAAGACTGAAATGGGTAGAGGGGAATAGGATATAATGGGTTTTGAACAGGAAACAGAAGATTTTGTATTTAAGGGAACAGGGAGGCACTGGAGTTTATTAAGTGTGTGTGGGGGGGGATGTAGTCAGGCCTTTGCCTTAGAAAAATCACTTTAGGGGCTGATTAGAGGATGAATTAGAGAAAGGGAGGCAGGCAGACCCCCCGCCTCCCCACCAGTAGGCTATTGCAATAGTTCAGTCACATGATGAGGACCTGGATCAAAATAATGGTAGTGTCAGAGGAAAGAGGGAGGATGTATTTGAAAGATTTCGCAATGTTAAACCGACAAGCCTGGCCAACAGACTGTCTGTGGAGATAAGAGATAGTGATTAGTCAAGAATTACATGTGGCTTGTGAACCTAAGGGACTAGGAGGAGGATGTTGCCCACCATAGGAATGGAAAAAGTTGTTGTTACTCAATCTCTGAAAAAGAAACAAAAAAAAAATTCAAGTAAGCTATCTTCACCACCCACTTTTGCTTCCTGATGGCCTGAAATAAATAAAGAAGATACACTTGTTTCTAAATCATAAAAATATCTGAACCTGGATGAACAGTTAAGTATTAGAGTATAAATTAATATTATTTGTATCCATTGCTCATCCATCAGAAGGAAAATCCAGTTTTGCTTTATCATTCCCACACTACCGATATTAACCATAGATTGGATAAATTCATAATATTTATCTTGTAAGTAACCATTTATCAAGGAAAATTTATAAAATTAGCCCTAAGAAAAACAGCATTTCCCAGAAAGAATAAACCCATAAACTTGACTTGAAACCCAGGCAAAGTTCTAGTACAAATTCTTATAGAGATGGCTTTCAGGCACTTGGAAAATAAAGTAATAGATTCTAGAAGCAAACATTGGTTCAGTAAGAAAAAAGTCAGCACTTAATGCAGTACCTAGCACAAAGTAGGCACTGGTAAATGTTTACTGGCTTACTGAAATCATGCCAAACTATTTTAATTTCCTTTCTTGATAGGGTTCTTAGACTGGTATATCAGTAAAGCACTTTGCAAACCTTAAAGGGCTATAGAAAGACTAAAGGTTATTCTCATTCAAAAAAAAAAAAACATTCAGCAAACCTGATATGCTAAAAGATAATTGTTGAAGAATTTTTCGCTAGTTTTTATAGCTATGACAACTACATAAAGGATGAGGCAATGTCTCAGTTAATTAACTGAAGATTGTAAAGGTAGCAACTGTTTGTCTCCCTAAGGGAAGACAAATGCTACTTCAGGACCTGGACAGCACCCACTGGCTCCGCCTGAACAACAGTGACTGAAAGCTAATTGCCATCAGCAGGAGTCAACTGGGAACTAGACAGGACAAAGCCACCAGATTCTTTAGAATGACAAAAGGTAATTACAGCAGTAATCCCCTTTATTCCTAAATTCACTCTTGTGCAGCTGCTTTCAGACCTATGTCTGCCTGCTCTAGATTTAGAACTTTGACTTTATTTCCATACTTCCACTTGCCTTTTCCCCTCATAGAAGTTTATGGTAATTATAAGTAAAATTAATTCACATCCATGTGGAACTTGAAATTTTCTCAAAATGTTTTCCATACAACATTATGGGATTAGTAATACAAGTTAACCTAATTTTACAATTAAGGAAACTAAAGCTTATAGAGGTCAAATTAGTTGTCTCTGGTGTCACAAAACTAATGACTAAGAAAGAGAATTAAAACTTGTGTCTCCTGACTTCAAGTCTGGTGCTATACATACTATGCCACACTATTCTGGTCAGAGCTCCTCTGATATGCAGACCTACTTATTTTCTAATAGCTGCCGCTTATTTCTTAACTTCAGTCATCAACTTCAGATTTAACTTTAGCCATAAACTTCAGAATTTACTTCAGGTAAAAACTGACAGTGTATCATTTTCTTCTGATCTCTACTTTTACTACTGAAACCTATGGATCCCTTTGCACATATTTCCTATTAGTTAACTTTATGTTACATCTCTCTTCTTTAGATGGCAACAGATTAGGACACCCTCAAGGTATGAGGAGCCAACAGCCTCCCTGTGTATTTGAAAATGCTGCTCTGCCTAAGTAAAATTAAAACCTATAGAAGCAGATGAGACTACTATCAGGAAAGTCTCATGCTATATACTAGGGACACAGTGTTAAAAAGTATCAGTTCCTCCAATCCCTAGCACACAAGCCTACTCCATATACTGGCAGCTACAACCCCCAAAAAGTGGAAATTCTTTCTACTTTATCTGTTACTTTTCTGGGAAGGTTAACACATTACAGCGCAGGAGGCATAGAATCTAACATGAATCTCTAGTCTATGAACTTTCCCACGGACTAGATGCAAATAACTTTTCTCTCAATCACTCTGGTAGCCATGTGACCATCCTATATTTTGAAGAGAATAATCTTCTGTTGTACTAGTTCACATGCCCCCCAGGAAAAACCCATAGGGTATTAAGACTCTAAGCAAAAGACCACAATCTGACAATTCTTCTTTCAATTTCAATCCCTTTTGGCTTACTAATTCATCCATAGTTCTATGATGAGGAAAGCAAATAAACTCCTACCCTAAAACACTTTGGTTGGTTATTCACAGAAGTGTTTTCTCACCAATTCCCTTTATCCTCCTCAAAATTCCTATTTCCATCATAGGAAATATCATGCAACTGACGTAACTCATCTCTAGTTATCACTGATAGAATGGACTCAGACGACTGTCTGGATGAGTGTCAAAACAAGTAGTGTGCAAACAGTAATCCCACCATAAAGCTAGTGTCCTTCACAGTATGGTCTCAAAGCAGCTCCACTATATGTGTACTCCACTGAAGTCACCTATATCTAGTCCCTACCTGCTTTGTAACCAATCAATCCACTACTAGGAATCTATTTCCTTGTTCAAAGGCTCCTATGAACACTGTGCCTGGCAGATTGGAACCTTCAGAAAGCTGATTGACTTGACACAATGCATACAAAGTCAGGTTTCTATTTGACCATGCCCATACCCATAAACTAATTTTAAAATCACCACCCTCCTCATTACCCATTAAAAACTGAGGCATTCTTTCCTAGGTCTGAACACTTATTTGCATGCACCCCCATTTTCAAGTGCCCTGATGTTCAATATCAGTTCATTTTCAAGGAAAAGAAATATACATCCAAAGCCATGTTTAGGGTTAGCCCCTTTAAGTTAAAACTACATTCAATTACCTCCCTGTACCAATTTCTGCAGAAAACTTACTCAACTGAACAATATTTTGCAAAATGGGAGAGCAAGCAACTAGCCATAAAATCTTTGGATCATAGAAATATTCTTACAAAGAAGTCAACTTTATAAAAGAAGACTGACTATTGAAACCTGGAATACCTGTAGAGTTCTCAAAAAATAAATCTGAGACAAATGCAAGTCATTGTTTCTCTCCAGATTTTAAATTCAAATAATATAGGATGAGAGAACTTAGAGGACAAACACATGCCCAGGAAATGAAATTCTAGGAATCATTGGCTAGCCTACTACAGGAATTACTATGCCACGAAGAAAATGCTACCACTCAACCACAACCAGGTGTAGTCATTCTCATCTGAGATTACAAAGAAAATTCAGTGTAATATTTCCCTAACTATGCCTGGAGGGATTGGGGGGTCATCTAAAGGGAAGCTCTGTGAAGATGTCAACATATGAAAGATATGACTTCATATTTGTTGAGGGAATTTAAAAAGAGAAGCAGAGAAAGAGAAGAAGGTATAAATTTGTATTGGTAAATGAGAAGTCCTAGAAGCACAGAACATATAGGGAGAAGCCAACATCCCCAAATGTCTCTTCTATTTGAGTGCCTTCACCCACAATACTCCTATGAGTGGGTGCGCTCATTCTTCCCTTGACTAAACTAAGATTTTCTCTTGTTTCTGAGTCTCAGAGCCACCTATCTATCACCTAAACAAACCTATATGAATTCTTCTAATTTCTGTTTTACAGCTTGTTTTGACAAATATCTCTGCTTAATAGCTGTGATTGGCTTTTCTATAATAAGTATTTAGTAAGAAGCAAGCTAAACTGTCTAAGCTTAAGCTGTTACTTTACAAACTGACAGATGTAGAGCAGTACTGCTATCTAGCCAGATTAACTAGAGAAAGGGGCTTTTATCCTGAATTCTAAAAATCATGGCCCTAAATTGCAAATATTTTACTTGTAACAGATAAATATAATTTTAACCCAATTCTCCTCAAACACTGGAGAATCAAAGAGTCATTTCTCAGTCACAGTCTTCCTGCTTTCACAAACATGGAAATCCTGCCTTACTGGTAATATGGGATAAAATAGGCCAGATCACATCTGTCTAAATAAATCTCCACAACACAGGCCACCTCTGGGTCTCTGTGTCCCAGTTTAATATGACACAATAAAAATATATTAAGTAACTGCCATGTGCTTACTAGAGATACAAAGAGAGAAATAAAACAGTCTCTGCTTAGTCTTTTAGGGGTTTATTGACTGGATCAATGTTTAGTGGACCTGAGAGGCAAGAAGTTTCCACACTAGAATTCTAGACATCGAAATGTCAGTATCACAAGAATAAATGGAAACACTTCAGAAGCTTTCCTGCCCTTTGCTATAGATGGCACAGTGAATAGTGCACTGGGTCTGAAGTCAGGAAGATTCATCTTCCTGAGTTCAAATTTGTTCGCAGAACTCACCAGCTGTGTGACCCTGGGCAAATCACTTAACCCTGTTTCCCTTAGTTTCCTCATCTGTAAAATGAGCTGGAGAAGGAAATGGCAAACCACTCTATTATCTCTACCAAGTAAACTCCAAAGGAAGTCACAACGAATCAGACACGACTAAACAAAACAAAAAACTTTTGAATAATAAAATTTATATTAAAAACACTTAGACATATTTAATTTTTGCTGCTCTCCCTAACACAGCTACCTTTCATTCAGGAAAATGTGATGGTAAACTAGAGCCTACCAATGGCAACAGCACCATGAATACACTTAGTTGGTAAGGCTTGACTAAACCTGTGTACATAGATACTTAAGAGCATGTGCAGTTGCCTCAATGTAGACATACAACCATTCACACATAACCTGTCTTAAAAGTCTATAACTTTCAGCTCATTTGGTATAATGAATTTCATCAAATTCTTTGAAAAAAATTACTTTGACTTTGATCAGGTTATTCCGGATATCTCTATTCTTGAATCTTTCTGTATTTCTGTTCATGACCACATAGATGGATAGATAGAAAGATAGAGTCAGATTCAGATAGATAGTCTGAAATGTATGTATATATGTGTATACGTACATGTATACACATGTGTATATGTTTTATATATGTGTATATGTGTGTGTACATGTGTGTGTATTTGCTTCTCAGTCTTGGATAACATAAAAAATCTATTATTAATATCCTATAGGTGACACTGCAGGGTCCCATGACTGATACCTGATCCAACTCAGCAGGTCGGACCAAAGCATATACTGTTAATCTAACACTAAGCCTCATCTGTTCTGGTTCCCAGGCAACACTGAAGGGAACTGTGAGGTAGCCCCCAAGATCCCTGCACTTCTTTCTAGTTCTCAAGAGTGTTGACTGCCACTCATCTCTTTCCTCCCTCATATAAATGTATATGTGCATTTATATTTTTATATATACCCCTATATCTTCTGTGCTTCAGTATATATTTCCCTAGTTACTCCAACCAGTCCTCATATGATATGACCATGAGGCCTTTCACCAAACCTGCCATCTATCTTATGAGTGCTTTCTAGCTTATTGATGTATTTCTTAAAGTGCTGTGTCTAAAACTGAACAAAATACTCCAGGTATAGTCTGACCAGTGTAGAGTATAGTAAGATTTAGAGTCAAAAGACATAAGTTGGAATCCTAATTCTTTAACTCACTACCTGTGTAAACCTGGGCAATTAATTTAATCTTCATGGTCATCAGTTTCCCCATCTGTAAATTGAAGCTGAAAATTGAGCTGAAGATCTTTTGCTGCCAAGATTTGAACATGCTGTCAAAGCTGTGAGCCCCATTCCCTAAGAAACAATGTATCACATCTTGTAATTCTTTCTCTATCCTTTCTTCCCCATTCACACAGCCATTCTCCTAATCTAGGTCCTCAATACTTCATGTGAATTGCGGCACTAGCCTTCTAAACAGTTTCTCCTTCTCTGCCTTAAGTCTCTCCCCACGGTAATCCATCACCCATTCAGCCATCAAAATGTGGTTCTGAGTAGAGGGGCTCAATAAACTCCAATGACTCCCTATTACTTCTAAGATCAAATATTTTTAAAAAGTTCTTTGTTTATAGGTTAAAGTTCTCTAAAGCCTGTCTGTTAGGGACTTATCTGACCAGCAGAGGCCTGCAGGCCTTGGTGGAGTGTAGCTGGAAGCAATGACTGAGGCGGGAGACAAGATAGTAAGAACTCCGTTTATTCAAGCAGTGAGCGGTGTTTTTATCTCTTCTCTGACACTAGTGCCCTAAGTGAACCTATCAGCTAGTAGTTTGCCCTTATATGGAAGTAATTTACCTTAAGCCAGGACTGCCCAGTGTGGACACGGAGCCCCAAGAAAGAAAAACATTTTTGGCTTCTTTGTTCTCTGAAAAGCCTGGGAAAATAGCCTTGAGCAAAACAGGGGTGGAACCCTTCCTCCCAGCGCCATCTTGTTCTCGCCTTACCAGTCTCCCCTCAGTTTACCTGAGTCTTGACTAGTGAATGCCGTCCAAGAGGCTGGGGGTTGGCAATTCCCTTACACCTGTCTCCTTCCTACCTTTTCCATCTTCTTACATTTTACTCTACATATTCCTCCATACACTCTACAACCTAGCCTGACTTACTATGATATTCTTAAACATGACACTCCATTGCCCATCTCTATGCCTTTGCACCAACTCTTCCCTAGGCCTTGAATATATTCTTTCTCTCTCTCTCTCTCTCTCTCTCTCTCTCTCTCTCTCTCTCTCTCTCTCTCTCTCTCTCTCTCTCTCTCTCTCTCTCCCTCCCTCCCCCCTCTCCACACTCCCTGAGGGAATTCCTTACTCCCTTTAAGACTTAGCTTTTCCAACAGGCTTTTTTAAAATCCTCATCCCCTACCCCAGCTCTAGTGTTAGCCACTCTAAGTTTATCTTTTCTCTATTTCATCTACCTTATATTTATTTTGCATGTTCTGATTTATATTTCATAAAGTTATCTTTTTCCCCATTAGAATTTATTATCCTTGAAAACAGATACTTTTTACTTTTTTCTTTTTATCCCCAGCACTCAGGATGGTGTTTGGCACATGGTAGATACTATTAATTGTCTGTTGAGGTATTGGTTGGTTGATTAATCACACAGGATTGAATCAAAGTATAGTCTACCCCATGTAAATAAAAATGAAATCCTAATTTCCATAAAACCTGTTAATCTAGTATACAGAACATCTTCTCAACACTATGTCATCTGAGAGGTAGCTTTATTACTGAAAAATGAGAAAGTCATATGATGAGAGCAAGGGATGATGCATGGACAATCAAAATGCCCCATTGTTTTCTGCACGGTGTCAGGATAGCTAGAAGAAGGCCCCCATCATGATAGGTGAACCCCTTTTGGAAGAATTTCAGGAAGGCAAAAACAATTTTCATGCAAGATAAGAAGGAATAGATCTTTTGTTACATGTACAACTGGTAAGCATGCCAATATCAATGAGATTACAGATGTAATCAAAGTGTAACAATAATATTACCTTGAGGTATTCCATTTGTTTCAGTGTCACTGTCAATGATAGAAAAAAAATCGTTCTGTTATAAAAATGTTGACAAACCTTTCCTATTTTTCACGTTAGAATGTAAGACCCCTGAGAGCAGGGATTATTTCATTTTTGTCTTTCTATCCCCAATGTCCTGGTGCAGCACCTATCATTTAGTAGGCACTTAATGCTTGTTGGTTGACTTATAAAAAGCTCTCTGCCAGCCCACCTCTCAAAAAACTGCAGTACTAAATCGGTTTAATATCTTAGGTGAGGAGCAAACAGGTTTTAGGCATGATTATTGAACCTCTGCTCAATTCTTTTAACTCATTAGGCAATGATTTCCACTGTAACCTTTGGGAAAGTCAAAATTAATCTCATTGCCTAACTCTAATAATTAGCTCATTCCAAGTATGTTAGGGAGGAAATATGACTAGCTTTGCAGTCAGCAGGTCATGGATTGTGTTTTGCTTCTGTCATTTAATAACCCTATAGCCTTCTAAAGTAGCAGAAGTAAAGCATTCTTATTTAAGAAGAGCATGACAAATTTTGAACTAAAAGTACAGAAGTGGAAGAAAATTTGCCATAAATATGTGTTACAAAGGTTTTTGCTTTTCTCTTTTCAGTGGGAGAATTGGGGAAAAGAAAAAAAATTAATCCTTGTTAATTCAAAAACCAAAATAGAATAAAACAGAAAAATTAACAGTTGAAAAGCAAAGAAGACTTTGGAAGAACATATGTATGCTAAATAAATCTAACCAACTAGCTTGGGAAAGAAGATGCATGGAAATAATTTAGGGAACATGATCTCCCAAGGGAAAATATTATAAATTTTAAAATTCTAGATACCTTTATAGAGAAATAATATAAGAAAACTACATAAAAGTTTTTTTTAAAGACAGCAAATTTCTGATTGATGCAATCAACACGTCAACAATAGAGAAAAACTTCATTTGAAATTCCAAGGCATGTAATGATTTCAGAATTTCATTGTCAAAGAAAAAAAAATGTTAAGTAACCAGGAAAAGGCTTTTATCTATGAAGGAAAGTCAAAACAAATAATTGATTACCTAAAATTCACCAGAAATTAAAGGACAGACTGGAATTATATATTCTAAAAGTCAAAGAGAATAGCATTATTTAACAAAACTAAGCATAATCATCAATGAAAAAAAAAAGAAAAGAGAAAAAGACATTTGTATTATTCCTGAGGGGAGAGGGAGAATGCAGCTAGGAGGTGTATTTGGCTTACAACATCTACAAATAAGGGAAATATCAGGTAAATAAAAACAATTATTAAGTACTACTTCTCTAGCAAAGAAAAAAAAGGATTAGTTAAATATGATAGCACACACTATATAGTCCCTGCTTCAGAAAGGAAGAGGTCAGTAGATGCCCTGAGTTTGGGAACTCTGAGATGCAGTTGGACTGAAGCTAATGAGGTGTTCTCACTAAGTCCTATACCGCTATGGTGACCCTTCACCCCCAGAGAAGAAGGCCACCAGCCAGCTAGCAAGTATTTATCAGCATTTAACATATGCTACCACTTACAGCTAAGCACTGAGCATTCAAAAAGACAAAAACAGTCATTGTCCTTAAGGAGTACACATTCTAACGGGAAAGACTATACGCCAAACACCTATGTAAAAACAATGTATATACGGGATAAACGGGAGCAATTTTTGATAAATAGCACTAGTGAAAAGTAAAGTCTCCTTTAAGAAGGTGGGATTTTAACTGAGACTTGCAGATGAAGAGAAAGAATATGAAGAAAAACCCACAAATGTCTGCAAAGTCAGAGATGGTCAATGTTGGAAGGATGATAGGCACACTAACATATTTATTGTTGGTGGAGCTGTGAAATAGTAAAAAGCAATTGGAAATTGTGCCAATAAAGTGACTAAAATGTCCATACCATTCAAGTCAAAGATTATACACAAGAAAGTTATCAATAAGATATGTGCAGTGAATGTATAGTGTATAGTATATATACTATGTATAGTGAAATATTTATAGCAACATTTTTTTAATAGCAAAGAATTGGAAACAAAGCAGAAGTCCATTGACTTGGGAATGGTTAAACAAATTGTGGTACATGAATGTAATAGAATATTACTGACCTATAAGAAAAGATGTGTGTGATGAATACACAGAAGCATGGAAATATCTACATGAACTGATGCACAGTGAAATAAGCAAACCCAAGAAAACAATTACAATACCAAAATGACTGCAACAATATAAACAAAAAGAAAAGACACACACCCACAGAAAGTGAATGCAGCAAAATTTTAAAGATCAAATAAATTTTGAATGAAGGCAGATTGAGAGAAGGGGTGGATGGGTCCACACTGTTATGGTGTGGGTGTGGGGAGAGATGGGGAGAAAATCTTGAATTCAAATTCTCATGGAAGTGAATGTTGAGAATTGAAAAATAAACAAAATATATACATTTAAAATAAAGAAATAATAATATAAAACTCAGTACAACCAAAACAATGTTTCCCATAGTTAAATAGAAATACCGTGTAAAGTAAAAATATGCATTTGGAAATTGTCCTATAAAAGTAAAAAAAAAAAAAAAAGGCAAAAAGTAATCCTTTAAACATAAATGAAACCCAGGTTGGTTGTTTAATTCCTTATATGTTTATATTACACTTTTCTTCTTCATTGCCTTTGTTCTCTTTGTATCCCCAGAATTTTATTCTTGACAGCTTCCTATCCTTCCTGAGTGGATTTAATGCCATATAACTTTAGTCTGAGGCATGTTAATTCTGCTTCCTCTGAAATATCTCAATGCTTCATTTGATCAGAATTTTCCTTGATGTGCTCCACTGAGAAAATTAAAATTTAATCATGCCTTCTGCTCCTATGTGACTTTGGATCATGTCTTTCCCTAGGGAAACTACCCAATGTGCTAGATTCCATCTTCTAGTTCTTTTAACATGATATGGGCACCAGTACAGCAGAAAGGATATCTCTGCTATTCTCACTAAATTACCAAATTATTTTCCAATCATACATCTCCTAGATGATATCTTTTGAATTACTCTTTGCACAGAAGTCCTCACTGATAATATGATGAAGTCTAATACCACATCTCCATCCACTGAACTTTGAGTAATCCATAATACTGACTCTTTAGAAATGAAAAAGTCTATGATTCACAGTCATATCTGTGTTATACTGATATTAAAAGGAGGACATTTTATTTTACGGAACAGCTTGGAATCTGAAAAGGCTACAACATTTTCTAAATGAAATCAAGCCTGCTCTCTTAATACCATTCAGTTATGTTTGTCATTCATTGTCTATTTGGAATTTATGCCAAGATACAAGAGCAATCCACAGTCTGGATAACAGATTTTCTTAATCTATCAAATTATTCTTATATGAATATAAGGCTAACTTTTTTGCATTATTGTGGATCTCATTTAGAAAGTTCTGCAATGGTTCATGCACTCAATGCAAAAAAAGCACTTTCTTAGTTGTAAAAGAGAAGAGCAGAGGGAGGGTCTCATCTTATAGATGAATTTCCTTTACCAGTCTAACTAATTGCTAAGCATTTCCATAACTGTAGCAAATGCCTTTGGAAAAGATGAGTCTCCTTGTTTTTACCTCATTTGATATTGATAATCAATAGAAAATCAGTTCTTTCCATTGTTGTTTATATCAAAAAAAACTTGTATGATTTTAATATATTTATGCACCCTCTTAACAAAAGTGAGATTTGAGCTGAGACTTGAAGGGAGTCAAAGATTTTAAGAGGTGGAAGAAAGGAAGGAGAGTAGTCTACACACAGGAGTCCAGACTGAGTACAAAGCCACGAAGATAGGAGATAAAGATTTGCACACGAGAAAACAGCAAATGGTATAGGATGGCTAGATACTTGTGTATCTGGAAACATCCAGAAGACTGAGAAGATAGGACGGGACCAGGTTTTGTAAAAGTTTAAATTACAAAGGCATTTATTGAATCCTAGAGGAAATTGGTAGCTACGGAACTTATTGAGTAGAGGAAGTAACAGGATCAGAGTTATGCTTTAGAAAAAATCACCATAGCAGCTATCTGGAGGGAGATTTGAGAGAACTGAGGCAGGGAAACAAATTTAAAGGCTATTAAAATATTAGTAGCAGCTCTTCTGACAGCAAAGATTGGCAATGAAGTAGATGTCCATTGATTGGGGAGTGGCTGAGCAAATTATGGTATATGAAAGTAACGGAATATTACTTTGTCGTATTACTGAGTTGTATGTAAGAAATGACAAATATGATGACTATGGAGGGTCATAGAAGTGATGCCAAGTGAATTAAGCATAGGAACAATATGCTTGACTGCAACAACGTAAACAGAAAGAACG
Organism: Bettongia penicillata ogilbyi; assembly: GCA_023548195.1. Taxonomy (NCBI): domain Eukaryota; kingdom Metazoa; phylum Chordata; class Mammalia; order Diprotodontia; family Potoroidae; genus Bettongia; species Bettongia penicillata. The sequence goes on from JAJHZJ010000227.1 coordinate 3,279,209, forward strand.
ACCACAAAACAGTCAAAAATGAACATTGTAAACCTACAAAGAACAAGCATGGGTCCAAAGAAGAGATGGGAAAAGACTCCCAACTCTCACACATTTGCAGCTGTGAGAAGTCAATGGGTGTGGTACCTTGTACATATTTTGAGATTCTTTTGGTATATTGATGTGTTTTCTGATCTTTTATTTTATTTTTCTATTAAAAATATTCTTTGTTATGTGGGATGATTCTCTGAGAGAGCATTAGGGAGAGGCAGAATACCAGAACTATGTTAATACAGGATCCATTTTGACACAAAATGATGCACTTGAAAGTCATTCAGCAGTTATCAAAAGAAGGTTTCCTTTGCTCTGGCACAGAAAGAATATGCAACAAGGACACAGTGGCATTTTACTTCATTTTATACATTCCCTCTCATGTCTATATGGAAAAGCTCTGGTTAGCAGAGCAGGGTATAGTGATTACTGTGATCTTAAGACATCCATTAAGTTGCAAATCCATGTGAGATTTTTGTTTTATTGGGTGACCAGAAAGCCATGCCAAGTGGAAAAGGACAATCAGGTTCTAGGAAAATTTTATTGCCTTTTCAGGAGATTGAATCTCTGTTTTATGGGAAACCAGGAACTCTAGTCCTATCATAGAGGGCAAAGGGGAAGAATTTCAGGGAAAATTTTCATAATTTTTTTTAAAACAAAAGACATCAAAAAAATTTAAAACCAAATGGGAAGCAATAAAGGCCTAAACAAGGAAAGTAGCTATGTGATCAGAAAGAAGGAGGTGTATATAAGGTATATTATGGAGATAGAAATGACAAGACTGAGCAATTAATTGAATATATGAAATGAGTGAAACTAAGGAATAAAAAATAACCCCATGGCTGAGACTCCAGGTGTCTCAGGAAATGGTTGTGGTCTTAACTATAATAGAAAATGTTTGGTGATAGGAGCTGGAGGAAAATATGAAGTCAGTCTTGGCCATGTGAAGCTTGATATGCTTACAGGACATCCAGTTCAAAATGTCCAATAGGCAGTTGGTATTGCATTAGGAAACTCAGGGGAGACTAAGGCTAGATATGTAGAAAGAGGAATCATGAGAAAAGAAATTATAATTAAAATAATGGGCACTGATGAGATAGGATAGGAATATCCTTAGGGATACAGTATAAAGAGAAGAGGGCTCAGGATGGAACCTGGGAAAACACTTCAGTTATTGAATGTTACATGACCGAAAAGTAGTCAGAGAAGTAGGAGGAGTTGCCTATATGGGGTTTCTGCAGGCCTCGAATATGCCACGATGTAAGATATAAACTTGTACTTGGCCATTTTTGTGCCATCATACTTGGCTTCAGCCTCTACCTCCAATTCAAAGAATGCTAATTCCAACTTTGCATTGGGACCCTGGACTAGACTGATACACCATCATCATAATACACAACATGCTGGTGTTCTTCTGCCATCTTCATGCCATGCCACCAGTCACCCACTGTCCTGATTCATACCATCCCCAGCTTTGGGAACTGCAATCAGATTAATATGAAAACATTTCTGTTCCTAGAAAGGACAAGGTAATCAGTTGACCTAAGTCACTATCCCTAGGGTTTCTCTAACCAAAATACATTTTCCTGGACACCACTCCCTAAATGTATAAGAGTTCTATAAGAATTAGTTTATAAGTTCTTTGAGGGGAGAACCTGTCATGTTTTTTTTCTATTTGTATACTGTGAGTTTATCACAGTGTCTGGCATATAGTAAATACTTCAGTGAATTTCAATCCATTCATGGAAGGTAAATGTTTCTGAAAAAAGACAAACTTACAATCCCCAAAGTTTTTAGCAATTTCTTCCACTGCCCCAAACCTCAAAGTCCATGAGTGACTGTATCTCTTGATTTTGTCCTCTATCTGCTTTTGTCTTAGTCTTGACAGCCTCCTAAATGTCAACACCCTTGTGGAAATGGAAATATCCTTTCAATTCTCCACCACAGCCTCAGCTATATTTCACCCTTCTTATTCGATACTTTTTAATCAACAATGTAGATAAAGATAGCAAAGTTGCTTATCAAATTTGCAAATGACAAAGCTGGGACAGCTAGCTAACGCATGGGAAGACAAGATCAAGATAAAAGGAAGATCTTGACAACACAAAAAGACGGGCCAAAATTAATAAGATAAAATTTAATAAAAAATAAAGCCATACTTTTGCATTTGAAAAAAAGTCACAAAAGCACAAACTATTTCCAACTTCCTTGGGAACAGTTTTGTGAATGGGTCTAGGAAGTTTAGTTGTTGGTTATCGTAGGACACTAATTAAACTCAGCTTCTTTTCAAATTCCCCCCTTTTCTAGATTTAATGATTCTCAGAATAGTTGGTGGCTTAGGAACCTTCCTGTAAAATAAGCCAACACTGGATATTTCTGCTCATCTGTTCTGCTAATGATAAAACACAGCAGACTGGCATATCTTCCTTAACAATACAAATATAGAAGTGGAGCTTCTTTATAGGATACATAAGAAAACCACATTCACTGAAAGTGTGTGTGTGTGTGTGTGTGTGTGTGTGTGTGTGAAAGAGAGGGAGACAGACAGAGAAATAAAAAAGAGAACACACAGGTTGAATTGCAGTAAATCCCTTAGAGCATACTTGGAGATGAGTCTTGGGGGCAGAGAGGGGACCATGAAGATTGCATTGAGCTCCAACCCCTGGCCATTTATGGGTATATATATATATATATATATATATATATATATATATATATATATATATATATATATATATATATATATATATATATATATATACATACATACAAGGCACTGAAGGATTTGGGATTTGGGATTATGAATCCTTATTGATCCTTTGGTTCTCATGTGCCTTCTCCACCACACGGTGGGTTACTGTATCTAAGAGGACTCATAACTGAGTCATGAAGAATGACTACTCAGTAGACCTCAAAAAGAGTGATTCCTCCCTTTAGTGTTCTCTATTTCCTACTGCTAATTGTGTAGGGACTTTATGAAGCTCTCTCTTGGACTTCCCATGATAGTGGTGGTGCTCTTCTCCTGCTCTATATTCTTTTCTTCTCCATTCCCTGAATTTATGACAGCTGTTCATATATGTCTTTAAGAATATATATTCTGACTAGATGAACCTAAGACTAGATAACACGTCTCTAGTTGACTCTTCTTTGTTTTTCTTTCCTGAAGCATAGATAAGTAAACATCAGAGATGGCCCTTTTGGTATTGGCTGCCTTGGGAGTTTGGAAGTTTTTAGGTTCCTGAGATGTGACTATCATTGAGAGGAGTTTTCTGTAAACATAAGCTTTTCAGAAAAGGTGATGCTGCCAAGAGAGAGCCCAAGTCACACTCTAACTTGACAGATAATGACTTTCTTTGAAGATGCTGTTCAGACAGTGCAGAACTGAGGTAAAAATGGTTGTTTTCTTGTTTTAAGTATCAAACTCTTAGGAGAATATATTTAGAGCTATGGTTTCATAGTTCATGTTTTAAATCATTGTCAATGTGCTCTCATGAGTCTTCTGTTTTAGAAACATTTCTTTTTGGTGTGGAAGGAATAAATAGCTGTCCTATACTGATCTAAATTATATATTGAATACCTTTTTGTTACCATTTAGGGGAAGACTCTTGCTGCAAGTCAAACTTAACTTCTGTTTAAATCATTTTCCCTGGGGTAGGGAAAGAAGGAGTTAGAAACAATAAGAAAAAGCTTGATTAAAAAAAAAAGCCAATTTCTCCAAGACCTGAACTTTGTCCATGGAAGACTAGTACTTGACGTAAGGGGAGGAAGTGCTCTAACCTCCATGGGTCATCAGTTATCTATTTTCTCACACATACAAACAGACACACAGATGTACATATGTATAGATAGATAGATAGATAGATAGATAGATAGATAGATAGATAGACAGATACCTATATGCATACATCCATATAGATGTATATAAATATGTGTGCACAATATAAGTATATGCCTATATATGTATATATGTGTGTATTTGGATATAGAGATACATCTATATATGTATGTGTGTGTATATATATATATATATACATATATATATATATATATTTCTACTCAAAGAGTATTTCTCAGGACTCCATCTTGCAAACGCTCGAAGTTTTGCAAAGCATTTTTACATATATTACCTCATTTGATTCTCATAGCAATCCTGTTAGGTAGGTGTTCATTTCTATTATTTGTTATCCACCTATTTTATAGATGAAAAACAAAACTGAGAGGTTAAATGATTTTCCAAGGGTTACTCAGCTAGTATCAGAGGTGGAATTCAAACTCATATTTTCCTGACTCTAAGGCCAGCACATTATCCATTATGCCATGCCTCGTTTATTTTGGTTTATTACGATGACCAAGGTGAAGGTTTCAATAGTATAAAATGAATTGTCTCCCAGTAGGATCAAGGGAAATGGGGTAAAGCAAAACCTAATTTAACCTAAATTAAACAAGATAATTAATTGTCATTATTTGAGTATTTGGTATTATTAACAAGAACCCTTCCCTTATCAGCCATTTAGAAAGCCTTCATCAAGTACCTAGTATGTGCTCTCTGGGTACTGATGGGGGGCAGGGGGAAGGCATACAAAAAATATAGATGAAACAGGTCTTCTTGAGAGAGATTAAAACTTATTTTAGACTCTGACAAAACAACTTCAGAACTATTAGGAAGCTAAAAAATGCAAAACAATACCACACAAATTAAAAATAAAAGTTCTGGGAGGGAAGGCAGTAAGATACATAAGAAAAGTCTCCCTGGAAATGAGCTTGAACCTCAGAATATCTTGAACAACAAGCAGTGGGAAAGAAAATAAAATTTATTTAAAAGGAAAGGATATATTATAACCAAATTTTGTTTTACTTTAACTTTTTCAATTAACAAAAACCTCCCACCCCTTCCATTGGAAAAGAAAAGAATTTTTTGCAGCAAATATTTCCCATCAAGCAAAACAAATTCCCAAATTGCACACAAGCAAATTTTCATTAGCATATGTTTTTTTTTTTTTAAATAGCAATCAGACATCAATATAACTATTAAAACAAACCTAGACTTCTGGAGGGATTAATTCACTTTCCTCTCTCCAACATTAATTAATCAGGAACTTGTAGATACAGGTCACATAATCCATGTCAGTAACCAGTCAGGCCTTAAAGGTTTTTCCTCAAAGACCAAAACAGATTAAGGTGTCAAGGTTCTGGCTGAGATGCTCTGATGTGTAGAAGAAAAATCACAATCCAAACTGTTCAATTCCATGTCAAGTCATCTACCACAAAATAAATGACTAAGTAGATCAGTGACATCTAGAAAAATTTATCCTGCATAATATTTAACATACTCATTAATTATAAACCAGATGAATTTGGGGGAGGTTGATAACTTTCAAAATTACATGAATAAAGCCAGAATGGATTATTAAAAACCTTTTCTTTCCTCAGAAATCTGCTTTTCTGTGTTGTTTCAATTTATAGAATAAAAAGGAGGAAAACTCCTTACTACTTTCTCTTTTTGTACTATTTTCTACTTCTTTACCCTTTTCCTTGCTTCTTCATTTAGGGTTATTATGCTGCACATTCTATTTCAAGTAAATTTGCTTTATTCCAATACAATATAATCCAGTAAGCAAGTATTAATTAAATTCTTAGTATGCCCAAAGCAGTTTTCCAGATACTGAGCAAACAGGGGAAAAATGAAAAACCACTGATGCCCCCAAAGAGTTTATACTCTACTTATTGATTTTTACAGACCAGGACACAAGAATGTCCAAAGGGATGAGAGACTCTAGAAGCTATGGTCTAGGTTGTTGCATTTATTTATCTTTGGTCCTGGATTCATCCCCATCAAATCTCTCTGTTATTTTCTGTGATCAATATGTCATACGGAACTGCAGTTGTCCCAATCAAACAAGATTTCCCTGCCCACCTGCTCCAAGCAAATAGAGTACAATGGAAATACAGCCACAAACACAAAGCAAAATATACCTAGGAACTTCTGACCCCCTCAGCCATGCTGCTCTGTGGCAAAATTCTACCTTTTTTCATAATCACTCCACCAAGCACTGGATAACTAGCTTCCAAATATCAAAAGTACTTCGGTACTGCCCTGTTTCTCTGCTCATTTGCGCTAACCGAAGGTAGACCCAGCATGGCACAAAGGCTAGTGTTTTCCTCAGAGCCACTGACTACAGATATTGTCTCCATGTCTCCATAGTTGAACTACACTACTTTCTTTGTTGTGCTAATACTTATACTCCCATTTCTTCCCCAGTCAATCACTGAAGCGTAAAAGTAGAAAAGAAAAGAAAAAATTTCCCATGCCTGCAGAAAAAGGGGATCTGGAAAGACTAGATATATGAATGGATGGACTTTATAGCCCCCTATACGATATGATTTCGGAAGCGTTAGGGAGACTCCCCCACCAATCCACCTAAATACCTCTTCTTACCAACTCTCATTTATATCGGAACTGGCTTTATGAAAAGACAAGAACTATCAGTTCATAATCTGAGATAAGTATTAAAATACGTATCACCTCAGAAGAAGTAAAAGTCAAAAGGAGCACCTCTCTTCTGTGGTCTGCTCCTCCCCTACTGCTCCTTCCGTACGGCTTCTCAAATAAAAGGGATGTGTCTGGAAGCGGCGACAGAAAGGGAGGAGATGTGGCTATGGCAGGAAGTGTGCACTGAAAGTCAAGGTCAGAGAAAGATTCCACAGCAATGGCAGTGATAGAATTTCCTTTGCTCAGCTGTCTAATAAGCTCACTCACCTTCCCCCATGATGACTTTTCATTGTGGCCAAACGGGATCAGAGCTTCCCTAAACTAACAGGAAAGCCAAGATCAAGTTCCATACTCCACATTATCCCAAACACAACCAAATCTCGAGTCCGTGTGCCCTGTGTCATGAGCTATATGTCTTTAAAGGCTCCTTCTATATTACAATCTGGGATCCTATGATCTAGTTTCTGCCTCTCCACTTAGTGGGTCAAGCATCAAATGAACACTCCTTTACCTGCTCAAAAGGGAGCAGTGGTAAAGAATTAAATTAACTCAAACCATGTATTTCTTAGAACTTTTATATTCAAATTAATCTTAAGTGTAAAGGAAATTCCAAGATCTAGAAGAATGGGAAGCTTACAGAGTCACTTGATAAGTATTTTATATGTTATTCTCTCATTTTATGAACTATTTAATCTCCTCCATTGATTCCATGCTTGGAGTTCATGCTACGTAGAATATCCAAGCATATGTGTCTATTTCCATAGAAAATCAGCTCCATCTAGGTGGCACTGGGCCTGGGAATCAGGAACACTTGATTTCAAATCTAGCATCAGACACTTCCTAGCTGTGCCACCCTGGACAAATCACCTAATCCCTGTTTGCCTCAGTTTCCTCAAAATTGGGATAATAACAGTACATACCTTGCAGGATTTTTGTGAGGATCAAATGAGATATTTGTAAAACACTTTGCACAGTGCTTTGCACATGGTAAATGCTATATAAATCCCTATTCCCTTCCTTTAGTCTGTGTCCTCTTATACCAAGGTCCCAGCATGAAAGTTTTCACACACGCATGCACACACACACACACACACACACAACAGGAAGTTCAAAGTTGGGTTAGTTCTGAAAGTTAAATTCCAATTGGCTAGATCCCAGATCTATACATTCCAGGACAATGATTCAACACTGCTCCTACAGAGAGAAGCGGCGTTGAGGAATGGAAGATTTATGTGACTTTCTAGAAACCACGGAGAGCACAGCATTTACTGAGGGCTTATGACCAGCACAGAATGCACAAACCTCCAGCATGAGCTTAGGACTTCCCAGTGAGGCTATCCTGGTAGCCTATGCACAAGGCACTGGCTTGGGAGGCTCATAACTAATTCATATAAAAAAGAAGTGATTAATAGCACATTCTTTCCTGAGAGTACATATATGTAGGGAGAAGAGAATACCTGTAGATAACAGGGCCACCAGACTCAGAATGAAAGTCTTAGAAAAATATATGGTAAACAGAACAAACATATAAAAGAGAGTTTGGGGAAGTGTCAAAAAGATATTCCATCACTTTATAGGTTTTCCAAACACTAGCCTTGTCTAGATGGCAGAGTAGGAGAAGTCAAAGGTCTTGAAAGCCTCATGAACTTCCATTCATTTGCCCTTTGTAGTAGTACTTTTTAGAAGATAGTAGGTGACAGCTTCTATTTGTCATGGTAGAATGATGGTGGAGTTAAACGAGATGAGTTCAAATTTTGACTCTACTACTGCCTCTATGACTTTGGGTAAATCACTTAACCTTTCCGAGTTTGTTTCCTCTTCTAAAATGAAGGAGTTGAACTAAATAACCTCCGAAGGCCCCCCAAGCTCTAAATCTCTTATCTTCAAAATAGGATTGTATATTACTGAGCATGACTTTTTGGAGGAAATTATAACTCAAAGAAAAATATGCAAATATTCATCAAAAATTGGAAATGAGCTTAAACAAAGGACTACTTTTCATAGGAAATACTTTTAATAAATCCTGGTAGTTCCCTGGATACCACAGTTTCTGGACACTTTCAGAAGTATAAGTCAATCTTGATAGTACTTGCCTAGAAACAGAAATGGAATAGAAAATATAGACATATATACGTGTGCGTGTACACACACACACACACACACACATCTTACAGGCAGATAGAACAGGAAAAGTAAAAATACATTGACTCTGGCAGCAGTGAGAACTACTCTTCAGCCTCCAGCCAATACAATAATCCCCTTAAAGAAATTTGGTGAATGAGGTGAGAAGTTGGTAGAGGTTTCTAACCAAGCTCAATCATTTCTAAAACTTCAGCTTCAACACTTTCCTTCCAATCATTGAAGAAGGAGGTTTCTTCTCTCAAATCTGAAAGGGCATACGGCTGAGTAGGTAGTCATTCATGACTGAAGACAGCCCCCTACTGGAAGAATTCGAGAAGTCCACTGCCAAACTCCTGCATACTCCTGAAAACCCACTGTGAACCAAAAAATTGAGACTGATATGTCTAACAGGGGCAGAGATCCTATACAGCATTATCATAGCATGTTCAGAAGTAGAAGGGACATTGGAGGTTATTTAAGCAATCAGACTTCTTTATTTTTACAAATGAAGAAACCGAGACCAAGAAGGGCAAGTGTCTTGAGGTCACACAATTAGCAAGTAACAAAATCCACATTCAAACCCAGCTTCCCTGACTCCAATACAACACTTTTTCTACTGTACAAAAGTTTTGAAATTCTAGTGTCTTTGGGATTATGAATCAAGACTGATAGTATCTAGAGTTTGAAAGTAGAAAGTGTATACTCTAAAATCTGTCAGGATGCAATTGCAATATAGACCTATAAATTAATGGCTTTATTTAATAAACCCATACATACTCTTGACATTGAGGTGCTATCAAAAAACTAGTCCCAGGACATGTAGGATTTGTCATGTGGGTTATTGATAGTAGAAATAGCAACGAAATCCTGCGCAAGGAATTTGAATGCATTTGAGAGAAGCAGAGAGTATTAGTGAGAATTACAGTATGACAGAGTGATATTGGGACCCAGGAACCCAATTTGTGCAATTTATGCAAAAGAATCAGGATATATGCAAGGCTAGATCTGTGGTCCCAGCTCAAAGTGTACTGGGATTTGTGATACAAATAAGAGCAGTAGGAGACCTGTGTTGTGCTCTGTGTTCTAATAGCTCCGTTAGACAACAATACCAGCACTGAAGAGTCCTGATTCAGTATCTAGTCGAATTCTATATTGCATATATAAAAAGCAAATTTATGAGTTCCCTATGGTCAATACAAGGAAAGAGTGAGTGCCTGAGGGGAGCAATGTAACTTCAAGTAAAACCTCCTAACAAAGGCCTAACTAGGAATGAAGCAAAGCCAAAGGAACGAATTGTAAACCCCATTTTTTATATGTTTATAACGGTATCATATAAATCTTTAAAAAAAAAAAAACTTGTCCTCTCCATTGCTAGCCACTTCTTCCAACTTACGGGACCTGATTTGTTTGCCTTGTACATGTGAACAATGAAATCACCTCCAACTCATCAAAACCTGGAAGAGGTTTTATAAACAGCCCTTTTACTGGCAAGAGAATTGATAAGTATGGTTTTCCCAGCTATAGCATAAGCAGTGGCCACACCCCAGTAAAATCATCTGGGTAGACAAGCTAAAATAGGTTGAGGGTTCACTGACAGGCATCAGACCTTTTGGTGAGTAAGAGGGATGTCTACTCCAAGCATGTGAAGACTTCCCCTGGCAGAATGGGAAGATGACAACAACTTGTTCTGACAGCCATGAAGGCAACTGATGCAAGTGTTATGGTGTGCAACCCTGGCCATTACCAGTCATCTTGATTTTTGTCCTTCCACTAGCCTTGGATGACTCAGGAAGAGAAAGTGAGGCAGATGACTTTGTGAAACTCTGCCTTACCCAAACACAATTTACAAATAGGTCAGACATCACCCTCATAAAGTCATTGATCTTCTTTGAATATGAAGGACAAAAACCAAGTTTTTCCCAACAGGAAGGGAGGACCAAAGGAGAATAAGGTCCAGAAGCAATAAGACACAGAGAAGGACTTGGAATTTTCCCTATAGAGAGGATGGCCAGTCAAATTCAAGTGAAGGGTACTACTATCTCAAAGTTAGCAAAATCATGAGCAGTTGGAAATTGTCTGACTCACTGAACTACTTAAGGAGTAATCTTTATGGATAAATTTCTGAGTTTTCCCTGATTATCATTGATGCTGAGACCTGGTGAATTTATTCTTCTTTTTCTCTTCTTTCCCCTCGCCTGCCTCATTGCTGTCCAAAGAATGGCCTCTCTCTCTCTCTCTCTCTCTCTCTCTCTCTCTCTCTCTCTCTCTCTCTCTCTCTTTCTCCCTCTCCTCCCTCCTTTCCTCTCTCCCTTTCTCTCCTCCTCCTTCTCCTCCTTCTCCTCCTCCTTCTCCTCCTCCTCCTCCTTCTTTTTCTTCTTCTCTCTCTCTCTCTCTCTCTCTCTCTCTCTCTCTCTCTCTCTCTCTCTCTCCCTCTCCTCCCTCCTTTCCTCTCTCCCTTTCTCTCTTCCTCCTCCTCCTTCTTCTTCTTCTTCTTCTTCTCCTCTCTCTCTCACAGGTTTCATCTGTAAAAAAAGACATGGTCTCAGCTGACAATTCCCACCCACAAAATATGCATTTATTATTCATCATTCCTAGTTTTATTAACAGAATTTATAAAGCACTTTTAAGTTTACAAAGCATCTTACATGTTACCTCATTTAATCTTCACAGCAACCCTGGGAGGCAAATGCTACTATAACTGTTCTGCAGATGAGAAAAATTATGGGAAGAAAAAGAATAAATCTAATCTTTCCACATGACATCCCTTAAAGTACCTGAGCATAGTTTTCATTTCCCTTTAAGTCTTCCTTAGTCCTCTCCTAGGCAGTCCTCTAGACCTACTCTCTTTTATCAACACCTGTCCTAAAGTGTGGGGCTCAACACTAACCACAAGTGCAGTGTAACCAGCAGAACGTAGCAGGGCTACTACATCTCTTTCTCTGGACACAATGCTTCTGTTCTTCCATAAAATTCAGTTATAAATGCCTTATATGGCATAGAGCTGATCCTATGTGTTGAAGCTATCAGCTGAGTATAAAGTCTAGCAGGTTCTATGGCATTGGAAAGGCTCCAAATGTAGTTCTAGCAATAAGCCATCTGCTTTCCAAGTAGCACCCTGGCTAAGTACAAAGGGATTTGATTCTAGTAAGCCGGACACTTAGCAATGAATTCATTGTCTAAGTCATCCTATGCAACCAAGACAAATAAAAAATGGCCTTAATTCTTGTGCAACCCCATTCTGCTTCTTCAGTAACAGTGGCAAAGTGGCAGAAAGAGGAGCCAAGGGCCCTAAAACTCACCCAGTTTTAGATCAATATTTTAGCATTCTGTTGGTGTTCTAAATTTGGTGCAAAGACCAATGAATACAGTTCAGGGAACTAAATCAATCTTGATTTTCTTGAGTAAATTAAAGCAGAAAAGCAAAGAAAATGACAGACAAATGGAAGGATGACTCACAAGGTACCCAGGGAGAAGAAAGTAGACTTGGTGGAGTTGGCTTTATTGTGTTCAAAAGCAATAATAAACATTGTTTCATGTTACATTTGGTCATCTCTAATTTCAGTGTTTAAAATGAACACTTCCAAAACAACCCCTATGAAAATCATCGCTGTTTAAGTGTCATCTATTCCAGAAGATAAGGAGGAAGAAAAATGCTAAAAAAAGAATTCAATGGTACCACCAAAATTATATCTACAGAAACTTGAAATCATTTTATTAATAAGGTGAATACAAGAAAAGACAAAAAAAATTTAGTAGAAAACATGATTTAAGTAAGAGATGAGAAAAGTCTTCTAGATTACACAGAAAATCTACACCTTTATATCAGTGATACTTTCTTTTAAAAGAAAAAGAAATTAGGAAGTCCTAGACATAGAAATTATAAAATATTATAGAAAATAAACATAATTATATTTAAATTGACAGATAATTACTAGGTGCTGAGAATCATTCTCCAAACAGGAGTCTATCTCTCACCATTGACTTGTTAAAGCAAAAATCAAAATCAATACCAAATGACAAGAAAAGAATGAAACAAGAAGTTATGGTGTGCAGTTGAGGTGACTCAGACCTGTACTATTTAAACAAACTGTTGGTAACAAAAAAGGGTGGCAGGGGGAATAGATAAAAGAATAGACGTGCATAACTATCACCATTTCCTAAGGAAGTTTAATTGATATAAATCAATTTCCATACTGAAGAGGCAAAAAGAGCCAGAAAAATATTTAAACACTTTTCCAAGAGAAATGGTATAGCAGCCAAGAAGGACAGCTTAAAATACAAATTCATGTCTAAAACATTTTTGATTAGGATGCTAGAAGATTATGAGCAGTATGACCTCATAAAACAGTGAGAATTAGTGAAGGGGGAAAGAAGTTAAAAAAGAAATAATGGCAAAAGACTCAACTAAGCAATATCATTATGATGGTATTAAAGATGAAACTGTAGGGGAAATAATAGGAAAATATCTGTAAAGTTTTTGCAAGAAACTTGTTATCACTATGAAAGTGAGACTATCACATTTTTTATTCTAATTTTTTTTAGTCTAATACCTTAACCATGGGCTACATGAAGAAATAGAAATGGCACTAGAGAAACAAGAATGATAAAAATTATTGAGCTAGATAAAATGTAGTCAGAAAAGGTCCATGCTGCTGATGCTTGCACAGTTTTGAAGGCTTTGAAGTGTTGATTCTCACTGTGTCTAAAAGAGGGGAGAATACAAGAACTTCAGAAAAGTTACAGACTTTATTATTACCAAAAATGATGACTGAAAGAAAGTTATCTGCCAGGAGCCTGACATATCCTTGCTGTGTTACTAAATTGAAATAAGTATAAGATACTTATAGATGTGTAAATTATTCCATGCTGAAGAGGACACAACAGTTTTTACTCAAGTAAAGATGTTAGAGTAGAAAGAGATAGACCACCACTCTTATCTTTGCAAAGTCTGACCACTGCTCACTCCAAGTCATCTACACCATTGATTTTTGTGTAATTCTTGTCCATGTCTCTCCACAAATTCTCTTTAGAATCTCCAATCAATGTTCTAATGGCATTCTTCTTGTTCTTTTAATGTCTTTAGGATTTCTACCTCATTCTTATATTTTTCATGAATATTTAACCACCCAAATTCAAGAAAATACAATATTTACATTAAACACCTTTCTTGCTAAAGTTTCTATAGAATTAATAACAAAATAATCATTTCATTCCCTTAGAAACAGAGCAGGAAATACTATCTGTCTCCTGAGTTCTCTGTGCAACTTGCAGATAATATTCAAATATCCCTGTAGTTCTGTTGTTTTGATGTGGTTTTCATTTCTGTGATTTACATAGGAAATCTGGAAACAGTAGCTATAGAGAAGCATTTCATTAGGTAGAATGAATACTTATAAATATTTTTCTCCCTCATATATTTAGAAAACTTTCATCAACACTAATATTTATACATTTTCAGTCTAATAAAATTCCTAGCTAATGTATGTCACCTGTTGTCCAGTACGCTCAACTTAAATATTTGAGACTCAGCCTGGAGAGCTTCTCACAAAACAATTTCTTTGTCTCATATATATTCAATAATACTATAGGAAACTCAGAATTAGGCCTGTTTTAACCCTTTCCAAAGTTTCTGCTAGGACTATCCAAATATATATTAGATCTAGGTCTCCACAGAGATTAGTAAAGGGGCTCCAATGTAACTAAACAGTACCAAATTTCATAATGTACTATAAAGCAATCATCAGAATGACTTCATTCTGTATTACAAAAATAAAAATGTTGTATGAGAAATTAATCAGACACCCTGATTTCCAGAGCAAACAAGCTGTGCCTTGGGCTTGGCATAACAACAATACTTTGCACTCACCCTCTGGATGATCTCAGACACAGCAAAACCCCAGAATTGTTTCATACAACTATTGTATTGCTTTGACCAGCACCAGGTGATCACGACTTGGACAATCATCTGCAGTGTACATGTTCTGGTCATGAAGCACTGCTATGAATCAAACTTGTCGCACTATTGATATTACTCCTCGTTGTTGGGGCTACAGCTGGCTCTGTAGCCCATTGGCATAAGTACTGAGATTTGCCCCCACTTTCTCAGGTTCTCCCACTTGGGGTAGGGGGTGATGGCATGTGTGTTTAGATCCCTTCCTTGCTTGCAAGCCATTTCCCTCACTTTAAAATTAAACTTCCATTTGATTCCTGACTCTTCTGTCTCTAGTCTACTCTGTTCAGTTCTAGCCATCCACGGGTTAGAGGCCACTTCTGTCCAGTTGACACTGTGCTGTAAGAAATCATGAATGTGATAAATACTCAGGAGTGTGAAAAGATCTACATGAGCTAATACAGAACAAAGTAAGCAGAAGCAAGAAAACTATATACAATGACTACCACAATTGAAATGGAAAGTACAACCACACACAAAACAATAAAAATGGAATCCTACAGAAGATTCTGGGAAGATAGTGGAATAAGGCAAGAAATTACCTGGCTCTCCCAAATTTCCCCCAAGAAATTTAAAATAACACCTCAAAGTGAACTTTGAGTGGTAGAAATAATTAAAAGTAAGGGTAAAGCGACTGTCTAGTCAAAGACAACTTGGGAGGATATAAGGAAAGACCTGACCTTCCAGTATGGTAGTCTGGACTGATTGAAGTATGTATATCTCCAGGCAGATACCTCTAAATTAACAAATGAGCTCTGGGGGAAGTTGTGTTGGGCTGTAGCCTCAGCTTCAGGAACTTTAACCCCACAGAGAGTACGGGAATCAGACAACTGATAAGGGAAGATTTTCAGAACCCTCCACTGGTGCTGGCCATGGGCCCCAGCATGCTGACCAGATGTAATCCCAGGCTGTGACTGCAGGTAAGGAGGATTATGCACACAAGTAAGTGTAGTCACAGGGGGATAGGGGCCCTGCTGGCTATGAGTGCTCTCATGAGAGCTGAATCCCTGTTTTGGGTTCCATGGTAGTGGGTTGAGCTGAAGCTTGCAGCCACAGGAGAAATCACAAAGAGTAAAAGTGTTTACTGGGAGCCCTGACTCTGGTTCAGAAGAGTCAGGTCCCCAGATAGTGCTAAGAAAGCAACAGTATGAAGTATCTGAAGCCTGAGAAATTATTTTCCATGCCTCAGAATTAGAGCCCAACTCTAACACAAAGGTAACACCCAAGAAATAAGCCACTAAAAAATGAGTAAGCAAAAGAGAAAAAAAAAAACACCACAAAAAGCTACTATGGTGAAAAAGATCTGGATTAAAACCCAAAAGAAAACAGCAAAGTTAAAATAACTACTTTTACTTGACAGAATAATGTAAAATGGTCACAAGCCCAAAAAGAGTCCTTGGAAGAGTTTAAAAGAGACTTTAAAAATCAAATAAGAGAAGTTGAGTAAAAATTAGGAAAAAAAATAAGAGTAACACAAGAAAATCAGGAAAATTATGAAAAGTCAACTATATAACTTTTGATAGACACATGGATATAGACATTGATATAGATATATGTTTATATAAATATAGAGAGAGATAGAGGTAGATAGAGATAGAGATAGATGATATAGAGATAGAGATATATCTAGAATTGAAACAGCTCAAAGGAAATGTAGGATGTGCAAATTTAGAGTATACACTCAAAGGTTCACATGAACTATCTGTGCCTAATCTGTGTCAGAGCATTCCAAGCTCATATTGATCTGATCAGCCATAATCAGACACATTGAAACTTAATTTTATCATATTGATGTCATTTTGGCCCTCTTCGAGAATGAAGGACAACAACCAACCAACCAACCAACCAACCAACATACACACACACACATATATATATATATATATATATATAGAGAGAGAGAGAGAGAGAGAGAGAGAGAGACAGACAGACAGACAGACAGACAGACAGAGACAGAGAGACTGACTGAGACAGAAAGAAAGAGACAGAGAGAGAGAGCAGACTAATGACTTAGCTATGCAATTGAAAGAAAAACTAGAAAAAAACAAATTAAAATTCCCCAATGAAACACCAAATTGGGCATTCTAAAAATTAAAGGTAGGATAAATAAAATTGAATGAAAGAAAACCGTTAAATTAATAAATTAAACTAGAAGTTGGTTTTATGGAGAAGAAGCAAAAATATTGATAAACAATTAGTAAATAGCATTTTTTTAAAGAAAGAAGAATTAAATCACAAGTATAAAAAATGAAAAAGGTGAACATACCACTAATGAAGATGAAATTGAAGATAGCAAAGAAAAGACAATGACTCACCTGAGCTTTCCTCAAAATCCCTCTGAACACCTTCAAATAATGCCATAAAACAACTCCTGGAGCAGTAGAACCCACAAAAGATCAGGGTGCAATAATTTTCCAGTCAAAAACAACTTAGAAGCTCAACAGGAAAGTTTTGTCAGACCTAGGTGAGAGGGGAGCCCAGAACAGGCCATGCCAGCACAGACAAAGCCCCAGCAAACCAGGAATAGACCTTGAGAGTCACTGAATCAATAGCAGCAGCAGCTACTCCCAGAGCTCTCAGCTCACAGATGGTAAGGGGATTGAATAACTGATCAGAAAGTGATTACAGGGATCTCTTTCCTAACACTGAGGCAGGACTCTGTTGTTTTACCCATACTCAGAACTGGGTTGCAGTCCTGGGTGGCAGTCCCAGTGTCAGAAGGAACACTAGCACACTAGAACTTGTAGCCAAAAACACTTCTCCTTAGATGATACCACCTTGGAAAGCCTGAAAAGTTATAGAACCCTAGAAGTATCTCTGAACACAGCTGTACAAAAATCCTGAAGCTTGGGACAGTGTGCACTGCACCCTAGAAGCAGAACTCTACTTTAAAGTTAAAAGTTGAGAAATAGACTGGGAAAAGGAGGAAACAATAGGAAAAAATTCTAACTATAGAATACCATGGTGACAAGGAAGATCAAAACACACTCTCAGAAGAAGATAATATAATCAAAGCTCCTATACCCAAAGCCTCCAAGAAAAATATGAATTGCTCTCAATCATGAAAGAGTTCAAAAAGGATTTTGAAAATCAAGTAACAGAGGTAGAAGAAAAATTGGGAAGAGAAATGAGAGTGATACAAGAAAATCATGAAAATGAGTCAACAGCTTGGTAAAAATCCTGAAGAAAATAACACCTTAAAAAACTGACTAACCCAAATGGCAGAAGAGGTCCAAAAAACCAATTGGGAGAAGAATACCTTAAAAAGCTGAATTGGCTGAATAGAAAAGGAGGCCCAAAAGCTCACTGAAAAAAAATAATTCCTTAAAAATTAGAATGGAGCAAACAGAAACTAATGACTTTATGAGAAATCAAGAAATAATACCAAAAAACAAAACAAAACAATGAAAAAAATAGTAGACAATGTGAAATATTTCATCAGAAAAACAACTATCTGGAAAAAAAGATCCAGGAGAAATTAAAAATTATTGGATTGAAACCATGAAAACCATGATAAAACCATGATAAAAAAAAAAACGATCCTAGATGTTATCTTTCAAGAAATCATTAAGGAAAACTGCCCAGATATATTAGAATCAAAGGGTAAAATAGAAATTTAAATAATCTACCAATCACCTGAAAGAGGTCCCAAATTGAAATCTCCCAGGAATATTATATCAAATACCAGAGCTCCTAGGTCAAGGAGAGAATATTGCAAGCAGCCAGAAAGAAACAATCCAAGTATCATGGAGTCAGGAGAATGCAAGGATTAGTGTTTCCATTAAAGGATCAGAAGACTTGAAATATCACATTCTGGAAGTCAAAGGAGCTGGGATTAAAACCAAGCATCACCCACCCAGCAAAACTGAGTATAACCCTTCAGGAGAAAAAAATAGAAATTCAATGAAATAGAGCGCTTTTAAACATTCCTGATGAAAAGACGAGAGCTGAATAGAAAATTTGGCTCCAAATACAAGACTCAAGAGAAACATACAAAGGTAAACAGGAAAGGGAAATCATGAAAGACTTAATAAGATTAAACTGTTCACATTTCTACATGAAAAAGATGATACTTGTAATTCGTAAGAACTTTCTCATTATTTTTATTTCTCACTAGTTAAGAGGAGTATATGTATACGGGGGCACAGGTGTGAGTGGAATAGAAAGGGATAAAATCTTTTAAAAAGTTAAGGGGTGAGTGAGGAATGTACTAGAAGAAAGGGAAAGTGAGAGGTAGAATGGGGTCTTGCCTCACATAGAAGAGGCAATAAAAAGCTTTTACAGTGTAGAGGAAGAGAAAGAAGGTGAGGGTGAGTGAGTAAACCTTATCCTCATGAGAATTGGTTCAAAGAAGGAACAACATACATACTCAATTGGGTATAGATGTCTATCTCACCCTACAGGAAAGTAAGAGGGGAAGGGGATAAGAAAAGGGGGGGAGTGATAGAAGGAAAGGCAGACTAGGAGATGGAATAGTCAGAAGCAAAATACTTTTGAGGAGAGGCAGGGTGAAAGGCAAGAGAAAATAGAATAAATGGAGCAGGGGAAGAAATAGGATAGAAGGAAATGCAGTTAGCAATAGTAACTGTGAAAAAAAATTACAGTATTTCTCTGATAAAAGTTTCATTTCTCAAACATATAGAGAACTGAGTCAAATTTATTAAAATAAGAGCCATTCCCCAACTGATAAATGATCAAAAGACATGAACAGTTTTCAGATAAAACAATCAAAATTATCTAACGCTTTGTGAAAAAATTCTCTAACTCCCTATTACTTCATACATATAGGATTGGCTAATAGGACAGAAAATGAAAATGACAAATCTTGAAGGGTATGTAGTAAAAATGAGACATTAATGCACTGCGGGTGGAGTTGTGAACTATTCAGCTATTCTATAGAACAATTTGGAACTATGCCCAAAGGGCTACAAAACTATGCATACCTTTTGACCTAGCAATACCATTCCTAGGTCTGTACCCTAAAAGATACTGGGAGGAAGAAAGATACTGGGAAAACTATCATGATGTAAAAACAAGAGACATCAATAAATATTTATTTTAAAATAAATTTATCAGTGGAACATATTAGGTACACAACAGGTAGAAGCAGAGGAACCCAATAATCTATTGTTTAATAAATCCAAAGGCCCAAGATAATTGGATAAAAGCTCATAATTTAACAAAACTATCCAGAAAAGTAGAAAACAGTTTGTCAAAAATCAGATTTAGACCAACAACTCATACTATATTCCAGAATAAGTTCCAAATGTATATATGATGTTGATATGAAAGTTCATATTATGAACAAGTTATAGGAGAAAAGAAGAAATTATCTTTCAGAACTATGGATAGGGAGTAAGTTCATTACCAAAGAAAGCATAAAGAGGATCACAATAAATAAAATAGACATTTTTTGAGAGAAATAATTTTTTTCTTATGTTGATAACAAATTATTGAATTAGGAGCAGGATTTTTCTTCAGAAAGTTGGTTGTTTAGGACATTGAGCTGAAGGACATTGTTAATGGATGAGATTGCCCAAATCCCCCGGTACATGCCTTTTAATCTTGAGTAGGAGATCCTACCGAACTAGAGAACCTTACAAATATTTTAATCTAAGATGAATTCTTACCCATTGTGTTCTGCACTGGCTTGGGTGAGGGTAGATTCTTTGCCTAAACTGCCTGAGGCTGGGGGTGGTCTGAGAGTTAGAGTGATCAAAATTACATCCCTCAGTCTTTTATTAAAATGGGTCCACCTCTCACTATAATATTCATTCTTCTTATTGTCAACCAATCAGAACCGATTGTCACCTCAGGAACACCCACCTTTCAAATGCATATAAGCATTCAGTGGGTTCTGTGAAGGGTTTTTGGCATTTGAAACTGCCACTGACTCCTTTTATTAATCATCTGCTAACATGATTAATTAAATGATTAATTACCCAGAAAGTATAGCTCTCAAACTTTTAAATATTACATATTATATAAAAATTTAGAGGTTTTAAATAAATAAATCCAAAGTAGTTAAGATTAGAAGGAAAATAGTTAATGGAGAGGGGGATTTTTGAAACAAGTTTCTCTAAGAAAAGTCTCATTTACAAAATATATAAGGAAGAGATTCAAATTTATAAGAATGTGAGCCATTCCCTAATTAATAAATAACTAAGTCATATGAATAGGCAGCTCTCAAATGAAAAAATCCTAGTTAACTATAGCTATGTGGAAAAAACCAAACACTTCCAAATCACTAATAGAGAAATGCAAATTAAAAGTACTCTGAGATCCCATCCATCAGGTTGACAAAATTGACCAAAGAAAAGGAAAATGTCAAATGTTGGGGAGGGGCTTCAGAAAAACATGAACATTAATGAAAAGTGCTGATGGAGTTATGAATTGGAACAGTCATCCTAGAATATGGAACTATGACCACAAAATTACTAAACTTTTCATAGTCTTTAATACAGTAACATCAATACTAAGTCCATAGCCCAAAGATAGCAGAGAAAGACTAGAAGGTCCAATATGAATAAAAATATTTATAGCAGTTTTTTGTCAAAATACTAGAAAGTAAGGGGATACCCATTAATTGAGGAATTAGTTGATGAACAAAATCTCATACATGAATATAATGGAATAGACTTGCATGAGCTAACGCAGGCTGAAGTAAACAGAACCAGAACAGTTTATACTATAACAATAACATCAAGAACTGAGAATGACTCAATAATCAACCATGACTCCAGGGGACTGATGAGGAAGAATGCTATAGACTTCCTGAAGGAGAGGCGATGAACTAAACATGCCGAATAAAACACACTTTTTGGACATGGTCAGTTTTGAAATTTGTCTTGATTGACCATGAATAATTGTTTCAAAAACATTGTTTTTCTGTTTTTCTTTTTTTCTTTGTGTGAGAGAGAAAGAGAGAGAGAGAGAGAGAGAGAGAGAGAGAGAGAGAGAGAGAGAGAGAGAGAGAGAAGGGAGAGAAAATGACTGCTAATCCAGAAGGGAAAAGGACCTATGCACTTATAATTTTATATTTATATTTAATATATTATAATTCATAAATATTTTAGTAGTTCTTTTTGTTATGGCAAAGAATTAGACATTGAGGGGACAGCCATCAATTGGGGAATGGCTGAACAAGTTGTAGTATATGATTGCAATGGAATCTGTGTGCTGTAAGAAATGATGAGCAGGACAGTTTCAGAAAAAAACCTGAAAAGACTTATATGAACTGATGCAAAGTGAAGTAAGCAGAACCAGAAGAACATTGTAGACAGCAACAGTAATATCTGAAGAATGATCAACAGCGAAAGACTTAGCTACTCTGATCAAGACAATAGTCTAAGACAATTCCAAAATACCCATGAGGAAAAATGCTATCCACCTTCCAGAGAGAGAAGTGGTGAACTGTGAATGCAGAGCAAAATATTTTTTTTTACTTTCTTTCTTTATCTTGTTAGTTTGCGTGTGTATATGTGTTTTCTTTTTCAACATGGCTAATATGGAAATATGTTTTGCATGATTTCACATGTATAAGAAATATCATATTGCTTGGAATATGTAGAAGAGGGGTGGGAGGGAAAGAATTTGGTACTCAAATTTTTAGAATGAATGTGAAAAAATTTACATGTAAATGGGAAACTTCTACTGAAATAGATAAAAACATTATTTTTAAAAAATTAACTCAGAAAGAGTTCCATTTCCCATGTAAGCACTCAAGCTAACAATATCAGATATGAGAACCTTGATTTCACCCTCAAAATTATGAAAAACATAAGAAAGGCTCAAAAGAGTCAATAAATATACAATGCATTTTTCTTCCCATTCCAGTAAGTCATTTTTTCCTTCTAGCAACTTACAAAATTCTTCAAACTCACAGAACTACTCTAAGTTTTTGGGTTTTCCATAAGAGAAGTGAGTTTAGAATCACTGTGTGAACGATATGCTCCACGCCCCAACTCCCAACAAGGGACCTATTCAAAGTTATAATACTTCAAAGTTCAAGTACTTACCTAAGAGTTTGGGTCTTCCAGGAAAGGAATTTGACATTGAGATTATGGAGGGGTAGGGGAGGGGAGTGGAAATTCCCTTTCCATTAGACATGCACTGTCTGAATAACTCATGGAATCATAGATGGAGCTGTTTGCCCCAATGTGTGTGGGCAAATTTTTACTTCTACCATTCCTCCAGCAATCTAGGTTCAAGAGGTCAAACTGTTCTATGACTACCTCCAGTTGCTGACCACTCTGGGCTAAGAAGTTTCACCACCTCAGGGGTGTGTCCAGGAACTCAGGGTCTAACAGGGATGGGGAACCTGCAGCCTTGAGGCCATATGTGGCCCTCTAGATCCTCAAGGGTGTCCCTTTATTGAATCTAAACTTTACAGAATAAATCCCCTTAATAAAAGGATTTGTTCTGCAAAATTTGCACTCAGTCAAAAGGTCTAGAAGCCTCAAGGCTGCAGGTTCCCTACACCTGGTAGGAACTCTTGATACTCCAGTACTGCTCCCACACATCACAAAGCTCTTGGGCTGACGAGTTCTGCCACTCTATCTCTATTGGTGCCATACCTAGAGCTGAAGGAAAAGGCTTTACAATAGAACCTCAGTTTATGAATTTAATTCGTTCTGAGATTCTGTTCATCATGAGATTTATTCATATTACAAAGCAAATTTTCCCATAGGAAATAATGTAAAGTTGGATGATCAGTACCACATCCCCAATTGTACATCATATGAAAATAATTATTTATAATTTTAAGTAAGTTTTTTTGTCCCTAATGCACCTGAAACACAATAGAAATGATTAGTACA
This sequence comes from Bettongia penicillata ogilbyi, assembly GCA_023548195.1. Taxonomy (NCBI): domain Eukaryota; kingdom Metazoa; phylum Chordata; class Mammalia; order Diprotodontia; family Potoroidae; genus Bettongia; species Bettongia penicillata. The sequence continues at coordinate 3,302,619 of JAJHZJ010000227.1, forward strand.
CAGCATGAGCCAAAAATAAAATAAATTAACCTGCACTTTACCTTTGAGAAGAGTTGTGGCTGGCATGAGGGAGACAAGAGGAAGAGGAGGAGGAAGGGTTATTGCTTGGAAGGAGAATCTTCTTTGAGAATATTGGGAGTTTCAATGTCAGGAGTGTTCTCTCTTATGCTACTTTCACTAAAAGTAAGACCAACACTACTGCCTTCACTTATTTTTCTTTTTTTTAGAATCACTTTCATTTTTTGACTCACTGATTTTTTTTTCTTTCTGTTTGCTTCTGACTGAGAATCTAATGACACTTGTTCTTGACGGTTTTTCAGAATGTCACGAAAATGTGGCATCGTATTATCATTAAGCATCATCCCTTCACCAAGTCCAAATGTGATGTTGGTACTGTGAACTTTTGTTCATCCTGCAAGACAAATTTTGCAAAAAAGTTTTCCTCATCCAGCAAAGCATAAATAAACCAGGTTACTTGTAAACTGAGGTTCTCATGTATTTGTATTTATTTGGTAGGAGGAGGGCTGTGCCAGTGAATATTCTTTGCTCACTAGGAACCAAAGTCTTTCCTCAGAATTCTGTTCAGCTATTCCTGGTCACTTTGAATCCTAGCAGTGCTATCTTCTTTCCTTTATTAACCAGAGTCCCAAAACCTACTCAGACCTAACATAACTTTAACCAATCAAAGCCAGTATATTCTCTATGTGGTATATTCATATGTCTATATGTTGTCTCTCCTATCAGAATGGAACCTTATGGGCAAGGTTTTTCTTGTTTCAATTTTGTTTGTGTATCCCCATTTCAGAGATGTACAGCACCTTGCAAATAGTAAGCATTTACTAAATACTTGGTGATTAATTGATTGACTCAATCAGTCAGTGGGAACATTCAACCTATCAAGGATACATAATCAAAGTCCTACACGAGGGCCCCATCCTTTAAGAATGATTAGCTGCCCAGGCCTTATTCTGGTCACCCCAAAGACATGTAAATGTGCTCCCTTTGTTGCAGCACATTTTACTGTGAGAATGTTGGAAATTAGGAAGACTACCCACACCACCTCCAAAAGGAATGATAGACTGTGGAGGAGATTATTTAACATGTGAAAAGTTGAGAGAAGTTGAAAAGGAGGAAGTAAAAGAGCAAGGACTGGAGGCAGGGGCCAGGGAAGGCAACAAGCAGAGAGAGAATACTGGTATGCTGGTGTTTGAGGACTTTCCTTTTAGCATCACCTGGTCCAGATCCCACCTCCTCCTACTTAATTTCTCTGTCTCATTCCCTATGCTGAGCAAATAGGGGCAGCTAGGTGGTGCAATGGATAAAGCACCAGTGCAGGAATCAGAAGGACCTGCATTCAAATCTCACCTCAGACACCTGACACTAGCTGTGTGATCTTGGGCAAGTCACTTAACCCCAGTGACATCATCATGGGTCATCTCCAGTCATCCTGATGAATATCTGGTCACTGGATTCAGATGGCTCTGGAGGAAAAGTGAGGCTGGTGACCTGCACAGCACTTCCTCACTCAAAACAAAGTCAAGTGCAAGTCATGTCATTATTTCTGATGGCATGGTCTTCTTTGGCCACAAAAGGTGAACACACACAAGCTCACTGGACTTGACTTGGAAGCTCCCCATAAACCTCAAATTCTAGAGAGTTTTGCTACTAAAGATCAGCTCACTCCCACCAGTCTAGGTTTAATACAGAGACCCAGAAGGTGTGTTACATAAAAATAATAGCTAGCATTGATACAGGATTTTAAAGTTTGCAAAGTATTGTACATATATTAACTCATCTAATACAATAACCCTGTGAACTGTAATTATTATGCCCATTTCACAGATGGAGAACCTGCAACTGAGAGCTGAGGTCACACAACTAATAAGCATTAAGCAGAATTTGAACTCAGGTCTTCTTGTCTCAAAGTTCAGCACATTGTGCCACCTAGCTTTCCTCAGGCAGATTAAACTCTCTTTTCTCTATTTTTTTCCTCTATTTTTCCTCACTATTTCTCCAGTTCTCTTACCTTACAGGCATTCCATACCCCCTAGACTTTCAGTCCATGATTTATGGGCCAAATCAATGCATTTTCAACTTCCAAGAATCCTATAGCCAAATTGGTTTGCAACATATTGGATTAAATGATTGCAGTCTCAAAGATAACTTGGAAAACAACTGAAATGAAATAAATTTCAAATGTAACTTTTATAATTATCTTCTAAGCCAACAAAGGTGTATCCATATGTTATAGTATGATGTTTAGCAATTAAGAAAAAAGAAAATACTTTATCCAGGACACCTGTGTATTCTGAATTGTTTCTCTTCTGTCTTCATTTTTCCCTTATTCATATAAACATGAACTATGAAAAAAAATGAACGAATGAAAAATCATTTATTTTGTACTTACTATGTGCCAAGAACTGTGGGAAGCATTGATGATACAAAAACAAAAGTGAAAAATAGTCCCTGTTTTCATTTTAATCAGGGGAGAATAAATATAGAGAGAATGGTGGGACATTTTGGCTTGGAAAGTTATCTTTGGTAAGTAGAAGTACACTGATGCAACCGTTCCAGGAGTGACAGCAGCATTGATTTGAATTCTGTCTAATAACAAAGGAAAACACTTAAGCAAAAGTAACCAATGCAGTAGCTGCATCTATAACAGATACAATATTATCTTTCATTGTCTCTGACACGTCTATTAGTGTTCATTATCTATTTCTCATACCTGGTTTAGTTTGTCAATAACTAACACTTCAGTTACCATTATCACTTTTTAATTTACATTAGTATATTTGTTATATACATTGTTCCCTTTTTTCTTTAGTTTATGTGGATCTGCGTAAGTTCATACAAATTTTCCCATGTTCCTCTGAATTCTTCATATATTGTTGCTGCACAACAAGATTGTGTTACTTCACGTACCAGTTTTTTTTCCACCCTTGCCCAGTGGATGGGCACCTACTTGTTACCAGTTTTGTTTTGTTTGTTTGTTTGGGGTTTTTTTGTATTTGTGCTCTCACAAAAAAAGCTCTTTAGAATATTTTGATGTGTATTATAGCGTTGTTTCTACCATGGACTTCGTTGTCATACATATGCCCAGTAGTGGAATTACTAGGTCAGAGAGAAGGAATATTTTGATAAACTTTTTGCACAATTCTAAGTTGCTTTGAGTATATTTGTATATTCAGAGCTTCATTAACAATGTACAAATGTGTCTATAGTCCCATATAATCCCCAACATTGACTGTCCTCATTTTTATCATCTTTGCTCATTTTTATAGTGATTTGGGATTAACATTTCTCTTATTAATCAGTAACAGTAATTTAGTACATGCTTCTATATAGTTATTTAGTTTGTAACTGATTCTTATTTATATAACCACCACAGGGTTCACTCTCTGTGCTCCCACTTGAACTGGAAGATTAGTTCCCAATATGCAATAATTACTGCTTCTTTCATGGTTCTATGGGGAATCCTGAAGAGTGGGGAACTTCCTAGTACTGTTGCTCATACATACCCTCCTAGTGTGCTCCCCACACAACCAGTCAGGTTTAATTAAGGAAAGAGTCTTCATCAAATTGGCGCAGTAAGTAAGAACAGTTAGTACAAAATAATCTCTCTCCCTCCCCAGGTGCCTCCCCCATCCCCTAATATAGACATACACAGATATGGACACAGACACACACATACACCACACACACACTCACACACACACACACACACACACACATGCACACACACCAAGGAATACTATCCCTCTATACACACAAGATCTGTGAAGAAAGTAGATTTAAACTTAAAGTAAAAAGATAATGAGGCATACATGTAATGAACTCATGTAGCCAAGTGGTCCTTCACAAGCTGTGACATTAGGAGTTCTTTTCTCTCAATGTGAAGTTCTCATTCAGTTCCTCTTAGGTATGACTCTGGGGATTGGTCCCTGAATAAAGTTCACTAGACAGGATTCTTTTCACCTTGAGGAGTGAGGGAAGTCACATTCCCTGAAACATAGTTTGGATGGCTATATTCCCCTCTGTTTGTCCAAGATTGTCCTTGGTGTATGTCTCTCATCTAGACTGGATGGGTTGTTTCATCTTATCACAGTCTCTCCAGTGACATGATTAGTGGGAATGGGAGGAAAGAGAGAGATAGGAAAAAAATCTTCCCCCAACCAAAAAGATTCCTTCTCAGGAGTTTGGTTCAAACCGGAATCCTCAACTTTAGAACTGGAATCTTACACATCTGGAATAGACTCCTCTGGACTAAACTCACAGTTGGACTGACTACTAGGTTATTTGGAGACCCAAGGGACATGACTAATACTTTCAACCAATCATATTGTTTTTCTTTGACTCACTACAAGAGAGTCACACCTTGTAAAGAGATCACAGGTGTAAACCATCTGGTTTATACATTTTAAACTTCATTGTAGTAAATGATTGATTGGAATAAGGGAAGGAACACCAAACTTCCATGAATTTAAGCTTTTCCACTGATATGCTTTCTGTTTTTGTATCTAGGACTAAATAGTTAAGATATTTACTGTTTTATAATAAAGTTTGAGATACAGTAATACCATGCCTCCTTCCTTCCAATTTTTTTCATTATCTCCTTTGAGATCTTAGATTTTTTTCTTCCTCCAAATGAATTGTTATCATTTTGTCTATTTATATGGTGTCTTTTTGGTAATTAAGTTGGTATAGTCCTAAACTTGTTCTGTCTCTCTGTTGTTTGAAAACTGCGACCATATTTATCACATAAAAGGAATTTAGTAGGGACCCTTCTTTCTTGGTTTCTGAGAACGTATTTTTTAAGTATAGTATAATGGATACAGAGATAGCCTCTTAGTCAGGAAGACCCAAGTTTAAGACCTTGCTTTGACAGGTACCAGATGTGTCACTCTGGGCAAGTCATGCTTAATTTCTTGTTGCTTTCACTGAAATCTCTAATAGAAAGTGCCAATCTACATAGAAAGAATTCGTAAGGAATTACTTGTATCAGAAACAAAAATAAACAAATGAAACCACAAATCTAGTATCAACCCTAAATATTAATTATTCTTTAACAGTTTATAGAATTCATTTATAAGTGGTGCCATCTGGAGCAGAGGTAGCTATTTTCCCTGTAGAAGTTCACTTATGACTTCATTTATTTTTCATCTGAGGGGGCGGAGTCAAGATGGCGGAGTAGAAGGACGCACGTTTACGAGCTCCGAAACCACAGCCCATAGAATTAATGTAAAAAGAGACCCCCATAACTTCTGGACCACTGAAAGGGGTATTTTTCATCCGAGTCTGTGTTGCTTAAGACATCTATTTTTTGTTTTGTTATCTTGAGTATTTTATATTTTTTGTATATTCCCTTGAATTCTCAGCTTTATTAGCAAATTGTGTATGGCAATTCCTAATGGTTCCCTTTATTTCTTTTATACTGTGGGTTTACTTTGCTTATTTTTTATTTCCCTCTCTTTTTTTACCAGGTTGGTAAAAATGTATCCATTTTGTTAGTCTTTCTAAACATAGCTCAGTTTTTTTTTTTTGGTCAGGTCAATAATCTACTTATTTTAAATTTTCTCTAATTTTCAAGATTCATCCATTTATACTTGCTTTAAGATTGTTAATTTGTATATTTTGGGGTATTTTAAATTTCATACTAGGTCCATTGATTCTCCTTTTTTGTAAGGTAAGTTTTCAGAGATACAAACTTTCCCCTGAGGACTGCTTCAACTGCATCCCGTAAGTTTTGGTGTGTTGCTTCATTATTTTTATTATCTGTAGCACAATTATTTTTACTCTACTTTGCATTTTAATACACTCATTATTCAGGATGGTAAACTTTGTTATCCCTTTTGACTTACATCTTTTACTCATATTTCCTTTATTTCTATTAAAAATAAATGTTGTTGAAAATGAAGCCAGTCCTAAGAGAGAAAACTTATCAATAGAATTAGAATCAAAGGCTTACACATTAGAAAAAGAATGAGGCGTGGATAGCCTGTTCCTCAAATGACATGATTTCCGGAAGCCTCCCCACCCTAGGTGCTGTCTTCCTGACAACTTCTCATTCGCTTAAAGTTTTTTTGAAAATGTGGCACCTAGAGCTGAGTACCACATTCACTCATATCAGCAGTGCAGTGAATTATTCTTTTTCTTTCATCTAGCCACGAGACTGCTTGATTTTTCATCTTTATTTCTCCAGCAACAAACAATGAATTGTACCCTTTTGGGGGAACGGGGTTAGAAGGGAGGGGAAGAAAGGTCAGCCCTTGTGATTTTGATTTCTTTAGTGTGTGGGAGCTCTCATTGTGGAAACTCAGTCCATCAATACAAATCGGTAACTTACAGCCTTAGAGAGTTGCCAACGGCACTGAAAGGTTAAGTGCCTTGGCCCTTCTGTCAGAAGCTGGACAGAAACCAGGTCTTTCTGATTCCCGGCATAGACTTTATCCAGTGTGCTATGTTGCTTTTCACTTTTTACATAATACAAATTTAATAGATGTTTATTGAACTGAAAATTTCACATTGACAGATTCAATAGCCATACCACTCTATTCACTTGTTAACTCATATTGAGGATGCAATCAACTGAGATCTATGTTTTTTTTTTCACCTGAATTTGTTAATCCCTGTCTCTTTCCTGCAGTATTTGTGAAGTAGGTTAAGTATGATCTATTTTTTCCACAACCAGTTTAAGTATTTATGGAGCAGGATAGTCTCATGAGGCCATGAATGTTCTCTCTTGTATATACTCTCAACCTCTTCTTTCATTCTATTGGTCAACCAGAGTCATGGCTCTATTCCCTCTGCAACTGGTCCTTCAAGTCTCCAAAGGCAGGCATAGATTATCTTTTATTTCCTTAGCATGAAAGCTAAACATATAAGTAAATGTTTTTAACAAATTAAACTAAGGGGATGATAGCATAGAAATAAGTGCTGATGCTTTTTTACTACAACATAAGAATATTTTTTATCTAGGAATTGTCAAATACTGTACTAGATTTCTCAGTTCATTTAACTCTAATCCAAAGGCTCATCTAGTGAATGACCTGAAAATTGCAACTGCTAGAACTTTTTTTCTACATCCAACATTCTAAAGTTTATTTCCATCTAAAAGATGATGTAAAAGTCATTTGTTCAACTATCTCATTTTTCAAAAGAGAAAAATGAGGTTATGGCAGCTTAGATGATTTGACCAAAGTATCCGTGCAAGGTCAGTACAAAACAAGACCTAGAATCTAGGTCTTCTGACTTCCAATTCAGTAGTCTTTTCACTACATTATGAAAATATATTATTCTTTGCATTTTTTTAAAACGAGGGCCTTCTCCCTTTCCCCCACCAATAATAAAGAATACTTTGTCTGGGTCTAGTGGATTTGGGTCCCTGAATTATCTTTTTAGCAATCTATTGATTAAAAAAACCAACAGTATAATTACCAAATAAGGAGTAATATGGAAAGTATAGGACTAATACAATGGTTTTGTGTGCTGGGTACAAACTATTATGTGTCTCTTTTCCACCTTCTCTATCACTGAACTGCACATGTAAATATATAGCACACTGGGTCAGGTTGAGAGCATGTGTGCATAGACACATGTATACATATACTCACAGAATTTCTTGTGATGTACTAGTATTAACTAGAAAAAGAATTGCATCATTCCATTATAGTCACCATTTTACTAACTTCTATCTAAGACTGACCTACCTAGTAACAGTATATGTATGAATTCTACCTACAAGTAGTAAGAGCTTTATATATGAACAATGAGTATATGAAGTTATTCCCACCTTTAGCCACCCATCTGCATCAATTGAAGGAGTTTTCATACTGAGAGTGCTGCTATGTAAATGAAAGCACAGGTACATAATAGACAGACACACAGACAGACAGATAGATGGTAGATTCACCTTTACATTTAAAGGCAATAGCCACTAATTTTTTGAAAGATTAGATTACTTCTTTTAAATCTCTTATTATTTTAGAAGATGCGTTCCTTAAACTGTTTATCAAAGAAAATCAAGCATATGGTATGATTTGTGCTAGAAAACTAGACTACCTTGTACTGAAATATTATATTTACATCATCTGCTTTGATCATGTAAAACTTGAATTCTGAATTCTAGCTTTAAGCAATCTCATACTACAATTTTAAACACTTTACCCTTTACTTATTCTTTCATCATGTATTGCCTCATACTAAGGGTATAAGGTGTGTTCAGGGAGGAGTAGTACCTTCGGTATGATGACTGCCAAGCCATTTTGGGGGCTCTTTCCACCTTTGGTGTCCGCCTGTTCCACCCAGCTCTCACCTGTGGCTCAAAGAATCTGTAGCATGTGCAGCGGCCACATCCCAGTAAACCATTTTGGCAGACAGGCCAAACCAGGCTGAGGGTAACCAAGGGATCTCAAACCCATTGGTGAGTCAGGGGAGTGTTTACCACAAGTACGTGAAGATTTCCACTGATGAGAACAATTGGTTCCAATGGTCATGAAGGCAGCTGAAGCAGGTGATGTGCAACACTTAGAGCTTGGTTAGACACTGAAGATGCCAAGGTGATCCACTGCATCCTGAGTCATTGTCAGTCATCTGGACTCTCTCCTGCCACTGGACTCTGATGACTCTGGAGGAAAAAGTGAGGCTGATGACTTTGTGCAACTCTGCCTCACTTAAATTCAATTTACACACAAATCAAAAGACATCACCAATACCATTTTACTATTATACCTCAAAGTTCTGTGGCAACAGGCAAGTGATGAAGCAACAGGTGCAGACACACTGGGAGTTGTAGTCACAACCCTGCACACAGGTAACCCAGGCCATAGGGTCATTTCTCACTGGAAGCAGCAGTGGGATTCAGCAGTCCCCTGGGTGTCTGAGCAGCCTTTTAAAGATTACACTGCTCACTTCCTGGTGTAAGGAAGGGGACTAGAAAAGGTGCCCTTAAAATTGTCTGCTTACTCATCCCTGTCCTGATTACCATAGCAGGCAGGGAATCTCACTATGCAGTCAAAACACAAAAGAATGCACAAAATGTACAAAAATATCTGCAAAAATGATTCCACTCACCATCAGCACACGGAACATGTGCACACTGATGACAACACAAAATCCAATAGACCTGAAAGACAAACTGCTCTTGTTGCAAGAGAACTCAACAGGTATTGCATCCAAATATCAGCCCTGAGTGAAACAAGTCTGGAAAATAAAGGTCAGCTTACTGAAGCTGGAACTGGACACACATATTTCTGGAGTGGATGCAGTGAAGGGGAGTGCCATGAGGCTGGCATAGGTTTTGCAATCAAAACAATCTAATCAGCAAATGGTATGCCTGCCAAAAGTAGTGAATGAAAGGCTCATGACAATGTGATTGCCACTTGCAGGAAAATGCCATGCCACCATCATCGGTGCCTATGTGCCCACCATGACAAACACTGATGAGGTCAAAGAAAAATTTTATGAAGACTTAGAGACCCTTATCATCAATGTGCCAAAAGAGGACAAGCTTATAAGTCTGGGTGACTTTCATGCTAGAGTAGGCTCAGACTACCAGACTTGGCAGGAAGTACTAGGGAGGAATGGAGTTGGAAACAGCTACAGCAATGGTCACTTACTGCTGAAGACTTGTGTATCACATGACCTTCTCATCACCAAGACTGTTTTCTGTTTACCTAAATGCAATAAAACTTCATGGATGCACCCTGGCAGAAAACATTGGCATCCAATAAAATATGTGATTGTAAGGAGAAGAGACAGACAAGATGTGAGAGTGACAAAGGCAATGTGTAGTGCAAAGTGCTGGACTGATCATAGACATCTTTTCCAAGCTAAATATTTGCATTCATCAAAACTGCCACCCCCAAGGCAAAATGACTACCAGAAGAATTAATGTCAACAAATTAGAACTCTTTTCTGAGTGTGAACAGTTTGTTGCTAACTTGGAGGAAAAGTTGATCCAATACACAGTTGGCAACAGTGGAACAGAAAAGGAGTGGACAGCTTTCAGAGATTTGGTGTACAGCACTGCATTTGCTCATCTGAGTCAGAACACTTGCGTTGACAAAAATGATGGGGAAATTCAGAAGTTGTTAAATGAAAAATGAGAACTCCACAGGATTTGCCAGCAAGATGGTTCATCCACCTCTAAGAAGGCAGCATTTAATTCCATCAAAAGCAAAGTAAAAGCAAAACTCAGAGATGCAAGATTCCTGACTCAGTAAGGAAGCAGATGAAATTCAGTTTTATGTTGATAGTAATAATCCAAAGCACTTTTAAAATTCCCTGAAAGCTATTTATGAGCCAAAAACCTATGGTGCATCACAGCTACTCAGTGCTGATGGAGTCACATTGATTAGTGATAAGGATATGATTCTAGAGAGATGGGCTGAACATTTCAATAGTGTTCTCAACAAACCATCATCAGTCAATGCTGAGGCCATTGACCATTTACCTCAGGTTGAAGTCAATCCCTCCTTAGCTGAACTTCCAACAGAAGAAGAGGTTTTGAGGGCCATTAAACTCCTTTCATGTGGCAAAGCACCTGGTGCTGATTCTATTCCAGCTGAGATTTACAGGGTAGGGGGATCATTGCTTATACAAAAGCTGACTGAAATTTTCCAGGTTATATGGCAAGAGGAGGTTATCACCTAGGATTTCAAGGTCCATCTCTATAAAGGTAAAGGGAATAGATTGTCCTGTGACAATCACAGTGGGGGTCTCTCTCTTAGTAACTGCTGGCAAAATTCTTGCTAGAGTCCTCCTTAATAGGCCAATCCTTCGCTTGGAAGATGGTCATATACCTGAGAGCCAGTGTGGCTTCAGAAAGGGCCAAGGAACAGTCAACATGGTGTTTGCTGTCTGACAACTCCAGGAGAAATGCCAGGAGCAGAACAGAGGTCTGTATACATTTGTAGATCTGACCAAGGTCTTTGGGCTTATGGAAAGTCATGTGGGCTTATGGAAAGTCATGTGGGCTTATGGAAAATTATGTCAAAATTAGGTTGCCCAGTGAAATTCATCAGTATTGTACATCAATTTCATGATGGCATGTTTGCCTGAGTTATGGATAGTGGAAAATGCTCTCGTGCCTTCCCAATCACCAATGAAGTGAAACAGGGATGTGCGCTTGCTCCCATGACTTTTGGCATGATGTTTATAGCCATACTGTTAAATGCTTTCAATAAGGAGGAACATAGTATCAAGGTCAACTACCATACTGATGGTAAGTTCTTCAATTTGAAAAGACTACAAGCCAAGACCAAAGTGGAGGGAGTGCTGGTGCATGATTTTCTGTTTGCAGATGATTGTGCACTCAATGCAGCCTCTGAAGCTGAGACACAACAAAGTATAGATCAATTCTCTTCTGCTGTGCTAATTTTGGCCTAAAAATTAACACCAATTAATAATTAACACCAATTAACACCTAATAACTAACCCCATGAAAACACAGGTGCTCCATCAGCCACACCATCCATATGTGCAACCATCCGTTACAACTAATGGAGAAGTTCTGAATGCTGTGGATAAGTTCACTTATCTTGATAATGTACTTTCCAGAGATATACACATTGACAATGAGGTTGATGCACTCATTGCCAGAGCTAACTCAGTGTTTGGGAGGCTCCGAAGAAAAGTTTGAGGGAGAAGACGTATTAGACTGACAACCAAACTGAAGGTCTACAGAGCCGCTGTGCTGACCTCATTGTTGTATGCCTGTGAAACATGGACAGTCTACCAGCGCCATGCCAGGAAACTGAATAGCTTCCATTTGAACTGTCTTAGGAAGATTCTGAGGATCACCTGACAGGATAAGGTATCAGACATTGAAGTCCTTGCTCAAGCTGAACTGCCAAGCATTCAAACTGTGCTTCAGACAGTGCAACTCTGATGGGCTGGCCATGTTGTTAGAATGCAAAATGTACACTTGTCAAAAAGACTATTTTATGGAGAACTTGCATGGGGCAAGTGATCACATGGTGGTCAGAAGAAGCAATACAAGGACACTCTCAGAACTTTGGCTGTGCAACATGAAAGACACTGGTGAAGGACCGCTCAGCATGGTGTGCCCACATCAGAAAGGGTGCTGTGCTCTATGAGCAAAGCAAAATTGAGACAGCACAAAGGAAATATAGGATGCACAAATTTGGAGTAACCACTCCAAATATTCACATGGACTATGGACTCCAAATATTCACATGGACTACCCAATCTGTGGTAGAACATTCTGAGCTTGTATTGGTCTGATCAGCCACAGCCAGACACACTGAAACTTCACATGATCATTTTGGTCCTATTTGAAAACAAAGGACAACAACCAACCAACCAACCAACCCTCATGTTCAAATATTCAAATGGATTTATGAACTTAATTTAGAAGTTTTCTTCAACAATGCCAGTTCACTCTATGTGACACTTGCCCATGTCTTCCCCAAAGTTTGCCAGAGGAGTTTACCCCAACATGCTAGAGACCCTCCACACTTTCTCCTGACATTTTGGGAGTACCAGTAGAGCACTCTGGCTTTCAACCTGCCATCTTACTCTATCCCCACATGACTAGCTTTCCTTCTCTTCTTTTCATACTTTTTCTGCCATCCCTTACCCCTATTCTGTGGAGTTCTTCATTGCTTATGTTGCCCTCCATGTCACACACTGTTCACCCTCTTCATGTATCTAACCATCACTCTCTTTGTGATAGTCATTTTTAATTTTTCAGAGATGGTTTACTCCATGTCTCACTGATACAGAATAATACCAGTAGAACGTTAGTATTGAAAACAGCCTTTGTTTTTATAGGAAACTTGGAGTCAGTGAAGGAGCTTTGTAATTTCCCAAAGGCCTGCTCTCTTTCTTCTCTTCAAGTCTAGGTCCTACTAACTGATCGCTCGTATTTTTTATTGAATATAAACATACTATTGGCCAAAATCTGTAAAGTTATCAAAACATATGTTTGCTGAAATTCTGGCAATAGACAATTTTCATCTACTTGATCTTTCCTGTGTGAATGGCCAGGCCAAATAAATTCTTCTGAGTGACTTCAAATTTCTTTCAGGAGGTAGCACTGAAATTTTTCTTTGTTTCCCCTCCAATTTATTAATCTATTTATTTTTCATTTTCAACATTCACTTACATAAGTTTAAAATTTTCTCCTCCCTCCCTCCCCAAGGCAGCATGCGATCTGATATGGGCTCTACAAATGCATTCCTATTAAACACATTTTCACATTATTCATGTTGCATAGAAGAATTATAATAATTAAGAGAAACCATGAGAAAGAAAAAGAAACTAAACAAAACAAAAAAGAATTGTCTGCTTCACTCTGCTTTCCAACTCCATCATTGTTTCTCTCGATGAGGATGACATTTCCCATCATGAGTCCCTTAGAATTATTTTAGGTCCTTGCATTGCTGAGAAGGACTAAATCTATCAAAATCAATCATCATACACTGCGACTCTTACTGTGTACAATGTTCTCCTGGTTCTGCTCACTTCACTCAACATCAGTTCATATAAGTCTTTCCAGGTTTTTCTGAAGTCCACCTACTCATCATTTCTTATACACAATAGTATTCTATTACATTCATATGCCACAGTTTGTTCAGCCATTGTCCAATTGACGGGCATCCCCTCAATTTCCAGTTCTTGGCCACCACAAAAAGAGCTGCTATAAATATTTTTGTATATGGGGTCCTTTTCCCATTTTTATGATGTTTGAGATACAGCTCTAGAAGCGGTATTGCTGGGTCAAAGGGTATGCACATTTTTTATAGTCCTTTGGGTATAACTCCAAATTGCTCTTGAGAATGGTTGGATCAGCTCACAGCTCCACCAATAATGAATTAAGGTTCCAACTCTCTCACATTTCCAACATTTATCATTTTCCTGTTTTGTCATATTAGCCAATCTGATAGGTGTGCTGTGGTACCTCAGAGTTGTTTTGATTTGCATCTCTCTAATCAGTAGTGATTTAGAGCATTTTTTCATATGACTATAGATAGCTTTAATTTCTTCCTCTGAAAACTGCCTGTTCATAACCTTTGACCATTTATCATTTAGGGGATGACTTGTATTCTTGTAAATTTGACTCAGTTCTCTATATATTTTAGTAATGAAGCCTTATCAGAGACACTAGTTGTAAAAATTCTTTCCCAGTTTTCTGCTTCCCTTCTAATCTTGCTTGCATTGGCTTTGTTAGTACAAAATTTTTCAATTTAATGTAATCAAACATTATCCATTTTGCATTATGTAATGTTCTCTAGCTCTTGTTTGGTCATAAAGTCCTCCATTCTTCATAAAGAAAATAATCTATTCCTTGCTCCCCTAATTTGTTTATAGTATCAGCCTTCATACCTAGATCATGTACCCATTTAGACTTTATTTTGGTATACAGTGTCAGATGTTGGTCTATGCCCAGTTTTTGTCATACGATTTTCCAGTTGTTCAGCAGCTTTTGTAAGATAATTATTTTAGGTTTAGGAGGGCAACATAAACCCCAAAACTGGAGTCTTTAGGTTTATTAACAGTAGATTGCTATAATCATTGTGTCTTGTGTCCCTAACATATTCCACTGATCTGCCCTTCTATTTCTTAGTCATTACCAAGTAGCTTTGATGACTTGGCAGCACTGAAATTTCTTGGAGCTTGATGTAGTCAGCACAATTTCATCTGTAAATAGGAACATCTGGAAGACTTCACCATCTATGAAGGATCCTTTTTTGACCTGAACTTTGTCATGTATCTCTTCTATCATAATAATGAACATATTTGTTGAGCACACATCTCACTGTTCTATGCCTCACCTGATTTTTATGATCAGAGGAACATTGAAAAACATGGGGGATTTTTAAGTTATATGTTTCAAGGAATCTTGGATGATTTTGATGTATGGATTCCTTCCTCATTTCTCCCTCTTTGGATTCCCAGTTTCCTTCAAAAAACAAAAATAAAAAACACAAAAATCTCAAATGTCACCTCCCACATGAGGCTTTTCCTGAATCACCTAGCTGCTAGTGACTTCCTCTAAAAAAAATCAAAACTTGCATTTATGTTGCATATGTTTCATGTGAAAGTATATGCATTCATATAAGTACGTATGTGGGATGCATTGGAAAAAGTGTTTGATATGGAGTCAAAGGCTGTAGGTACAAATTCTCACTATATGTCTTTAGGTAGGTCACTTAAACTCTCTAAGTCTCATTCTCCTTATCCTACAAGATTAGACATTTACACTACTTAATCTTTAAGGCTCCTTCCAGTTCTAAATCTGTGATTCTGTCATTTGAGCCTAGGTCCTCTCAGTCCAGATCCATTATTCTTCCCGCTAGAACAGATATGGATTTTACCTTTGTAGAGATCCTGACAAATGCTTTAAGGCTTACTTGGTAAAAATGTCTAAAAATTTCAGGGCTTTTGCCATGCACAAAGCAACTCAGGGAAAGAATTCTCAAGTATTTCCAGAAAGTCCACCAACCATGCCAGTGCAAAAATATGTAGAAGGGAAATGGCTTATCTTGTATGTGAAATAGTAAAGACACCAGTTTGACTGGACCACAGAGTGAGTGAAGGGGAGTAATCTAGAACAAAGCTGGAAATATAATGTAAATGCAAGTCATAAAGGTTTTCAAATTACAAACAGAGTTTGTGTTTGATTCCAGAGGAAATAAGGACCCTCTGGTGTTTATTAAGTAGGGTTGTAGCACAGGCAGAAATGTGTTATAGAGGCAACACTTTGACAGCTATGTGAAGGATGTTTGTTGTTTTGTTTTGGTTTGGTTTTGGTGGGGGGCGTAAGGGTTCACAGTGGCAATAAATGAGGTCAATCAGGAGGCTATTGCAATATGGAGTACAGCCACCTCAGGTATTCATAAAGCAGGCTGATAATACTATAGCCATTTCAAAGTTTTCATAGTCTTATATTTTTCAAAATAGCTTAACTAGACTAAAAATGAAAGAAAATGCTAAGGGATAAAAAGGGTAAAATGAGAAATGAATGTTCTCCTCTTTGACACCTAAGCATCCACCTGAGTCTAGAAAGAAGTAATAACCTAGCGAAGAAGAGCTTATTAGTGCAGTGAAGGGAACTCTCAAATATCCTTGAAGAAACTACCCTGATATGAAAGTTCAAAAGATGAGAATAAAAAACACCCTAATTATTATTCATTAAAAATTTTATATTTATGAAATCACATAGCAATAAATTACCAATATATATGACTGAAAGTGATGATGAATGATGTTTTGCTTTAAAATTCATGCTACCTAGAAAATTATAGTATTATATTTCTCTTTAGAAGACAATTTGTCATTTCCCATCACTTAAAAAGAGATATAGTACCAAAATATTTTAAAGTAAAAATTCATGATAGATTATATTCTTGACTCTGAAATAGACTTTGAAGATAAACTTAAGGAACTAGACCTAAATAGAATATTTTAGAGTTCATACTGATAGTTTTGTTTTTATTTTTCTAGATAAATCTAGATGATATACCCCCATATCCTTTCACCTTTCCTCTCCCAGAAAGTCATTTCTTATATAAGTTTTCTGGAACCAAGCTTGTTCTTTGTAATTTTGAAACATTAATTTTTATTCATCTGGGGAAGGTCTTTATTTTTGGTTGTTCTTTCCATTTACATTGATGTAATTACTATGTGTGTTATTACCTTGTTGAATTTGCTTCCCTCTGCATCATTTCATGTAACTCCATGCTTCTCTATATTTCCTTATATTTATTTTTCTCACATCACAGCAATATTTTGTTTTATTCATGTTATCATAATTTGTTTAACAATTCCGCAATTAGTGGATATCTACTTTGTTTCCAGATTTTTGTTATTACAGTAAGTATTGTTATAGATATTTTGGTATATGGAATCTTTCACTTTGTGGATGACATCCTTGGCATATATGTCTAGCAGTGGACTCTCCAGACCAAAGGGCATGAACATTTTAGCCATTTTATTTGATCGATTTCAAATTGCTTTCTAGAATGACTATACTAAGTCATACATTCACAATGTTAATGGTCTGTCTTTTCACATTCCCACCAAAATTGACCCTTCTTTTCTTTTGTCATTTTTGTCAATTTGTTGGGTGAAAGGGGTATTTTAATTTGCAATTTCTCTTATTGGAAATTGTGAGTGCAAGCAAGGAGGGATTTTTGTTGTTTTCCTTTTGAAGTTCAGTTTCCCAGGCTTATGCTGAATTGCAAACATCTGAAGGATTAATCACCTTTGAACCCTGGTAATTCACTGCTGTAGCATATTAGGTGCAGAGGCATGTGGGCTCTTATGCTTTTGGGCACTAACCTAATCAGGTGCTGAGAAAAACTGTATGTGTAAAGAAAAAGAAGAAGAAAAATGAGCATGAAGAGAGAAAATAAAGATGAAGAAGAAAATGAGCATGGAGTGTTGAGAGAAGCAGTGGCAGCAGGAACTTGCTGGGGAGGAGGAGAATTCACTAAAGAGAAACTAGCTGGAGGAGGACTGGCCCATGGCAAGATTGCTTAGCTTGTGCCTTTTTAAGTAACTGTTATCAAGGAGCCTCCAAGCTGCAAAAGTGAATGGAGGTGGTGGTGCTGGTAATGGGTGAATATATTTTTGTTGCCCTGTTAAACTTTGTTTAACCAGAGACAGAAGCTGGTGGCAGGATTCCCTGGAGCTGCTGTGCCCAGACTCAGGCAGGAGCAAGAAGAGCTTGGAATGGATCAGTCCTTTCCCCATGAGGTGGGACATGGAGTAGAAGTGGAGAGCTGCCTTCCTGTGATTCTAAGGCAGAGATAGGATAGTCCATGGACCTGAAGGAGGGGGAGGAGCCATGGAGTTCAGGATTCAGTCCCAAGTCAAGAAGGAGACTTTGCAGCAAGGCAGGAGTACTAAGAATGCTTTCCTGCCATGCCCTGTGGGAAGATTTGGGACCCAGGGAATGGGGTTGTTTATGGTGAGATGAGGCAGAAGTGCCATAACTCCTGGGGACCTATCCTGTTTTCTTTTTCTCCCCTTCACCCCTCAGGACTTGGAATCAGGGACCAGAGCAGTATTAAGACTGGACTCTTTGGCTCATTCAAGCATGTGTGAACCTGAGAGTGCCAGGTGAGAGCCTGCAATGGCAGGGTGGAAAAGTCACATCCCAAGAAGACTTCTAGGATTTAGACCCTCTCTATTTTGATTGAGGGAATTGTAACCTATTGTGACCTAGGGGTGGAGTATGTTATATTCTCTGTTACTCCTGGGGATGTGTTGTGCTAAGGGAGACCCTGGACTAGCATCCCCTAACTATATAAATGAGTATTTTGGGATGTACTGAATGCAGTTATATATGCTGTGTGACATGTTACATACTGAGTGCTACATACTTAATGATATGTTTTGTTTAAGGCCATGTGGCCACCCTGGTAATAAGTTGTTATGTTGTTATAAATTATGAGTGCTTTAGTTTCTTGAATAAAGTTTCATTTTGAATAAATAGAGGGCTCATTATACTGTGTGATTTGACCCTAAATATATTCACAGCAGCTGCCCTCAAGTGTGCTGTTTATTGGCAGTTCAGGGATTTGGAGTGTTCATTAGTAGGGTTGTTAATAGTTTATATTTTTTTCCAAGAACTGTTTATTCATCTCCTTTGACTGCTGGTCTAGGGGAGAATGGTGTTAGGCATTTTATATTTATTTTAGTTGTTTTTATATCTTGGTTATCAAATCCTTATCCTTATAAAATGATTCAAAAAAATTTTTCCTATTGATCACCTGCCTACTTATCTTGTATTCAATAATAAAAAGAATACATTTTCTAAAAAAACCTATTTCATCATAGCTACCTTATTTAGCAAACAATAAGGGATTCTCATCATATTCTTCTGTAAAAACAATGTTATATGGCTAAGGAGTGGTTGCACTAAATAAATGTAGCTTCAGCGGGTATGGAAAACAAATATGCTGCTTAATGTGTACGTATATGAATCAACCCCAGATTTCCAATGGTTAAAAAAAAGTCTAACGGAATCCCAATCCATTTTGCTTGACATTTGTCATCAGTCAAAATGCATCTATAGAGTCCCATAGGCATTTTGAATTCAGCTTATCATTGGATATTTTGGAGATTCTATGTCTGTATAAGATCCCTCAATATGTTCCAAACAGACTTAATTATCTTACCTCTTTCCCCCAAACCTACTCTAAACTGCTATATCTCTATTGATCATACCATTGAACTCTGCCATCCATCCCCCAGGTTATCAACCTCAGTCATGCTTTATTGTTCCATCTCCTTTATCTCTATAACCAATTAGTTACTAAATCTAGTGGAGACTAGGTAGCTATCCATCTACTCACTTCACTAATGAAGCAACCACCCTACTGGTTCAGATCCTCATCACTTCTCAGTAGAATCATTATAGGAACCTCCTAAGTGATATCCCTGCTTTCCTCCTGCCAATCCACCTGCCATTCAACTGTCAGAAATCACCTTAAAAATAAGCATTATTGTAACATGCCTCTGCTCAAGGACCGTAAATGACTCCATATTGTCTGTAGGATTAAAATTCATAGAGGCAGCTGATGAAAAGATAAGGGGCTAAACTTGGAGTCAGAAAGAATGAAGTTTTAATAATACTTCAGACTCTTATTAGCTGTGTGACCGTGGGGAAGTCATTTAGCTTCTCTGTTCCTCAATTTCCTCATCTGTCAAATGAGGTTATACTCAATAGCTTCTAAGGTTTTCTCTAGCTCCAAACCTATGATCTTATTATCATCAGTTTGGAATTTTAAAAAGAATCTGGTTTCAGTCTATTTTTCACAGACTATATCATAGTTTTATTCTTCATACATTCTAGACAATATGTTCTACATACTATCCCCAAAACTTCACATCACATTTCTTGCCTCTGTACTTTTGCACAAGCTGTTACCCCACGTCAGGAATATACTTTATCCCCTACCTCTCCCTCTTACAATCTCTAATTTCCTTCAAAATTTAGCTGAAGCTTTTATACGAAGCTTTTCCTTACTACCATGAGACTTTTTCTACCACCAGTTGCTAGGGTTTTTACTAATATAGCACTTGAGAATTCAGGGCCAGCTCCATTCTACAATTATGCATTAAAGTAAAACTTACTGAAAATCAAGTAAAATAATGGATGCAAAATTAGTTTGAAAATGATCAAGCATTCTATATATATGGTATTATTTCATAGAAGAAATTTTCAGCTGTCTTCTCTGATCATGCAAAGCTTTTCAGTAGGGTGGGTGGTTGATGTTTTATTTTGTTTTCTCAATTCCAAGCTAATTGAATTTGACAAGTTTATTCATTAGGAAAACTGACTCACTTATATACAGACAAAAACACATATAAACGTTGCTAATTGGTTCCATAAAATGGCCATGTTAGGTGAAATGATATCAAACAGTTTCATTGGAATGATGTTTTATATAGACCATAGCTGAATGATGTCACACACCAGGGATTTGATAGTAATGTATTACTGATGTTACTACCAGACTGATGACCACATATATCCAGTAAGAGCTAACACATTGTGGTGAGTAGGGCAATCTCTAAATCTGAGGGAAAGGGAGGGGTCCAAATTAGACTCTCAACTGTTATAAACCAAAAGTCAAGCCAGGCCAGGAACTAGTGTTTCTAAAAAGTGTCAAAATCACTGGGACTGAGTTAGAAGAAAGAATCTGGTCCTAGAGTGGAGATTTCAAGTCTTTGGAAGTCTGATTAAGAAAAAAGCTATCAGAAAGCACAACTGATGGAATCAGCCTCTTGATAACTTCACCACTTTAGGGGGTGATATGCATTTCCTGTTTCTGAACTCTCTGGAACATGTAAACATTTCATGGGCCACATCTCTGCCTCTTTCGGTCTTAACTTTACAGATAAGTTCATGGACTTAAACATTACCCTAAAAACTCTCCCTAGACCTAAAGGCTGAGGTATGGTAAGCCTCTACCAATTATTGTCTTGGACATGTAAACTGTGTGCTGGCTTCCATTTCTCTTCTCACATCCCTATCGTTGACAGCTCTGAAAACTTTGTTCAGTCTATCACAAACAATGCATTCTTACTGTCCTTCTATTATGCAGAGGATATAGTTCAAGGTCAAGGTAAGCCTATTGAAACAAAGTATGCACATACAAGTGTACCTATTGGAGTGGAAGGCTCTACACCCGGTAAAGGTAAATATTTTTCTGGAGGTCTACAAATGCCATCTAGAAATATGAGATAAATTTGGGTCTAAAATTGAAGATGATGTGAAAGGGAAGAATACAGAGTCAGAAAATTCTTTTCAGATATTGAGAGATTTCTTTGGTTATGGTGAGAGATTCAGCACAGAGGAAGGAGAGAGTCATATTGGCTAGGGTATCTATCATCATTAACATGGTGTTATTTTCCTGGGACAAGGACAAGTCCATGACAAAATCCAGTGCTACTGTTGCCTAATGACAGAAAATAATTAGTAGATATTGAAATACATCTATTGGTTACCCTAAGTGGGTCCTTGGTATGAACACATACATACATAATACAAATGAACTTATGTGGATTTTATGTCAAAATCATGATCAGCAAATATCTTGGACAATCATATATCAGAGTACTTAAAAAGGCATTGAATGTATCAGTCTGCATTAGGAATTGTTTCTCTTGACTTTTAGTATGATAACATAAGAACCAAAGCATACTCTTACTACTAGTCTGGAATGGAGTGTTGAGGCTGGAAGGTGACAATACTGTTGTCATAGAGATAGATGGCCACCTATCCAGATTCAGCATAAGAGAACGCTGAATATTAGTGGGGCTATAGGAGCTCACCAGGCACTGACAGTCCTTCATATTCAGGCATCATGACCAATTATAGGGCAAATACCTGGAATTGTAGATCAAATGATGATGACAACAACGATGACTATGATGATGATGATGATAACACACTTCAAGGTTTAAAAAGTGCTTTACAAATATTATCTCATTTGATCCTCATGACAACCCTGGGAGGTAGATGCTATTATTACCCCCATTTTACAAAGGAGAAAACTAAGGCAGATAGAGGTTAAGTGACTTGCTCAGAGTCACACAGCTAGTAAGTATTTCAGATGAGATTTGAAGGAAAGTCTTTCTGATTCTAGGTCCAGCACTCTATCTACTGTATCACCTAGCTACCACCTTGTAGCTGGTGCTGATAGATTGTCAAGTTGAAGTAGTAGCTACAAAATTTACATGATACAGAATAGGTTGTTAGGGTTTTTGATCCATTAAATAATCCAAGTTGTATTTTTTCAACAATGTGCCTTCAAACAAACTGTAATATCCAGAAACATAGAATATAGTGAATAAGATTCAGACCAGGACGGGTTCTTAAATATTGTCTAGTCTGG
The DNA here is from genome assembly GCA_023548195.1 of Bettongia penicillata ogilbyi. Classification (NCBI taxonomy): domain Eukaryota; kingdom Metazoa; phylum Chordata; class Mammalia; order Diprotodontia; family Potoroidae; genus Bettongia; species Bettongia penicillata. Next base: position 3,324,995 of record JAJHZJ010000227.1, read on the forward strand.
GCCCCTTGTTCAAAGATAAGGAAACTAAGGCCCACAAAGTGGAATGATTTTTTTTCCCCCAAGGTCACACAGCAGAGCTAAGAATTGAATCCAGGTCTTCTGTCTCCAAATTGAGCTCTCTCTCTGTCTGTCTCTGTCTCTCTCTGTGTCTCTCTCTCCCCACACCTTTTTGTACGTGTGTATCTCATACTGTGAAAGTACAGAAAAATAATGCTGAATACACCTAGCACTGAGTTGTCAGATGGTCTGAAGGTGCTATAAATTCTTATAGTGTGAACAGTGATGGTATGTGTCATTTTTTTCAACATGGCACTGCTCCATACCTCCAAATTTTAACTGTAAATTTATCATTCTGATGCTTCAGCCATCATTTTTGTATTCATCAAAACTTGTGAGAAAAATACTTCGGGGAAAATTCTTGAGGTCAGGAACTTTTTTTCCCATTTGTATTTGTACCCCGATGCATAGCACAGTCCTTGGCACATAGCACCTAATAAATGTTTGCTGATTAATTGACCTCTAAAAGGATGACCTTTACAGAGAAGCAGATTTCAGCTCAGAATAAAGTAAAATTTCTCAGCAAACAGAACTCTTCCAAAGGGGAATGGCCTGAAACAACTTAAAAAATTGTTGTTTCCTCATCTCTAGGGCATCTTCAAGTAGTAGCTGGACAGCCATGTGTTGTGGATATTGTAGAGGATTCAGATGTGGGTTGAACTAGTTCAGTTCTTGGGTCATTTCCAACTGTGAAAGGCTGTGATTCTGTAAGAAACTAGAGACATTCCTCTTCAAGATGAACTGTTTCTCTGAATCTGATATAGTAAGATAAAAATCAAGGTAAACCAGTTCTTCAGCTTAAGTTCAAGGGGCTAATTACAAGAGTCAAGTCAAGCGTTTATAAGTGCTTACTTTGTGCAAGTGTTGAGGATACAAAGAAAAGAAAAAGAATCCCTGCTTTCTAGGAGCTCATAGTCTAATAAAGGAGATGAAATACAATTATGTACAGATAAACTATATACACTGGAAATTAGAGATACTTTCAGAGAGAAAGAATTAGCATTAAGAGGCATCAAGAAAGGCTTCTTTATATAAGTGGGATTTTAGCTGAGATGTGAAGGAAGTGCCCAGGAATCCAGTAGAGATGAGGAGGGAAAATATTCCAAGTGTGGAATTCAAGACAGTGAAAATGTATGAAGTAAGGAGATAATGTACATTCTGTTAGGAACAGTAAAGAGGTCAGTATAATTAGGTTGTAAGATATGTGGAGAGGAATAAAGTAAAAGAAGACTGGGAATGTGGGAAGGGGTCATGTGAGAAGTGATTATTTTCTCTCACCTATACCTGAACACCTAGAAGTAAATGTTCTCTAAAGTGGATATCTATGTGATTAGTGTGATCATTGTGCTACTAAAAGAATCATAATTCAAGACACATCAATCATGTAAAGCACTGGCCAATTAAAAGGCCTCTCCGAATTGGTTTGTATACCTGGTGTTTCCTGGAAGGTTTTGGAGCTATTTCAGAAAACTAGTTCCATCAGAGTAGACAAGCTAGGAACTTAGCAGCAATAGTTTCTTCAAATCTAAGAAACAATGTGGGGATTTCATGGAGGCAGGGGATCACACTTGGAAGTATAGAATCCACTTAGCATGAATCTTTAGAAACTTTCCCTGATCTTCTAATCCATACAAACTTTGAAAGCTTTAATTTTTCAAATAGCTGGTGCTTGCATAGATACTAGTGAATGACTCAGAGCAATCTGCACAAGGTCCTGGGAGTACAAGAGAATGGTATATCATTAATATAGACCACCCATATCTGGTTCATCAGATTTTGACATACTAAATTCATGAATCATTGAAAAAGTAAGGAATTGTTCAATTCATCTCAAATATGTTGGCATTAATATGGATCATATGAGTTTAGTTTAGATCTCCATCACTTTGGAACTCCTCATTCTCTAGATGCAGTGGGGACTATTTTATAAAATCATAATTATGTGGCTAACAAGCTCAAGCTTGTATCCAGAGCATTCTCTACCGATAGACAAGTAACCAAAAATCAAAAAGAAAAGGTTTTAATGATAGAACAGCAAAGTAAATGACAAGGGAATTCTGTCCCTCCCCTGTACATACATACAAATACACACACACACATATACACACATGAACACACACTCACACAAAACCAAAAAACAAAGAAGCAAACAAAAAATAACCTTGGAAAGCTCTCCAGTTTGTGTCCCAAATGGAATATCTCTAATAGCTCTATCTCCCAGAAGCATGTAGTTTCACTTTTATGTATGCCTTTTATATCTGCCTCTATCTGCCATTTTGGGCGGTTTAATCAGTACATTTGCAACACTTTTGCTAACTAGGCTACCAACTAGCACTCAAAAGGGCCCCTTGGGGTGGGGGTGGGGTGGGGGGAAATGTTAAGACTTTTTATTAAAACCATGATCCTCTTCCTCTCATCCCAGCTTCCCTAAGGGTATTAGGTTGGAGCAAGTAAATTCTTTTCTTTTCTTACCACATTCCTAGGTGTCTAGGCCACACCAATTACCTTTCAGCTTTAATAAGCTCAAAGGAAGCAACTAGCAACAGTTGATGTGGATCTAGTGACCTTTGTCTTTCATTCTTTATTACTGAAGGTTGTCCGCTTTGCCTTACATAGTAGGAAAATGGATATGCTAATTACCTTGATATGCTTGAGACCGGTCCCTACCCCTAATTATCCAAGTAACAGAAGAGCTGTATGAGGACTGGCTGTATTAGCTAAAATACAAAGTAGCTAAGATATAGGATTATCCATAATCCTTTGTAATAACCAACAGTAAACTCAACTAGCTGTGCAGAAAATCAGCAACTCTGAAGCCAATTAAGCTCACACTAGCCTAGAAGCAGACTCTAAGCCATTTAATGGTTTATAGACCTTCAAGAGACACTCTTATCTTCAGAGACTCCCTTAACCATTGGTTATCGACTCTCAGATGTATCCTGCTTTACGCTTTTTAGAGATATCCCCTTATCTTAGTGTTTGTGCTCCAGCCTTGAACTGTCAAAACTGTTTATCACCAAGAATGACTTCTGATTTGTGTTATCAAAGTGGTGCAGTGGATAGGGCACCAGTGCAGGAGTCAGGAGGACCTGAGTTCAAATCTCACCTCAGACACTTGACACTCACTAGCTGTGTGACTTTGGGCAAGTCACTTAACCCCAATTGCCTCATCCTGGGTCATCTCCAATCATCCTGATGGATATCTGGTCACTAAATTCAGATGGCTCTGGAAAAGTGAAGCTGGTCTGCACAGCTCTCCCTCAAGTGCAAGTCATGTCATTATTTCTCTGATGGCATGGTCTTCCTTGGCAACGAAGGATGAACACATACATAAATATACCATCCTTTCTACCTCCCCTTTGAACAGATGAGAATACTGTCTCACTGTTCCAGCTTGAAAGCTCCTTTTCAGACAATAAATGCATTTATAATCTTTGTAAACTGTGATTGGGACTCTGGTTCATTCCAGGCCCCCCTTTTGGATCTGGAGTTTCTTCCATTTTAACTGTTTGCAAAGGTTTCCCCATAACCATGACCACAATTTAACAATAGGAATATTGACTTTTGGTACCCAGAGAAAGTTATATGATATCTGGAGGTACAATTTTGTAAATTTGATAGGCCCTAAAAAGTTATTCATCAGATCAGGTACTGAGAGTACTATATCACGGAAGACAATGCTTCACCATCCATGAAATGGCTAACAAGGGTCATTTTACCTTTACTTGAAGCTCTCTATTAAGCACTACTTTCTGCGGCAGTCCATTATGTTTACCAATACCTCAATTTGTTGGGAAGCTTTTCGATATGTCAAGCATAATCTACCTCCTTGAAACTTCAACCCAAAAGTCATTAGTATTGGCCTTTGGGACTAAACAGAATAAGTGTAATCCATTTTACACAGAACAAGTATTCAAATACTTGAAGATGTCTATCATTTCTCCCCCAAATTTTTTCTTCTTTACACTAAATATCCCCAGTTATATAAATTAGGTTTCATTTGGCATGTTCTTAAACCAAAAAGAAAGCTATTATTCTTGATTAATCTTGGCTTTTTCCCTAACAGAGAGTGGTGCCTTCTGACAATTTTGTTTCAAGGTACCAATTTTCTACTACCTATAGAAAAACTTAACACATAGCAAGTGGTATAAATTTTAAATTCTAGACTCCAAGCAAATTCTTTCCCTTTATTCTTTTTCTTCTTTCTTTCAAAAATTAAAGAAAAAAAAATTGATGAAAAGGGAAAAAGAATATGTTGGCAACACAGGACATATGAGTTATATGTATATGTATTTATACGTTATGGGCTTATTTATCATTGCAATACAGCGAAGTGAAAACTAGACATTGAGGTTTGCTTGGTTCTGTGACTGACCAAATCAGGTAATTTCTTTAGCCTCAGTTTTCTGATCTGTAAAATTAAAGATTAAACCAGTTACTCTGTAAGATTCCTCTCAGCCGCAAAATTCTTTGATTCTAGATGTGCATTTTAGGCATGTTTGTATCTTCATAGAAAAGGTCTTCAGGTAAAACAGGAAAATAACTGGACCTATAGTTGTTATCTCAAGCTTGATTTTATAAACTCTAGCTAACTAGTGACTGCTCATCTTAAGAAAATGGCAGTAAGTTAAGACAGAAATTCTCTTATTGTTCCTCTGTTGAAGGCTAATTTACAGATGTTTCAGAATTTATCTGCTTGGATTCCTAAACAGTCCAGGGAGAATCTCACCCACAAGCAGGTCCAGTCAATTAAAGACAGTAGCCAAATTGAAAGGAAAAGAATTAGTAGACTGGAGAAGCTTGCTTACTGGTAGCAACTTCCACTTCACAGGGTACGTGTGTTCATCCTTCATTGCCAAAGACCATGCCATCAGAGAATCGATGACATGACTTGCACTTGACTTTGATTTGAGTGAGGGAGGGCTGTGCAGGTCACCAGCCTCACTTCTCCTCCAGAGCCATCTGAGTCCAGTGACTAGATAGATATGACTTAAATGACTTCTTCACACCTGCTTAGAATAACATCTGCAGCATTTAAACGTACCTATGGACTACAAATTGACCTTATCAGGAAAGTACTTAGTTGTGTGCAACATTTGTAGGTCAAAGACAGCCAAAGAGTACCGTGTGCATAAAAGACTGGGGTATTCAGTGTAGGCAAGGTAGAGGTTGTTGAATCAGGTGATTGTTTTTATTGTTGCTGCTGCTATTTTTAATTCAACCTACAACAGAATACAATTTCATCAGGTACAGTGTATTTAATTTATAACAGAAATTTTTTTTGGCGGGGGTGTAATGGTAAGGGAATTTGAAGATCTTCCCTGTCCCTTAATAGGCCCATGTGACCTGCTTTGAGCTTTGGCCCAGGCCACAGCTTGAGTCTCATGAAGTCCATGATGGGAGGACCTTGCCAATAGGGTGGAGCAGGAAGGGTGCAGCAGGAAGAGAGAGCGAGGTGTAGCTGTGAGCCAGAGCAGGCAGGACAGAGCAGAGCAGCTAGCATGAGTGAAAGAGGGAGTAATTTTACCCAAGCAATCGTTTGTGGGGAGGCCTAATGGAGGGAAGGCTTGAGAATGGCCATGCTCCCTGCATTGATAATGTATAGATTTATTTGTTACCATGATGGATTTGGCTTTCTGGTATCTGAATAAATGTTTTGGTCTTGTCTTTAAGGAAGATAGTTTATATTTTGAGAAGTATTTATATTTTGTGGAAGTACACATGAATATCCACAGTGGCTGCTGTGGGTATCACATTGGTGCTATAGAGGCTGGGGTGGAAATTCAATTAAACTATACATTTCAAAAACAAGGTTATTTTTTTCTTCCACATAGGGGCTCAGTCACCTTCTACTACCAAATAGTGGGAATATAGGTATAAGATTGTGGTTTGCTATAGCAAAAAAAACATGGGGTAAAAGGAACAGTCAACAGGCTATTTTACCAAGTACATAGATGGTGGCTTTGAGTGGCATGACTAAATACTGAACTGGTTTCAGATTTAATATCAGAGAGTGATAGGGAAAAAAATGAATAAGCAACTCCATGAACTATTGTTCATAGCCCACTGTTGTGGTTGGACTCTTACTACGTGTTCTGAACTCAAACCTAACTAAATATTGAACATGATTAGAAGAAACTAGACCCAATATAATAAAAATATGTGTAGGGAAACCTCCAGAGGCCCTTGAATAAAGATGACAAGCATACATCAATTGAGAAGACAGAACAGTAAGAGAATAAAGACTAAGGCAGATATGTTATATGATGAAGCACTCACTACTCCTTGCCCTCCTGCTCCTTGCCCCATACTCATTGTATTTATTGTCCTTAGGTTTTCTGTAATTGATTACGGATATGGTCACCCTGCTGAAGTCTACTTACCTCTCTGGCTCTTAAATTTGATAATTGTATAAAAACGGTGCTAAAGGAATTGTTTGGGACTTCAAAAAAATGGCATTTGAGAAACTATTAGGGAATTGTGTCACTAGGCCTTAGACATTTGACTTAGAACAATGTCCTTGAGAAAACAGTGTTACCTCTTCGTATACCTTGAGACCTTTCCAGAATTTGGGATATGGACAAATGTACTTTACATCGGTTTAAAAAAAAAAGCTTAGCATTTACATAGTATTAGATGGTTTATAAAATTTTTTACATACATTATTTAATCATCATAAAAACCCTATGATGTAGGTAATGTTATTATCCTCATTTTTACAGTTGAGGAAACAGAAACTGACTTAGGTTGAGTCACTTGTCCAGGGTCACAAAGCTCCTAAGTGTCTGAGTAGGGATCTGACTCAAAATGTACTGTCTACCTATTGTGCCACTTAGTTACTGACATGGTTTGTGCTATTGTTGTAATACGCTAGTCAGCTACTATTATTTAAGTAAATACCACTATGTGCCAGCACAACACTGAGCTGGAGATACAAAGTCCTTGCTGTCAAGGCACTCACAGTTTAATGTGAAAGAGGAAATGCAAACAACTGTGTGCAAACAAAATATGGAAAGGATAAATGAGAAGTAGCCTCAGAGGGAAGACGCTAAGATTCAGGAGGACTGGTATCCTAATGGGATATCATCTTCTAATCCTAATACACTATTAATGAAGCTCTGAGTGGGTCCAGCTAGTCTCAAAAACAATTTGGAACTATGAGAGAAATGTTACTTAATTGCTCATTGTCTACCTAATAATCTCTTTATATAGTAACTGGTCATTGACAAAGAGAAAAGTCCCTAATGTAACAAAATATTCATAGTATCACTCTGTGGGAGCAGAAAATTGGAACCAAGACGGGTAGCCCTCTCCTGAGATACAGCTGAACAAATAGAATTATATGAATTAGACTATTACTGTGACATAAACTATGAGCATAAGGAATTCAGAGAAACATGGGAAGATTTGTATGATGAGTTGATACAAAGAAATGAGAACAAAACAAACGATATACATAATGACTGCAATAAAGTGAATGAAAACAAGACTTAAAAGCAGCTGAATTCAAATTACTTGTAATGAACAAGTTTGCCTCTGGACAACAAACGATGAAACATTTCTTCTCATAGTAGAGAGGCAGTGGGGAACTATGGTTGCAGAATGTCATACACACTGTCAAATGAAGTTGTTTCTGTCAATTGGTTTTGCTCAACTGGTTTATCACAAGTTCAATGGGGATTAGAGCATAGGGTTGGGGGGAAGGGCTGTATACCAAGAAATGATTGTTATTTAAAAAAACCAAAGGTACCAATAAAACAAGGAAGTAATTTGCTTACTTCTATATTTAACTTTAAAAAAAATAAAAAAGTTTCCAGTCTTGCTTTGGAACCATGAACTAACTCTCTCTTTCTCTCTCTCTCTCTCTCTCTCTCTCTCTGTCTCTCTCTCTCTCTGTCTCTCTCTCTCTCTCTCTCTCTCTCTCTCTCTCTCTCTCTCTCTCTCTCTCTCTCTCTCTCTCTCTCTCTCTCTCTCTCTCTCTTCCAATGAGAGCACTCTGGAACTCAGGCTATGGTTTTCCTCTCCCCTGCTCCCCTCAACTCTGGTAGAAAAGGCTATTGCTTACATAAGACAGGGCACATGTACTGGCTTTATTGAATCTTTGGCATTGTGTCTTTTTATTTTTGCTTTGTATCTTTCCTTGAACACAGGTCAGCAATCCTGACTTGGACATTACTAATTTTGATGGCAGCCTTGTAAGTCCCAGACATCAAGAGCTTTTGGGTCATATCTCTGTTGGGAGCTGACATCAAGAGAAATTTTCTTCATCAAAAAAGGATGACAAGTGCCAGGAGAAGAAACACAAACCCTGGTCTTATTCCCAGGGACAGTGATTCTCTGGCCTGTGGCACCAGTAATGTGTTGTATATAGCTCAGGAAAAATAGGGCAGCACAAAGCAGAGCACAGGGATTACCTCTAGGCCTTTGCATGGGGGATGAGAGGAAAGCCCTTCACTGGCAATACTGTAGCAATGCTCATGCCCCTAAACTGGGGGGATTTACATCCATAGGGCAGCAGCTAGGTCCATAGCAATACTCCACCCATCATGCTGAGGGGAGCAAGTAAGTCCAGACCCCTACATGATAGGAAGTGGAGTGAAAGCTGGGATGGGCATGGGGGTGGAAATAACAAGGAGCCCAGCACAGAGGGGCAGAGGGAGACCTGTATTGGCAATACTCAACACAAGATGGGGCAGTGACAATTACCTGAAACAACACTCAGGTCCAGACACAGGGGGAACACAACACAACGCAGCATTGTTGGCACAGTCAACAACAACATGAGACATTTATTAAGCACCTTCTATGTGCCAGGCACTGCGTAGGCCTCAGTGGCAATAGCAGTGGGTGGTGGCTTGAGACACAATGAAAGTGGTATGGTTAGAGACACAGATCTAATACAGTGGGTTATAGCACAGCCAGTGACAAAGGAGGGCATATTGTATCCTTTTGTTTACTGTAATCTAGAATGATTGGCCTCTGCACTTTGCTACTAATACACATCCAGTAATCATTGGACAATTTCTTCCCCAGAGAGCTCAGAAGACCAAGGAGTGGCTGTATTGGGAAGTGACGTGCTTTCTGGTGGCAGGAGGGAAGTAAAGCAGTCTTCTCAGCCCCTCACATTAGAGAGACAGTAAAGAAAAGACCTCTAATGAGACAAAACTCTGGTATCCTCCATTATTCAGACAGGGTGAGTTCGTAACTGATAGGCCACCAAGCAGATAATACAGCAAAGTGATTCTTCATAGTTACCTTGGCATTAGGACAGGCTAAAAGCAGGAGGATCTTTTAGCTTACCTGACTCTTGTAATGAGGATAGATGACAACAGCAAGTGTCACCATTTGCACTGTAGCTCTGATATTCTTGGTGGTGATTCACTGTGAACTGCAAATATGTGGCATCACCCTCGCCCAATATGTGGACGAAATCATTTAGACCAATCATTTGATCCCAAAATGAGGCATAAGGCCTGGAATTTTAGGTCTTTGCCCTCCCATATTCAATTACTTATTCAGAGAACCACTGCATTTTTTTAAAATCATGTTTTGTGCCTGTAGTCTATCTGCTTTTGTTTTTTTCTTTTCTTCTTTCAGTGCTGCCTGTGTTAGCAGATGTCTCACAAGTCTCCTTTTGTAATAGTCCTAAAGTCATTCAAGTGATTAGAAGTCTACTAGAACACCATTAAAACACCAAGGGGTAAGATGTGGGAGGAGCAATATCCCAAGACCTTTAACCCTCACCCTCTTGCTATTCCCTTCCCATCATTCAAGCTGGACTAGTTTTTGTTTTGTTTTGTTTTTAAGGCACTGACACTGTCTTTGAAACTTTATTGGATCAGAAGACTAAGCCTCAGGACATTGTCATATCTTTCTTTTCTCCTTAATCTGAAACGTTCAGGATGTCCTGGGCTGAGGCTACTCCCTCAGGTCTCTAACTATAGAACAGAAAGACAACTGGTACTGACTATGAAAGTCTTCCCCCTGCTCTCCGGCTAAGTAGACTTCTTTTGTTAGATAAATGTTAGATAAACTATGTGTCTGATTTCACTACAGTTTCAGATGTAAAATACCAGGACACTCATCTGAATAAGACCCTATCCTGGACACTCTGTTTCTGGCCAAGAATAACCAGGCTAGTTTGAAGGAGAGTACCTCAGATTTGGAATCCAAGAGAGGAGCTCCAGTCTTTCATTTTTTGGGGGTTGGTGTTGGTGATTGATTTTAAGCAGGTGACCAGAAAGCTATACCAATAGCTTGAGCCCTCATGTCCTGAACCAATTAAATCTCAAGTACAGTCTCAATACCTTTAAGGAAAAACTAGCCTCACTTGCATGGGGTGAGGCCTTAGGATGTTGCTCTCATCAGATTTCATCTTTTGGTGCTAAAGTCTTAACAGTCTTCTACCAGACTTTCACTTAAATGGTTTATGGATGAGATGAATGAAAAGGCTGAGAGGCAGAGTTTCTGGATAATTAATAATCAATTTATTAATTAGGCTGGCTGATAATAAATTAATGGCTAGTGGTTTCTCTTGGTAACCAAACACAAAACCCTGGAGATCACTGAATGCTTAAATACCTTTGGAAAGGGGGATATCCTTGACAGGTAAAAACTCAACGTTGATTGATGAACAAATAATGAGGGGGTGGGCTTTTAAATGAGGATGCAGGCTGACAGCCTCCAGCTTCTCCTGCTGAGAACTTGGCTTGATCATGAGACAGTAATCTGAACAAAGGAATTTATCTCTACCCAAACTGCTTTGTTTTCCCCTGCATGAGGTGGGTTACCCTTCAACTTCAGTGGGGGGGTGCAAGGACTTGCACTGGGGCTAGAATTCATCTAGATTAGATTCTGTTTACACTTTAACCAAAAGTAAAGTCTTGTAGTTGGGTGTGGTTCTGCCCAAGATTCAGGATCATGTTCCTGAAGATTTGGGCAATGTCATCTATCAGCAATGCCTTTCAGAGACTGACTGCCTTACAGGGGTGGTCCCTGAATGAGGACATAAAGAAAAAAAAACCTTAATCCTAAATTAATTGTTAGTTATTAAAATAATGGAAAAATAATCACTTCTCTTATGAATTGTTACTAAACAACCTTGACATCAAGGATGCAAGGACTCTGACTTGGAAGGCATTGAAGGTGGGGAAAAATAAACCCAGTAAGCTAACAAAAACAAAACATGAAAAAAAATTGTGATAGCTCCCTGAAGGAATGATTGAATAGGTGGAAATAAAGACTAGAAATCCCAGGCCTTACTTTCCACTTTTAAAAGAACAGAATAACGGACCTACATGATATGGTACATTGGTGATGCCAAATAATTTCAATTCACAGTAGGTTTCCTGATATAAAGAGGTTACTATGAGTAGGATCTGCATCAAGCACATTAAAGCTACTGCCCAGGTGATGACACTTACTGAGGTCACTCACTGATCCTTATTACAGGTTGGGTAATCTGTAATAAGGTGGCTAAAACATCATTGCCTTCCTATGTGTAGACTCTTAGGGTAGGTAGTGGGAATCATTCTGTACTGCCAAAGTCTTCCTATCTCCTTCTCCCCAGGAACCTAAGGGTAGGGTGGGTGGTTGCATACCAGATTTTAGCCCTATTAGATGCCACTTATAAAAGACTGCCTCTTTTCCTCCAGTTGGGAGGGGCTGGGCAGACTTTCCACTTTCCCTGTCACATTCAGAATGCAAGCTACCTTCAAACAGTGCCGCCCCCTGGAACTCTAAACTCTACGCAGAGGAGCTGTCAAAAACAAAACAAAACAAACAAAAATGAAAACACCAGGTGCTGTATGAGTAGAGAGGCTCTATCAGTTCTAGATTACAGCAAAATAAAAGGGGGATGGGCTATACTAGTGTCCACATGAGTGCCCCCTCTGGTAAGCTTTGAGGCTTTGCCCACTTTGCTGCCAGTAGGACCTACTTCCATGGGATCTAGGCAGGCAGTTTCACCTCTTTGTTGTCACAAGAAAGGCAATACTTTCCTTGCATGGGGGACAGCATTGCAAAGATGGGAAATAGAATGGTGGATGTGAGGAATGTCAGGTAGGCCAGTTTGGCTAAAATGTAGAATTTGAGAAGGGGAGTAATAGTTTAATGAGCCTAGAAAGATTGATTGTAAAAGGTTTACAATGTTAAACAGTTTTTTATTTTTATCTTAGAGGAATTAGAAAGCCAGCAAAACTTTCTGAGGAGTGGAGTGCCATGATCTGTCCAGTGATTCAGGAATATCACTTTGGTAGCTGTATGGAAGATGGATTAAAGTAGAGACTGGGTGCAGGGAATCCAATTAGGAAGCTGTCATAGGCAGAGTCTGTCTTAGTGAGTTGATTTGGTGTTTCAAGTTTGAAACTGGAACAAAATGAGATACCTATGGGATATCTAACAGTTAACAAAAAGAAATTTGTTTAGCTATAGAATGGAAAGGATAGTCAGCTAGGCTATATCTCTGTCTGGTAAATGTTGGCCCTTCTCATTTCCATGTGAAAACACCTCTGGTCAGTAAAGTATATTGAATGTGGTAAATTTCATGGTACTTCAGTGTCTGAAGGGCACTGACTACTCATGGGTTGGCCTCATTTATGCCTTTAGGTGATGAGAGACTCATATCAACCACTGGAATGTAGGCCCCTGAATCAGGTTTCAAGGATAACCCTTCCTTTTAGGGGAAAAAATCCTAACCTGATCCACATTGTGGATACTACTCCTACTCAATAGGCTACCTTAACAGTACAGACTAGGTGATGACAACCTGAACTAAGGTGATTGCAGTATAAATGGAGAGAAGGGAAGGGATGGATTGAGAAAAGTTGTGAAGGTGGAATCAGCAAGTCTTGACAACTGATAGGATGTGGGAGGTGATAAAGGAGAGTGATGAGTTGATGTCTGAGACCTTTTAACCTGTGTGAGGGGGAAGGATGGTGGTACCTGTAGTAGAAACAATGATGTTCATAAGAGGGGTGAGTTAGAGGATAAAGAGAATGAGTTCTGTTTTGGACATGCTAAGTTTCAGGTGACTATTGGTCATCCAAGGAACATATCTAATAGGCAATTGGTAGTACAGGATTGGAGCTCAGGAGAAAGACTAGCAGTGTATTCTTAGATTTAAATCATTTGCAGAGACAGTAATCAGAGCTTAAACACATTTTCACCCCTTCTCACCCTCCTTCCACCCCAAGCCACTGGTTCATTCTTCTGTTGGTATTAGAAAAAGTATTGGACTGTATAAGCCAAGAGACTCCTAGCTCTCCAGCCATATATAAGGAGGTAGCATGGTACAGTGAAAAGACCACTGGCTCAGGAGACAGAAGACTTGGGTTTAAATCTTGCCTCTGATGTTTACCTGATGTTGGACCTTAAGCAAGTCGTTTAATCTCCTTAGACCTGTTTTATCAATAAAATGAGAGGTTTGGCCTAGATGCCTCTCTTTCAGCTCTAGATCTCTGACTTTTCTATCCTCTATTTCCTTATGTACAAAATGAGAGTAGAACTAGATGATTACTAAGGTCCTTCCATGTTCTAACATTAGTGAGACAATTCTAGTCATAATGATATAGTTTGTATTTGAACACGAAGTTAAAAAATGAATCATTCTTCTAGTTCTTCTTTGCTTCTTATGTTGCCATGAGAGAGAGCTACATAGCTACCATAGCCTCCATACTAATATCCAGCTTCTTGATGGGTCAGAAGGAACTTGGGACCCAGAACTCAAAACTACAATTAATGCTGTTTCAGCTACATCATGAGTAAAAAGTTTGTGGGCTGGTTTGGACACTAAACAATCCTTTTATAAGCTATAGGAAAATCATTGTTTCTATAGGAAAATCATTCAAAGTTCAAATAACTGACTTGCAAACTATATTTAATATCCATAAATAAGTTTTCTATTCACTCTCTTGCTGTGTTCATGTGGATTTGGGACCTAAAATGTCTACCTTGGCTATTTACACTTATCAAAATAATATAATTGCCAAATAAAGACCAATCCAAATTTCTGGACTCACCTCTCCCTATGCTACAGACTGCTTTATTCTACAGAATTCATTATTTAGGAGCACCATTTCTTATCGGAGTTTTGTTAAAATAAAAACAGTTATAACGCAATGTAATATCATGAATATAATTATTAGAAGAAGCACAAGAAGGATATCTGGATAATAATTAGAAACAAAATTTTAAAAAATCAAATGTAAAGGAAAATAAAAGTTTGGAAAATATATCTGGGGAAAATTAAAGCAAAAGTGGAAAAACTGAAATGTTTTCAAAGCTCAACTATGTGATCTCCTTTATTTCTAAGGCAATACATATTCACCCAACCTTGGGAAATGATTTAGAGAACCAAATGAAAGTAAGGTTTCAAAATATTTGTTAAATTACCTTAAATCAGTTACTGAATACCCTGATATAAAATTTACTTTTGAACATCAGGAATTAGATGGTCAATCATTTATTAAAGATGAGAATACATCTGTCCTTAAGTTGTATATGAGTGTATTTAAACTAATTTACCTTTTTTTTTTTGTAAATCTGACTTTATGTGGTTAATTAGAATCAATAGAAGTATCTTTTTTAAAAATAAAAAGAACATTTCCACAAGTTACTAAACCAAGGAGTCTGAATGCTGAAATCTGCTGGAATAAAAATAATTTTGATTAAAGAAGCTTACTTGCTTTCCATAAAGCTTAGATATACTAACATTTTTAATAAGGCAGAATGAGAAAAACCAGGAATGCCATCTGAAAGTGAGGGAAACCTTTATGAATACATAGCTAGCATTTAAGGCACAGGAAACTAAAACTATCTTACAGAATCTGTACCATTTCATTTTTATTTGTAATAAGAAATCAGGTGAATTTGACTAAGACTAACAAAGTGAAAATTCAGGGTTGGAAAATAGAGCCACTAACACAAGCACTTATATGAGCCAGCAAGCTTCACTTACATAGTGATTTAACTATCTCAAATGAGATAACGTGTTAAGTGCTTTGAAATCTCAAAGTACTAATATGTTAGAATGTAAGCCAATCACAGCAGATGAAAATAACGGTATTAATGACATAACGAGGGAAGAATCATTGAATAAAAAAGTACACAAAACCTTAAAATGAAAATAGCAGTATTTGGGATGGAGCCGTTATTTTGTTTGATTGTCTGTTTTGGGGTTTTTTGGTAGTGATTTGCCTTTCCACGATTCTGCTTACAAGACACTAACCCCATTTCCCTCCCCTCCCACTTTTTTTTTTTTCAGTACAAGGAGTGAACATTTAGATTCAGTTAAAAAGATTAAATGTCTACATAATCGCAAAATAACGGCATGCCGTGGGTACTGAATAATAATCACTCCCTTTGGCTGATTTACTTTGTGCCAGAAGCTTTGCTACAGATGAGAATTCTTTCTGTTGAGAAAAAAAATCAACGTCCCCAGCCACGCGTTCGTACGAAGGGGCCCGGCCACCCGGTGCCCCCTCTCCCGGGTCCGGCGCTTAGGCCGAGGGCTCTGGGGCTGCCCCGGCCCCGAGGCGCAGCCGTGCACCCCCAGCAGCCCCGAGGGCTCCAGGACGTGTTCCCCAGGCCTCGAGCCAGCCCGGGTCCTGCGGGAGACCCAAGATGGCCTAGCTAGGGGCTGGACGTCTGGACGCCGCCCCGTCCCTCTCGGCTCGTTGGAACGTAGGAACTAAATATTCAAACATGAGGTTAGAAAAATTGGGGCGGCGGGGTGGGAGCGAGTTTTGGGGCCACGACACACGGAGAGGAAGTCACGCGGGGACGGCGGGGAAGGCCAAGCCGCAGGCCAACCGGTCCTCCGTCCGTTCCCGCCCGGTGGAGGCGTAGGATCAGGGGAACAAGAGGGGCGGGATCCGAAGGATAAAGGGAGGGCAACTGGCGCGGGAGGCACGCGGGACTGCGCAACCGCCCCCCACGCCCTCGCGCGGCTCCGCCTCCGACACGCCCTCTCTCCCCTCCCCCTCCCCCTCTCCCGGGCGCGCCGGCGCGTCGTGGCGTCATGTGACGTCTCCGCGCGTCCACGGGCTCCGCGCTGCGGGGTTGTTGGCCGGAGAGAAAAGACTGCGAAGTGGCCGCGGCGGTAGCCCGGAAGGTGGGGGCCGGGGAGAAGTCGGGGTGACTGGAGGTGGACGGGCGGTGGCGCGAGGGGTCCACGAAGGAGCGTGGGAGGGAAGTCCCGAGTGTCATCTCTTCCTTCCTTTCTCCCCAACCCCCCCTTCCGCACCCTTCCTCGTCCCGTTCGCCTCCGTGACGTGCCGGGATTCGGGCGCTCGAGACCGGAGGGGGTCGGGTGACTGGGGCGAGGGGTGCGGGTGCGTAAGCCCGACGTCTCCTGCGTGTCGCGGGCTGTGGCCGGCCGACCGGCGGCGGGGAGGACGGGATGGGGCTGGGCAGTTCCGGCCCCCGGCGTCGTCCTTTCTCTCTTCCTTTCCTGCCCGTGCCGGTTCCGAGGGCCAGAAGCCGGCGGCGGTCGTGGCCTTGGCCTCTGTCCCGCCCTCGGCCGCCTCTTTAAGACGGAGGGAAGAGCTGGCCGCGGCTGTCCCCGGTGAGAGGCGGAGCAGCAGCCATGCTGCCCCGCGGGGGGCAGTGCCGCCGGGGCGGTGTCGGCCTCGGCCCGGGAGGGGTGCTGCACGTAACTCCCCCCGATCCTGGGCTGCGGGTTGCCCGGGCTTGGGGCTAGGTGCGGTCTCTCGGGAGGTCAGCCACCTCCCTCCAGCTCGAGGTTCGTTTTCGTCCCTGCTCCGGGTCTACGGTGTCGTGACCGAGGCCCCCGAACCTGGTTCCGGCTGCGATCTTGTTCCTGGTTTGGAGAAAGGAGTGCTAGTTTCCTCCCCCCCCTGCCCCGTCTATCTTTAACGTCTCTGCTGCCCAGTGCTGGGCATCCACACCGCGGGGCACGCTGCCCCCCGCCCACTTCCCTCTCCCCGTTCTGTCTGGCCTGGCGGACTTGCAGACCTTTGTTTTGGGGGGAGTTGGAGCTAGCAGCTGATCAGTCCTTGAGAAAACTACCGAAAATCAGAGTTCTCACGGCGCTTGGAAACACAAAACGTGTTGTGTAATGGGCTTTGGTTTGCCGGGTATAGACTTCTGCTTCCTTCTCTGTCTGCCGCCCTCTCTGTCTGTCTGTTTGTGTCTGTCTCTCTCTCTCCACGTTTCTTACAAAAGAGTGTTGTTTTCTTCCATTGTTGTAGCTTATTTTGTTCTCTGAAGGCTTCTGGAGAGAGGCACATTTTGAGGGTGCGGGGAGATGGAACAGTCTTCATGGGTAAAATCTGAAGATGTGTAAGTTTTTTCTGACAGAATCTGCGCGCTAATGAAATAGGATTTCGAATTCACTCTTTGTGTGATGGTGCTTTTCTTTTGGCTTTTATTAAAGTGGCCCCTTAAATCTTCTATTTTGGAAGTTCCTGCATGCTTCTTTGGCTAAAGATCCAAAACATTGAAGGGAAAGGGAACTGAATCAGAACGCTACAAAATCAGTAGTAAAACAAATAGTATCTGTCTCCTGTATATAATTGCCATTTCAGGGGCCAGGCATTTTTCTTCTACTTTTGTGTATGTCCAGCACTTTAAAAATAAGAGCACTGAAATTGTGAGGAGTTGGCTCTCTCTAATGGTCACTGAAACTAGCAGGCTTATGAAGATTGCTTTTAAATGGAATTACTGTTTTGGTAAGAGCAGATAAATATATTTACAATTTTTCCTCCAGTGGGACAGGAAAAAAACTCAGAAAATAGCTGGGACTTGATAAAAATAGGTCAAATAAGTCATTTAAAAATATAAATTTGATTTGATGGTAATTGAGCTTTAATTTGCCAAAGCAAATGTTAAATGTTTTCGTGTTGCTAAAGCAGTACATGTTTTTACTAGAGAATTTGGAATTGACCAAAGGGAAATTGTAGACAGAAATGCATGGAACTTAACTAAATTATATAAAACTCTTTCTGGTTTTTTTGTTGTCTTTTTTGTTATCTCCAAGATATGTGTTGAATGTTAATCAGTTTAAAGGATTTGTAGTGGTCGTGTAAGAATAATATTCTAAATGTTGAACCGAGGTAAAACGGAGGATAGGAATATTTTCCTGTTATGTGGGTCAACTAAGGAAGTATATTTTTCATTAGAGCTATCAGTTATAATTTTTTTCTATGCACTCCAAAGTAATTTGTTGAAATAATGGAAAATAATAGAATATAGTTTTTTTCACTTTGTATTTAATGTAAATTCTACAACTATAATTTCTGTGCTTTCCTTGATATACTAAGATGAAACTCCTGACCTACTTCCAATAGGGAATTATGGTTTGAGTTACTTTTCTGTTTCATTAGGGTTAAGAGAGTTTGCTGAGCAAAGATCTTTCTCTTTCCTTGTATCTGTTTATGACTCCTGATCATATTTTTCCAAAACAGCTAGTTGAGTTAAGAGCAAACACCAGCTCATTGACACAGATTTAACCAAGTTAGCATATTTATTGTAGTCATTGGTCAGAGATTTAGATCTAGAAGGGACTTTAGAGTTTATTTAGTCCAGCCCGCTCATTTACAGAAAGAGGAAACTGAGGCACCTAGAGATTAAATGACTTGCCTAGGATCACAATGACTGTATATTACATCTGATAATCTGGAACTATTTGGTTAATTCAAAGAAAAGTTGTTAAATGTCTGTCTAGTCTGGACACTTAGATACCTTAGTATTTATTGTACAGCTGAATTGGAGCATTAAGGATTATCTTGTCAAATTTCATGTAGTCTGAATCCTTCATTTTATATTAAGTGATTTAGAGTTGTTCCTCATTATCTTACAGGTGACATGTTTTTAGAGGTTAATCGATTGCCCAAGGTTGCACAGCTAGTTTTTAGCAGAACTTTTTATATTTATAAAAATTTTTGCATATCAGGTTGTTTTTGAGTAAAATGCAGAATGTGAAGAGAGCTTAATATTTTATGAAGTAGGATACAAACAGCATTGACATTTTAAAGAGAGAATTTAAATCCTTAATGTCCCCCTAGTTAAAAAGATTAAGGTTGTAAATAATGTCAAACTACAAAGGAAAAGTTTTTCTATTTGTTAAATGTAGTTGTGGCCTATGACTGGGAAGAAGTGGAATTATAGTTCATTGAAATTGGTTTTAAATCAAGACTTTTGCTGTAAAGCATAATTTATACTTTAGCAAATGTTAGTAAACCAGTATATTAGTAGAAGATGATAGTAGAAGCTAAAAAGGGAAGCATTAGACCATTCATTTCCATCTAAAAGGGGAGAACTAGAGAGAGAGAGAGAGAAATTTCAGGTTTACTTGCTAGCTAACTCCAATTTTCTCTTTGCTTTTGCTTCCCCAACCTTTCTCTTGAAAAACTTAATCAGTGCTAATTTCACTAGGCTAATTGAGCTTGAAAGGTTAATTTTTTTTCACATAATTTGCTTCAGTTTTTAAAAATTTAAATTTTGGGGGGATGGAATATATTTGACATTTGAAAAAATATCTTTTCCATTAGAGAAGTGAGGGGAAAGGTTAACAAATAATGTGTATCCATTTGCAATATGAAGTAATTTTATATCTTCGTTAATTAGTACAGTTTTAAAATATAAAAAGTAATCATTTCTCTTTAACACATTTAATTTTTTTGACAGAAATACCCTGAATATTTTTAGAGCTTTGATGGAAACGACAACGTTGTCATCTTTAAATTAACTGGTGATATAAAGTCAATAATGCTAGGTAAGTAATAATTAATTTTAAGTAGTTCACTTAGGTATGATTTCCTCTGTCTGTGTGAGAGTGAGATTTTTCCATTAGGTGAACTGCTTCTTTTATTAAAGGCAGAGGTCCGGTATATTCACTGTCTTTTTATCCTTTTTTTTTTTAGTTTTTGGTAAAGGCTCTATGTCAAAAAACAAAGGGATCTAATTTTAGTTTTCTCTCCTATCAGCTTTCGTAAATGATTCTGTCTTTATGTAAATGCAGACAGGCACTGAAAGAACAGAAAAGGGTGGGGGTCATAGCCTACAAATTTCTAATTAGTCCCTAAATCAAAGTATTGTTGTAATTACTGCTTTTGTAATTAAATCGAATTGAGCATGTTGATTGATAAAATATTGTTAATGCACAAATGCTTTGGATTGAATTTGTGTTAGAGGACTTGTCAAGTTCATAGGTATATTCCCCTTTCAAGATCATTTGCGGTGTACTTAGAATTTTTTTTTAAGGTTGAGAAGTTAATTTCCATTCTGTAGTTCTGTGTTTGATCTCTAAATAGGTTTACTTACAGATAAATTCATATATATCACCTTTGGATCAAAAGTAAAAGTTAATTTTCCTCCCTCACATCATTCAGTAAAGGTGAGGCTTTGTTATTTTTAATGATAGTGACTATACAATGTAGGCTTCATACTTGGTTCAACTAATTCCTCACTTGTGACCTACAGTAAATTGCTTGATTTCACTGCATTTTAGTTTTTTCATCTGTAAAATGGTTGGGCTAGATATCTCGACCTTTTAATATGGATTGTTCTCTCAATACCTATTTAATTGGATAGTTTGAAGTTGAAGTTAGGCATGCCTTAATCATTTACAGCTTGGCATATTGAGTTCATTTCATAAATTAGTTCATTTTTAAAGAGGTTGGTATTTTAAAGTGGCTTCAGCTTTTGATTTTTAATAGTTTGTGGTATTAAATTGCTTGTACCATTGCATAAAAAAATAGGAAAAAATATCATATATTTGACTTAAAGAGGTCATCTTTCCATTTGTGCTTCATTGGATTTTTGATAATCTTTATCCTGTACTCTGGATTATATCCAAGGATATGGATATTGGAAGAACCACTGTAAGTCCCAAGATTTGGTATTATATGGGGAGATTGAAATATTCTTGATAACACAGATTGTGAGCTGTTTTAGTTTCAGGGATTGGGCAAGGTCTTTATTCATTCATG
Source organism: Bettongia penicillata ogilbyi (assembly GCA_023548195.1). Taxonomy (NCBI): domain Eukaryota; kingdom Metazoa; phylum Chordata; class Mammalia; order Diprotodontia; family Potoroidae; genus Bettongia; species Bettongia penicillata. The sequence goes on from JAJHZJ010000227.1 coordinate 3,346,003, forward strand.
GCTTTGTTTTTTTTAGATGATTTCATCTATATGGGGATATTCAGGTGAGAAAACTACAAATACAAATTCATAGTTTTTCTGTAACTTAGTTTTAGGAATTCCATGGAGTAATTAATTAATAAGAAGTTAGTTGATTTATCTGGGGGGGGGGGGGGGTCACACAATTTGTATGTGCCAGAGATAGGAATTGAATCTAGGTCTTCCTGACACTATCCCTTGACTTTTAGGTGTAGTTTGTAGGTTTCTACAAGGTATGTTCAGATGGTTGAAAATTTTTTGGAAAAAAAAAAACAAGTAAGCTCAAGTTGTAATGACCCCGGGTGCCTTTGGAAAGCTGAATTAGATACGAAATAATTGTAAGAATGTTCTCAGCCCTCTTAATGTTATAGTTAAGATGATCTTAAATCATTTAGCCCTATGACAGAAGAAAACAACAGAACCATGAAGATTTTGAAAATCGATGGATAGAAGTTCTAAGATAAGTCTAGCAATTACCTTATTTTCCCCACTGAAAGTAATACTGGGCAAGTCACTTAGTTTCAACTTCAGTTTCCTTATCTGTGTGAAGACTAAATGTGATAATACATGAAAAGTACTTTGGAAATCTTACATAAGTTGCTATTTCTGCCTCACAGGAGGTCTCTCAAACAGTGGTGATTTATGTGGGTAGATTACTGCTTTTTGTTTTATAGATCTTAAAAAGAGGAAAGCAAGAAGGGACACCACCTAATGCAAGCTACATTTGTTAAAAGTTTTTTTTGTTCTCATTCTTGTGCTGGACTTTTATCCATTTTAATTTAGTATGTGAGACAAAGTATTCATAAGACCTTTTCAGACCTATTCCGTGATTCCAATACTCTGATCCAAATTAAGAACCCAAATTTGTAGGCCTCTTAGAGGATCCACTAAAGAATATTTAGAAATTTAAGCAAGCCACTTGATCCAGGGAGAGAGGTTCATCAGATTAGAAAATTTCATTAAGCACCAACCAGATATTGCATTTCAGTTCTTAAAAGCTTGTCTCCTGAAATGATAAAGTAAATTAATAAAAGATTATTAGAAATACAGTAATTGGATTAAGAAGAAACTTGGAAATAAGTACAAGGAAGGCAGATTTTGAAATAACATCAGTCTTTTTGTATAGCCTTCACAAATTGCTGCTTTTGTGTATGATCAAAAAATAGTGATGAAAATTAAATGCTAAAGATTTATCAATAAAACTGTGCACATTTTGGAGGAAAATGTTAGATTATATCTGATATAAATTCCTGGTGGTGTAAATCATGATTTCGATTAGTAAAAATGTTTTATTTTTTTTAAGGGTACTATTCTGCCCTTAGGTTCTTAAGGATACAGAAATAGGGTTGTTATTATTAATAACAAAAGTAATACCTGAAGTGTTATGTTATTGATTTGATATTATGCAGGAACTGAGTCCCTTTGCTTTTGAAAACATAAGTTTTCAAACATTTTACCTATTTGATATGTATCTCTAAGGACTCAATGAACCTTAGCCATTTTATTAGTATACTAAACATAATTTAGCCTTTTAACAATGAACTCATCTTTGTGGACATGAAATACTCTGCTGTTCTGTAATTCAATGATGACCATGAGGGGCTGTTGATATGTGTGATATATAGAATTGCTTGTCCATGAGTGGTTCCATACTGTCATACTTTTCATTCTCATCCTTTAAAAAATAGGTTTTGTCTCTGCCATCATCCCTCTGTCTGTCCTTGTCATACCTCTCGGTTTTTAAGGTGTTGACTTCTTGACAGCTAAGGAACCAGATAATTTGTACTTAGGAATTTTGCGTTAAAATAAGAACAAATAGTGAGAAATGGTTTGTGTGGGTTCTCCCGTGAATAAAGAGAATGCTTTTAGTATGTGTTGTGAAATCTCCAGTTTGCCCTTTTGAGGTCTTTTTTGCTTCCAAGTTCTGTGGGAAAATTTCCAGATAAGTAATCTTTGGTTAAGTAAGATACTGCTGTATTACCATTGTACTATGTAGCCTAAGTAATGTAAGATTGGATGTATATTTGTCTTATATTCTCTACTAAGTTGCAGACTCCACTCCTTTAATGTATCTTTGTATCTATCTCATGGAGTTCCTTGCATAGTTTAATTTTTATTTCAATCTCAGATTTGTCTGGAAGTTTTACTCTCTCAACCAGAAAATAGAAACATGTGTCATCCCTTTAAAAATTACATTTTTTTTTGGTCAGCTAAAATCAGCTTTCCCTTCCCATGCCTGTTCCCCTAATTGGGAAGGAGGTAAGGGGGGGAGGAGTCTGAAACCATGCTATAAACATATATAGTCAAGCAAAATGTGGTTCATATTGGCCACGTTTAAAAGAGATGAATATATGTAAATATGTGTTTATATTTGTGCATGTTTACAAGCACATATACATGTCTCTGTACTCTTGAGTTTTTACTTCTGTCATGAAGTCAGTAGCATGTTTCATTATTAGTTGTCTAGAATTATTATTGGTCTTTATACAGATCAGAGTTCCTAAGTCTTTCACAGCTGTTTGTCTTTATGATGTCACTATAAATTATTCTTTTGATTCTGTATATTCTGAATATGTACTTAAAAATCTCTTCACATTTCTTCGAAACTATTCCCTTCATTTCTTAAAGCACAGTAGTATCCTATCTCATTTATATACCGTATATAACTTGTTTTAACTATTCCCCTCAGATTCCAATTATTTAGCACCTCACAAAGAGCTATAAATATTTTTATACCTCCTTACTGCTTGTTTTGCTTAGGACTAATCCCATTCAGGAGACTTTTAAAAATTTACATCTTATTAATGTTTTTTAATATCATTATTAAAGTCATTATTCCCTTTTAATTTTGTGGAAGGTTCTCATGTCCACTCCCCTGAATTGAATTTGTAACACAAACATTTAAGCAAAACCAACAAACACAGTAAAAGCATTTAATAGTGGATATATCACATTCTACGTCTGTAGTCCCCCATCTACTGAGAGAAAGGAAATTTTGTTTCATCATCATTTTTCCTGGACTGAGATTGATCATCCCAATCAGAATTTGAGGTTCTTTTAGTGTTTTTTTTGTCTGTTTATATTATTATGCTAATTATTTATATTGTTCTGGTTCTACATGCTTTGCTTTGTAATCACTTCATTGTTTTTCTGAGTCCTCATAGGTTTTTTTAAGTACGCTGCAGTTTTTGCTATTATTTATTTTGTGAAAATGTATTATGTTTCTAGTTTTTGCTATCAACAAAAGTGCTGCTGTGTATATTTTTTCTGCCTTTAGCATCCTCAGATAGCATATGCCAGCAGTGAGATCCCTATGTAAAAGGCTATGAACAATGTAGTCACACTTACTTAATTTGAAATTATTTTCTAAAGCAGTTGGACCAATTCACATGTCCACTGTCAGCTGTGTCTTCTCATCCTCCAATGTCTATTCTGTCTTTTATCCTCTTTTTTGGATTGTTGGGTGTGAAATGAAACCCTCAAGAGTTTTAATTTTTATTAATAATTATTAGTGATTTGGAATAAATTTTTATATGATTTTTGATGACTTCATAGCCTTTGGCCACTTTTACTGATGGAGAATAACTTGGTCTCTTATGTCAGTTATCTATCGAGCTTTGATTCTTATCAGAGATAATTGATGCCAAGATTTTTTTCCTCACTTGACATATTTGCTTATTCTGTCTGTACCAATTTTTATCATGCGAAAGCTTTTTAATTTAACATACTTGAAATTGTCTATTTTGTATTTTATGACCCTTTTATCCCTTGTTTGCCTAAGAATTTTCACTCTAAAGAGCATTGTTTTAAGGCATCTCCTCTGATTTTAGTGTCGACCTTTTTATATGTAGGACACTTAGCCATTTGAAGGTTAGTTTTTCAAATGTAGACAGAATATTTATAGCCAGTTTTAGAAAGCCTACATGGTTTTTATTGCTGTTGCCAAGTTGTTTTTTAAACAATGTGATTATTTTCCTGAGGTTTCTTGGTTTTTGTTCAAGTATGTCAATAATTTATCTTGTAAATGATCTCCTTACATATTTTATTAATTGTAATCTTTATTTTCTTTAGTTCACAGAGAAATTAATGCAAATAGGGCCTCCCTTTGCAGCACAAAGAATGAACCAGTAGTGAGGAAAAAGTACTTTAACTTGACTAAGTGCCTGTGAAGAGGATGTTTTATTCTTTCAACAGACATCAGTGGGGTTTATGATAGAAATGTAAGTATAACACCACTTTTTGCCTGAAGCTGTTATTACTAAATGTATAAGTAACTGTAATGAGACATATATGAACTGGATTATTTAATTTACTTACAACAATTAACAGTAGAATAACTGGTGCATTATTCTTAAAATTTCTGTTGAGAAGCCTAGAGGTTTAAATATTTTACTAACATTAAATCTTGGAACTAGCCTCCTATCTAAGGTAGGTGATAGTTTTTTCCATTTATGTAGAAAGCATGATTGGGACCCAGGAATTTGCCAGGGACTCTAAAACACCAGAACTGAAGGTTATCCTAATTTAGTGGCATTCATTCAGTTAGGAACAGGTTCTCCAATTTCTCTTAATAGGTTTTATTTGAATTACTGGTTTGATTTGGGGAAAGTTGGGGGAAATCTCTTTTGTAGGAAAACTTGATTATCAGTCAGTTTGAATAATTTCAACTTCTTATAATAACGGATTGTAAGTGGACCTATAATGGATCTTTTGGGTTTGCTAACTTGTATAATGCTTGTTTTCTCAATTAGTTTGCTCAATTAGTGGCACATTATGGCCTTTTGATTTGTTTCTGAACGTGATGTCCTATCTTCTGCTCAGTTTTGGGTCATACATATGTTCCTTTGCATTTGGAATAGATAAGTCCAGTACTGAGAGGCTTTTAGTATTTGAGATAACTGTTAAGTGGCTAAGATTTATTTACACTCACTATTGTAGGAATTTAGTGAATTTGAGTTTTGCACATATGTGACTGTTTTGTTATTCCTGATCATTTATTAAGGAAGAAGTAGTGGAAAGCAAAAAGGGCTCAGGATAGAGCTTTATGATGTAACCACATTTGGGTTAGGATGTGGATAATGACCCAGTGAAGGATACTCCATAGTGGTCCGACACATAGAGCAGTGCCATGAAAACCCAGAGAGAAGAGGGTGGTCAAGAAGAATAAAAATTGACGAGATTGACAATAGATTTGTTGATTAAGAATGATTAGTAACTGGGGAAAAAGTAGTGTTTTTGAGTAAATAGATTAAAAGTCAGATTGTAAGGGATTAGGAAGTGAGGGAAGAATTTATGGTGACCTCTTTTTCTCAGTTTGTCATAGATTTAGAGCTGGAAGGAGGCTCAGAGGTCGTGTAGTTCATCCCCCTCATTTTACAGATGAGGAAGCGCAGGTAAAGTGATTTGCTCAAGGTAAGGAGCAGAGCTTTAATTTGAACTCAGATCCTCTGATTCCACATCTAGTTCTCTTTCTACTGTTCCATGAGAAATAGAGGAAGACATCATGTAGGATAAGGGAACATCAAGTGAAGGATTTTTGAGTATGGGGGAAACCTAGGTATTGGTAGGCATCAGGAGAAGGGACCACTTTTCACATTTATAATTATAGGAAATATAAATACATTTTGCTAACTAACATGACATAAGCCAGCCTACATTCAGATGTCAAAAATTTTAAGTTTACTAAACCATGAAATATTTTGTAGGAATAATTAATGATTGTAGAATTAGACACAGATTTGTTTTATATTTGTTAACCTGAGCTTTGTTGTAAACATTAAAAAAAATAGATTGATACTTGCTGTGGTGAAAAGAACTATTTTGGAGGGATAGTTTTTATTTTATTCTACCATGAAGTTGTCTTCTCCCTCCCCCTTCGCCTATTGCATTACCTGTTTTAATCAAGAGTCATGAGAGAATTACTTGTAAAATAATCAGTGGTTCCTTGTGTTTTCAGTGAGGGGTAAGGCAAGGGAGAGAATTTGAAGCTCAAAAGTTTTAAAAAAAAATGCTAAAAATTATTTTTACATGTAATTGCGGGGGGAAAGTACTAAATGAGAAAAACAAAAGCATTAGTGGGTTTCCTGAATTAAATCTTAAATATTTTTGAAAAATAAATTATTAGACTAACTAGCCATACCAGGGAGGGGATAGCATAGCACTATGTTGGATTATTCAAAATGACCAGTGGCAAAAACATCTGACTTTAAAACCGTTTTGTCTGTTACATCTGAAGAATGATTTGCTTAGTATGGGAATTTGACACTGTTGACTTCTCATCTCTTCCAGTAGAGGAAAGTAGAGGCATAGATAAATGCCACAGTTATTTATATTTGACTTAGTTGTTTTTACATCATATCATAGGTAATGCCAAAGTTATTTATATTTGACTTATTCTTTTATTGCAGCAGGTACCCTTCCTAATTCTGATTTCTAGTTGATATTGAGTGCAATCTATAATTTAAAATTTCTATGCGTCATGGTTGTTTGTAAATCCTTATCCTTTTTGAGTTCTCTCCAGCATTTGACTTCATTTGCTTTCTCCTCTTGGTTTTTTTTGGGGGGGTGGGGTGGGGCAGGGTTTGGTCACTGCTCCTTTCCTGTCTGTCCACTTCTTAAGTCTCCTTTCCTGAATCATCATCTGTGTGCTTTGCCCTGATTGTAGATGTACTCCCAAGCCTCTGTCCTGGTCTGTCTTTATGTATTTTCTCACTTAGTCATATCATATGCTCCCAGGCATTTAATTATCATGATTATGTGATTAACTTCGAATCCATATAGACACCCTTTATTCTTCTTACCCCAATTTTAAACTGGTTGCCCCTTAGGAATCTAAAAATGAACATGTTCAACACAGAATTAATCTTTTCAATTCACCCTTTGTTCAAACTTCAACATTCCTTCAAAGGCACTACAATCTTTTCAGTCTTTCAGACTGTAGCCTCTGTTGTCATACTCTTCTGCTTCATGACACATATATAATCTATTGCTAAATTTTGTTGATTCTGCCTCTAACATTTCTCACATCCATCCTTATCTCTCCACTCACATGACTACAGTCCTAATTCGGATTTTATATACCTCTAGATAGGATGGGTGAAATAGCCTTAAAGTATTCCTTCCTACCCTCTGTTGTCTCTCCTCCATGAGGCTGCCAAAGTGGTTTTTCATAAAAGCGCAGATCTGACTATGTCAGAACCAAGCTCAGTAAGCTAAAGTGGCTTCTTTTTTCCTTTATTATCAAACACAGACTTCTCTGTTTAGCATTTAAAACCCTTCATAACCTAGTTCCAGAATGATTTTCAGAGCTTACCATGCATCACCCTCCTTGTTCACTCTGGACTTAAACCAAATTGTCCTTGTTGTTCCACACACAAGACGCTCCATCTTATGCCTCTGCACTTTTGCATAGGCTGCTCCTCCTGTTTGGAATGCACACCTCCCTCATTTCTGCCGCTTTAAAATGCTAGTTTACTTCAAAACTCAGCTTGCTTAGGTGGTGCTACTTTCTAAGTTAAATCTTTCCTTATGTTCTAAGCTGCTAGTGCCTTCCTTCCTAACGTCATGGTTTCCCTCAATAAAATATGAAGTCCTTAAGGGTAGGGACTGTTAACTTAATAATCCCAGCAAATAGTGAATCCTTACATATATTGAAAGTTTGATATGAGAAACTGGAAATGAGTCTTAATTCTTTTTTCATTTCTTACTTGTCCAAGTCAACTCATTTTCTTACTCCAACCTAGAGGTAGACAGCATTTTCTCTCAGTAGGTACCAAATAAGATATCTAAACAACTCATAGGGCTGCTTATTTTCCTGACTAGTTCCATTTATTGAGGTGAAGGTCCAGAAGAAGGAAGAAATTTATTAGAAAGAAATTTGAGAGTGTGTTGTTGAGAGGCATACATGAAAATACGCAACATGAAGTATGAGGCAGTCAGGTGGCACAGTGGATAAGAGTGTTGGGCCTGGAGTCAGAAAGATCTGAGTTGAAATCTCATCTTGGACATACGGTAACTGTTTGGCCTTGGGCAAGTCACTTTGTCTTTGTTTGCTTCCGTTTTCTCAACTGTAAAATGGGGATAATAAATAGCACCTATCTCCTCAGGATGTTTTGAATACCCAATGGGGTAGTATTTTCAGTCTCTTAGCATGATACCTGACACAGTAAGTAGGTGCTGTGTAAATGCTGGTTACTGTTGTTATCACCATGATGAGCATGGCAGGTTGCTTGTTAAAAGCACCATCATGTCAACAACTCAAAAACTTTAGAACAAGTTTTGAAGCATCATTTTATTTCTTTCCTTGATCCATTAATTCTTTGCCTGAGCTTGATTTTTTTTTTAATGTTTACTATTATCAACTTTTAAGTATTTATAGTTACAACCTCTTCCATTACCCACTTGAAGTAATCTTTAAGGCTGAGCTTCTTAAGCCTTTTCGTTTGTGTCATGTCATAGACCTCTTTGACAGTCTGATGAAGCCTGTGGACCTCTTCTCAGAATAGAGTTTTTAGGTCCATGATATACCCAGTAGTTAAGAAAGAAGCACATCATATTGAAATACATTATCAAAATTTTACAATTAAAAAGATATCCATGCATCCCAGCTTAAAAAGTTCTGCTTTAGGGCCACTGACAAAACACTATTTTTCTTTCAGACACTATCCATGGTAGGTTAGACAAAAATCAGTTTTTCAAAAGCATGTTCAGGCCATTGAACTTTGCCTTTAAGGGCAAAGTTCATATTGTATATGGTCATTGGAAAAAAAGACCAGTTGTAGTATTGTGGAGATGTAGTCTTCATCTCAAGACCAGAGTTCAGGTTCTTCCTTTGACACATACTGGTATTGTAATTTCAGAACTGGATCTTGAAGGATGGGTAAGCTATAAAGAGCAAGAAAAGTCATGTAATACATGGAGATTAATGTGTACAAAGGTGAGAACTGGAAAAGTGTATGATATATTTAATTGAGCTTTGGTCAAAATAAACCCAAAATTCTTGATTGTGGTCAAATTTTAGAGAACCTTTGAGTGTGAGACTAAGGAGTATGGATAAAAGTAGACTATAGAGAGCCATTAATTTTTTTTTTTTTTTTAGCAGTAGAGTAACAATCAGAACTGTGCATGAAAAAGATTAATCTGACAGCAATATTCAGAATACTTGTTAATGTAGTTTAAATAAAACAGTGTAAACTTCTGGTTGTTTTTTGTATGATTGTTTTCTTAATCTTATCATGGCAGAAGTATCCCCTAAATATCCATAATCTAGTAAAAAATAGATCACTTCCATTTTATTTTGCAATTAAATGGTTCATTTACCTCTGGTTTGAAAAAATTGTTTATCCTGTAGTTTTCTTATAGAGCCACAAAATTAATCTTGGGAGGGAAGGGGATCACAGCTGTGAAACGTATGGCATAGTTTCTAAAAAGAAAACATATACTAGGCTTCTTGTAGCATATCTGTAGCCCTTTGTGGCTGGAACTAAGGCTACCTTAAATAGTATCTGATCTGGACTTGCAATTTTTTCAGATAAGTATTTGGGAGCTCCCTGAGGAAACTCCTCCTACCAGTGTATCTTAGAGTCTTAGAAAGTTGGGCATTGAGAGGTTGTGACTTTCCCAGGATTACATAGACATTATCTGTCAGAGCCTGAATTTGAATCCTGACTGAGGTGAGCTGTCTCTATCCACTATGCCATGCTCACCTCAAACATTTAGAATTTTTTTTTTTGGTGAAAAAAACACAGAATAAACAGTGTTTAATTTAAATCTAATTGTTTAAAGTTAAATCTACTCCACTCTTCAAAAAATTTTTTTTTATTGTGTTATGAAAGAGGCTCTGTTCTAAGTCTCTTCAAAGTCTGTATTGAATGTGTCCCCACATTACCTTTCTGTGCTCATTTCCTTCTAATTCCTCCATTTCTTTTGCTCTTCTCAGACAATTTGCTCCTATTGCCTTTAATCCAGAAATGTCCCATGTTATTTACCTTAAACACTCTTCAAGCAGTTCTCAAAATATGCATCTTTCTTTGATTAATCAGGGAAAGCAACTAATTTTTCCATAACCAGGTTTAAATAGTTTTGTGGAACTTAAGCCCCCATAGTCAAATCTGTTTCTTAGACTATTTCATTTGCTACCTCTTCCTTCATGTTAACTACTCCGCACACCTTCACCCCAATTTCTTTGGTATAGGCTTCTTGTGTTAAGGAAACTCCCTGTACCTGGGTTAGTCACCTACTGATTATTCTATTTCTGTAGAGTTGCCTGGGGCTTGAGAGACTTAAATGACTACTCCTGGGTTATAATGTAGGATTTACCAGATAAGAATGAACCTTTTCCAATCCACTAGATCTTGTTATTTTCATATCAGAGTTTCTTAACCTTTGTGTGTGTGTGTCATGGACCCCTCTGGCAATCTGATAAAGCTCTTGGACTCCTTTTAATATTTAAATAATATATTTGTGATGTTTTAAAATAAAATATGTAGGATTAAGAAAGAAATCAATAATGCTGAAATTCAAAATACTTTGAATACTTTGAAAAAGCAAAATACTTTTTAAAAGCTTCATGTCCCCTAGTATAAAAACTCACCTTTCTCCATCCCCCTACCTTACCTACTTTCACTTATAAACTCCTTCAGAGCTTATAAATTCTAATAACAGTGTTTTGTACATTTTAGGTGTTTAATAAGTATTTTTATGAAATTAATATAGTCTGTGGGATAATTACACACACACACATATATATGTTTATAAATTTATATTTGTACCAATAGTTTTAAAAAGTTCTATTTTCCATTAGCCCTAACAGCTAGTGCCTGTCCCTCTTGTATCTCCTGTTAATGTAGTCCCTAGTTCCCAACCTCCCTTCAGCCCATTGCCTAGTACATAAGTATTTAATGCTTGATGATTGACTTAAGAGGTCATAATATTGAAGAACTGATTGGCAGCCTGTATGTATTTCTTTAGTTTTGTTACTTTTCCTTTCCCTTCTCTTCATTTCAAGTTAATTTATAGTTGTGACTTTTCAGTTTTACATTTCCTGTTTGACCAGGGAATTGGGAAATTCATTCACCCTCAGTAGATGAATGATTATCTGTAATGTAAACAGACTTTTGGGGTAGTTTTTGTGATGATGATTTTGAAAACAATTTTTTATATATTATGATAATGAATGCCCTTTCTGTTCTTTAGGATGGCTGGCTGTGGTGAAATTGATCACACAATAAACATGCTTCCCACAAACAGAAAGGCAAATGAGTCCTGTTCCAATGCTGGACCTTCTCTTACTGTCCCTGAATGTGCCATCTGTCTGCAAACATGTGTTCACCCAGTCAGTCTTCCTTGTAAGCATGTATTCTGCTATTTGTGTGTAAAGGGAGCTTCGTGGCTAGGAAAGCGATGTGCACTCTGTCGGCAGGAGATTCCTGAGGACTTTCTTGACAAGCCAACTTTGTTATCACCAGAGGAACTAAAAGCAGCAAGTAGAGGCAATGGAGAATATGCCTGGTATTATGAAGGAAGAAATGGGTGGTGGCAGTATGATGAACGCACCAGCAGGGAGTTGGAAGATGCTTTCTCCAAAGGTAAAAAGAGCACTGAAATGTTAATTGCCGGGTTTCTGTATGTTGCTGATCTTGAAAACATGGTTCAGTACAGGAGAAATGAACATGGACGACGTAGGAAAATTAAACGGGATATAATAGATATACCAAAGAAGGGAGTGGCTGGACTTAGGCTGGACTGTGACTCTACTGCGGTTAATTTAGCAAGAGAGAGCTCTGCAGATGGAGCGGACAATGTATCAGCCCAGGCTGGGGCTTCTGTGCTGCCTCTAGTGTCTACTTCTGTTAGACCTTTAACTTCACTAGATGGCCAGTTAACAAGCCCTGCAACACCTTCACCTGATGCAAGCACTTCTCTAGAGGACTCTTTTGCTCATTTGCAAATCAGTGGAGACAGCATGGCTGAAAGGAGTCACAGGGGAGAGGGAGAGGAAGACCATGAATTACCGTCTTCAGGCAGGGTACCAGCACCAGATGCCTCTGTTGAGGAAACGGAATCAGATGCTAGTAGTGATAGTGAGGATATATCTACTCACATTGCACAACACTTATCTTCGACTCAGAGACATTTGGTTCCCAATGTAAATCAGATAGCAGCTGATAGACCTGCAGCAGGGGGTGGAGCAGTGGGTGCCAACGTCAGGTCTAGAAGACCTGATGGACAGTGCACAGTAACTGAAGTTTAAAGATTTTGTCAGCCACATGTTCAAGAATACAAGTACTTCTGTAATGGTATCTGTAAATTTCTGCCCATGAGACATTACACTCATCCCCTAGTAGTGTATTTTGGGGTTAGGGGGTGGGAAAGGGGAATGGGAAGAATTGGCCTAATATGTAATATGTCTCTGGAAAATTTATTTAAAAGTCAGGAACTTGGGTGTTGATAGTTGAAAGCTACTTAGCAATACCCAGTTTTTCTTCTAAAAGTCTTTTTATTTTGTAGTGGTTTTTTTTGTTGTTGTTCGTTTTTGTTTTTTGAGATCCTCAGTCCTTTTGACCACTGTGTACTTCTCTGTGCATTAACTGTCTTCATTATCTGACTGTTGCATTGTGTCTTATTTCTCTGCATGGATCGACATACGGAAAGAACACTAAATTTGGGAGCAAATATGAAATGCTGATTATTGATAAGAGCAGGAGGCTTAATTTAATGTGAAAATAGATTATGTTGAAAGTTAATGAGAGATATTTTAAATAGACAAACCGCAACCATTTTATCTTGCAAGTTCTCAAAATGAAAATGTAAACAGCTAATAACTTCTGTTCCAAAATCCTGACTGTAACACACATTGTAGTGTTTCCATAAACTTTGCTGTCTAGTCCTTGTAGTTTGAGGTTTCTTCTAATCTGTCTCATCTTTTTTTTTTGTTACAAAATTTATAATTTAATAAATAGTACAGTTTGTCAAAATAACATGTGGCTGCTTGTCCTTTATTTGAATCTGAGGGGAAATAAAGGATTTTTTTCCCCAGAACTTGTTTCCCCTAAAGATTGGTATATTTGGGAACATTGGCATAGTAGTGATCTGTTTTAAGACTTGTAACAGAACAATGTATGTTTTCTCCTTGGAAAAAGGAGAAAACTTTCTATCTTGGAAAGTACTAAAAAAAAGGTACTGTATGAAAATGAAACCATTGCTTTTGGAAGTTTTTATTTCAGAACACCACAGATATTTCTGTTAATTAGGTGAAGCTTCTTGAGTTAGTGAAAGCACTGAACCAGGAGTTAGAAGGCCTACTTTTATTTCCTATGTAAACTCAATTGAGCAAGTTCATTGGACTTTAGTTTTCTTTATAAATTGAGAATGACAGTACTTACACAGTATTCCACAGGGTTATTATGAGGAAGTTGTTTTATAAATTAAAGTATTCTTTGTAGTTTTAACATGAACAGAGTTGTTACAGGAATCTCATAGGAAAATCCAAACATGGATACTGATTCTTACTATTTGCCCAAAGTGTAAAATTCTTTAGGCACGAACTCTGATTTTATTGGTTAAGTCACAGTATCAATTTTTTTTTCATCCCCTTGACCATAATGAATGTGTTTAGTTAGGATAATAATCTTGGGCCTGGCATTGCAGAGCTGTTCCCATAGCTTTAAGCAGTTCTGAATGTGTTGCTCTTGCACATTTCTAACTCACATATTTAGTTGAGATTTTGCACAGATATGAGATTCTCTTTTTTATATAATGACTGGATCATATCCCTATAAATTCACTTTAAAAGTCATCGTACTGTCAATCATGAGTCTTTCCAACTCTAAGGTTTTTTTTTGTTTTTATTATTACTACTGAAGCTTCATTATATTTGACCCAGACTTAGGAGAGTAAACTCTAGCACCAGTTGAACTAAATCACAGAGGAGCCTCCTTGTCACCCTTTAAGGAAGCTTCTCAGCCTCCCTCATGGGAGAGTGGCAAGTGTTCTGCAAGCCAACAGTTTCCAGAGTTCTTCATGGACTTCTACTTTGTGACATTTTTGACTCTCTGATTTTTAGTTTCAACACTATTAAATGAGAGTGGCTTAGCTGATCTCAATTTGGTTCCAGTTCTATGCCTATGATCCAGTGACTTTCACTCACAGGATCTCTGCCCAGATGGGACAGGATGGTTTGCTGTGTCTCATCTGACTTGCCCTATTTCCACCACTGAATGATGCTTAGTGACTTGGTGCCAGTGGAGATTTTTGATGACTGTGCTTTAAAACAGGTAGTTATAGAATCTGGGTCATACAGGATCAAAGTACTATGATACACTATCCCAGGGCTGGGGAACCTGTTGTCTCAAGGTCACAGGTGGCCCTCTAGGACCTCAAGTGCAGCCCTTTGAATAAATCCAAACTTTATAGAACAAATTTCCCTACCAAAAGAGTCTGTGCTGTAAAACTTGAAGTCAAAAGACCACACCCAAGAACCTAGAAAGCTACATGTGACTTTGAGGCCACAGGTTCCCCACCCCTGCACTATTGCATCTCCTTTTAGGATTTGGTTTGGAATGGACCTGCCTGCCTTGGTAGATCACTTTTTAGAAGGTGTGGCAAAGGTAATTACAGACCTATCAGCACTCCCTACAGGTTTACTAGAGTGGGGTATTCGATTAACGTGATAAGCATGGGATATTTGGATGCCAACAAGATATTTGTCAGTGCTTCTCATAATATCGTTGGTGGATAAGACGGAGATGTGTGGGGTAGCTTATAGTACAAAATCCTATTTGAAAAACTGGTCAGAGGTTTTTATAGGCACAGTGTCTGGAACATAACATCTTCACCTGAAGCACCACTGGCATCCTTCTACCTTGGCTCTCATTTTGTTCAACATTTTCATAAATTATTTGGATAAAAGTATAGGTACTACCTTTATGTTGGAAACGTTTGATGGCACAGTAAATAAATCGCTGACTGTGAGTTCAGATCCCATTTCAGACGCTAGCAGTGTGACCCTGGGCAACTCAGCTTACCTGTTTGCTTCAATTTCCTCAACTATAAAATGGAGATAATTGCACCTACCTTTCATGGTTGTTGTGAAGATCAAATGATATAGTTTTAGACCTTAGCTCAGTCTCTCATAGAAAAGACATAGATCTTTATTCCCTTCCCTTATTCTTTTTTGTAGATAACAAAACTAAAGTAGATAGCTAAAATATTGAATAAATCAGGATCCAAAAATGTCTCAAGTTAGGACAATGAGCCCAAAACTAAAACCAAAAAAATTGAACGGGAATAAATGTTAAAAGCTTCATATGTATTTAAAAGCAGCTCTGCAGTACAGGCTTAGAAAGATGTGACCAGGCAAGAGTTTATATCTTTCAGGAGGCTGGAGGGATCTATAATATACTTTGGAGAGAATTTTTTTGCTAAGTAATCATTTGGTCATAGATACAGAGCTAAAAGGTATAGCCCCTTCATTTTCCAGATTAAAACTGAGGCACAAAATGGTTAAGAGATTTGCACAGGGTTACACAAGTCACCGATAGTTTGTAATGTGCAATTTGAATTCTTTCTAATTCTAAAATTCAGTTTCCTATATCACACAATGCTACTTTTTGTACCAATTTCTAAAAAGCTTTATTAATGCCCCTTGTTTCTTTTATACCAGTCATTAATCAATGTGCCTGTCTTAATCTAACTATCCTTTGTAACACAGAAAAAAACCAAACAAATAAAATTTAATATACCAGAATATACATACAATATTTGATATCTATAGCATCCTACTTTCTAAGAGGAAAGAAATGTGTTACATTAAGGATCCATATATATTGGTGGATAAAAAAAGAATGAAAAAATCTTTAGTCTTCTGATCTTAGTTATTAAATGAAAAATAAAATGATTTTAACAACTTTCAGGATAATAGTATAATTCCTAATTTAAAAGATAACAGGTCATCCAAAAGAAAAGTTGCTAAGGCTTCTGTTTAATACAATATAAGTACTATGCTTCTGTGTTTTTTAAACAATTTTTTCATTTGGAAGTGTTTGCAAGATATCATGTTCTTTACAAACTACTTGTTAAATTTTTTTTGTTTAGCAATAGCCTCCAAATTAGCAGGTCCACCCCAAAGTGTGCTTAAAACATCTCTTTCAGTCTCTAATGCCTCTTCTAAAGCAAGTTCTTTTCCTGAAGACACCACAGTCTTCAAAGCTCTAATTACTTCTGGTGGACCACTGATAAATTGTTGTAGCCATTTCTGTGCTTCTTCTAAAGATTGATCTTCATCAGAAGACTGTAGAATCCCATCAGCTATTCCTATTTTCAGGGCTATTGTAGAATCCAGTTTGAGAGCTCCACCTAACACTTTGAGGGTTTGTCTGCTGCCAATAATTTCAATCAGTCTAGCTGTTCCACCCCAACTTGGTATTATGCCCATTTCTTTATGGACAAATCTGATCTCACTTGATGGAGTCATTAGCCTACAGAAGAGAGGAAAAAAAATGACAAGTTAAATGTGTAACCTAAATGTGTTACTTTATTTTTTTTAATGTTACTTTAAATGCTACCTTTGACTCACACTGAGAAATGAAAAACATATTTTGTGTTATAGATAAATCAAGAAAAGAATGCAAGATTATGAAATCTGTCTTCATTAGCTGTGGATCTGGTATATACACAGTGCTTCATCCTGATAACAGCCTTCCTTTCAAAATAGTGCCAATTTTTAAAAAGTAGCCTAATATTTGTTTTTTTAAATGATTAACTTTTGTGACTGCTGCATTATTTTTATTTAATTTTAAGAGTATAATGAAGAAATGTAGAATGGCTTTATAAATGTTTTGTTTAGATTACATAAGGAATGTATATGATATAAGAGAAAACTGGCAGTACTACCAGTCAGAATGCAAAAATAAGATAGAGTAGATATTTTCCATCTCTACATTCACAATGATAGAATAACATGATTCCCTAGAACGGGGGCAAATCACATTTTGACAAGGAGCCACTTAAAATATTTCTAAAATTTGAAATCACTGAGGAAAAGAAAGGGCATGCCAAGATTTGTCTATGAAGAGCATTGAGAAGAAACAGACTGACTATATGAGCCTGTTATGCCCCCTTTTCCTCTGTGGATTTATTTCCACAAACAGTTTTCTCCAAGTGTTGTTGACCTGTCTTTGCTAGAACAGCTGATCCCCACCAAGATCCTCTACTTCAGACCAATCTGAGGAAGCTATAATTGGATTAATTCACTCAAATAGATACTTAAGGAAATGCACTTAGTAATAGGACAAAATATGCATTCTTTTACCCCCTTGGGATTTTTTTTTGCTAGGCTGAACTCAAGTAACCATGAATCTCAAACCCTGTAGTATCCTGACGTTTTTTACAATAAATAGGAACACTTGAGGACCCTCATCATCTACAAGAAGCCTATCTTAATTTTGATTCTGCACCCAGTACACCCTCCCATTTCAGTAGCACACATCTTGACTGATACTGTAAGTCAGAACTGTGGTTTTATCTATCAGTGAATCTTATATTGTATCATATTATAAAAAAAAAACCTTGTCAGAGGAAAGCCTTTTAAAAATAAGCATATGATTCAGTAAAGCAGTGCAATTTAAAAATCAAGTCAACAGGTGTCTACTGTGTGTCTGTGTAACTGTCTAACTATTGTGGGAGCAAAGAAAGGGAAAAACTAGTCCCTGTGCTCAAGGTCCTCAGAAGTCTAATAGGGGAGACAATACACTGCAACTGGGGCAGAATAAACTGGAGACAATCTTGGAAGGAAAGCCTCTTGTTGGATTTTAGCTAGGCTTGAAGGAAGCCAGAAAAGTTGAGATTTTTAAAAAATTTACTGCATTTTTCAGTATTGTTTGATTAAGAAAACATGGTCTACGGAAAATTGTCTGCAAGAAAGTCTTGAGACATGCATTTTGGCTTTCATCAAAGTTTTTGCAGAAATGGGAAAGACAGGCATATGGGTTGTGTTTTTTGGGTAGCCCTTTTTTGTGGAAATAATGCAGTTCATGTTTTTTGTTTCTTTTTCTTTGGTAGCAATTTTCCATCCTAAAATACTTTAAAATTCAGTCTTTATGTGTCTTTGAAATTGTAGGGACTCAAGCACTGATTTCTTTGATATGTGCTTGTCAAGTCTGCTGTTTTGATATTATCCTATTTTCCACTTACTGGGATGGCAGAATTCAAATGTGTTTCCACTGCTGATAATGAAAACATAACTAAAATTGTCATCTAACATCCCTACTTTTTGGTTACTTTGTTTTTCTCACAGTTCAGTCATTCATTATATATTTTTGAAGCACCTGTTATAAATTGCTGGTGATCTAAATGCAAAAGTGAGACAGTTCCTGCCTGCAGGAAGCTCGTATTCTGTTGTAGTTATGGGAATGTGGGTAACAGAAGCAGGAGAACAAGACATTCACAGATAAGTAAATAAAGGATATATTCAAATTGAATTATAATTATTAAGGAAGGGGGGAATTCCTAAAAAGTAGGGATATAAGGAAAGACCTTTTGTAGGAGATATAAATGCACAAAGCTGGGAAATTGAATGTCTTCTATTCAGGAAAGAGCAAGCAGGCCAGGGGAAGTAGATTATAATCATCCTAGAAAGACAGAATGCAGCAGGTTTGTGAAGGGCTTAAAATGCTAAACAGAATTTTACATTTTATCCCAGAAGCAGCTGAGGGCCCCTTGAAGCTTCTTGAACATGGGAGTGATGATGAGACATATCAGTTTGGTAGCTGTGTGGAGGATGACTTAGAGAAGGGAGAGACGTGAAGGAGGGAGACAATTAGGCAGCTGGTAGTCCAAGTGAGAAGTGATGACAGCTGGAGCTAAGGTGGTCGTCGTGTGAGGTACAGACACCAAACTATTTAGGAGAAGGGAAGGACACCTCACTGGTTAATCTGTAAAGTGAATTGAGAAAACAAAGGATGCTGGCCTTCGAGAGACACCAAAGACCCGATTCACTAAATTAGCAGTCAAAGGAACTGAGAAACAACTCTAAACTTGGTAAATATATGAGGATCTTGTTCTCCTCTAAATACTCAAAACTGTCCAAAAATATCTTTGAAATATATTTTCTTGTAGAAAAATATAAGGAAATTGAAATGAGAATCTTTAAGGATAAAAAAAGCATTAGGTTTCCTGAAATCCACTCGAGTTAGTTTTCCTAACTCCTAATCAATTGGTGCTTTAGTCCCATCACCACCAAAAACAAGCAACTCTTTCTTCCTTAGTTTCTCATTTAATCAAACAAAATCTTCCAACAGAGAACTTACAATAGTGTATTCAGCCACCCAGAGGAAATAGGAACTTTGTCTTAAACAGCTGTGAATGCCCAAAAGGGAGAGACCTCAGTGTTAAACTACTATTCACAGAAGAAAAAAAAAATTCATCACTTCACATTTAATTTTTCCCTTATCTCCTAAAACTTCTTATTTTCAGAATATTATAATACTTATTGTTTAAAAAGATGGAAATAAGGCTTTTGTCAAAACAGAAGTTATATAATCTACATAATGTTTGGTATAAATTGTATTAAATAGTAAGGGAAATCAGAGGCCTAGGTAATATTCTTTACTAGGATTTGTAATAAGAGCATTTTATATTTTTAATAGTGAACTTACTGTTCTCAGTCATTTAAGTGAAAGATTATCCTCATGTAATATGGCATCCTTATATAACACAAATGTACAACTAGACACAATTGTCTTGATTAACTCTTTACTTGTACTACTATAGCTTGATCTGCAATTGATGAGTATGGAGAGATGAAACAAAGTGACAGGTATATTAGGAAAAGCTATGTATGATTATGATTAATACATAGTGAAAGTTAATAGATTTTAAACTGTAGGGCAGGAAGTTGCGATCTGTAGTTGAAGGCACAGGGAGGTAATCATTTTTTTAACTATTTTTTTCTCCATTTTTGCAAGGGGACTCCTTTTCTGAATTGAAACCTCAGTACAGAGATGAAATAACTTAAAAGAAACTAAAGTGTTTGTCTAGACAACTTGAATATTTGTTCACTCGAAACCATTGCGTAAAGCTTGACATTAGATCAAATCTGGCTTCAGACACTTACTAGCTATGCAACCCTGGGCAAGTTATTTAACCCTGTTTTCCTTAGTTTCTTCATAAAATGAGCTGAAGAAGAAAATGGCAAACCATTCTAGTATCTTTGCCAAGAAAACCCCAAATAGGGTCATGAAGAGTCAGGCACAACTGAAATGACTGAAAAACAAAATATCTTTTAACAGCGTAACTGTGTTTATGTTTTTGTGAATGGCTTTCTAAAAACTGGGATGACTGTTCATTTTCTAAAACTGGCTATTAAAGAGTAAGGAAACTGAATTTTTGATTTAAAGATGTCTAGATGTTATATAAGTAAATGTTCAAAGGCATAATCGGAAAATAAAGAGAAACAGAACAAGAAGCATCCATTTCGAATAGCATTTCTGTGTCTTTTGTAAAACTCATTAAAGAGATTGGGTTCTTTGCTATATAAAATGTCTTATACATGGAATAACAATGTAAGAGATGGAAGAAGCCATATAGATCACCTAGTGCATTTCTCTTATTTTACAGATAGGGGAACTGAAGCCCTGGGAGCGTAACATGTTTTTGCCCAAGGTCAAGTGCAAGAGCTAGACCTGATCCTAAGCATTCTAACTCCTGGTCTAGTCCTCTTTCCAACTTGTACCATTTGTTATAAATTACGGACAATTTTTTTTTGCGGGGGGCGGGTGTCAAACATTGACTTTTTTTCTTGCCTTTTTTTTGGGGGGGAATTAGTTGCTAGGAAACAAAGCCAAATCCACTGCCTAGCTATAGGAATTATAACATATCACATGCCTGGTAACAACTGTGCCTTTTGCTTCTTTAAGAGCTGTTTGTTCAGCTCTTATCCTTAATTGTCATATTTCATATTTACTTTTTATAAGCCTCCTCAATGTCTTTTGAATTTAGATGTGTTACTTGGAACTAAAATGTGTTACAAATCCTATAAAAAAATCAACATTTAAAGTCATGATTGCTGATTGGGGGAAGTGGTATTTCTCACTGGCTTACTTTACTGCCTAAAAAGACTTAATTCAGATGCATTCATTCATTTTAACAAGCATTTATTACTGTATACCAAGCAGTATGTACTAGGCAGTTCAAAGATTAAAAACAAAAGAATCCCTGCCCTCAAATAGCTTGCATTCTATTGTGGAGAAAGAATATTGACATACTAAATAAATGTAAAATA
Source organism: Bettongia penicillata ogilbyi (assembly GCA_023548195.1). Lineage (NCBI taxonomy): Eukaryota > Metazoa > Chordata > Mammalia > Diprotodontia > Potoroidae > Bettongia > Bettongia penicillata. The sequence continues at coordinate 3,367,298 of JAJHZJ010000227.1, forward strand.
TAAAGACAATATAAAATAATTTTTGATGGGGAAGGAGTAGGGCACTTAGCCAATCAGGGTAGGCCTCATGTAGGAGGTGGCCCTAGACCTGAGCAATGAATTAAGCTAAAGATTCTGTGAGGTGGAGACAAGACAGTATTTAAGGTATGGGGAATAGCTTGATTGCTGTGTGAAGGAATAGAATTAAGTCTATTTGAATTGTAGAGAATATCAAGGAAACCTAAGTGTAGTGAACCTAGAAATATTCTAGTGGAGTCAGACTGTGAAGGGTCTTAAATGCCAAATCTGGATTTGTATGTAATCCTAGAGGTAACTGGATGCATGTGGAGCTTGAGTAGGGAGTAATATAGTATGTGCTCTGGGAAGACTAACCTGGCAGCTTTGAAGATTGTATGGTACTAGGAAATGACTAGAAGCAAGGAGACCAGTTAGGTAACTTGTAGTCAATTGGGTCACAGGTGATTGAGGAACTCCATCAGGTAGGTGGTTGTGAGTGGAAAGGAAACAGATTAGAAAGGTAGGCTGGAGGCTTGACAATGATTAGACAATGATAATAGATTAGATGGGGGAAGGGGAGGCAGGAGGGAAGAGCTGAAGACAAAATAGAAAAGTAGAAGTTTTGGAGTGGGGAAGGAGATAATGAGTTCTGTTTTAAACAACTTGAGTTTGAGATACCTATGGTGTATCCATTTGGAATGTCCAAAAGGCAGTTAGTGGTACAGTTTACTTCAAACCCTTACCTTTAAAATGAGGGGTAATTTGTGTACTGTACTAAGAATGTCTATTGATATTGATATGTCTATTGAATATTGATATTCATATTGAATATGTCTGTGACAAACATTCCTTTAGGACCTAACTACCTAATCTTTATTCTGTAAAGCTATGTGACAACTCTAGTTTTATACACACATATACACAATTATACTATAATCCCTTATTTTAACAAGTGAGAAAGACTCTTCCAGCTATACTGGTTCTGAAATTAACAGTGGTTTAAATCTACTGTGTCATATTGTGGGAAGGAAATTTGCTGAAGACATAATTTCATACCCTCTACTGTGCCTGTGCCATTGTTTATAGGTAGGGAGAACCATCAAGAATTGCTGAAATGGAAATCTCAAGTAATAACAGGAGAGTGGGATGAGGGAAGGAGGAAAGGATGCTAAACGTTTACATAATTTGGGATCCTCTGATGAGAGGGAGGGAGGAGGTATGGGGACCTGGAAGAATTGGAGATTTAAGGGGAGAGAAAGAAAGGTGTTGGACAACACACTGTAAAGACAGCACTGTGCTAGATACTGGGGAAGAGAAGAGTTTAAGATGATATTGACATAGGATAAAGTGATTCTTTTTATAGGTTAATTACAGGAGAACATTTCAACCACCTTTGTGGTGAAGGATGAGAAGTAAGTACCTTATTGAAAATATAACTAAAGCCATGATGTTTGTACCTTGAGGGTAAGGTTATATTGTTTTTAGGCTTAATGAATGCCACACAAAACCCAAGTGATGTTAGGTGATGGAACTACATACACCTAGGCTTATAGCCCAGCAAATAGTTCTAATACTTTTATACAATTACCATATTACCTCCTTGTGAAGATCTGTATAAGACCACAATTGATAATGCTTTTAAAAATATACATATTTTTATTGGTATATTTTTTCATGATCCTGCATGTGGCCCTGTATTCACCCCATTCTCCTGGAGAGCTATTTCTTAACCTCTTCCCTTCTCAGTGTTCTTCATCTTTAAAATGGGGGAATAATAGCAACTATCTCAAGCTGTGAGGATAAAATTAGATAATATTTGTAAAGTGCTGTATTAATGCTAGTTATTAAATATTTTAAAGAGTAATATGAGAAAAAATTCATCAAAACTTCATATATAGAGATTTATTTCTCTTAATAGATGCATAGTGTAATCACTTACTCTAGGTTATTCCAAGTTATGATTCCTAAGTTAGTTTTAATGACCATCCAGAGTCTCTATTTTCAAGGGAATTATACATTATGAAAATTCTAAAAATGAAATTAATTTTAATCTACTGAAATATAAATGTATACACAAGTATACTAATATAAATATATATCATTGACTAAGATAATCTCTTATCCCCAGCCTCAAACTTAGCTAGCTAACTGCAGATCCACAGAACATTAGCAGTGATTTTAGGAAACATCAAGCACATTCTATATACAAAATACTCTGCTTGGTGCCAGGGATACAAATGAATACACAGTTCCTGCCCTTAAGGAGTTTATCACTTAAAGAGAATAAAGGATTAATCCCTTTAATCAAAATATGAAGAAACTAAAACCTAGAAAAGTTAAGTAATTTGCCTGGTGTCAGAGTCTACAGTTCTATTCTTTCCTTCTTTATAGTACAGTCCTAATTCTACATGTGATTGATAGTATGGGTGAGGATTTGGTGAGATTTTGGGGAAGGAAAGACTGAAGTGAAGAGAGAAGGTCATAAGAGGAAGTTTAATTATACTGATGTAACAAGCATTTCATAGTCATGGTGCTATTATATATTGGTTTTCTTAACTTCTACACAGCCTTCCTGAGGTAAAAGGCCATTTGTCAAATGACATGGGAATAACTGAAGCACAGATGAAGACAAAGGCAGGGCATTTCCAGACGAGTGTCATCTTTTAAGCATCTGTTTCCCATGGATACTCCAAATACAGGCCCATGCAGTGGAATAAAGGCCTAGTCCAGCTGGATAGCCCATCACCAACATCATTACTGCTTCTATTAATATAGGGAAAACCTGTGAAATAACTCTACCAATCTAGAATCATACCTGACCACAAAAGTGGCCTAAAATTTAAATATTGAAATTAAGCACCCATCATGTATTCAAGAAATCGAGAATGTTCTACTCAGTGACGAGAAAACCTGGGGGAGGTATTTTAAGTATCAAATAATTTAAAGGTCTGTTACATGGAAGAAGGTTTAGAATTAATTTTGCTTGGTTCCAAAAGGTAAAATTAAGGGCAATGGGCAGAAATATTAAGAAGACGTCAGTTAAATAAAAGGAAAATTTTTCTAGCAACTAGAGATGTTCAGAAGTGGAATGAGCTGCCTTGGAAGGTAGTGAAAGGAGCAAGCATTTATTAAGTGCCTGTAATGTAAATGATACTGTGCTAAGTATTAAACAGATGTCTCACTTGGGCTTCAAAATAACCCTGTGGGGTAGGTGCTAATTATTATCCCCATTTTACAGCTGAGGAAACTGAGGCAGAGGTTAAGTGTTTTGTCCATGACTACATGGCTAGTAAGTTTCGTAAGACTCCAGGCCAAGCTTAGTTCTCATTTCCTGAAGGACTTCACATACATAAAAGCTGACTTGATTATTATCTTGCAGAGGGAGTTCAGGCTTTATCTGTGACTTACATAAGAAAATCTCTGAGTTCCCATTCAAACTTGAGATTCTTTGTTACTGGTTTCCTGGTTCCTTTTCTCTCTTCTAAATGCTCCTGTGTACCACTGTACTTCTACAGAAGAGAGTATCAAAATAAAGGTCTGATGCATCTCCAAAAAAACCAAAAAAGACTTTTCTACAATTTCCTACTTACAAATACTTTGATAAGGCTTTCATATTTTCCTCAAGATTCCATTGCATCTTAGCATAAGAGCTGTGATTAATGATTAGTGAAGATCTATGAGATATTTTTAGTTTTGGTTGAGTGGTTGTGGTGATGAAGGAGTGTTGAAAGTTTCCTTATTTTCAAGCCTAATTTAATGCATTTTGCAACCATAGTATGACCTTAGTATTACACACTAAGTCCTCAAGGTAAGATTTTTAAAATAGCTGGGAAGTAACTGAAGCATAAACAAAGTAGCAACTTCTACTTCCCATTAAATGCTGGAAGTCCCAGTTCATCAACCACCTCAATGCTCACAACCTACCCTGTCATTCTACCTCAGCCACACAAAGGGGATGTTCATACTAGTCTCATCATAAACCTCGATATCTCCATGGTCCTAGAACGCTGAAATTTCTAACCAAATGCTCCTGTCTTTCCATCTCTCCTTGTACCTCCTTCCCCCTAAACCTATTCTGCATCCTTATCCTACACCTCTTGCTCTGACCCCACTTTCTCCTCTTTGTTATCTTGACCCTACAGTTAACTAGTTTATACACTGTCCTCTATTCCTAAATTGTCTTTGTGTTCTATTACTGCACACGCCTTGCTAAATCCTGTCCTGGGTTACTCCTGCCATCAGCCTTCTATGTATGTATGTACTGAATGCCACTGACTAAAAATGTATGTCATCTAATTTTAACTAGAACCCCAAATGCTACAGAGCAATCCTTTTATTTTCCTGATTATTGCACCCCACCCCCACTGTGGCTGCAGCAAACCTCATCTCCCATCTCCTTCCTGCTCACTCTTAGCTGAGAACTTAGATCCCTGACTTTGCTGAGAAAGAACACTATCCGTTGTGCACTTCTCTCTCTCTCCCTCATCACAAGCCCCTGCATTACTTCTATCTCCTATTTTCTCCTCTTTTGCTCTAGATAAGATTCTAACAAAAAGGTTGCCCCTTCTTGCCAAGACCAACTCCTCTACTTGTGTTCTTGATTCTGCCTTCTCCAAGAACTTGCTCCCTCCATTACTACATGATCTTCAATCTATCTTCTGGTTTCTTCTTGTTTATGAATGTGCCCAGATCTGTTACATTTTTAATCAAAAAAATTAACTTGATCCTTTTATTCCCTCAAAGTTCCCCTATCATCCTGTATCTCCATCCTTTTTGCAACCAAATTCCCAGAAAAAGTTATCTTTGCTTGTTTACCTCACATCCTCTGTTCGCAATCAATTTTCAGTTCCTTGCAGTATGGCTTCTAATTTGACCACGCAATTGAAACCAGTTTCTCCCAGATTACCATCAATCCCTTAACTGCTAAATGCAATGGCATTTTCCCATTCATTATTCTCAATCTCTATGCAGCACCTGAGAGTGTGATCATCCTATCTTAGTGGATAGTTTTTCCTACTTGGGTATTCCCCTCTTCTTCTCCTACCTATCTGACTGATCCTTTTCATTCAGGCTTCCCCCTTCTCTCTTAACTCCCATGGGTTAAATTATCACTATGCAGATGATTCCCAGATCTATATATACCTAGCCCCAATCTTTTTCTTGAACTCTAGTCCCACATCACCAACTGCCTACTGGAAACCTTCAGCTAGATGTCCCTTAGGCATCTCCAGTTTGAAATGTCCACGATAACTTCGTATCTTCCACCTCTCCTCCCATCCCTCAACTCCACCTGCCTTTCCTCCACACTTCCCTATTTCCACTGGAGGCAGTACCTACTCCCTATCCATTTACTTCGGGTATGCAAACTCAACATCACCCTTGGCTTCTACCTCTTCTTCACTCCCTTTATCAAACTATTTGACAAGTCTTGTCAGTTTATAGCTCTTAACATATTTTCCATCCATTCTTTTCTCTACACTTAAATGGCCACCACTGTAGTTCAAGCCTTCATAATAAATGTATAGTAATATAATACAATACATACATACATACAACATACATAGTAATGTATAATTTAAAAAAAAGCTCATTTTAACACTATAACCTCTCATTTTGCATCCCAGCTCCTACTCTCTATTCTGTCCATCTATCACTCTACCCAGCTGTCACAATAATCTTCCTGAAGCATAAGGATGGTCAAGTCATTCCTCTGCTCAAAAATTCAGTGACTCCCTATTGCCTTTATGATAAAATATAAATTCCTTGGTCTATCATGTAAAGCCCTTCACAATCCAACTGCAGTCTGCTTTTCTAGTATTATTTCACATTTTTTAAACACTATTTCCCGTCAAAGTGGTCTACCAAAAAAATCATAAGATAGTTAAAGTTAGAAGGTATCTCAGAAGTCAGATAGCCCAACACCCTCATTTTACAGAAGATGAAACTAAGGCCCACAGAAGTTACATTATTCATTTAACCCTAGTCATTTGAACGTGACTCTCTAATGCCCACTCTAGCACTTTTAACTGTACCTTGCTATCTCCTACCTGCCTTTCTATCTACCAACTCCGGTCCCTTTAAAAGGCTACACTCTATGTCTGGGATGCATTTCTACATCTCAATCTCCTGGGATCTCTGATTTCCTTCAAGGCTCAGTTCACGTGCTACCTGCTACGGGAAGTCTTCCTTGATTTCTCTCCCTTTCTCCTTCTTAGATAGATAGATACATACACATAGATATAGATATGCTTATTTTTATGTTCATTCCCCTCCAACTACTCCACCACCCCCATACACACATAATGTAAGGTTGAGGTTGGGGACTTTTTTTCTTTTGTATCCCTAGCATCTATCACAGTGCCTTACACATAGTATGTCCTCAATAATGCTTATTGAGTTGAATTGGAGACAGATATTTCCGCTAAAATTCAGCTACTTTTTTCTCTCTATGTTTAGAATGCAAAATAGAATGAATATAATTGTCTAATTTTAAAAAATATTTTGTTTAAATGGAATATAACATCATTATCACCATCAACTTCTTCAGGATGTGGCTGAGAGTAAGGAAGAATGAAGGGGACAGAATATCTTCTAACTGAATACTGATCACTTAAGTGAAAATGTTGAATATATATATATATATATATATATATATAGATCAGCACCAGGTCAGAAAATTAAATTTGTCGGAAAATCATAAATATGTTTCTGGGATGTAGAAAATCATGGTCCTGGAACTCTCCTCATATGAAAAAGGGCAAGTGCCACACCTGCCTAATTGGGAAAATGTTTATAATAAGTATGTTCATTGCTTCTTGAAAAATAACTATAACCTTTGACCCATCTGTTGTAGGAAAATTCAAAGTATATCAATTCTTATTTATTGGCAATCCCTACAATGTTAACAATAACATTACCTCATTTTTTAGTTGCACCTACTTTATTAAGGTTAAATTTTGGAGCCATAAAATGTATTTTTATTTAGCAGAATAGGACATACTTAGGAGATTTTATTGTGGTCACAAAGGGACTGAAGAATCAAAGAAAGAGTTCACTGGAGAGCTATAAGCTGATTTTATTGACATTAAGACACAAGTCAAGACATCAAGCTCTGATTTATGGAACTACGGGCACTAAATGGTCTAAGTGCCTTCTAAGTCTCTTCCTGGGTTGGATGCCAGTCTCAGAAATCACATTCTTAAAAAGGCTTAAAATGTCTCTTAGGAGGTAAGGCTTTGCCTTCTACCAGCAACTTAGTTTTTATAGAAACTGGCTAATATTTTTAAAAACACATCTCACTGAAAGTTGAAAAAATAAAAATATTGATTACAAAATTTAAGTACCTGCAAAACTGCAAAAGAATCTTAACATTGTCACTGATAATTAATTTAGAATATACAAGTCAAATTACAGATATAAACTATATTTCTATCACAATGGCTAACTTTGTCATCAGTTGTATGATATCTTGAATATGCCAAAGTAGGTATGACTGAAAAAAATGGGAAACAAATTATTGCAAATTAGTCACATTTTTCTGTTTCTTTTGGTCACTTGACATTTTCTAGATAAAAGGAAGTCTATTGCCTGTGATGGACAAGATTCTGACCAGCTAGGGGATACTAGTTTTCAATTCATATAAATCTTCTGAGTTTAAAAAGTATGTGCATCAACTTTTCTGCCTAAAATTAATTTCCTCATGGCACATTTTACATTGAAAACAATCACTCAGCATAACCCAATTCAATAAGGATACTGATATGTTAGGTCTGACCTGCCTTCAACCTGATACATCAATAGTGTTTGTATGTATCTGGGAAAATATAAAATGTCCCTGTTCTTTTTGGCTTGGGCCACTAGTTATATCTCACATATAATTAAGTTATCTCACAACTCTGTTACTAATGAAATAAGATGGCATTAAATAGATGGATGTGTCAATCAAGTAAGTGCTTTTCAGCATTTATTCCAGGCTGTATTCCAAGCAAGACATGTTAAACACTAAAACAGAAGCTAGCACATATGCCTGAAAAAGATGCCAAAATGCTACAGATGAAAACCTTTCTGGTGTTCTTTTGCAGCACATAAATCTTTATATAGACGTATACAGTATACAGACACACATATAAATATATGAATAAATCAAACATTTTTGAACGCTTGATTATATTTGTGCCAGGCACTGTGCAAAGCAAAATGCCCCTGCCTTCAAGATGCTTACATTCTAATGAGGAAGACTGAACACATAAAGGGTAGAGGATCAGGGGAACATGTGGCAGCACAGCTTGGAAATGGTCAGAAAGTGATGCAGAGGCCTGATTTCCAGGGTCCAAGGCGCAGAGGCAGATTCTTGTGAGAGAGAAATGAGGAAGACCACCAGAGTGTATAGACTACCAGAGTGTATATGCATGGTTTGGAAATGGAAAATACAACTGTGTACACTGTCCATGCATACACATGTGTATATTTGACAGCCAGCCTTAAAAATTGATCCAATGTATCATAGTTAGAAGATCAAGTGGAGCTAGGCTGTTTATAAATCCCACAATAAAAATAATGGCTATTACTGAGGATAAAAAAGGACAAAAAAAGATAGGAGATCTTCAGAGAACTCAGTAGGGCCTTATGAATTAAATTATATTAAAAGGCTTAATTTTTTTTTATTAGTCAGCATGGCATAGTGATGTAGGGATAGCCTTGGGGGCAAGAAGACCTAGATTCAAACCTTCCTCTGACAGAAATCGGCTATATTGCCCTGGATAAGTTACTTTACCACACATAGTTCCCAGGGAACACTGAAAGTATAAATTGCAGAAATTTCCTTTCTAGGGAGTTATCTATACTAGATTAAAAAAAAAAAACCCAAATCATCAATCTATCTTTATCACGCTTTTGTGTGTGTAAATGCTGTGCTTCACATTAATCAGAAGCATACATGCACACACACATACTTCTAGAATATAGCTATGCAGTAAACAAACTAATTGTATCTAATTAACATGATAAAGAGAAAAAAATTAAAAGCAAAATTAATGTCAATAGTCATTTTCTTGAGTTTTGCACTCATAGTTTACAGTCCTCTGGATTTTAATTACTGTAACATAATAAAAGGCATACCTGATGGAAGGGGTGTCACAAAAAATACAGTAGTAAGTACATATAGGTACAATGTCCTCTCCAATTAGGAATATTTGAAGAACCTGCTATTGATGAAGACTATCTTTGAATTTTATACAGGATATCTTCCATGACAATGGTAAACATATATCCCTATTTAAAATCTCAATTGATGTCAATACAAAGTTGGTCTTGTACTACTGGACATTTTTACCAACAATCTGGATGACTATATTGAAGACATGCCACTATGCCTTAATTGGATCTGCAGTTGACACAAAACTTGGCAGAGAAAAAGAATATGCTAAACGGCAGAATCGTGTTCCCAGAATATTTTTAACAGCCTGGAGTATTAGATCAAAATCGAAATGATGAAAGTGCACAGGTATTCAATCAATAAACATTTATCAAGCACCCCCTGGTGCTTAATATTTAATATACTGTACTAGAAATTAGAAGTAAAAACATAATACCACTGTATACATTTTTTAATGTTTTATAATTTAAGAAAACACATATACTGCTTCATAAGATAAAAAACCCTGAAAGACATATAGGGTATAGTATTACCATCTTCATTTTACAGAGAAGGAAATCAAAGCTTAACAAAGTAATGACATCAAGTTATAATAGGGCCAGGATTGAACCTAGGCTAGGACTTCTAATGTCTAACTTAACTAGCTTCAACATTCTTTTTACTATGCCATGTTATCTTTCATTTTAATGTAAAGTATTGCATTTAGGAGAAAAAACTGAATCTACAGAACATCTGTTATAGGACTAAAAACTAAAATTTGAGGATAAATTTATATAACACTATAATTTTAGATTCCATGTTAAAAATAATACATTTCTCAGAATCTCTATCTTATATTAAATGTACCTCTAGTCTAGCCTATTTCATTATATGAGTCTTACCAAGGAACTCTGCCTCAGGCTACCTGCCTCTTATGCCTTTGCAACAGAGCCTTTCCAAGGAAATTTTTATCATCCCTGGATATAGGCCACTTGGCTCTTGGCCTCAGTAAACACTGCAGGGAATTCTCCAGTGTTCTGAAAGTCCTCCCATGGATCAGACCCACCTCAAACTACTAGCTCTTGGTTCCTGTCTAGACTTCCCTAGATCATACCTTCACCTGCTTTGCTTGCTGTGAGGTGTGCCTCCTGGGCCTCCTCACAAGACAAAAGATCACCACTATGCTACAAGATTGGACCTAGAGGAAAGGACCTTGAATTGTCTAATTACCTGCCTCCCTCAACAGACCTCCCTCTACCATCAACCCTCTGCCTCAACTCATTTTATAATGGTTAGCATACATCCATCCCCAAATTCTCCCCAACCTAGTGATTCCAGATGCCTGGATGTCATACAAAAGTCATCTACCACTGTTAATTCTCTTACTCTCATCCCACTCCAAATCTGATCTTTTCACTGTGCTCCATAAATGACTACTTTTTAATTAACAAACTTGCTTTCATATTAAATCTTTTATTTTCTGTTAAAACTGCATTTTTGGCCACCCTTTTCATACTGGTTGCACTTTTACTCGTAACTGCCAACTTATGAGTTGTGGTGGGGGAGTTGGATTACTCTTTGTTCCCCACTGATAATTCTAGATTTTCTACTACTAGTCAGTAACCTTTCCTCCTTTGGGAGTCATTCAATCCAAATATAACACTCAAGATTCTGGAGGTTATTATCTAGCAACTCCCCCAGGATATTCTCCTTCCTTCTTTAATGAATTAAGTGCCCTCATACTAGGGAACATGAACATACATACTGATATTTCCTCAATCTAACTTACCAGTGCCTCAAATCTTCTCAGTTTCCATGACTATACCTTCCACTTTATATCAGCTATACAAAGAAATGGTCACATCCTTGAAAACTGCCATCACTCACAAGTGTTCCTCCTTCATGTTCATAAACTTTGAAATTCCTTTATCTGATCCTTTATCATTCCATCTTTCCCTCTACCTTGCAACTCCTAACTTTGTTTTTTGTCCTCACCTGGGAGAGACAAACAGAGAGACAGAAAGGAGAGACAGATAAAGGTGTAGATGGGAAGGGGATGAGAGTGGAGTCAATCTGCTGGAGAAGGTTGAAGGGGCTGGGATCAAGGGTGCGAGTTGAGGGGCTGGCCTTAGTGAGAAGGCAACCTCTTCATCAAAGCCTGAAGAGAAGGAAATGGTAGGAGGAAGAAATCACAGAGCTCTGAGATGAGGAAGAAGGGAGAAGGAGATTTAGAAAAAGTCTTGTTTTAGGTTATAAAGTATGAGGCAAGGACCTCAGCTGAAAGAGTAGAGGAGTGGAGTAGTGTTAGGGGTTTAAGGAGAGAAAAGAAGGTTTGGAACAGACTCAATGGGAAATGGGATAGAAAATTAAAAAGGAGCAAAAGTTCTGCCTTGCTGCACTAAGGGTTCAGCGGAGAGCTTACCAAGGTGGAGTGCAAGCAGCAGGCACAGTTGTGAGACTTCCTCTAATTCTACTCAACAGCAGGTGAGTAGGAATGAAGGGGGTGAATGGGAGAGTACATGCAATCGAGGACTGGCATTTGTCGAAGTGTGAATGAGTGGTAAAACAAGGGGACCAAGGAAGTGAGATGAACCTTTACCAAGGTGCGGATTATCAGGAAGGCAGGAGGATGGAGCCAGAGAACAGATGATGGCTTAGCAAAATACAGTGGGAACAGAAGGGCAGATGTGGAGAGATTGCACATCCCAGTGAAGAGGAACAGTTAGTTTGCACTGGCAAATGAACACACTTTAGGTAGAGTTTTTTGATCAGTTAAAAATTTACCTAAAAATGTTGTTATCAAGCTCTTAAATCTTAATGAGAAGTTCATAAAAATACTATTATGATTTTTTGTGAAATGCTTTCATGGAGTTCTAATTTATAATATCTTCAGCATTACCCTGAACTATCAATCTTGTATTCCCGACAAAAGAAAATGAAATTAGTATGTTTCTTAAGGAATGTGCTAGTTTGTAATAGTCTTTGCTTTCCTTTTCAAATGCTCACAAACCATGTTTTTCAAGATACTTCTTGGAATTTTTATAGAACTCAATTTAAGCTCCCTAGGCTTTGGGTTTCCAAAATTCACCTTATTCCTTTCTTTCAAATGTCACACCCTGACACATTAGCTACACTTTCCCTCTTAGTATTTCTATCTCTGACACATTTTTTAAAATGGCAGCAGATAAAACTTTCTATTTTTGTTCTAATAGCTAATCTTTTATTATCAAAATCAATTATTATATTCCATTTGTGGGAACCTGACTTTGTCAGTGTCAGCTTAATTCTTCTACGTATCACTGCTTATCTTTAATATCCTTCACATAAATGAAAAGAGGCTTCACATAAAAAAGTATGAGTATGCTAAAGAATTTGTAAACATCTTATCTGAATTACTTAAAGTCAGTAATGTAAACTTCAAACACAAAGAAAATGATCTATTTTTGAGTACTATATTGCTGAAATAGCTGTCTCAAAAGGATCAATTTACCTACAAATTAAAGTAGTGGAACTACTTTGGAAAAACAATTGAATTGTAGATAATTATGACTATTTTTAAAATAAATTATTAAAAAGAATATTAGACAAAGTAAAGGCTGAAGAGATAAAATGCTGCTATGTATATATCAGTTTAAATGCTTAAATTCCTTAAAGAACTGTTAATGTACCCTCAAAATTTGGAAATCCAGCCTAAGTTGATGACTACAGAGAGCATTAGATTTAAAAAATGACTCACAATTTAAGACTCCTGACTATATCTTGACTGTAGTAGTCAACCAGTTCAGCCCAAGGACCATCTTTATTTGCCTATTTTCTAATGTCTTCCACACTTAAGCTCAATCTCTCATCATCAGGAAAGATAGCTAGAGGGGGGCCTCTTACATAACAAAAACTTTATACCCTAGCCCAGTTCTGTCAGAAAGGAGTTATACAGGTTACTGTGATAGTTCCTTTTATAAAGCTCCCATAGAAGCATCTTCCCTGACCACAAGAGCTCAAATTCCCCAACAACTTTTTAGAAATGTAGAGAAGGGATTTTTTTCCTTGGCTTCTTGAAAACACAGTCTTTGCAAATGAACAAGTCTGAGTAACCTTTTTTTTTTTTTTTTTTTTTTTGTGAGAAAACTAGGTTAGGGCTGCCCTTGACTAGACAGGACCACTAACTGAGGAGGAAAGTACCTTTTTAGAGAACCTTCTATGTTTCAAGTTTTAGTACCTTGTAATCTCTGGGTATAGGCAAGAAAAAAGAAGGATCCTGCAATTCTGATACTAGCATTAAGGCAAGGTAATGAACCATTAATTGATTGTATTAATGGGCTGCATCTTCTGGGCTATTAGGAAACACTGCTGATCCATCCAGGGTTGCAGGAGGGGTTTAAGTGCTAACTCATACACATCTAACTAGGTCAGCATGTGGGATCACAGTATTTATCTGGGCCTAAAAGCACAACTAAATGATTGATTGGAGAAATGGAAGAGAAGTTGGATCTTTGCCAGAAAGGCCAGAAGTCAGTCAGGGAAAAGTGAGAAAGCCTGGAGTCATTGTAACTGGCACCTAGCCAAAGGCCTCAGTCACTCAGTTTGCTGGACAATAGAGCATGGCATAAATCTGAAATCACTCACTTGACTTGGCACTTCAGGTAAAACATACATAGGTGGAAAACGCCAGTACAAAGACAATAAGATAACTCTGACTGAGAATGAGGATAAGGGGAAAGAAGGGGTGGGGGGGAACCAGAGGTAATCAGAAATTGAAAGAGAAACTTGCCGGGGAGGGGATTGACAGAAAAATCTACCATATTTACTCCCTCAGGAGTAGGAGTCAACTAGAACAAGGAAAGTTCTGAAAGACTCTGAGGCATCTAGGAGGTAGAGATCCTGGTATGAAAAGAGTAGCATGGAATATAGGAGTATCATCTATAAAAGTGCTCAACTGCTAGCCTTTATATAGCACATTAAGCTTTGCAAACTGCTTTACATGTTGTTTGATCCTTACAAACCTGAGGTACCTGCTATTGTGATCCCCATTTTTCAAATGAGGAAACAGAGAGATTAAGTGACTTGCTCAGGGTCATACACCTAGCATCTGAGGCAGTATTTGAACGGAGATCTTCCTGACTTCCAAGCCCAGTGCTCTAGCACTGAAACAACTACCTGTAGTTCACTACCCAAGACAGAAATTGACACAAATTTTTACTGTTTTAGAGAAGCATCTATGCTGTCTGAGTGCCATGTATGGTAATTGTTTCTATTCTACCACTTCTTCTAGAAACTAATATACTAGGGACTGTACCTAGGGAAACCTATGGAAGAGGCAAATATAGATAATGTTTGCTCTGCAGTTTGTGTAGGCATATAGTAAAGTTTCAGCAGACAGGTGACTGGGATGTTATGGAATGGGAAAAACATTGCTATTCATATTGCAGGAAATCCTTTCCATAACTCTGCTGTGGAAGAAGCTGGAAACTGTATGAGTGGTTTACATATCTGAAGTGCTGAGAAATAGATTGCTGATGTATGGCACAGTGAAGTGGACATGGAGTCTGGTCTTGGTCTCAGGAGAGCAGAATACTGACAGAGTGAGTGGGTAATGTAATGCAAGGTATAATGCAGTACTAGTTCTGAGCAGGTCCAGTGAGTGCAGTGAAGGAGTAAGAGGCTGGGAGGGACAGCATTAGTAATACTGTAGCATGTTCCATGGATCTTCTTTCCCTGTTTCTCAAGATGATGTTGTTACGGATGGCTCCCAAGATATATTTGCTTCTGTTTTTTGTTTTGTTTTTTTTTATTGGTTAAGGGTTTATAGTTTTGGTTACTCTCACTGAGTACATTCTACTGCAAAAGCAAGTAATGGTGACTCAGTTCAGGTTAATATTATATCAGGGGAGCTTGTTTTTGATTCCTATCCATAAACAAGGGTGGGCAGGTAGAAGAGGACACGCTAGTAATTCTACCAGAGGCAAGCTGAATCTGTGTTTTTCATTAGAGGAATGATATTGCCCTGATAAGGTAAAGGAGTCATGGATCATATTTAGAGAGTGAACTTACAGGGAGAAGGAGAGGAAAGAATCTATTTTCACAAGTGTTGACCAAACTGGCCAAATGACATCCATCTGGCACTATGTGAAAGACTGTAATAAATACCAGCAAACTGAAGCCCCAGTGAAAGCTTCCAGTTCCCTCACATGTGATTTGGAACAGGACTAGATTTCATGACAGATCTACCATCTTCATTTGGCTACACAGTCATGTGACAGTTAAGAGTCTGTAGAAATGTTTCCACGTAGCCTGGTGGTAAAGCATGAAATGACCCCTTAACTTGTAGAGGGGTACATCTTCCAAAAGAAAAGAACACATTCAAACAAAACAAGAATTAGACACTGGAATCTGTTAGAACATTTGGGAGATACTGGTAAGGTTAAGTGGATTACTTGCTGGGCTTCACCGCCACACTCTGGTATTTGCAGATTGGATTCACTTTATGTATGTATGTTAACAGTCTGGCTGATTTCTTTTTTTTTCTTCTCGCCACTATCCAGCCTCCTCAGGCTTTTGGGATTTCTCAATTTCCACCACAGCCATTTGCCTATTTTTGTTTGTTTTCTTTGGGGGAAGGGGAGGGGAACAAAGAACTCCTGATGTATGGCAGAGTTTGCACGAGTCACTGCACCCTGCTGGATGAACTGCAGGAGCTCCTCTTTACTCTGTCCTTTGTGAGTCTTCATCTTCATCTGGCATGCTGATACTGTCCAGGTGAGTAAGGGGCTGGGCCTTCACCTTAGGCACCTCTTTTGTTTTCTTTTCCTTCTGCAATTTCAAGTCTTTGTCCCAGAAATCTAAGGAGATGGACACGTGTCCATGGTTCTCTGCTTTGGAATTTAGGGTTTAAAAGGCCCTGCATAGTGCGGTACGGGGCAAGTTCTGATTGCTGCTGGCTCTTCTTCGTTTTCTCTGAAAAGTATTTGGACTTTGTTCTTCAAAGCAGGGAAGAGATTTCTGGATAATGGTAAAGAGCTTTTTCTCTGGAATACGCAAAATCTAAGATCCCAGTAGGACAAATCCTAGAATAGAACTCAAAGTCATGTTCTAATTACCATTTTACCTCTTGCGCTTATATCCTTGTATTCAGTCTTGAAGTCACAGATAATTGCTGAGGTATGCGGCTTTGCAGGAAGAGGTTTCTTGGAAAAGACAGATCCACCCTCAGAGATTCTAGAATCAAATCCTATGCTTTGAATTTGTATTGCATTTTCTCAAGCCCCTCTGCTTCTCACTCAGTTGTGCTCTTGCGTATTATAGGACTTGAGCATAGTTGGGTCTTAAATATAGGCGTCTATGGGTGTGTTAACTCGGGCATCAAAGTTTGAAGAACAATAAGCTTTCGCTATCCTTCTTCCTCAGCAAGTACTTAGGGTTCCTTTATGGACAGTTTCAATTTGCCGTATGAGAAAGACAGAAGTAGAGAAGCAGAGGTCCTTTCTTCAGGCCTTTTCTTTCATGGAACAGACCACAAGGCTTGGCAGTGGTGGGACTCTTGCCCACTCAGGCTGGTGAGGGAAGGTGCTTCTGGTTCTTCCTGGCTCTTTTGGGTGCTGTTTGATCCTATCATCCACGCAAAAGTAGGAAACTGATTTGGTTACTTGGCTAATTGTTTTCTTCAGAGACTGTTCATTCTTTTTAAGTATCTTCTACCACCTTCTACCTCTCAGAACCTGCCCCATTATTGGTGTTGTGCTAGATACAATAGATCTGCCAGTGTAGATCATATGAAATAATGTATATAAATAATTTTGTGATGATTTAAGTGCTGCACAAGTATCATTCAGTATTGGGAAAGAAAGCACATTTTGCACTGAAATTCTTTAGTGTTCTCTAGAAGAAATAAGGAATTCAGTTGTCCATTGTAACAGCATACTATATTGCAAGTTAATCACAACAAAGCAGAAAGGCTTGACCAAGAAATAACAGTTCCTGTGCTACAATGTCATATATCAATCAGACTAGGCATAGTATTTTCCCATGGTCAATTCTATATACAACAGTATGAAACACAGAGATGATCTCTGTTCCAGGTTACATATAAGTTATACCCTGAGTCTCTGCCTTCTACGCATGGTACAACAAAAACCTTGGTTCATTCATGCAAACCTAATAACAGAGTGAATGATGCCCACGTTGGAACTAGGAGAGCAGGTCTGGCTAAACCAAATGTACGAATAAGCACAAAAGATTTCATATTCCTTAATAAGGGTTGCTTAGAACTCTTTATTATAAATCAGCATTTTAATCCTACCATATATGAAATTGCTACCTAAGGCCTGGAAAATTTATTAAATATTCTGCATCTTTCTTAAAGCTTGTACATTCTTTAGAATTCTTACAATAATTTCAGTAATAAGCCCTCATTTATATCAGGTTATAGGGAAAACATTAAAAAAGGAAGATTCTAGATTCTAAATAACAGGATAGCATGACCTATGAAGATAGGTGAAGGACATATTTGCCTCTGCACTATCAAGCATTTGCTGACTAATTAATGTTACCAATACTTTTAAGGTATTTTCATCAAGAACTCATAAAAATGCTAGCACACAGGTGATCAAAGGATATATGTAGGCAATTTTTAAGGGAAGAAATCCAAGCTATCAATAATTACTAATAAGAAGAGACATATACACATCAGAACACCTCTAATGTCATATGTCATACCCACCAGATTTGCAAACATGGAAAAAAAGGAGAAAATGACAGTTGGAGAGACTGTAGGAAGACCTGTGCACTAATGCATAGTTAGTTGGCAGAGCTGTGAATTGGCATAATTTTTCTACAAAATAACTTAGAAATACACCCTCAGACCACTAACGTGAACAAATATTTTAACCTAGTGATACCTCTACTAGATAAATATTGTAAAAAGGTCAAAGAAAGAAGAAAAAAATCCATATGTACAACATTTACAGTAGCACTTTATTGTACCAAAGACCTAGAAACTAAGGGAAGTACCTATCAACCCAGGAAATGCTGAACAAATTACTGAACAAATGTACTGGCAGCTAGGTGATGTAGTAGAAAGACTGTTAGACCAGGAGTCAAGATTTACATTAAAAATCTGCCTCAGACACCTACTGTTGTATTACACTGAGCAAATCACTTAATCTATCATATCTCCAATTTCTCATCTTTTAAAAAAGGGGGGTGGAGGTATGACAATAATAGCACTTACTTCACAGGACTGTTGTGATGCTCAAGTGAGTTAACATGTAAAGCGCTGTGCAATGCTTTACTAACTATTACTGTGTGATATATTATTACACACATGGAAAGAAAAAGGAGAATTCAGAGACACCTGGGAAGACTCGGAATGAAGGGGGCAGAAGTAGGACAATTACGCGTGCAAAGACCACAGTATCGTAATGGTGATCTGCGACCTCCGATCTGCGGTAATGGCCATTCATGACGCGAGGGGACCCATGATGAAAACTGCCTCACTTTGTGCAAGGCGACGTACGGAATGAGACGCGTGTTTCAAGCACACACTACAACATAAATTGATTTTGCTCGGTTACTTTTGTTACTAGGGAGCGCTACTATTACTATTTCGCTCTTATTTGTGAACAAAGGAAAAACATTAATGAAACATTTAAAAAACACACGGAAGGTAACATTAGGAGGTTCAAAAAGGGACACAGACATGTAGGGTAATGTTGGCACTATCGTGTTAAATTTAATAGGAATAGGGATAGGATTGTGACTTCACTGGCATAAGGAATGCCCAGGTAAAGAAACTCTCAATTCGAATGCAGGTCAGCTTTACGCAGCTTGGCTTGAGGAAGGTGCCTGTGGCCCTGAAGTATTAAGTGACTTGCCAGGGTCAGAGAACCACTACTATGTGTCAGACACAGGAACAGAATGCAGGTCTTCTGGTCTCTAAGGATAGTTTTTTTTATTCACCATGCCACACCACCTCTCTTCTATGTATTCTGGGCATCTCTGTACATGGAAATGTTTATGTTTGTTTAATGATTTTCTAATTCATAATGATAAAAGATTAAATTTTAAAAAGAAGGCATGGCAAGATTATGGCTTCCTTTCCTATCTAGAAGGACAGGACAGGGTAGTTAAGTGGGAAGGGTGTTAACAACAGGTTCAGGCAAACAAAAGGAGCTATAGCTTTGGAGATACTTCCTACACCTAGACTATTGAGAAGAGGAGGTATTTAAACTAGATTCCCACTGTGTTCATTACTAGTATTCAGTTGTCAAACCAATCTGTCTTTTGTGAGGTTTATGTCTCTGTGGGTGGAAAACTATCAATTAATAGCTAGCTAAGTAAGGCTTTGAAACACTTGCTACACCTCAGTTATGGTGGTATAAGATTTTTTTCCCCATTTTTCTCCATGTTTGTCTTGTAGCCCTGCTGCTGAACCTCTGGAGAATGGGGTTAAGGAGCCACATCTGTATGCCGCTGAGAATGAGCATAGCCAATCCTTGTTCTGGTTTTGTCAGTACAGTGAATGCATAAGCGATGTCTGAACACTGATGATATGTCCTGTAGATCTGGTCTATTAGATTTGATCTATCCTCTCCAGCTAAGCTCCTGCCCCCATCACCGGGCAAGACTGCCAAGCAGTGAGTGTACAGTTTATGTGAAAAGAAATCTTATATTCCATACAGCCTCTTCTGATTAAAAGGGAAAAAATGGGGCTTAGATCCTTATGCAAAATAAGTGCATATAAAAAGGGAATTGCTATATTTTTAAAAAAAGTGTATATAATACTATATCCTGTTTTGTAATGGTCATAAGATTTACATTCAAAATAATGTATATAACTGTCCTAATTTTATGAAATCTGAATATACACAAAAGCTAAAATACTAAAAACTATTGTTCAAATGAAGGTTTTAAGCTGGAAGATAATTCTTTGGTTAAAATAATATAACGTTATTTTGAAAATATACAATACTTTCCTCTGTCCCTCACCTCCCTCCATACACTGCCCCCTGTTTTATATTATCTCAGTTGCCACTTCAGGAGATAAAAGTTCAGCTTTATAGAACACTTAAGGTTTACAAAGTGTTTTCTCATAGCAATTCTGTGCACTAGCTAGCAAGTATTATTATTCAATTTTATAGGTAAAGAAACTGAACCAATGACTTGGCCACAGTTAAAATTAACAAGTGTTATTGTCAGGGCTCAAGCACAGGCCTTTGGATTCCAAAGCTCATAACTCTTACCACTACACCATTGGGCCTGTAAATTCCTAGAAGATGTGTTACCTTCCCCCCTAGGAAAACTGAGGCACAACAAGGTCACACCCCTGAGAAATGTTCCTGCCTCAAGAGATGGAAGAAATTGTTTTCTCCTAATCTGGAATATTACTGTTTACCTGCCAGTAACTTCTACAGACTGATCCTCCTTCCCTAAAATCTTTGTGTCCACAATAGCATAGGTGTGAAGTGTGACTGGGGTGTGATTCTGGCACAGTGTAAAAATCTGATGGTTACAGATGCTAAAGATGAGATTATGGACTAGACAGACCATAAGGGGGAAAAATATTAGCCTCATGTTCCTGTAACCATGGAACCAGTAAATTTCCCCTTTAGGCCTAATGTGAATTGTACTTGGCAAATAATAAAGTCACAGATGGTTTGCCATTCATTGAGTTTTCTTAACTAATGTGAGCCAAAATGAGGCTTCCTCTAACAGAATAAGTTCTGTACCTTTCCCAGGGATAAGCAAAGACATGGCTGGTACTTGGGGCCAAGGATATAAAGGCCAGTGGCTGACCTCTATCCTGGATACCAACTAATCTTCAAACTAAAGTTACATATATATTATGATAGGCAAGATCATGACTACTTCCAACACTAACAAAGATTATTCAGTGATACATGGGACTGCATGGCCAATGTGTGTTCACTTCTGAACCACACCCAAGACCAGAAGATAGAAAAAGTGATCACAATCCAAGATACCACCATCTGGATCCTTCTGGATCCTTGATCTACCAGTTAATGGTTTCTATCCTGGAGGACTTTAGAAGAGCCTAATGCAGTAAATTTGCCATAGACTCGGAGTAGCTTTAAAAAAAAAGATGGGAAAGGGCTATTCTTATAGAATGGTGTTACCCATCTGAGGAAAAAATTAATGAGGAATCTCTCACCTTGATGCAGTTGGTCTGTGGGGCAGAAACTTCAGAAAGTTACAGCTATGGCCTAGGCAGAGGTTCTTGGGGCCCCTGAACTCTAGGAAGCTGAGGAGGCTTATAGAGTGGCTTAGACACAAAACTGTTGGGTTTCCTCTGCTACATGCAAAGAATAGTGGGCTTATGAGTAATTAGTTCTGACACTAGCTCTATGACAGTAAGCAAATCACATAACTTCTCTTAACCTCATTTTCCTCATCTGTAAAACTTGGATAATAATACTTGTACTATCTATCCTACTGAGTTATTATGATGGGAGTGTTTCTGTAAATTATAAAGTATCATACACATGTGAGCTAACACTATTATTCTCCTTTGAATTCCTTGCCTGTGTCTGTAGGATTTTGTTTTCTTCCTGTAGGCCATGTAGGGAAGCAGAGTCTTCCTCCACTGCCTGAAGAAATGCGGGTAGGCATCTGAAACAAGATTTTGGTCCCAAAAAAGTATGCATTTCCTGAATACAAAGGGTCAACCTGAAGTAATGATGAAATAGTACTGCAAGCAGCCACTGGAGGGCACATGATAGGGCCTGGAATAACTCAATGGACTTCAAGAAAAAGAGCCAACTGTCAAGATGGCAATGCCTGGGAAAGCTCTCCTTCACCATAGAAGGAATTCAAGTCAAAATCAGTTTTTAGAAACCAAAGAATAAGGCAAAATTTTGAAAGAGGGGCTGATGAAGTCTAACATCAAACCAGAAATAGAGATGTGAGGTCATTTTAAAGTCACAGGCAAGGGTAATAAGAGTCAATGTCCATTATCAAGATCCCAATTGGTATACTAGAGTCTGAGCACAGGAAATGAGGAGCAGCAAATTACAGGGCAATGCTGTCAACGATTAAATTTACTCTGCTGGGATTCTCTTGGGTAAGCAGAGTTGTGATTTAAAGGGTCCTTCATCAGAGGAGCCTGATGAATTTGATAGGAATTTAGGTGAATATATCTTGAACTCCATACAAGTATCATAATGAGGCTCCAAGAAATTTACTAAACACCTATAACTAAGACATTAAGTCATCTACAAAGTGAAGAACATTTTCCTTCACTAAGTCATCTGGTCTTATGAGTGCTTCAGCAGGGAGAGTATATTCAAATCCATGTATAATTTAGCATTATCAGATGTCAGTTTCAAAAACTTTTTCAACATAAAAAAGAACTCTGTAGTTCAATGCTATCTGTCCCAATAAAGTCTCTTTAATATACTACCGCATGCCTTAAAGACAATTTTACTGATACCTTTTTACATCACATTGCTTAAAATAAATAAAAAAAGAAAAAGAAAGTTCAGCAAAACTAACAGATACACCTATGAAGTCTAAATGATAAATAGTATTCTGAATAAATTGTATCCTGAGTGCTAGTAAATTAGAACAAAATGTAATTTTGAAATATTTAACAACACAAATAAAAATACAATAGATAATATTAACATGCAGTTTTCTAAGTCTATGAGGTATACTGGGTGTTCAGGGAGGACTAGTACCTCTGGTGTGAGGGCGGCCAAGCCTTTTTTTTTTTTTCCAAGAGTTGCTATCTACCTTTGGTGTCCAACTGTCACTCAACTCTCACCTAAGACTCCAAAAAGCTGTGGCATGTGCAGCAGCCACATCCCAGTAAAACTGTCTCATCAGGAAGGTTAAACTAGGTTGAGGGTAACCGACAGACCTCAAACGCATTGTGAGTTGGGGGGTTATCTACCCCAAGCATGTGAAGACTTCCCTGGTGGAACAAGCATATGTGAACAATTTGTTCCAACAGGTCAACGAAGGCAGCAGAAGCAAGTGCTGTGGAATACTTAGAACTTGGTTAGATATGAAAGTCACCAACGTCATCCACTGCATCCCAAGCCACTGCCAGTCATCTTGTCTTTTGTCTTACCAATGGGCTTCAATGACTCTGGAAGACAGAGTGAGGCCAATGACTTGGAACAACTCTGCCTCACTTAAATCCAATTGATGTGCAAATCAAAAGACATCACTCATACCATTTTACTATTTATGATTTTATTATTTCATTATTTTATTGTTTTACTCCTACTTAAAATTCTGTGGTAATGGGTAAGAGTCAAAGCAGTAGGTACAGATACAATGGGATGCCAGCACACAGGCAGCCCCCTTGGTGTCTAAGCAGCATTTTTTAAGAACCACACTGTTCACCTCCTGACATAAGGAAGGAGCCAGAAAAAGTGCCTTAAAAATCATCTGTTCTAGCTAACCTAATCCTGGCCTGCTTACTGCAGCAGGCGAGGATCCTACCCCCTGGTTGATATATAAACAAATGTATAAGAATGTTTGTAAAGATGATTCCACTAACCACTGGTACATGGAATCTATGCATGCTAATGGATAATACAAAATCCAAGAGACCTAAAAGACAAACAGCTCTTGCTGTGAGAGAACTTAGCAGGTATCACATCTCAGCAGCAGCCTTGAGTGAAACAAGACTGGCAAATCAAGGCCAGCTTACTCAAGTCAGAGCTGAAAACATATTTTTTTTTTTCTTCTGGAGTGGCCACAGTAATAGGAAGTACTGTGAAGCTGGTGTAGGTTTCACAATCAAATATATCTAATCAACAATCTTGTATACCTCCCAAAAGGGAACAGAGACTCATGATGTGACTGCCAATGGCTAGAAAGTGCCACATAACTATCAACAGTATATATGCTCCCACCATGACAAACCCAGATAAGGTGAAAGAAAAATTTTATGAAACCTGGAAGACCCTCATTGTCAATCTGCTGAAAGAGAACAAGCTTGTAATTCTGGATGACTTTTATACCAAAATAGGAATAAACTATCAGATATGACAGAATTCCTGGGATGAATGGAGTCAGAAACAGCAATAGTCACCTACTACTGAAGACTTACGTATTTCATAACCTTATCACCAATGTTGTCCTTCACTTACCTAAATTCAGTAAAACTTTGTGGATGCACACACACAGCAAACATTGGCATTTAAAAGACTATGTTGCAAGAAGAAGAGACAGACAGGATGTAAGAGTGATTAAGGCAATGTGTCACACAGCACTGATTCGATCATAGACTTAACCTCTCCAAGTTAAAACCTTCGGCAAAAGTAGCAACCCCAAGGCGAGATGAGTATCAGAGTTTGTTGCTGACTTGGGAAAGCTGAGCCACAATACTAGCAACAGAGGAGCAGAAAAGGAGTGGGCGGCTTGCAGAGATTTGGTATATAGCACCACATTTCCTCATTTGGGCTAGAACTCTTGACGAAAATGATGGAAAAATTCAAAAGCTACTAAATGAAAAATGAGAACCCCACAGGGTTTACCAGCAGGATAGTTCATCCATCTCTAAGAAGAAAGCATTCAACTTCATCAAAAATACAATGCAGTGGAAGCTTAGAGAGATGCAGGACTCTTGGCACAATAACAAGGCAGATGAAATTCAGTTTTACACTGATAGTAACAACCCAAAGTGTTTCCGTGACTCCCTAAAGGCTATTTGTGGGCCTATGATTTATGTATGATGCATCTCAACTACTCAGCACTGATGGAGCCACACCAATCAGTAGTAGGGACGTGATCCCCTTAAGAGATAGGCTGAACACTTCTATAGTGTTCTCAATAGACCATCATCAATCAACGCTGAAGACACTGAACATATATGTCACATTGAAGTCAATCTCTTTCTAGCCAAACTTCTAACTGAAAAAGAGGTTTTTGATGCCATTAGGCTCCTTCCGTGTGACCAAGTACCTGATGCTGATTCCATTCTAGCTGAGGTTTACAAGGTAGGGGTCCACTGCTCATTCAAAGCTAACTGAAATTTTCCAGGTTCTATGGCAAGAGAAGGTTATATCCTGGGAGATCAAGGATGCCTCTACTGTCCATCTTCATAAAGAAAAAGGAAATAAGCTGTCCTGTGACAATAACAGGGGAGTCTCTCTTAGTCACTGCCAGCAAGATTCTTGCCAGAGTCCTTCTTAATAGGTCGATCCTTCACCTAGAAGATGGTCATCTACCTGAGAGCCAGTGTGGCTTCAGAAAGGGCTAAAGAATGGATGATATGGTGTTTGTTGCCCAATGACTCCATGAGAAATGCCAGGAGCACAACAGAGGTCTGTACACAATGTGCATAAATCTGACCCAGGCCTTTGATACTGTTGGTCATGAGGTCTTGTAGAAGAAGGACTTGTAAAATTTGGTTGCCCAGAGAAGTTCATCAGTATTGTATACCAGCTTTACGATGGCATGCTTGCATGGGTTGAGGATAAAGGATGATGCTCTCACACTTTCCCAGTCACCAGATGAGTAAAACAAGGCTGTGTGCTTGCTAACAGGCTTTTTAGCATGATGTTTTCAACAATGCTGTCGGAAGCATTTAATGATGATGAAAATAACTTCAAAATCAGCTCCTGCACTTGAGGATAAATTATTTAAATTGAAAAGTCTAGACTAAAGTGAAGAGAGAGCTGGTACGTGATTTTTTGTTTGTAGATGATTGTGCACTCAGTGCAACCTCTGAAACTGAGATGCAACAAAATGTGGATTGATTCTCTGCTGCTTGTTCTAATTTTGGCCTAACAATTAACACCAAGAAAACACAGGTTCTTAACCAGCTAATACCACACCATCCAAACATGGAACCATCCATTACAGCAAATGGGGAAATTTTTAATACTGTGGATAAGTTCACTTATTTTGGCAGTATACTTTCCTGGGATGCACATCCAGATGATGAGGTTGACACATACATTGCCAGAGTCAGCTCAATGTTTTGGAGGCTCCAAATGGAAATATGAGAGAGAAAACGTATTAGACTGCCTACTAAACTGAAAGTCTACAGAGCCATTATGCTAACTTGTTGCTATATGACTGTAAAACCTGGACAGTATACCAGCACCATGCCAGGAAATTGAACTGCTTCCATTTGAATTGTCATAGGAAGATTCTGAAGATCACCTGGCAAAATAAGGTACCAGACACTGCGGTCCTTTCTCAAGCTAAAATGCCACACATTCAAACTGCAGAACACAACTCCAGTAGGTTGGCCATGTTGTTTGAATGCTACATATGTTTTCCTAAAAGACTATTTTATGGATAATTCATGCAAGGAAAGCACTCATATGGTGATCAGAAGAAACAACACAAGGACACTCTCACAGTCTTTCTGAAGAACTTTGGAATTGATTGCATGACATGGGAGACACTGGCACAGAAGGGCATAGCATGGCATACTCCAACAGCAAGGACCCTGAAATATACAGGAAGGTCTGCTATACAGGTTTGTTAGATCTGCTTTTCTAAAAGGAAAGTAACTTTTGAGGGGTCAACAATCTACTTTAATCAAACACATTTATCATTCACTTAGTTTGGGGGAAAAAAGTCTGCACCCTGAACTTCAGCGAAAATACAGAGAAATAAAGACCCAAAGATAGGGCTTTCAACTGTCAGACCATAAGCAACACATACATCACAGATCAACAGACATAATTACCAGAGAGAGAAGTACCAACCTCTGGGTTTTTAAAGTGGGGGAGGGAGAGGCTCCTTAGTGGCTACCCAGAGTCTTGTCTGGCCAAACAAACACTTCCTATGAGTAGGTCCTTGACCTTTGTTTTACAAAACCTCACCTCAGAGTATATATACACATACTTTTCAGAGCCAGAGGGCATAACAGCCCTTGAGAACCAGCGCCTCACTAGAAATTCACAAAAGGTGTGGACCTTCCTACAAAACAAATCTCCCCTAATCAAGCTTCCCTTAATAGGCAGGCCCATTATTGGGTGGGGAAGATCTTTAACTCTCATTAACATAATTAACATTACACATACCTAAATCAGAGAAGGTGCCATGCTCAATGAGCAAAGCAGAACTGTAGTAGCTCAAAAGAAATATGAAATGTGCAAATTTAGAGACATCTCCACTACAAGTGCTCATAGACACTATTTGTGCCTGACTTGTGGTAGTGTTCTGAGCTTATTGTTCTATCGGCTACTGTCAGACACACTATACAATGACCCCAACATAGTGATGTCATTTTGGTCCTCTTCGAGAGTAAAAGAGAATAACCATTATGTAGTCTGTAGGGACCCTTATATATGGTTTAGTGACTTCTTTTTTATTTGAGTTTGATGTCATTGTTCTACATAATCTCCCATCTCTGAAGAGAAAGCACATTTTTATCCAATTTCCCTGTCCCCCTAAAATGAACTTTCAAGTCATTTACCATGACATACAAGACCAAACTCAGAAGTCCCAACACACATTATTCTCATTAGTAAGATGGTTGTTTCTGCTCATTTTTATCTTATTTTACTTTTCCTTAAGTAATTAGTGTATTTCTTATTCAATATAATGGGCCTGGAAGTTGAAGTTTACAGCTTTATTCATCATCCTTTCCCAAGGGCTGCCTGCTTTTGTATTGAGATGGAACTGAATTTATTCAAAATAATTTTATTTCTGTTAAAATTTTCCAAAAGTATTCAAATAATAAATGTGACTATTAAAACATATGACTAATAAGGTACATAAAAATCTTCTTCAAGTAATATCTGAAAAGATGAAATTATTCACCGATACATAACCCTGCTCAGTTACATACAAGGCACTGCTAGGCACCTCGAAGTGAGCAGTGGACGTATATTTGTGTAGAGCTCACACAACTTTCACTGTACCTGAAATCACATGCTGTGGTTAACTCTGCGCCTCCACCCACTGCTCTTCCTTGAACCAAAGCAACACTTATTAAAGGCAGCCTATATGATGAAGAAAAACAACAGAGTATTATTAATGTATTATGGTTTTATACTTTTTAATGTCAATTTATAAATCCTGCATCAATATCTGAGAAGATTCAATGGAAGCACTACATTGTTACCATATGTTATAATCAGAAACAATCTCTAGAAGACAAAACATCGGATTTCATTCTGGATGGGGTGTAGAAAGGGGCAAAGAGGAGGAAGGGAGAAAGTGCAACTTAAAATTCATACTAAAGTTACTGTAATCATTCTCCCTAAATAGATTGATATTCTGTAACTGGACATATGGAGCAACACTGAAACTTAGTTCCGGAGATATTTGAGTCCTGAACCATCAAACTGGAGGAAGGCACACAAGGAATTCAGAAAGAAAAATTCATTGCACAAATAAAAAGTAATTCTTTTACAAAATGTGTGTCTTTTATAAAGGATTGCTGCCCAGTATTATTAATCATTCCACTCAGAACTCAAGTAAATAGAACTTTTCAACTCAAATGTCCAGGGCAACTATGAGGGCCCAAAAATGAGGACTCAGTCTCAGCTGTCCTTGAGACTTCTCTTCAGCCACCCAAGGGAATAATTCCATATGGCTATGAAGGAGTCCCAGGTTCCTTGTCCATATTCTGTAATCTCAAAGTAAGACCAGGAAAACTGAATCAGTATTCAAGAACCTGAATAGGAGTTCCACAGGTAAAAAAGAGTAGTCAGTTCAGACAGAGTTTGCCCCTCAAAATACACAGCGCTATGTTCCACAACCCCCTTTGCTCCCCCCATCCCATCCCCACACTTACCTCTTCACTGATGCAAGTCCTAGCCAAGGCTTTGCTCAATCAAAGCCTTTGTCTTTGTGAAGCATGTTCAAGCCACCACAGCTCACAATCACTGCTCCCTCCTTCATCCTCCCAGCATTTATCTGTACAACTCATGGCAATTCCTTCTGGCTGAGTCCCTTCATTACACGCAACAGGTGTGTAAACATTTGCTGATGTACTTACCCTTTGCCTGCTTATGACCCATAGTCATTTAAATGATAGTCAAATCTGCCCAGAGAGGTGTTCATCAACTGCCTTAGCATTTTCAGTAACTGATCTGTTTTTAATCTTAATGCTAGCAGTAGAGTTACAAAGAGTTATTTCTAGTACCCTATATTACGCCCATAACAAGACAAGGGATACTACCTCATAAATCTTGTTAAGGTGTTTTGCATAAACATGCACAATTCGACTCCATCCTACAAGTAAAAAAAAAAAGATAATATTTAACCAATATAATTACATTACAGAGGGAAATGTTTTTCAGAATTTGAGAATGCCAAAGTTGTAGAGCTCAAAAGTGAACCTGACTTTCCTCCATTTTGTAAACTTTGTGTAGCTCATATAACAAATTTCATTCTGCCCAAATAATTGATTTCATGTTTTCTGAAGCAGAATTACAGCTGGAAACTGAAAACCAAAGAAATAAATGTGTATAAAATAGCTGAGGATGATAGGGGCTAGAAAAATATGTTGATTCTTGTTAATAATAAAATAAATTATTCTGATTTACACAAAGAATAGATTCTTCTTAATCATCCAATCAACAAGCATTCTCAAGTGTCTAATAGGCTGAGGAGACACAAAACAAAAGCAAAATATGCCCTGCCCTCAAGACCTTAAATTCTAGTGGGAGAGACAACAAAGGAATGGAACAAGCCTACTATGTGCCACTAAGTTCTGGTCTGACTGCACGTAGGCAACTAGTTCTGATGTATGTCCCACATCTATAAACAACTATTACTTGTATTTGGATTACAGTCAATTTCAGTTTTTAGGATTTTTGTTACTTGCCAGTAGCCAACACCTTTTGACTCTTTTCTTGAAGGAAGTTCTCCTGAGTTACACATATGAAGTTTCTGAGTTGTCAAAAAGTGTTAAACCTCTGGTTTCTCAGCCTTGAATCAAATTTTCAAATACACTTCACAGTAGTCTTTTTGCTTATGCCTCTCATGAGTGTCAAGACAACATGACTGTGTCACATAAAGTGATACTGCTCATTTCTCAGTCCAAACTTAAAAAAAAAATGGAAGCAGCAACAAGGAAATAGACAAGTGCACTGGGATAATAACCACTAAATCTAAAAGTTAATCAAAAAGGTAAAGAAAAAAATCATCTTCCAGGTAGGTACATATACATTTCAGAATTGACAAATTTATCTCTAAGAGTCACAGAAAACTATATAAATGTATATCCCCACCCCGCATCCAAACTGTTCAATCCACCAAAAAACTGTATATCTTGACAGCCCCATATATATAATATCACTAGTATCAAAACAGTATTTGTTTAAGGTTGTGGATAAAATCCAAACAGTATAACAAATACATTTTCTAGTTCTTTACCCCCCTTTCTCTATCCCTTATCCTAAACTTTTTCAAGATTAATCCTTGCATTATATCGAATATTTTGCCTTCTCAACTGAAGATTATCTACCTTGTGTGAATGCTGTCAGATATCATACTAGTCTTTGAACAAGTTGTGTTAGAACTAATTCAACTTTTTCTTAAACTTAATTTTTTAAAGCTTCTGTAAGAGAAAATAAATTTATATACTGCTCTCCAAACAAACGATATTAGAACTGAACCAATTCTTTCTTAAGCTTAAATAATTGGGAGAGGAACCCTTGTAAAATAAAGGAAGGTATAAGCTTAATACAAACTATATTAGAGATTCAATTAGAGATTCTCTTAAAAACTTTAAAATATAATGAAAAAGGCAGCATGATCAACAATATAATCATAATCAAAAAGTATTTAATAAGAAGATTAGAGCACTTATCAGAATTAGTTTGAGCATTCTATCTAAACTATAATCTCTTCCAACTATCTCCTCATCTTCAGCATCAGAACCTAAGGCAATTTCACCAAATAAGCAGATATTTCATGGATGCATTTGTGACTATAAAGGCCAGAGTGTTTGCTACAGAAAGAAAAGCTTTTACAGAGAGACTATTTATAAGGCCATGGTTAACAATTTCAGCGCTCTTCATTGGGGTAGAACAGCCTCATTCAGACAGACCTTACAGCTGCAACTAGGAAACATTTCTGAATCTCAAGAGTCATGAAGCTATTTTAAATTAGTTAAGTATTCCACACATTTATACTCGGGAAAATGACATAAGCATGATTTCTGATATACTTTAAACTTCTTCCAATGGATTCCATATCTCACCCTCCAAAGATGCTATCAAACCCTTTTCTCCTCAAGTCTCTCACAATGCCATCCATCCATCTCTCAAGCTGAGTACCCTGCCTCTTATTTTACTGAGAAAACTGAAATCATTCAACAAGAATTCCATCTTTTTCCTTTCTCTTCATTGCAAAACCCCTTGCTATCCTCCTCCTCCACCCTTTCCTCCTTTCCCCTAGGCTATTTCCTCCTTTCCCTTGCAAAGCCCAACCCCTTTACGTGTGTACTTGACTTCATTTCATCCTTTCATCCCAAGTTCTCCAGTAAACTGCATCTTTAATCATCCCCGTCTCCTCAAATCTCCTCAAATTTTCAACCATTTCCTATTTGGTTCCTTACCATGCTCAAGTCTCCCTCCATTCTTAAAAAAAAAAAACACCTTTTCTACACTCTCCCATCCCCTCAATCTATCACCATATATGATATATATGTATTCAAATCTATATATAGTATGTATGTATCTTTCCTTTCTCAGCCAAATTCCTTGGAAAAAAAACTCGCTGCTGCCTCCACTTCCCCACCTCTCATTCATTCAACCTACTGCAATTTGCTTTCTAGCCTTATCACTAATGAAATGGTTCTTTCCAAAGTTACTGACCATCCCTTAATTGCCAAATTTGTTGGGATTTTTTCTCAGTCCTCACCCTACCTACTGTATTTGACACTGTTGACCATCTGCTCCTAGATACTCTCATCTCTTGGGATACCATTCTTACTCTCTTCTCCTCCTACCTGTCTGACCATTTACTTTCTGTCTCCTT
The DNA here is from genome assembly GCA_023548195.1 of Bettongia penicillata ogilbyi. NCBI lineage: Eukaryota > Metazoa > Chordata > Mammalia > Diprotodontia > Potoroidae > Bettongia > Bettongia penicillata. Next base: position 3,399,348 of record JAJHZJ010000227.1, read on the forward strand.
TGCTGGGTCATCATTCAAATCATGTCCCTAAATGTGGATGTACTCTAAGATTCTGTTATACATCTCCTCTTTTCTTATAATCTTTGCAGATAACCTCATCAGTTGCCTTGGGCTTAACTTCTCTATGCAGAATAGCTATATATTTAGCCGTGGTTTCTTCCCTGAGCTTCATCCCTGAATCTCCATTTGCTTATTGGAAGGACCTCTCCCTCTGATTGGATGGCTCCTCTCAGAACCTCGATTTAAGGAGGGTGCCCAGGCCAGCAATGTCTTCTTCTTTAGGTTGTTTCTACCACGCTCTCAAACCCTTTCAGTTTTCTTTTAGGTTTCTTTCCCATTAGAAGGAAGGCCCCTGGAGGGTAGGGACTGTCCTCCTTCCTACTTGTATTGGTATTTCCATCCTTAGCACACAGTAAGAGTCTAACAAGTGAGTACCGACTATTGCTGCTACTACAGCCAATGGTATTTTCCCTAAGTGGAGGATCTTGTCACTCCCTACTCAGTAAAATTCAGTGCCTCTAGGATAAAATAGCAACTCTGTTTAACTTTTAAAGTCCTACACAACCTGGTCCCAACCTCTTTCTAGTCTCCCTTTCATACTCTGCATTCCAGCAAAGCTGACCCCTCTGTCCTTCACATATGATACTCCATGTCTCTGAATGGGCTGTTCTCCACGTTTGGAGGTACTACCTCCTCACCTCTGCCTCATAAAGTTCTCTTCTTACAAGATACAGTTCAAGCATCATCTTTTGCAAGGAGCCTTTACTAAGTCTTCCTTTTTCTGATTTCCTCCCTATCAAATTGTCTTATACTTAACAACCTTGTATTTATTTATGTTTATTCTGTTTTCATATACATTCTATATATCATGCATCATATCATATAAAAATATCATACATATATATGAATGTTTATTGTCTTCCCCATTAAAGTGTTAAATCCCTTATAAGGAGGGATTATATCATTTTTTGTATCCCAAGCCAGTATCTGGCACACAGTAACACTTAATAAATGCTTATTAATTGAAACAATAATCAAGTCCGGAAAGTGCTGTGCAAAAGGAATCTTGCTAAATCACATTTTCTCCCATATATTGTAATCAAAATTTAAATTTGTAATGTGTACATAATTACTTATCAATATTTACTGAGGTTCTATCTCCTAAATAGTTCACACTATTTATTGCCTTTTTAAAGGGTAACTACACTCCTTTTCCGTATTTCTCACTACTTATTTTCTAATTAAATTAAAAAAATAAAACAAATACTTTAGTTCAAAAGGTTTCTAGGGGAATGTAACAAGAACAAATCAATCTAGAAACCTAATGATCATGTATTTAAATATTATTATCCTGAAATAAGCAAGGGCAGGCTAAAGTCAATTGAAGAATGTGTTATATTACTGAACCTCAAAACTTTTGATGATCTCTCTAAAAAGCTATTTGTTTCTCTTACATTAGTTTCCGTCATTCAAAGTAAAAGTATAAATTACTAGAACGAAATTATAATTAGAAATTGCCTTCTTCAAGGCCACAGAAGAATATCATAAAGAACAGTATTAGTTCTCTCCTTTATAAAAGAAAACTTAAGTCAAGAGTGGGGAGTGTGCTGGTATTGAAGTCTGAGGAATTGGGTTCAAATTTACCTCTCCTACTTGCTACTTTGTAACTTTGGACAAATCTATAAGTAGTTTTCCTTATCTGTAAAATGCGTGGGTTTAACTAAATTATCCATGCCAGTTCCAAATCAATGATCTTATGTTTCAACAGGTGTATCAGGAGTTATTAATGCAATTTTACATGACCACTGACCTGTGAGGTTCCCAGACCTTTAACAGCATTCAAATCAGATCCTGAGCAGAAAGTGTTTTTTGCCCCACAGACAATAAGACCTTTCCCTTCTTTCCAATTTTCTAGTTCAATCACTCTCTCCAGAAGCTGTAGCATCATAACTCCTGTTATTGAAAGGAAAAAAAAAACTAAAATAGAAATAAAGACTTCAAGGTTAGCAAGTACATTCCATTGTCTATATACATAGCACTGCACCGGACTGTGGGGGAGATACAAAAAGATACAAAAGCCTTGATGAGATTTATATACCACCTGAAACAGTTACAAAACAATGCAAGGAAGCATATGATTGAGTGTTAAAATGAGTGTTAACACAGTGTTCATTCAGAAAAGAGAGATGATATTTAAGAGTGGTTAAAAAAAGAAACTAGGTAAAGAGAAGATTCAGTTAGACCAAAACTCCTTCCTTGGTCTCTAAAGGAATGTAAAGGGAATTGTAGAAAGAGGAAAAAATTAAAAGTGAAGTTCCCATCAAGATCTTCTAATATTTATCTTTTGAATATGCTTATGCTAAAAGTCTTTGGTAACTTTCCAAGTTCATAGTGTTCTCAGTGTGATGAATTCTCATTTTTCTTTTACCCAAGAAACTGCCTTGGGAACCAATAAAGGATTATAACAAAGTGATAAATTAAAGCAAGGATTTGGACTGAGATGCCAAAGTTTACTCCAGCCACTGCTTAATCCATTAAACTATAAACTCTTCTATTAGAATGTAAGCCACCTCTCAAGGTCAGAATATGTTCTGATTATGTTACTGCTTTTCACACCACCACCAGCAATGCTCCATTAAGGATGCTGAGTCTCTCTGCTTAACAAGTTCATTTCACTTCAGAAATTAAAAGTTTGGAATTTGTTGTTGTTGTTGACTAGGTTTTTATCCTGCAGTTACAAGTCAGTCAGGACAGATATTCACTGTACTTTTCCTAAGGATGAACAGTTCTGTACTAGGTGCTTAGCATGATGTAATATGGAGTCCAAAAGACTTGTATTTAAATTTAGATTTATGACCATTAGGAAGTCAATTTACCTCTCCGAGTCTCAGTTTCTTTCTTCATCTGCAAAATGAAGAAGTTGGATTAGATGACCCCCTCAAGTCCCTACTATAAGTTCCTACTTTTTCCAAAGGATGAAGGGATCTGAAAAATTAAAGTGAGTCCTAACAGATGGACAGCCCAAGAGCTACAGTGGATCTATCACTACCTTTATAATCTTGGGCAATTTGCTTAACCTCTCTGGGCCTCAGTTTCCTCATCTGTAAAATGAGAAGGCTGAATTAGAAACACCACTTCTTAAACTATGTGTCCTGACCCTATATGAGGTTGCAAAAATTCTGACAATAGTAAAAGACTTCTGAAAGTACAACCAAAAACTAATTTAAAATCAAATGTGTAATGAATCTGAGGTTTTCTGGAAGTGTTTGTGGATGCTGCATTGCACAACTTCACTACAGTCTTGGCCCTGAACACATGCACACTTTGAGTTGCACATGCCCTCAGGCCATGCAACACCAACAAATGCTGCTGACCCATGAATAGGGGTAACAAGTGGAAAAAACTTAAGAAGCCTCAACTAGATGGCCTCTCAGGTCCCTTCCACATCTAAGTATGAGATCTCATAAACACAGTCTCTCAAAGGTTCTTACATTGTAACGGTTGCAATGAAATAGAGTTAAACATTTGATCAAAATAAATATGAATAAGTCAATGAACAAATGTAAAGAAGCAGGAAAGTACATAATTCGGAAAAGAAAATAATATTAAAATCATCTCTTCTGGCCTTTGAGAAGTATAATATGGTTTCATTGCTTTAGACTCACTTTTCTAAATATGTTTTTCTTAGTCTGTTAGCATTACTTTTTATTCCCTGAACATACACCAATTTAAATGTGGAAAGTCAGCTCTGAAATGTACTTGGTGATAGAAATAAGTCAAATTAAGTTTTAAAAAAATCATTATAAAAAAACACAAAGTGTATAATTATTTGTATATCATTGATTTCTGAATATAATGTGTTTACCAGAACCAAAGCAAGAGAAGCTCAAAGAAGATGGTGGAAGGTTGGATCATTCAATCAATTGATAAGTATTAATTTATTAGATCATAAGATTGTACAGGTAGAGCTTAAGAAAGGGCCCTTGGAAGGCATTTGGTCTTTCTCATCTTACATTTGAAGAAACAGAGGCCCAGAGAGGATTTGCTTAAAGCCATACAGGGGGTGACAGAGGCAGTTTACTGACTCTAAAACCAGCGGTGCTCTTTCCATTTGACAGTGGTACCTCATCTTCTTTCATTAACCAGCTAGAGGGAGGAAATCACTAGTACCTGAGAATGCATTCTTTTTACTTGGGTTGTTAAAAGTGAGGATGCCAATGCCACCATCTTCCTTACGAAGGTCAACGGATCCACCAGTAAACTGCAGAAGTTTCTTTTTGACGTCTTCCTCATGGAAACCATGAGAAGTGCTATACAGTGGAAAACCAGTTTGTTGTAAGAGTTTGTTCCTTACAGAAAGAGATGAAGTCTTCAAAATAGAAGCAGCCATTTCTGAGGGGAAAAAAAAGAGAAAGAAATATGGTACAAAACCCAACTATACTATTACCCTTTGTTTGAATGCTAAATATCGCAATGTCCGGGTGATGGAATTTTGCCTGTTTTCAGGGACACATCCCCATAACTGCACGCACTCTTCTTGGTAGCAGCAGTAGCTCCTTGACCTTCCCAAGAAAGAATTTCCTCTTTTCTCCTCCCATCAAAAACCACAATCTGATAATTCCAAATATGCATAACTTATTTGCCTATGAAAAGGTGATTATATAGTCTTTTAATTACAGTGCATTCATTATTAGGCTAAAAGAAGCATGACAAAGGAAAGGAATATCCTGGTGTTGTATTTATCATCATATTTTACTCCTGAGATTACAAGAATGTTTTCCTCATCATGTCCAAGATCCCCTTCAATCTAGGGACAAACTTCTAGACTGAGCAGACTTGTCAATACAGAATCTTCAAGTTATAATCCTCTCTCTCTAATGACTCTTATCCTTTGGGTCTCTGGGATACCTGCTATTAGTTGAAGGGATGAATGGATGGGAAAAGGCATGTATGTGACTTTTATTGGTGAAGAATGAATTTCAGGATGATCAAGTAAATTTTCAATGTAATTTTCTATAGTTTTAAAGAAGTCTTTTTTATATGAATTTCCAGAAAGAATTAAGAACAGATGGGAAATATGAGATTACAAAGGTCACAGTACAATCTTAATTCCTCCAAAGTATGTATGCTTGTTAAAGTGATGAACTGGACCAGTATTTTATAAATACCTACACAAAGAAGAATAGGTATTTACATATAGGCAGCTAGGTGTTACAGTGAATAATAGAGTACCAGGGTTGGAGTCAGGAAGACCTGAGTTTAAATCCAGTCTCAGACTGTGTAACCCAGGGCAAGCCAAATAACTGTTTGACTCAGTTTCCTCATCTATAAAATGAGCTGAAAAAGGAATGGCGAACCACTTCAGTATCTGTGCCAAGAAAACTCCAGGGGTCACGAAGAGTCAGACACAACTGAACACAATAACAGGAAACACAAAGAGATTATCATAATTAGTATATAGAGACAAGCAGCCCCAAAGAGACTGTACTTCCAGATTTCATGAACAAATTTAAGAAAAACAAAACAAACAAAAAGGGAAGCCTGATCGTCACCTGCTAAAATTGTTTATGTGATGCTGGTAAAAGCAGTTTCTAAATCTTATCACAAAGACTACATTGGCTCACAAATGTCATCAAGGACACTAAAAAGGAAGTCTGGAAAAGGGAGTCAGAGTAGCATGAATACACTGTGGCTTAAACAAATCATGATCTATCCTCCATCTTGGTACAGCGGTGACCACTTACGTGGGCCTCTAGATTTATGATCCTCTGCTCTTCTCTACAAACACTCTAATACAAGGGTAACCTTTCATATTATGGAGCCCTTTGGCAGCCTGGTGAAGACCATAGACCCCTTCTCAGAATGATGTTTTTAAATGTATAAAATAAAATACACAGGGTTAGAAAGGAAAGGGTTTTTTTTTTTTTAACATCAAGTTCAAGAACCTCCTAAAACATGTACAGAACCTTTGGGGGAATCTGTGGAATCTCTGCTCTAAAGGTTCTTGCTACAGGTGTTGCTGCTGTGGTTTATGATGCAGTTGATCCTGGGCAGAGGCTGGGGTCAGTAGGGTTCTGTGATGATCAGACTATTTCTGGTGAGATGACCTACCACTTGGAGAAATATCTCTGTCCTGTGAGTCCCAAGTCAGCAGAGTATAATGGGGGATGTAGCATATATGCAAAGCACCTGGAATAGCATCTTTCCATCTGAAGGTTGAGGAGCTGCTCTCAGTTGACATGTAAAGGAAATGCCTTGGAGACTGGAGAATATACAGATATTGTAAACTCATTTTGGTAATCACCTTGTAGAGGCTCTTTGTCAACAGAAGCATTAAAAAATGAGCCAGTCATTCCCTATTTTGCCTAATTTATTCTTGAGGGGTCTCAGTGACTCTTTAAGCCACAACTTCGGGGATTGTTAATAGGTCCTCTCTCTTCTCTGAGGTCATGTGGTCCTTGGCCTCTCTGTTCCTTTCTTATTGAAAGGATTAAATTGATTCTGTATCAGTTTTTATTGATCCTATTTACAGTTAACTGATTTTGTCCTCTGCTTCAGTCATGTTTCTTGGTCTCTGAACTTAGCTGGTCTGTAATGAGTTAAGTTTAGAAATCCAGTTCTCTTGCTAATCATTGTTCTATTCTGGCCTCAGCTACATAACCAATCATCTTTGTCCTTATGCCATAATGTCACCTCTTCTGTTACTATTTGTTCTAACCTTATGAAAATGAGTTAAGTCTTTTTTGGGGAGATCTTAAACTGAGGCAAAGTCATTGATCCATTCTTATTGGCAGGTTTGCACACTGTTAATAAAATGTTACCTTGCTCAAAGAGAACATATCTCAGTCTACCTTTGCTGAATTTTACTTGGCACATGACTCAGGTGAAAGGAGTGGATCTTCCACAGACCAGTGAATTTCAAAAGATCCGAGGCTACCTTAGTATTCTAGTGTTTCAGGATCTAAGAGCTTAGCTTTAGAGCTATTGCTGCATTGCTGCCCCAAGGAGTAAAGAGGAACCTTTGGGAATAAACTTTGGCACTCCAGTCCAGTGGTAGCTGAGACAAGACCTCAATTGACAGGTCCCTGAATCATTCCATACATGGATGTGTACTTGGTGTGACCAATGCTATGTAGGAATTGAGTTAAGAAGTGCTAAAAGGGAGAGTATGCACCCAGGTTAAGTAGTTAAAAGGAACTAGAACCTAGTTACAGGTCCCTTAACAAGGGGATAAAGAGAGCTAGTGGAGTGTCAAAGCAAATAAAATGCAAAATGCACCCTATTAATTCCTGGGGGTATAATAGGATCCTGGGATAAATGTAGCTACCTGGGTCTAAGAGTGAGGCGGAGTGTATACACTAAAAGAGCAAATACATGTTGTGACTTCCTTATACAGTTATCCCTTCCACATTGCAGAGGGGTTAAGATCATAATGCCCCCTGCAATCTCGAAAATTTGAGTAGAATTTTTTGGCCCTCCTTTTGTACCAGAAAAGAAGTCTGAATTCTTTTTCTTTTTTTTCTAGGGAGTGTTTATAGTACCTAATTGTAAAATTTGGATTACTATACAATATTCTATTATACAATACTATATATTTTATGCATTTCTGAGTCTCTAAACTTTTTCTGTGTTGTCTGAGGGTCTTCTTGGGTCATCTGTACCTTCAGCAAAACTTCCCAGAAATTTCCATTTAATTTCTTATGCCAATCCATGATATAAGAAAACTGTGACAGAGAAAGTCACAATATGGAAGGGATAACTATATTACATTATTATTATATTTCTTTGTAACTCATCATCTTCTCCCATAAACCTCTCACCCATTTTTGCTTGAGTATATTCTTTTCTCCTCTGATTTTATGGTCACTTTATTGCTGGACCTCATCATCTCATGTTTTGACCACTGCAGTAAAATGATAGCGGATTGCCTGCCTCAAGTTTCTACCCATTCCAATCCATCCTTCATTCAGCATCCAAATAAGTTGTTCCTAAAGTGCAGGTATAACTGTCACTTCCTTATCCAGTAAGCTTCAGTGGTTCCCTACTATCTTTAGGATCAAATACAAAATCCCGTTTGACATTCAAAGCCCTTCATAATCTACGCTCCCACCCACCCACATCCACCTTTTCAGTGTTGTGACATTTCTCTCTTCAGCCTAGAGACATTGACCTCCTTACTGTTCTGAGAACAAGGCACTCCATCTCTACACTCCAGCAATTTTCTCTGTATGTCTCCTACCTCCTCCTCATCTCTGCCTATTGGTTTCTCCAGCTTCCTTTAAGTCCCAACTAAAATCTATTTTCTACAGGAAGCCTTTCTCAGCTCCTTTTAATTCTAGTGCCTTTCCTGTTTTAATTATTTCCAAATTATCCCGTATAAAGCTTATTTGTACATATTTGTCTTCTAACTGTCTCCTCCATTAGACCTCGAGCTCCTGGAGGTCAGAGTCTTGTCTGTTGCCTCTTTTTGTATTCCCAGTACTCAGAGTAGTGCCTACCACATAGTAGGTGCTTAATAAACATTTAATGACTGCTGCACTTGGCAGTGTCCTGCTCTGACTGCAAAGTCTACAAACTATCCCTTTTCCTATTTATTCCTATTGTTATCTAAAGATATTAATGGCTTTTAACTGCCCTGTGGTTAACATTGCCAGTACTAATGACAATTTGTAGGAAAGGGCAGTCTGAGAAAAGCAGAAGACGTATGTGGGGAAATGAGGACTGGTGGGGAAGGGAGGAGTTGGTAATGATTTCTCCCCTGAGAAATCATAAACATTTGGTATAACCTTGAGTATTACTTAGCCACCTTGAAATTTATTTATAGGACAGAGTCTAAGCACAGAGATTAATACCCTGAAGATCTCTTAGATACAGTGAAGAAACTACTTGGATTCAAACCAGCCCAGGCCAAGGGAGAGAAGAACAACACCCTCTAGTCTTTCATGAGCATCATGTGGCTCCTTTTAAGGAATCCTTTACAAATATATTCATTGTTCCTCCTGTACCTACTTCCCTCTCCCCTCTAGCAACTCAAAAATCTATGAGGATTTTATGGGGTAAGAGACTTTCTTCAGTTCCACCTCACTCCCCATTGATATACATATATTATACTAAGGAATGGAACCATTATTCAATAAAAACTTCTGGGATAGTTGTATGGCAAAAAATGGATTTGGATCAATACTTCATACAATACAGCAAAATAAATTCTACCTGGACCAGCGATCTAAATATTTTTGTTAATCATTAAGAATCACTTTTAAAAGCTTAAAGAAAAGGAAATATTTCTCTCAGCTACAGAGAATTTTTATTAAACAAATATAACTTATTATTAGAAAACAAAATGGATGGGTTTGGTTATAGAAAGGTAAAGGATTTTGAAAAACAAAAGGTAATATCTCTAAAGATTAATAGACAGAGAACAGACTGGGGGAAAAATTGCAATGTGTGTAGCCAATAAAGATCTGATATCCAGTACCTATAAAGAACTGACACTTCTGTAAGACTTATAAAACTGTCAAAGGATTGAAACAGATATTGTTGAAGGACTAAATACAAACTTTTAAAAAGCCCAATAAACGATGCTTATATTTTCTAATAAGCCCAGAATTGCAAATCAAAACAATTTTAAAATATCACCTTATATCCACTAATATGGCAAAAATGATAAATAATTATTCTGTGGAGGCAGGACTGTGAGGAAACAGACATTTCCAAGGGCTACAACTTGCCTAGGCCACCTTTCTTTTCTTTGATATGATTCCAGAGGCTCCAAGACTACAGCATAGCCAGACTTGCCCTAAATAAGGCCTGGGATACTGAAGCCTTCAGGTTGGGAACACACTACGTCCTGTTCATGCCTGCCCTAAATAAGGCCTGGGATACTGAAGCCTTCAGGTTGGGAACACACTACGTCCTGTTCATGCCTAACATCTCCTAGAATACACCTTCTGGTAGATCAGACAGCTGAGGGCTGTGTAGAAACTCAGGTTGATCTTGAACTTCTTAATTACTTGGCTTCATCAGTAGATCTCATTGACACTTTGCCAGAAGTTATTACTGGATAATTTGCATACTCTTCCAACCCAGTGATACTGAAACTCTGTATCTGCTGATATAGATACTAAACTGCTGAACACCACTCCTCAATCCCAGCTGTTTGTTCCCTCTTTCCCAACCACCAGAAACCCCCATCCCATCCTCCTTCCTAAATGTCCCCCTCCAGATCTATGCACCCCTTTCACTATGGCATCTGAAACACCTGCTCCATAATTAACAAACTATTTTTCATCTTAAACTTTTTTTTTTCCACTTTCTCCTTCCATCTTCTGGGATACATTGAAAAGTGGCTCCCTCCCGATAATACTGCATCCCTGGCTACCCCTTCCACTTTCACTCAAAGTCTTGATTCAGTGGCCACTGTAGGGAAGTCAGAATACTCCTCACTCCCCATTGTCACTTCCAGACTCTTCTTCTAAGGCAATCACTCTTCAACCTACCCTTTTTTGAGGTTCATGCCCTCCAAATTTATTACCTGACCAAGATTCTGTTGTTCATTTTTTCTAGTCATGTCTGACTCTTCATGACCCCATTTGGGTTTTTCTTGGCAGACACTGGAGTAGTTTGCCATTTCCTTCTCCAGTTTATTTTTACAGATGAAGAACTGAAACCAACAGGGTTAAATGACTTGCCCAAGGTCACATGGCTAGTAAGTGTCTGAGGTCAGATCTGAATTTAGGAAGTTAAGTCTTCCTGATTCCAGGCCAAGCACTCTTATGCACCACCCTGCTTCCCCAGTCAAGATTCAGGTGGCTGCTATCTATCAACCTCCAGGACATTCTTTTTTGTTTCTTCTTAAAAAAGTCCAGTGTCTGGATCACAGTCTTTCTCTGTATCAACTCATGCTCCCATCTCAACACAGGCTGAAATACATATATATATATATATATATATATATATATATATATATATATATATATGTGTGTGTGTGTGTGTGTGTGTGTGTGTATATATATATACATATATATGTGTGTGTGTGTATATATATATATATATGTGTGTGTGTGTGTGTGTGTGTGTGTGTGTGTACGTATGTATGTTTCCTCACTACCCTAACTTGCCAAGTTCCTTAATTTATTCAACTCTTATGACTAACTCCTCCACTTCACTTCTGCTACATAAAGGGAGAGTCAATTTCCTTGATTACCCCAAACTGTTCCACTTCTACATACAGAAACTATGAATGGCCTTTTATCTTATAAGGGACTCAGGTGGTGCAGTGGATGAAGTGCAGGGCTTAGGGTTAAGAAGACGAGTTCAAATATGGCTTCAGACACTTAATAGCTATGTGACTCTGAGCAAGTCACTTAACTTCCACTTGCCTCAGTTTCTTCAACCCCAAAATGGGAATAATAACAGCACCTTTCTCCTGGGGTTGCTGTTAAGATCAAATGAGAGCACAGTGCCTGGCACACAGGAAGCACCACATAAATATTAGCTATTATGATAATGATCATATATTTTATCTTTTTCATCCTATGCCTTACTTTCTGAATTATAGTTTCTGAATTTCCATGAAACTAAAACCATACTCTCCAAACTCCCCAATTACTACTTAATAACCAAATATAATGGTCTCCTCTCAATCCGCCGACTCCTTGACCTCTCTGTGGAATCTGACACTGGATACGCTCTTGTCTTGTTTTTTGGGACTCCTTAGTTCTCCTCCTACATGTTTAAAAACATGCCAGTCTCTGCTGTACCTTCATCCATGCCATGCCTTCTAACTATGGGTGCTTCAATGTTGTCTGTATCAGGCCCTCTCTTTCCCCTCCATATTTTTTAACTTGGTGATTTCATTAGCTCCCATGGGTTTCACCATCATCTCCTTGTAGATAATTCCCAGATCTAGTTATCCAGCCCTATCTCTCTCCTATCTATCTCACCAAATACCTTTTGGACCTTTCAGATGTCCTGTAGGATTCTCAAACCCAAAACCCCACTTTATTATCTTTCCTCCCAAATCCTTCCCTCTTATGAACTTTTTTATTACTGTCAATGGAGCAGACTTCCATTCAGGTTTTCAAATTTGGTGTCATGTTCAACTTTCTCTCATTTATCTCTTGATCTAATAAAATGACAAATCTATTTTTTTTCCTTTACAATATCTCTCACTTATGTCCCCTTCTGCTTACTCACACAACCACTACCCTACCTAGTTCAGGCCCTCATCACCTGTCACCTAGACCACCAGAATAATTAGGCACTTCTCTATCCAGTTCCCTCCAATCTCTTCTGCAAATAGCTTCCAAAGTGATTTTCCTCAAGCTTAGGTCCAATCAAGATATCCTGACCCCATTCAATAAACTCCAATGGCGCATTACCTCTAGGATAAAATATAAGTTCTGTCTGGCATTTAAAGCTCTTCATAGACTGTCCCCCTCATTATCTTTTGAGACTTCATATATTAGTCCTCTTCCCATATAAAGAGTATTTATTTAGTACCTACTATGTTTTTTAAAAAGATAGTCCCTACCCTCAAGGAGCTTGCATTTGAATGGGGGAAGACAATATAAAATGGATCTGGAAAGTAGTAAGGTGGGAAAGTCCAGAGAGTTTGTAGTGGAGCTGGAAGACAAGAAAGTGTGGATGGCCAGAAAACTTCCCAAAATGGCAGCCTTAGGCAGGAACTCACCAAATGGGGGGGTGGCGGGAGAGTGAAGAGGCATCTCTAGAGTGAGAAGGCTTTGGCTCAGAAAGGAAAAAGTATTTTGCAAAATTGAAAGGCTATTGAGGGGCAGCCAGATGGCCTAGGATAGAACACCAGCCCAGGAATCAGGAGGATATGAGTTCAGATCTGGCCTCCTACACTTGACAATGATTAGCTATGTGACCCTGGGCAAATCACTTAATCCCAAATACTCTGAAGAAAAAAAAGAAAAGATGTTGGGTAGTTCCTTTCCTAGTAGAGCACTTAAGTAAGCACTGTGAATGTGGAATGTTTTTATCCAAGGGACATTCAGAAATCCCCAAGATTCCCATTAAAGTCTCACTGAAGAATAAGTTTTCTCAAAATAAACTTCTCAAAGAAATTTAAAGTCACTCATTTTCAAGGTTTTTAACAACTCGGTAAAATAATATTTTGTAGGGTGGCTAGTTGGCACAATGGATAGAGAGCCGGGCCTAAAGTCAAGAAGACTCATCTTCCTAAATTCAAATCAGGCTTCAAATACTTAGTAGCTATATAACCCTAGGCAAGTCACTTAACCCTGTTGGCTTCAGTTTCCTCATCTCTAAAACGGACTGGTAAAGGAAATGGCAAACCACTCCAGTTTCTTTTCCAGGGTCATGAAGAGTTGGACACAATTGAAATGACTGATCAAAGTAATATAACAAGCTCTTTAAAGCCTGCAAAGTGCCTTTTAAACAAATATCCCATTTAACCTTCTGGACAATGATACAGATACTACAATTTTTATCCCATTTAATATATGAGGAGATGGAGTCTCAAAAGTTTTTATGACTTGTCCATTGTGAGAAATCTGGTATCTGGTATAGCATTTGAAAACTGGCTGCAAGTCCAGTACTCTATCCACTTTGTAGCTTTGAAGCAGCTTTGAAACTAAGACATTCACATATTAAAAAAAAATAACACCAACATACACACACGGACACACACACACAGCAACATGATTATCAATTATGCTTAATTTTTCAATTGTATTCAGTTCGGCAAAAACACAGTCCAGGCTCTTTTAGAGAAGGGTATTCCATTTATTATAAGGTTATGGCATGACCATTATGCTACTGTTTATATATCACAATACACAAATTTAAGCCATTCAGCAAAAAAAAAGTTTGGAAAACAAACTAAAAAAATTATCTGATTTTAGGAGTTGTCTTTCATCAGAATTTTACCTTTCTGTATAGAGAATACACTCCTTTATGAATGGAGGTACTTGTTAAGCTAATGTTCTTATGTAAATAAGATAATTTTATGATATGGATAGAACCATAGGCCATTCCACTCTACAAAGTGGAATGCTTCACTGCTTTTTAAAATCACTTTTTGCCCCCCTAAACTTTACATTTTTTGATTGGGAGAGGGGGTAAAGACAGTCTGGGGAGAAGCAACTGGCAATAGTGATGCCAAAAAATGGGGGAGGTGAAGCATTATAACATTTAAAAAAAAGTTAACATTCATTTTTTAAAATTCTCCTTTTCAAATTCTCTCTCTCTCCCCTACCCACTGAAAAAGGAAGCAATATGACACCCATCGTATATGTAAACATATTTCCATATTAGCCATATGGAACATTTTTTTAAAATGCATAGAAGAGAACAGAAAAAGTTTAGAAGGAAGCACAGACAAGCAGGACAGGTTTGAAAGTAACAGAATTTATTATACATTTTGAAAAAATAAGCAACCAGAATCATAGTAGCACAAAGGAAAGGTGAGATGTGCAAATTTAGAGACAGGTTTGAAAGTACCATAGAATTTATTATATATTTTGAAAAAATAAGCAACCAGAATCACAGTAGCACAAAGAAAAGGTGAGATGTGCAAATTTAGAGATGTCTCTGAGACTCCAAATGTGCTTGACCTGTGGTAGAGCCTTCTGTGTCTGCAATGGTATGATCAGCCACTGCGGGACACACTGTACCTTGACTCCAACCCGATGATGTCACTTTGGTCCTCTTTGCTGATGAAGGACAACAACTGACTATGTGCTAGGCACTGCGCTCAGAGCTAGGGATACAAAGATACGCAAAAAGAAAGCTCTGCTCTCAAGGAGCTCACAGTATAATGGAGGAAACAATAAGCAAACAACTATGTATAAACAAGAGAAGATACAAAGATTAAAGGAAACCAGGAGAGGCCTTCTGGAGAAGTCAAGTAAGTTAGGGGGCAGATATGACAAGGGAGAGTTTCAGGCTTGGGACTGAATAAAAATGTGCAGTATTGGGAAATGGAATGTCATATCTGAGAATAGCCGAGACTAATGTCACCGTTCAAAGATCTATAGGCATCCAAATGTATGTGCAGGCATGCTGTTTGGTACTCTGTTGTCCACTGGGCAGTTGCTTGGCACATCGTCAGACCATTCAGGGTGAAAAGAATAGTTTCTAATACTGTGTTAAAACTGTATCTTGTTTTGGTCGCCCCTTTTCTAGGCAGTATTGTAAATTTATAGGTAGCCAGAATAAAAGGGCAACAGCAGGAAATAAGATAGGCAAAGGGGACCTTGGAAGTAGTGCACAAACTATTCCAAAGGTCAAAGGAGCGTAACTTACAAAGTATATCATATACTAACTAAAACCCACACCCTGAGGATATGTGCTGAATCGGGGGAGCCATCTAGGCTTTCCTGTCAGGGCTCTGGTTCTATGATCTATGAATGCCAGACTGTGACAGTTCCAGACCGGTAGAACAGCAAAAGGTGCGGATAATTTTGAGATGACATGGACATGTTAATTTTAAAGTTTTACTGATAGCTCTGAGGTGACTTGGATATGTTAATGAACTAACCCCAAGGTGGCAGAGTTAGCCTATTACCCCTAAAACCCTATAAAAATGAGACCTCAAGCTCCCATCCCTTCCCAACCCCTGCCCCTAGTACTCTTCCCCTCTTTATCCATGCTCCCAATTCCAGTCCATGGTTATGTGAATTCCGATATTCCTCCAGCTGTTTGCTTTCCTTTACCTTCCCATTCCCTGCCGAGCTATCTGCCTCTGTACTCCTTTGGACCTTAGGAGCTTTTTGCTGCCATGCCCTCTGTGCTTAAAGTGTGATTGCAGCCCACTGCCAGGTGTGTTCCTTCAAGGTATATGCCTGCCCCCATTTCATAATTAATTATCATTTCAAATATTTTCAAACAAGACTCCCATGAGTAGAAGTATCTCACAGTATGAGGGTAGACAGAGCCCCAGTGGTGAAAGGAGGGATCTACAATTTTAATTGTAGCTATTTTAATATTGCTCTCTGTTCAAAGATCTTAAAGCACTATAATCCTCAGGAACATATCCAGGAAGAAAAATCAAGGACTACTGTATAAATTTTATTTGTAAAAAAATAAAAGTACTTGTGCTTCCCCTTTCTTTCTTTAATTAGTTCTTCCCACCTCAGACCATGGAATTCTCATTTTGTCTCTGACTGGGCCATCTCAGTAAGAAATATGGCTAAAGAACGTCTGTTTATTTTTCTTTTGATAAAGTTACTGCTATCAATTAAAATGGATTTCATATATTTAGAAAAGAATTTTTATATGTTATGTTCCATATCTTAAGGTTTTAAACAACTGTCTCCAGGTGGTACAATGGACAGTATTGTACCTTGAGTCTGGAAGATCTGAGTTCAAATCCTCTCAGACACTTACTAGGATGTTTGACCATAGGTGAGTAACTTAACCTCATTCAGCCTCAGTTTCCTCATCTGCACAATGGAGACAACATTAGCACCTACCTCACAAGGTTGTTATGAAGAAAAATGAGATATTAGTGCTTTGGAATCCTTAAAGCATTAAACAAATGTTATAGTTTTGATTCAAAAGTGAAATCTAAGGAAAAAATAATATAAAATCATTCCAACTGAAAACAGATTTACTTGGGAATTACATATGCATATATATTCTACATTTATATTACATATTTTTACATTTATCTATCATTAACACATTACATATCTTTATAGGCATTTATTTGTCCTAATTCTCCCAACATATAATAAACTCCTTAGAGTGTTATTGTGAATAGAGCACTGGGCCTTATATCAAGTTGACCTGAGTTCAAATCCAATCCCCAATACTTACTAGCTGTTTAACTCTAGGCAGGTCACTTAACTTCTTTTTGCCTCAGTTTCTCATCTGTAAAATGAGGATACCAATCTCCTAAGGGTTTTTGTGGGATCAAATGAAATAATAATGGCCCAATACTTAGCACAGTGTCTGGCACATAGTAAGAGCTATACAGATGTTAGCTATTGTTATTATGAGAACAATATGTAATACTTCTTTCCTAATTTACCACAGCATGTGGACTTACTGTGCCTGAGGGTGCTGTGCTCTGAAATTACTCAATAAGTGTTTGTGACACAATGGATTTAAAAAAATTAATAATATCCAGAAAAGAACTGTTAGAGATTTGGGTTTTGATTTTTAAAACTGCGTATTTTTTACCTAACAATTTAATGTGCAAATGGGAACAGAAATCAAGAAAGTCTACCATTACTAACAATTTCTATCTAACAATGAACACAGAATAGAAAAAACAAAGCTGTCTTTGTATTTCTTCCTCTCTGTGTTCATTTTATGCTACTGCAGTTGGTACCAATAATGATGGCTGACATTCATACCCTAGTTTTAAGATTTGAAAAGGAGAGGGAGAGGGCGAGTTGAGTTACCCAACTAGCTGGGTCCCCATTCAGACAGCTCGCTCTACTCACAGGTTGTGTTTGTCCTTCGATCGGTCGCCAGCCTCACTTTCTCCTCCAGAGCCATCTGGATTAAGGGACCAGATATTCATCAGGATGACTGAAGATGGGCCAGGTTGAAATGGGAGATTCGGACCCTATTAGGCTAAGGCCTTTTCAGGTACTCACTTAGAGTGAGGTAATGGACATTCACACTGAATAGGCCTCTTTAAGAAGTAAGTCAAGGGATGGCCCCTTTAATTAGGAAAAAAAAAAAGGAAAAAAAAACAGGCTGGGAAGGGAAGACCCTCAAGGTTGTTGTTCCAAAGAGAAACAGTTACCATTGACATTCACTCTTTCTGGTCACTGGATCCAGATGCTTCTGGAGGAGAAAGTGAGGCTGATGACCTGCACAGCACTCCCTCACTCAAGTCAAAGTCCACTGCAAGTCATGTTATCATTTCCCTGATGTCATGGTCCTCTTCGAAAAACAAAGGACAAGCACAACTTTAAGATGACAACATGCTGATGTTAGTTAATTTTCACAACAACCTAATATGGTGGTTAGTACAAATACTATTCTTCTTTTAGAGATGAAGAATTGGAGGCGTTAGTCCCATATTACCCAAACAATGGTGCAAGCAGCACTCAAATGAGGTTTTTGATCTTCAAGCCCAGTACTGGTTCCACTGCCTCCACCATGTTTAAACATTTACTAAACGATAAATATTGTCACTGCTAATTATAAAGGCTTGGGACCACAAACCCACCTCTGTATTTTATCTCTTGCTTAGGATTAGCGCTAGACAAGCGGTCGATTGACTATTATTCTACACCTCAGCTATCTACATCTTTTTCCTTATTAATTTTCCTTCGCCTTCTATGCCACTTTTGCTCCACATGCATGGAGCTGAACCCAAACCAGATGTCCAGTAGACAATTTAAACTCAACATGTCCAGAACTGAACTCATTCTTTCCCTCTATAACTCCTCTCCTCCCCACCCCCTATCTCCCTGGCAATAGTATCTTCCCCTACCCTCAGTTTCTCATCTATTCTTCACTCCTCACTATCTCTCAGATTTAATCTTTTGGCAAGACCTGTACATTTCACCTTGGCAACATCTCTCCAATACACCTCCTTCTCTCTTCTAATGCTGCCACCATTCTAGGGCAGGTCTCTATCACCTCCTGCCTGAATTATTTTGCAACAAGGCCTATTTGGGTCTGCCTACCTCAAGTTTCTTCCCACTCCCCCTACATTCCATCAGCTGCCAGTGACTTCCCTAAATCGTGGGTCTGACCCTATCACCTCATAGATACACAGATGTACAATTAGGTGTACTGACTGTAATTATATAACAAATTATATGTGTGTGTATATAAACGTACTTAGACAACTCATACATACATACACATACACCCTTAACTCAAATCCAGCCTCAGAGTCTCACTAGCTGCGTGGCTCTGGACAAGTCACTTAAACTGTCTGTCTCCACTTCCTCCTCTGTAAAATGCACGAAACAGCATGGCAGGGTTGTGGCGGAGGTTTAGCACAGTGCCCAGCACACACTAAGGGCTCCAGAAATGTTAGCTGTTACTGGGAGGCGTGGGGCGCGCTGCAGTGACCACGGCCGGACACGACGTCCAGCGTGAACACCTGCCCTCTCTCAGCTTCCATTTCCTCCCCCTTAGGCCGAGGGCCGTGGACTAGACGCTCCTCCGGCTCTCGCTGCAGGACCCTGCCTTTCGTTCTGGGTTACCTTGGGAAGGGGCGGGCTGCCCCTCGGGTGGGTGCTCAGGCCGCACGCCCCCCTGCTGCGAAGGCAGCGGAGAGGATGGCTTGTCACTTAAGGCCGCGGACGCCCCGTCCATCTGTAGCCGGGGGAGGGGGCGCGAGTCCGTCCGGGGGAGGGGCGGACAGAAGGACAACCGCACGTTCGGGCTCGTCGGGAGCCGGGCCTCGCCGCCGCCGCCTCCTCCGCAGTCCCGGCAGTCACTGGAGCCTCGGGGATCCAGCTCGGGCCTTCAGCTCGCCCGCCCGCCCACCCTGGGGGCCGCCGCGGGCCAGGCTCCTCCAACCAGCATCCGAGGCCCCATCCCCGCCCCCAGCCGCCCTGGTCTCCCCACTTCGGGGGCCGGCTGGGCTTACCTTGGGCTTTGGACCCGCCCTCCCAACGCCTCCTCTCGGAGACCCGCTGAACCAAACTTCCGCGGACCTCCCGGGACAGGAAGCCCCGCCTTTGTGGTGGCATTGGAAGTGTTTTACTTGGCGCTTAAAAGAGGGTGGAGAACCCCGGAGGCTGAGGTGAGGGGGCGGAGTGTTCTAGGCCAGAACGGCGAAGGCTCCGGGGGTCGCTGGATCAAAGAAAACCTGTT
This sequence comes from Bettongia penicillata ogilbyi, assembly GCA_023548195.1. Classification (NCBI taxonomy): domain Eukaryota; kingdom Metazoa; phylum Chordata; class Mammalia; order Diprotodontia; family Potoroidae; genus Bettongia; species Bettongia penicillata. The sequence continues at coordinate 3,419,133 of JAJHZJ010000227.1, forward strand.
GGGGAGTAAGGGGAGAATGGGGTCCTGGGCCCCGGAAGCACCCCAGTTTCTCAGCGGGCCCCGCCACGTGAGACAGTTTTCCCTCGTCAGAACAGATGCAGGGGTGCCTGGCCCCAGGATTTTTGTCCCTGGCTGTCCCGAGGACTCCTCCCCCTCCCCCCATCCCTAGGGCCCGTGCCTCTGCCCTGCGCTTTCCCATCCCTAGCTCCCAAAGACACCTGCACCCTTAGATTACCTCCTTAGTGTCCCTGGCATCCCTTTTCCATGTAAACCCCGGCACCGTCCTCAGTCTCTCACCCACTTCTGCTACAACGCTTCAATAAACTTTTTGCCACTTAACTAAGAGAAGGCTTGCGTGTGCGAGTTCATTCCAGGCAACGCTGCCTTGGCGTTCTCGGGGTCCCGGCACCCCCAAACCTCACTGCTAAGGTCAAAAGAGGATAGGTTATGAATGGCTTTTGAGTTAGGTACTGGACTCAGTAAGAAGCCTCTGGAGTTTATTGAGGGAGGGAGGGGGTGAAATGGGCAAAGCTGTTCTTTTGGAAAATCCCTGGAGTGACTTGCAGTGAATGGCGGAGGCAGCCAGGAGAGACTCGAAACGGACTGGCCGTAGTCTGGCCACCAGGTTATACAGGTGAGTAAGGCAGGTCTTGGCCCCAGACTGGATGTGAAGGGTGAAAAATAGTGAGTCAAAGATCACACGTAAGTTTTCATCCTGAAGGATCAGAAGAATGGTGTGTTATGTACTCTACAATGATAAGAGAGTGGGAAGTATTAGGGAAGAAAGCTAATGAGTTCAGTTTTGGACCTGTTAAGTTTAACATGTCTAGTAGACAAACCAGTCTGAGATGTGTTGAAAGGCAGATAGATGGACATGTAAGATTAGAGGTTCTCAGAGAACTTGGGACAGGATAGTGAATCATCAACCTAGAGGTAGCAGTTAAATCCATGGCATCAAGTTAAGCAGTATAGAGGGACAACAGAGGGTCCAGGACAGAACCCTCCCTGTGGGACACCTGTACTTAGTGGGTGTGACTTGGATGGAGATCCAACAAAAGAGACTGAGAAGGAATGTATAGATCAAAGGAGAGAGTGGTGACCCACAAACCTGGAGAGAAGGGAGTATCCAGGAGAAAGTGATCAACAGTTTTAAAGACTGCAGAGAGTAAGGAGAAAAAGGATTGAGAAAAGACCACTGGATTTAGCAGCTATGAGGTATTTGACTGTGTGTCTTAAATTTCCTTATCTATAAAAGGTGAAAAGTTAAAAGATCTCTAAAGTCTTTTCCCACTCTAAAGTGATACAGTTCTTTCATAAGGGAGTAGGAGAGGGGTAAGGATGCAAAGGTCTACACTGAAGTGTCTTGGAATTCCTTCTTCTAAATATTCAGTCAACAAACATTTTAAAGGCAAACTTAAAAAACAAAAATGAAAAAGTCCCTGACCTCAAGGACCTTACCTTCAATGGGCTGGACAACATAAACAAAGTATATAAAAAGCAAATACCAGATAATGAGGGGAGGGATGGAGGTGAGAATAGGTAGGGAATTGAGAGTGAAGAGTGCTAGGGAGTTCAGGAAAGGCCTCATGAAGTTATTTAAGCTTGAAAGTAAACCGAGGATTCCAAAAGAGAGATAAAGAGGGAATTGGTTCAAGGTGTGAGGGATGGGTAGATGTGGGAAAAAGGAAGCCAGTTTAATATGTAGTAAAATATGTAGAGAACAGTGTGAGTGAGATAAGACTGGAAAGGTAGGTTAGAACCAAACTGTGATGGTTTTTAAATACCAAAGGGGTTTGTATTTAATTCAGAGGTGACAGAGAGCCATGGAATTATTATTTTTTTTTTTTTGAGTAGGGGAGCAATGAGATGAGAAATGTGATTTAGGAATATCATTTTGACAATTGAGGAGAGGAAAGATTGGAGAGAAGATCAAGAAGCAGGGAGATGGATTAGGATATTGCAATAGTCCAAGTGAGAAATGCTCAAGGGAATTAAGGAGAGAAATTGGGGTGAATATGAAAGACGTTATAGACATAGAATTGACAGAATTTAGCAACTGCTTGAATATGGGCTGTAGAAGGGGGCAGTAATGGAGAATAAGGAGTGGAGACTGATTCCAAAGTTTCAAACCTGGGTGTTTAGATAGATGGTGATGTGCTCAACAGAAATAGGGAAGTTCAGAAAGGAGTGGATTTGGGGAAAAAGATGAAGAGTGCTTTTGTGCACATGCTGAGTTTGAGATACCTCTGGGACAAACATCTCCAATAGGCAATTAGGTATTTATATCCAATAGGCAATTAGATATTTCTTCCTATCAGATTTGAGGAATTCTTTGGACAACAAATATTTATTGATATCCATGGCAAATGGCATAATTTTTGTTCATTTCTGTTATTCTTGACAAATTCAATATTGATTGTGATGATGTCAATTTCTTAATTCCTATGAGCAGACTGCTTCACCTACTGATGGAGGGGTAGAAAGGCTGTCCTCAACCGTGAATACCTTACCCATTTTTTCTTTCAACATTTCAACCCAGATAATTCTACATGTATCAATAGGAATTTCTAGACACCTACCAGGCACTGTGATACAAAGAAAGGCAAAAAACAGTCCCTACTCTCAAGGAACTCACATCCTAATGTGGTAACAATATGTAAACAACACTGTACAAATAACATATTCGGGATAAATTGAAGATCAAGGGAAGGCACGTACTTTCCACATTTCACATTAAGTATCTTCTTCAGTTTATACATTCATTGTTTTTTCATCTAATTCTCACATAATATATTCAGTGCCCTCATAATCTTGTTCCCCTTCCAGATTCAACCCAGTTTATCACTTAGTTTCCTATTTATATAGTGCCTTATATGTGCTAGGCATTGTGTTAAATGCATTTTCTTTTTCTTTTTCATCTCTTTCTTCTCTTGTTTTTCTTTTATGTTTTAAGAAATACCTCATTTGATTCTCACAACACCTCCTAAGAAGTAGGTGCTATTAATATCTCCATTTTACAGTTAAGGAAACTGAATCAAACAGAGTTTAAGTGACTTGCCCAGAGTCACACAGCTAACAAGAATCTATGACTAGTTTCTTATTTTTCTCATTAATCCCTTTCTCTTAGTGTATGTTCCAGGTAATCTAACCTGCTCACTATTTATCATAAATGACTCTTCATTTTCTGCCTTTTTGCCTTTACACAAGTAGGCCATTATGGTCTGAGATGAAGCCACAGGATTTCTTAAACTTTTTCCACTCATGACCCCTTCAATAACTTCTTAAACTGTTGGAACTCACAATTTAAGAAGCATTGCAAAAAATGTTGAGCAGGTGGATTTCAGAAAAACCTGGAGAGATTTACATGAACTGATGTTGACTGAAGTGAGCAAAACCAGGAGAAGGCTGTACATAGTAAAAGCAACATTGTGTGATGATCAACTTTGATAGACTTGACTCTTCTCAGCCATACAATGATCTAAGACAGTTCTAAAAGACTCATGATGGAAAACGCTATCCACATCCAGAGGAAAAAAATATAAACTATGGAGTGTAAATGTAGATCAAAGCATAATATTTTCACTTCAATTTTTTTCTTTCTCTTGGATTTTCCCCTTTGTTCTGATTGTTCTTTCACAACATGATGAATGTGAAAATATGTTTAATGTGATTGTACATATCTCTCAGATTGCTTGCCATCTTGAGGAGGGAAGAGGGAGAAAATTTGGAATGCAAAATCTTATTAAAGTGAATGTTGAAAACTAAAAAATTAATTAACAAAAAAATAACACCACCAACAAAAAGAATTCCAAAATACCTTTTTCTGACCATAATCTATTGACTTTTTACCTCTCCTTCTGCCTTTCCCTACAAAACTCTACAAGGCAGCTAGGTGATGCAGATAGAACACCAGTGCAGGAGTCAGGAGGACCTGAGTTCAAATCTCACCTCAGACACTGGACATGCACTAGCTGTGTGACCTTGGGCAAGTCACTTAACCATAATTGCCTTATCCTGGGTCATCTCCAGTCATCCTGATGAATATCTGGTCACTGGATTCAGATGGCTCTGGAGGAGAAGTGAGGCTGGTGACCTGCACAGCCCTCTTTCACTCAAAAGAAAGTCAAGCGTAAGTCATGTCCTCATTTCTCTGATGGCATGGTCTTCTTCAGCAGCAAAGGATGGACACACACACACACACACACACACACACACACACACACACACACGCAAAACTCTACCCTTCTTTTAGGCTGTGACTTCCAATCTTTTGAACCCTCAATTCTCTCCCTCTTGAAACAATTCAACTCTACATTGTGTTCTTCTGTTTAGTCCCTAGCCCCCTTATAATTTTACTGATTGTGCCCTACCAAGACTCTGCTTTGCATAATTCCCTTTAATTCATCACCTTCACTCCTCCATACATGCGGTGGAATGAAATGGAGAAAAATCACACAACCATTCTTACTGGAGCCACTAAAATGTATTTTACATAATCTCAACTGGGCTGGGCAGCTATACTTCCCTTATCAACTCACTATCCCTCTATTCACAGCAGTTCTTTTAGACCTTTTAATTCATCCTCAAATTTCCCATGGCTCCCCCACCTCAACTTTCAAATGAGAAACTTGCTTTCATGTTTTGCAGAAAAAACTGAAGCTATTCACCATGAGTGCCCTCTTCCTCATCCCATGTCCCTCACATACCTTCTGTCCTTATCTCTTCCTTCACCCCTATCTCACACAAAGGAATGGCCCTCCTCCTTATAAAGGCTAACCCTTCTACTTACTTGAGAAATCCCTTCCCATCCAGTTTCTTCTAACACATTGTTCTCTCTGTTGTCACCATTGTATCACTTATTTTCAATCTCTCCCTCTCTATTAACTCCTTCCCTATTGTCTACCAATATGCCCATGTCTCCCTATCCTCAAAAATCCCTCACTTGGTCCTTCCATCATTGTCCATGTCTTTTTTGCCCTTTTGACTATACCCCTTGGAAAGTCTGTCTATAACTGGTGCCTCTACTATCTTTCCTCTCAGTTTCTTCTTAATGCCTTACAATCAGACTTCCAACCTCATCATTCCACCAAAACTACTCTCTCCAAAGTTACAAATACTCTCAATTGCCAAATCCAGTGGCCTTTACTCAGTCCTCATTCTCTTCAGTCTCTCTGCAACCTTTGACACTGTTGAAAAGCCTCTCCTCAATACTCTCTTCCACTTAGGTTTTTGGGACACCACTCTCTCTGGGTTTCCCTTCTACCATTGACAACTCTTTCTGAATCTGTTTTGTTGGATCTTTGTCTAGATCATACCCTCTAGCCATAAATGTCCCACAGTGTCCTGTGCTAGACCCTATTCTCTATCCCTACTATGTCACTTGGTGATCTCATCATTTTCTATGAATTTAATTACCATCTTTGTGCTGATGATTCTCAAATTTACCCATCCTGCCCCAAACCTCTCTGTAGATCTCCAGTCTTAATCTCAAACTTTGTAGCAGACATCTTGAATTGGATGTCCAATAGACATCTTAAACTTATATGTCCAAAACTGAACTCATCATCTTTATTCCTAAACCCTCCCCACCTCCTACTTTTGCTAATATTCCTGTTTAGCATGTCTTTCTGCTCCAACTTTGTTGCCATGGTAAATATGGTAATGGAAAATATAGAAACATGATTTTTTTAGTAATTAAAAAATATCTGTTTTAGTATTTTATCATAAGTAAAAAAGAGCTGGCCTCATGACGACTTGATTTTGGGCAAGTTTTTTAATCTCTCCTTGCTCTAGGTAAGTCCTTAAATATATGTTACAGCATTGCTAGAGAGAGTTTTCTTATCAGGGAGTTCTCTATATCAATAAAACCACAGTTCCAATTCCTGTCATTTCATTTTAACTACAATTTTATGGTCCACGCGTTTTTAATTATGTTTGAATTCATATCCTGAATCATTGAGATAGCACGCACTGGTCCTGATCCAGAATAAATGTCATTCCCAGAACTGAACACATAGCCCTAGATGTAGTTTCTGTGTGACTTTAGTCAGTATGTATATGTAATAAGTATAATAATAATGATAGCTAAAATTTACATTACCCTTTAAGATTTGTGATGTACTTTACATACACAATCTTGTTTGACCCCCATCACTATCCTGTGAGTTTGATGTTAATATTGTATTCATTTTATATATGAGAAAACTGAGGCTGAGAAGTTAAGTGATTTGTCTAGATGTCCTTTCAACCATGTCAAGTATCTGAAGCAGGATATGATGTCATATCTTCCTGATTCCAAGTCTGGCACTCAGTCCACCATGCCACCTAGTTCCCTCTCATGTACTCTCTCTACCCTACAGAAAGTGAAAAGGAAGAACAGAGTCCTCAGAACTCTACCTAGGAGAATGCCTGTAATTAAAAAGACTAGTAAAGGAAATAGCTTTCTCATCACTTTTTTCATTGCAAGATGGATGCCATAATTGTATTAATGTAGTCTAATTTCTCAGTTGCTTGGTACTTTGCCTCTTCATGCTGTGGACTCATATGGAGGTCATAGTTTATGAGAACTCCTAGTTTTGGTGGTTGTTTTTTTTTTCTTTCTTGTGAATTATGTCATTATATCTGCCTTATTTCACACTTAGGTAGGTTGTCAGTTTTTGACTTAAGTACATGACTTACTGTGCATCTTTCATCTTCAAAGTTTTATTCCACCATCGCAGCATCTAGGTGAAATCATTTGGTATCTCAATTCAGTCATCTAACATATGTTCCTCTTAAATCTCTATCATCTCCAAATTAAGAAAACAAGTTGTATCATTACATAAAAACAATAAATAAAAATAGGCTTACAAATATATACATATATCTTTTTTGCTTTAGATCTGGGATTTTATCAGTGTGAGGACCTTCCAGTGTGATACCTACTTCTTCTGATATAGAATGGGAATTCATCCGTAAGCTATGGTCTTTTGTTATTGTTGTAGTTTGAGGCAATTGGGGTTAAAGGACTTGCCCAGGGTCACACAACTAGCGAATTTCTGAGGTCACTTGACTCTAGGGCTGGTGCTCTATCCACTGCACTGCCTAGCTGCCCCTGTAACTTATAGTTTTGAACAATTATCTGGAAAATTGCAAAGTTAAACATATTAACCCTAGTCATATAGTTAATGTGTGTCAGAGGCAAGACTTAAACCCAGGTTTTCTAAAACTAGGATTATCTGTTACGCCATTCTGTCTTACTTAATGCTTATTTATGCTTTTAAACTTGGAAATGCAACAAGTAGCTTGTTTTGTTTCTAACAAGTATTACATGTGGTGACTGTGTTGTGATAATACAGCCGTGATCTGCCAATTTCAACATCTTTATGCAATTAGATTGCCTAACAGGGAAAGAGTTTTGTAATTCCTGCAAGTACAAGTATGAATTGGTATATTAACATGGAGCTGTGACTCAGTGGCAAAGGCAACCCTTAACCTACACTAACTTGCATTAAAGCCTTTGCTGGGGATAATAATTTAAATGGCAAAAGTGAATGAAATTGCTTGATTTAAGCTATGTAATTCATTTCCCTGTGTCAAAAGTTCATTTTTCTTTACAAAACGATTATCTTTATTGATGATTCTTCCTTAGCGCTTAGGGACCAGAACAAAATTAGTGTGAATGTCCTGGAAAAAAAATGCTGATTCAATAACCTTTCCCCCACTTAGTTGGCCTTATTTTGCTGAATATGATACAGAATAGGAGCAGCAAAATGTTCTTCTTGCTCCTTCTCAGTTTGTTCTTATAAAATAAATAGATACAAGAAGTTAGGGAAAATATAAGCACTATTGGTAGCAGTCATGCCTTCTGATACAGATATTTAGTAAGGCTTGCTTACCTCAATGCATGCTAAAAATACTGCTGAACACTCATTCTATCCTCCCCTTGTTGCACAAGTTCACAAGGTCAACAAAAGTGGTACTGTGGTCATAGTGCTTCAGTTTCTCTAAGACTATCATGGGATGCTATGTGACTTAGAAAAGCAATTATTATGCCCTGCTATATTTCCTATGGCCAAAAGTTCATTGATCATAATGTATGGTTTTCTACTGAAGTTCTAACTGATAGAATAAATGATGTTAAGAGAAAGCTCCTGTGTTCTCTAACCATATCCTTTCAACCATGTCACAATTTAACATTATTCTTCCTTTTCTCTTTATTCCTTTTTTTTTTAACCGAGCCTTGTCATCACTAGAACACTTCTGTCTTCAACTGTTTTCTGCTGTAGAATCCTAAACCTCAGCAGTCTGTCACCTGATTTTTCTTGGTTATAGAACTGAGGCTATGCCCCAGTTAGGGCAGTGTAGTGCCAGCGTGCCTAGGGCAGCCATGAATATGCAGGTGTAATTATGAATCCTGAAATAGAACAGACTGCATATAGAAGGCAGAAGAAAAACATTTATTCAGACACCAGAAAGCCACATCCCAACACTAGAAAGCCAAATCCATCAGAGTAACAAAGAAATCCGCTACAGTAACCAAGAAGTCTATACACATTATCAGGCCTTCCCACAAACAAACTCTCACAAGCCTTAGCTGTCTGCCTTTCTCTCTCCCTCAGTTCTGACTGCTCTGACCAATTTCCTCTCAGGTCTACTCTAGCTCCACCCCTTCCTGTTCTACCCTTCCTGTTCCATGTGACTTAGACTCAGGCTTCCGTGTGATCCAGGCAGGTCACATGAGCCTATTAGTGAATGGGGAAGATCTTCCCATTTAAATTACCATTACAGGCAGAACCAGGACAAGGACCTGGAAGAGGCAGCATGGTATACAATAAAGACCATAGGACTGGTTTCTTAATTCCAATTCTTCTTCTAACTGGTTGTGTTTCCTTGGACAAGACAGAACTTTTTAAAGCCTTGGTTTCCTTATTTTCCAAAATGCCGGAGAATATACTAGACAATGTCTTGCAGTCCCTTCCAATACCAGGATTCTCTGCATATCCGCAAATTGTGCATTGATCAGAACCACTCTTTCCTGTCCCCTTCATTTATCACCAGGGTGCATTTTTCACTCTCCATCTTGGCTCAGAAAATCTCATTTTTAAAGAAACAACCTGTTCCAGCTATGAAGTCAATTGAAAAAGATTATTTCTACCCATGTGATAAGAGAGCACAGAACTTATCCTAGAAACAGTTTCTTGGTATTTCCCATGTGAGTATTGGTATTTTTGGTGATTTGGACATTTGCAAAGCAAAGACAGCTTTGTATGGTCGCTTCCTAGCTCTGCATTCTGTGATCCAAATTTACAAGGGTTTTAACTGTCAATTGTGGCTTTCCATTGCAAAGATAAAAGCAAGTAGTCCTCTCAAGCTCAGCTTCAGACTTCCAGGGCTGACACTTTTAACTTTCCAGCTGAACTCTCTGAGTCTGTTTTCTGTTTACAGGAGAATTCTTAGCTTCCTTCAAAGGTCAACTTAAGTCCTTCCCTTTCTGAACCCGTAGGAGTTAGTACTCTCCACTGTCTCTAATTATTTTGTGTTTACATATACATTGTATCTCTGCAAGAGAATGTAAGCTCCTTGAGAACAGACTTTTTTAAAAAAAATTTGTCTTTGTATTCTCAGTATCTAGCATGGTTCTTAAATATGGTTTCTGTTGAATGAATGCTTAATTAAATCTCAATTTTCCCACTTCAGATATTTGCTTTATTTCTCCCATTTTGTAGCAGGGCTGTAGAAATGAATAAAATAGAACCATCTGCATGTTATGGGGGAAAAGATACATTAATATTCATGCATGAAAAAATTCTTTTAAATAGATTGCTTCAGGAGTCTTGGCCTAAAATTGATTTGTTAAGGGAGAGTGTTTCCTCCATTAAGCTGGTCCTCTAGGAACTAGGAAAAATGAAGTTTGTGGTATAGAAACTCCATTTTTGCAATTTGATTTGTAAGGCAATTTTGCATTTGTTAGTCACTAATTTATTTCCCATTACTTTCTTGGAGCTAGTTTAAAAATACATGGAAATTAAAAATTCATTAGCAAGAAAAATATTCTAAAACTAGACAGTATTTCACCATCTCAAGGTAGCAACACAAATTTTTTCACTGAGGGGTAAGAAAAAGAGTTGATTCTATAGCTGAATGAAACAAAGGATAAACTGTCTGGCATGGAAAGCCCTCCATAGTCTGGTTTTCATGAACTTTTCCAGACCTATTTCATACTATGAAATAAATACTTAAGCTGTTTCTTGACAAAGACATGCCATCATCTGTCTTTGTGCCTTTGCACAGGTTGTACCTCAGTGCCAGGAAGACAATTCCTTCTCACTTCCACTTTTTAGAATCCTTAACTTCCTTCTAGGCTCAGGTCAAGGGCCATTTCCCTTCTTGGTCTCCATCCCCACTCCTTTTTTTGTTGTTCCAGTTCAAACCAGTTACAAACCTCCTTCTTGGTCTTTGCATAAGACAATTCATCTCCCTAGCTTATTTATTGAGTGTTCCCCTGCCTGGAATGCTCTCCTTCCTCATCTCTGCCTCCTGGTTTCCTTCAGATCTCAGCCAAAATCTAACCTTCTTCAGAAGGTCTTTCCTAGGCACCTTTAATGTTAATACTTTCCCTCTGTGATTATCTATAATTTATCCTGTGTGTGTTGGTCAGACATCAAAGAAGTCCTGCTACTAGACTTTAATGACTCAGGAAGAGAGAGTGAGGCTGACGACTGGGTGCAACTCTGCCTCGCTTAAGTTCAATTCATGCCCAAGTCAAGACATCACCCATGACATCATTGGTCCTCTTTGAAAACGAAGGACAAACAGCAACAATTTTAAAGATCAAGAATTTCAAGAGCCAAAAACTTCACACACACACACACATGCCCAAGCATTGTTCAGACCTGAGAATTTCACAGTAATAAATGTAATAAATAATGACTAAATGGGGCAGCTAAGTGGTGCAGTGGATAAAGTACTTGGCTTTATCCTGACCAGAGTCATGAAGATCTGAGTTCAGATCCAACCCCAGACACTCACTAGCTGTGTGATACTGGGCACATCACTTAACTTCTGTTTGCCTCAGTTCCTCCTCACTCCTGTATTTTTGCCAGGAAAATCCCATGGACAATGTCCATGGAGTCACGGAGAGTTGGGCACCACTGAATGGCTAAACAACAACAACGAATCATAAATACGAGTGGGCTGTAGCATATAGAAAGCTGACTTTGGAATCAGGTGACTTTGGGCAAACGATCTAACCCGTCAGAGTCCTGAAGAACTGAATTACTTTTTAATACTATTTCTAAGATTATGAATTACACGGAAGGGACTGAGCTGCCTTGGTTGAGGAGGTTCTTTTCCTAGCTCCCTACGCTGATAAAAATCACAGATCCAGTTTTAAAAAAACTAACCTACTCTTCCCTATCAAAGGACCAATCTTTAGGAAATGAACTAAAATTTCAACCAGAGATACTTAATAAGAACATCACAAAGGCAAGGGTTATTAGAAAGTGAAATAACAAATTATGGGAGACTGTACACATTCCATCAGCACAATTTTAAATGTGACCTGAAAATCTGAAGGTATGATTTATTTTGTGTAATAGTCAATTATCTCCATGGCATTGTCATTTTATATGTAACACAACATTTTTTTCCTCTTGCCTTTTTTTACTTTTCTGTCTTATATCAATGATGACCCCAGGTTCTTGAAAGCTATGAAAACTTTGGCAAAACCAAGCTAAAAAGGTTTTGATTAAGGTCCAGGGTCAGAGTATGTTTCTGTTTTCCAAGGAAAAGAGCAGCCTGGCTAAATTCAGGAAGATTCATTATCTAGGTTGGCCTCAGGATAATACATTTTTTCCCATCATAGTAATTTTTGAAGATTGTCTGTTAAATCATAGAGGACTTTAAATATGTCAAAGGGAGTGAATACCTATGTAATCTTAGGGGTCACTATATTAGGCTTGTGTCTGATGACTTAGATTTTTAAAAACCCCAAGGTTGTAGTCATTAAAATCCTATAAGTATGGTTATTTAGCATAGGAATGACTTATGATAATGTCCCTGGCTAGAGAACAAAAACTTTCTAAAAATATATTGGGGTGAGGGTAAGGGCATGAGATCTCAGCCCTGTACTAGGTCATTCTCTTCTAAGTGACTCCAACAACTGCACCATGAACAAGGAAATACAAGGACGATGTTTTAAGAGGGGAAAAAAGGGTTAGATTAGTCAGAATCATTATTTAACAGAACAAAAGAACATGACTAGGAACAGGTAGGTGCCAGTTACAGCCAACTGAAATTAGGTAGGGTCTGGGTAAGGACTGACAATTCTTCATGTCTATTTTTTCTCTCAGTGCCCCAGCCATCTGAGCAAATACCTGTAATACACACACACACACACACACACACACACACATCGTCACATACTTCTCTACTCATCCATTTAGTGTTCACCTCCTGTGGTCTTGTTTTTGGACTTTGCTTTGAGGAAGGAACTGCAGGTGTCACTGTCAACAGACGCCATAGCTGAACAGCTGACTGACTCTCTCTTTTTCCTCTTTTTTTCTCTTTCTTTCTCTCTCTACCCCTCTCTATCTCTATCCTTTTCTTCTTTCTTTCCTTCTATCTCCTCCAGAGAGCCTCAGAAACTCCTTCTATAGGGGGAAATTCCCATTTTCAATCTCCTATAATCTTGTCTTTCCAAGATGGGAAGAAATCCAGCTCCCAGGATCATTAGTTATTTAGGTTACCTTGCAAGAGACCAGCCAAAACTTACCCAAAGGCTGTTACATCTACCATGATTAAAAATTATAGATCCCTGGAGGAGTAAAGTAGAAATAGTGATGTGGTGGACAGGACATTGCATAAGAGCTAAGATGTTTTATTATTTTTCCCCCTTCCTCCATTTACTTCCATATAGCTTGTCACAACTCATTTATCTTTTCTGGGCATTCGTTGCTTCATCTGTTAAATGAGGATAATAATATTTTCCATGTTTATAGGTAAGAGTTGGATTAGATGATTTCTTTCTCTTCCAGCTAAAATCTATGATTCTTTGATTCATTAAAGTGATTAAGGTCCTTTAAGTTTAATCCATTCTTCTATAATTTCCAAACCATCCTAAAGTCTATAGTAAGTTCATTTGCTGCAAATCATAGGTCAGTCAACAAGCATTTATTAAACGTTTACTATGTGCTAGGCACTGTGCTAAATACTAAGGATACAAAGAAAGGCAAAGTCAAACCCCGACCTCAAGGAGATCACTTTCTATTGGGGGAGACAACATGCAAACAACTATACGTACAAAATATATACAGTGTAAATAGGAAGTAATCTCAAAGAAGAGACCCTACAAATGGGCTGGGGTTGGGTAGGAATCCTTGGAAAAGGCCTCTTTCACAAGATGAAATTAACACTAAGTCTTGAAGATAGCTAAGGAGTCCAGAAGGTAGAGGTGAGGAGGGAGAGGATTCCAGAAAAGGGAAACAACCAGTGAAAAGACACAGAGTTGGAATATGTATGGGAACAGCCAGTGTTGATGGATTGCAGCATCTCACTGGCCGTGAAGGTGGGTTGTTTTTTTTTAAGAAGGAAGTTGATAGGCATACATACTGGTATACAAAATACTTGTAATGGTTGATGTACAAGTTATTGGTGATGACCACAGTATTCTTAGTATTAATGTCCCTGCCTTTTGTAAGGAAATAGTCAGTAGAGAAGGATTTATTAAATGCCTACTGTGTGCCAGGTACTGTGGCAAGCCTAGAAAATACAAAGAAAGGCAAAAAGAAAAGAAAGAAAAGAAAAAAGAAAAAACCTAGTCCCTCCTCTCAAGGAGCTCACACTCTAATGGGGAAGACAACATATAGACAACTACGTACAAACAAGATACAAGATAAATTGGAAAAAATCAGTAGAAGGAAGGGACTTGGCATTAAAGGGCATCAGGAAAGCCTTCTTGAAGAAGGTTGAATTTTTGCTGGGTCTTGAAAGAAGCTAAATAGACCAAGAGATAAGGAGGGAGAGAATTTCAGGCCCAAGGGACAATCAGTGAGAATGCCTGGAGTCAGGAGATGCAATGTCTTGTGCCAGGAAACAGTAAGGGGATGCATGTCATTGCATTGCAGAATGCATGAGAGAGAATAAGGTGCAAAAAGCTCAGAGGATAGGAGGGGTCAGGTTATGAAGGACTGTGAACACTAAGCAAAAGATTTTATATTTGATCCTAGAGGTAATAGACATTGGAGTTTAACTGAAGTAGCTCGAAGGAAACAAGAGCTATGTAAATTTAGAGAATCCACCCCAAATGTCCACATGGACTAGTTCTGCCTGACCTGTAGTAGAGCGTTCTGAGCTTGTATTGGTCTGCTCAGCCCCAGTTAGACACACTGTAACCTGACTCTAACATAGTGATATCATTTGGGTATTCTTCAGGAATGAAAGACAACGCCCATTAAATAAGAAGGTGATATAATCAAATGTGTCAGAACAATGTGTTTGACGACAAATGTATTTGTCAACTGAATGGAAGATGGAGCAGAGTCAGGGAGAGACTTGAGATGGAGAGAGGAGCTAAAAGGTTATTCTACGATATCATACAGTCAGAATTTGGAAGGAACCTTGGGGGTCCTTTAGTCCAACTTCTTAATTGTCAGATAAAGAAACTAAGACCCAGAGAGATTAAGTGAGACAACCTCCCCCCACCTATTTTTTTCTCTACCTATACAACGTAAATATTTTAAGCCTTCACATTAATTTATCATTTTAGAAGTACTTTACCTTCAATTTGCCTAAGTGCTAGGAATATCTATCTGAAAGACTGTTGGTGAACTGAAAAACAAACATCTTTTCACATGCAAAAATGTTTTGTTTTTTATGTGTAGACAATTTGGGGTATAGTCTAATTCTCAATTTTAAAAAATGGAATTATATTTTTTAATTAACAAAAAAAATCTATTTTTTTCTCCCTCTCACCTCCCTCACATAGAAAAATTAAAATTAAAACAACACCATTGTTACAAATACGTATACTCAGGCATGAGAAATTCCCACATTGCCCCCAAAATGTATCTCAATCTGTACCATGAATTCATCACCTCTCTTGTCAAAAGGTGAGTAGAACAAGGGTCATCTCAAATTGTAGTTGGTCCTTGTTCTGGTCAGAGTTCTTAAGTCTTTCATAGCTGTTCATCTTGAAAATCTTACTGTTTTAGTATATGATCTCTTGTTAGAGAACTCCTATGTGATTTAAATGGTTTTTTTTAAAGATATGTGATTTGCTTCTTTTCGCATGTTTGCAAAATCTTTGTCTAAAAACTTTAGAACTTAATGACTACATTTTTAGAAGAGCTGAATTTGCATTTCTCCGTTGACATTCTATGTGCTCTGAATTTTAACTCTGTCCTCCAATTTTAGCACCTCTGAAAAAGTGTCTTGTACCATTTCCTGTCATGATTTTCAGGTTCTATTTATTCATCCATTTTCTAGGAAATCAGTAATTCTCAGGTTTCCTCACATATCTCTGTTTTCTAATTCTGTTACTTTCATTTGTTTTTCTCTTAAGTTTTTGTCCAGTTGTTCTGTTGTTATCTTTTCTTCTACTAGGATGTTTTTTGTAGATTCTAACATTTTAAAAATAATTTCTTTCAAGTTTGCAAAATTGCCAAGTCTCTTATTTACCTGTCTTTCTTCTTTTTGTTTATTGTCTTTATAGATGTCAGATTTTTCTTAATTTCCCATTTTGAACTTATTAGCTATTCTGAAGAGTTTTATGATGAATCCATTTTTTCTTCTGGGATTCCCTTTGATACTTATTTTCAGTTTCTTTATTTCAAGTATACGTTATGATAGAACCTTTTGGAAGCAGTATTTATTCAATTATTTAGTTCTTTTTTCTTTTAGCTGCAACTCCTTTCCTAGTAAGAATTTTTTTTTAAATGGGGGTTATTCTTTTCCTTAGTTTGTATTTTTGCTGTCTTTGAGGGGAGTTAGGAGAACAAAGCTCAGACAAAAGGACCTATTTCACTGTTTTTCCTTATGGAAATTAACCTAATTTTAGAAACTTTATGATGCCTATTTCATCATTTTGGACTAAATTATTGATTTGGAAAAGGGAATAGTAGGAATTAGCTTTGAATTTGTCAGACAGGTGGTAATGTGTTTGGCCTAATGTGAATTACAAACTAGTACCAAAGGAGTTCCAAACATACTTATTTTGTCAGAAAAACCAAAAACCTTGAAGGAAGGCAAACCTTGAAGGAAGGCCAGTTAATATAATACCTTTAAGAAGAATCAAAAAGATCCATTAATAAAAGGAAGTTGTTATTGTAGGATAGAAACCTGTCCTTAGAGATACTGTCTTTGCTTAGCATGCGAATCTGAATAATGAGATGAATTTGGAATAGGAAAGTCAATATAGAGATTGCTATATTGAGGATATTTCATCTAGCTGTAATATTTGGTAATCATCAAGAAATTGTGAGTATACATTTAAATACAGTAAAATGGTTTCACAATATATAATGGAACAATATATATGTATGATATATTTACTGTATCAGATATTAATAGGGAATATATAGTCAGATGCATGACCCCCTGTAAGGATGGGACTGACAGCTGCTGCTGATTAGGGACATTAATAGGCTCCATGTGAAAGAGAACACTTTGGGAGGGGGATGGGGAAATTACCTAGTCCAATTCATGATCTGAGGAGGTGAGTAGAATGCTATGTTAGGTCAGGTCAGTATATACAGGACAACTAAATCTGAGATGGGAGTTGTTTTATGTGTGTGTGAAGAGTAGGCTAACCTTTGGCATAATATTATTTTTAATGAAGTTATGGATATGTCAGGCTGTGATCCCAATGTGTGAAGCAGAATAGTTGAACACCCGACTTTAGTCAGTAATCAGTGGAAGCTGAATTGAGGAATTTGCTGACTGTGACAGGAAGTAATCCAGGTTTACAGATTGGTTGGCTAGATGAACAGGAGGTCTAAAAGTTGAGCTAATTCTGTGGTGTGACGGGGGAGTTGAAACAACTGATTAGGATGTTCCAGATAGCTAAGAAAGGAAGTAAAATCAGAGAGGGATGGACTAGGAGAATAAGAAGAAACCATAAGGATAGATTCAGTGGGAACGATAGAATGTGTTTTTAAGGTCATTTTAGTTAGAGACCTGAGATGGCATCATAGATTTTGATCTGGAATGTACCTCAAATGTTACCTTGTGCAATACCCTCTTTAGAGAAGAACATACTGAACCTCAAAGAGGTTGGGTAACTTGCTCAAGATCAGGTGAACCACAAATCAAGGAACTATGATGTCAAGATATCAAATATGAGTTTTAACAACATATGGTGAAATCATTGAGCAGGATTTTGGCAAGATAAGAGTAAAACTGAGACAGATGCTAAAGGTGAGAAGGTAAGTGGTGTCAATACATGATGGGAATAAGGATATAGAAATGGGGTTCCATGATGTGTAAACTCCTAAAACATGTGGATTACTTATAAAAGTTGAATCTTATATCTAAAACATAAACATTCAGTTTTTCTACCACCACTACCACTTTTTAATATACAATATTGAACCGTACTATTTGTTAATTCTGCAGTTTCTTTATGTGCTCAAAGAATATTCTAAAGCTTCATCCATTGTTTAGAGATTTTATGTTTTGACTACAATGAAATAAGACAAATATTCCATTCCATTCTACCCAAGTTCTCATTTAGTATTGCTAGATAGGAACTTTGGAAAATTCAAACTGACTTTTCTTACTTAAACAGTGGGCATTGTCATTATAAAATATTTTTGGAATATTTATTTTGGAAATAGTTAATTCAATTCAGATTGACTGTGTTTTATTTGAAGAAGTACATCTGGAGCTTATCTTCTCCCTAAATTCACTTGGTTTTAAATTATTTTTAGCATCTAGTTATTGAAGTAGAGTTAGGAAAAGCACACCATTAAAAATAGTTTACTCTAAATAACATTAAATAAGAG
Organism: Bettongia penicillata ogilbyi; assembly: GCA_023548195.1. Taxonomy (NCBI): domain Eukaryota; kingdom Metazoa; phylum Chordata; class Mammalia; order Diprotodontia; family Potoroidae; genus Bettongia; species Bettongia penicillata. Next base: position 3,437,114 of record JAJHZJ010000227.1, read on the forward strand.
GCTATCACTGCATGATAGATGGAGATCTAGCCTTGAATCCAGGAAGAGCTGAGTTCAAGTTGAGTTTCTAATATGGACTGACTTTGTGATCCAGGCAATTCTCTAAGACAGTAAGTTGCAAAGAAGATACTGGCCTACATTGGTAGAGAGAGTATCCTCACCTTTACCAATATCATCACAGGTTCAGTCCTTATCCTTATCCCGAACAGTACATAAATTAATATCAATACAGTCCTCCAGTCATAGAATCTAGAACTTAGTGATCATCTAATCCAGGGTTCTTAACTTGAGCTCTGCAAACTTGTTTTCAAAAACATGTCAATAACTGTATTTCAGTATAATTGCTCTCTTATGTACTTGTATATTATGTATTTCCTATGTATCTTATTTTATGCATTTAAACACATTATTCTAGAAGAGGTTTATAGACTTCAACAGTGTTGATGAGAACTATGACACATAAAATGCTAAGAGTTTTTGATCTTAACCCTCTCATTTAATAAATGAAGAAACTGAAACCCAGAGAGGGGAAGGGACTTGTTTAAGGTAAGTCATTTAGTAAATGATAGATCCATCATGGAGACTCAGTTCTTCTGGTTTCAAATGAAGTGTTTCTACCTCGGAGTTGCAGAAATAATGATAGTGTGCAATGATCCTCCAGTTTTCAATAAGTAAAATGCACATGAAGTTATGTTTCTAATATGTCAATATAATGAGGGAAATTCTTTTATACAAACCAGCATCATGCCAAAATGAAACATCTCTCCTACACTTCAATTCTCTTTTCTTTGGCCTTTTGTCAAAGAAGAAAAGAGGACAATAGACCAAATAAGTCAGTATCCAATCAGTCAGTCAGTAAATGTTTGAGGGTCTACTATTACCAGGCCCTGGAGATAAGAAAAGAGGCAAAAGATAGTACCTTCCCTTAAGGAGGGCAGAGATAATGCTATGTCTCTAATGGGAGAGACCAGTACACAAATATGTACAATCTGTATACAGGATAAATAGGAAATAATTAAGGGAATGAAGGCACTAGTATTAAACAGGGTTGGGAAAGGCTTCCTGAAGAAGATGGAATTTTAGTTGGGACTTGAAGCTGATAGGAGAAGATGAGGAGGGAGAACGTTCTAGACAAGAAAATAATTCCTGAAGCTGAGAGAAGGCACTTTCATGGAACAGCAAGAAGACCAGTGTCACTAGATCAAAGAATACATGGCAGTCAGCAAGATATAAGAAGAATGGAGAAGTAGGAGGGGAATAGGTTATTAAAGGGTTTGAATGCAAGACAAGATTTTATATTTTATCCTGGAGCCCATTAATATTGTATGGTTATTAAGCAATATTCAGGGGGATGATGTGGAGAAAGAAATGAGGGGTTTGATCCAAAACTCCTAAGTTTTTGCTACCCTTAGGTGACAGTGAGTTATCATACAACTAGATCTGCCACTTGATTTAGCATTAAGGAATGAGTACCATAGTACTATAGCAGGTACTTTCTCTTTATTAGAAAAAAATGATAGCACCTACAAAATAATAAAAGCTATAGAGCGCAACCTAGATAGTCACACAACTGGCAAGTATAGCTATGTCAGGACTCACAAGGTCTTCTTATTCCAAACTCAGAGTTATTTCCTTTGCACTGTGCTGCCTTGATGTGATAACTATCTGAACAATCACATTAAGAATGAATTATTTCAAATAAACCAAAATTAAGAAGAAAAAGAAAAAATACTTCCTATGAAATTAATTTGGAAATCTTAACATGGAAAGCAAACTTTGTGTGACTCTATATACACTCTAGAGTAAGTTGCAGCCTATGTTTTGTTCAGTTTGAACATTGTTCTCTCTCTTTAGACTTTTAAAACTATGTCGTATGTTTTGGATCAGATTGAATCAGTACTCAAATCAGTTTGGAAGCATTACTCTTTATATTCAGTAGGAACTGGGGAACAATTTATTTTGAAATTTTAGAAGCCATTCAGAATTCATGGAGTTGAAGGTTGTTGACAAGTCACAGAGGGTGGTTCAAAAAATGACTGAGCACATCTCTTCTGATGGTTAACCTGTCTTGTTGTTTCACTACAGGGCTTGCCCTGGATTCTCTTGCCATCTCAAAGGGTTTCTTCTGTCCCTAGACACCTAGGGATAGAAGATAAGGGAGTTCCTTGAAAAAGCAATGGATTCAGTACATAGTTGGCCATTGGGAGGATCAGGGTGAAAACTCATTTATATGGCATAGTATCAAACAAGCCAAAAGAAAGTGGGGGAAAAAAATGAAGCATTATCCAAAGAGTAGGCAAAAATTTCTTAATTGGAACAAAAAAGTCAGTGAGATGAAACTGTTTTGTCCGTAGTGTGGCAAAAATGCATTCTATCCCTGTCCAACTCATGCTGCTACATAGAATTCATATTCCTGAAGGACACTTAGACTTTTTTCTTTCAGTTACATAGATTGAGATGCTTCTACAGGGCTTATCACTAATGTTCTTCTTTGATTGGAATTGGTGAAATTCTAATCATTGGTTTAATTTCATCTCTCAGTGGTATGTAAAATATTTTCCAGGTTGTTGTGGTTTTTCAATACAGAGTAGAACCTCTGAAGTCTTAATAGAGCAATTTAAAAGTTATGAATATTAGCCATTTTTCTGAAGTATTTTTCAGTGATTGTTTTCTTGGTTCCAACCATATATTTTCTTTCCTCGAACCCAATGAAATTAATATTGGAAACCTCCTGATTTCAGTGCAATGCTCAGGACATTCAGACAGCTTTTGAATGATAGACATTTGTAGGTAGTTACTCTGGTGAGGAACTTATCAGAAAATCTTATAATGGTATGTGTGTGAGTCCACACATACATACAACAAAGATTAAAACAATAACATGTAATAGAAAAAAATTACACAATATATTATCCTTTCCTGTTCCTTCCACAGCAGAAGCATAACAAAGATTGAGAATAGCATGAGTTGCAATATGCCCATTTTGGCATAGCCAGCAAAATTCTTAGAGGGGCTATTGTTCAGCAATATTTTCAAAATAATTCCTGTAAGATGTATAGACAGATAAGGAGATGGATCAGTCATGAAGTGTCCCTTTTTGAGGTGTCCTCTCTCTCTTTTCCCTTTGTCCAATTCCTTTCTTTCCTCTCCTGCATATATGACAATCTGAGCTAAGAAGAATGAAAAGCAGAAAGACAGTGGCTTGGAATAAGGGAACCTTTCTCAAATCCTTGGACAAGTCAGTGAAACTTTCTAGGCCTCACTTTACTCATCTATAAAATCAGGGGGTTGGCTTCCAGGATTTCTATATACTAGGGCCTTTCCTCTCTGGATATTTCTAATTTATCCTGTGTGTATCTTGTTTGGACATAGTTTTTTTCCTGTTGTTTCCCCAATTAACTTAGAAGCTCCTCAAAAGTAGGTACTATTTTTTCCCCTTTGCTTCTATTTCTAATGTGTAACACTGTGCCTGGTAGATTGTAAATATTTGTTGACTGACAGACTTCACTTCTAAGGCCCCTTGAATTCTCAAGCTATACACAATATACTAGGGATAACAGATGGATCTTTTACTTGCTGTGTTTATACCCACAAAATTATAACAGATCTTAAGGAAGATCCTGCCAGTGTATTCCCAGGACTTCCTGGTGGACATGGCCAAGAATAACACAGAATAAAAAAGAGTGTGTGGGTTGTGACTGGTACTATTAGAGGGGGTATCCTTATCAAGAGGATAGATAGATGCATTCAAAAATTGAAGTACCCCTTTTTGAGGTGTCCTCTCTTTCTTTTCCCTTTATCTAATTCCTTTCTTTCCTCTTCTGCATATATGACAATCTGAGAAAAGGTGGGAATTACTTCTTCCCTTTACCCAATTATCCACCATAAGCTCACAGGTCGTATTCACCCTGTGAGTAGACCCAGCTGCCTGAGTGGAGACCCAGCTAGTTGGGTAACCCAGCTCAACCTCTACCTTCTGTCTCTCTCTCCCCTTCCTTTGAGGCTTCGGCATTTACTGGCTAAATGTCCTTCCCTCCATCCCCCTTCCCCCTTTCTCCCTTTCGTCCTTCCTTCGTTCCTTCCTTTCTTTTCCCCAAACCTTAAACCCAGTGCACTCTGAAGCCCATGGGCTGGACAACAATAGGTCCCTATCCAAGCTCCATTTAATGGCTGCCTTAGAATGATTATCACTAGTAATATATTCTGTTGATTTAGCTATTTTTTCTTTTGTTCATTAAAAGGAGCATAGCACCTACTGACACTTCCAAAAACATAATAAACCTTTCCTGCATCCTCTCTTTCTTGATTGTGATATCTTTCTTTTTTGTGTTTCTGTCTGGCTTTCACTTTCTCTGCTTTTGTCTTTCTCTCTCTATAACTTTGCCTTCTCTCCTCTTCTTCCTAACTTTCCTCTTCCCCCTTTGTCTATCTCCTTTCCTCCTCAAGTAGCCTTCATACAGATCTGAAGTACTTATGTGTTATTTGTTGTCTTATTCTTAATGGCTTGAACATTGTTTTCTTTATTTAAAAATAAAACAGACTAAATCAAATTGCTTTTCATTTGTATGTGACCTCCTTTTCCCCTTTCATCATCCCCCTATATGTAGTCTTTAATAGAAAACAAGTTCCCTAGCCCTGGCCTAGAGTGCTAGCCTTGATTCTGACATACTATAACAGCAAAACAACAGTACAAGTGATAGCTAGCATTTACGTGGTACCTATTTTGTGCTAGGCACTGTGCCAAACACATGACAAGTATCATCTTATTTCATCCTTGCAACAATCCTGGGAGGTAGGTACTATTGTTATCTCCATTTGACAAATGAGGAAAATGTGGCAAAGAGAGGTTAAGTGGCAGTTAGACTTGCCTTGCCTGTGATCATGACAGTGTTGATTCTCACTCCATAACACCTTAAACTTTATGCATGCACCTTCTCATCCTGTGAGATTTTTTGTTTTTCCAAAATCCTCTCTAGATAATCTATCTTATGTCCTCAAGGCATTCATTTGATTGTTTTGATACTTCAGGCTACCCATGCTGCATTTGGACTCCTCACTGTATAACTAGCCCATCTCCTTTTCAGGTCATATATGTCCTTGATGATTTTTTTGTATGCTGCTTTCAGTGAGTGATATGGATAATATTTTGCAGCCTCCTTACACCCATCCACTCAACATCTTTCTATTGCCTCCTAGGTCAGCCGCAATTTGAATGTTGCTAAGGGCATGGTATTATGTGATTGCATAATAGTATTCCTGAGAGAATATTAGTGTTAAATAAACAGTCTTTTGTGGCAATGAGCAGCTTGAGATTGTCCAACGTGATATGCCATTTCCCAAATATAATCCATCCCACTCTCCTGTTTAATTTTGGGCCCAGATCATTGTTCATCAGTAGCTCCTGTCCAAGACATGTGTCCTGCTAGCTGGATTCCAGTGGGCTTTTGGTTTGTCTTGTTATAATTATAGGCATGCCTGCATAGAGCACGGGCTGGCATCTCTAACTCTGTGCCAACCTCAGATCATAATCTGTGCGACATTCATTCTCCATCCAGTTCCTTTTTCATGTCTTCAAGACTAGATTTCTCCTTGGAAAATCCATCAGCAGCAGAATGCATGGTCCTGCAGAGGCAGGGAGGTGGCTCAGCGAGTAGAGTGGTAGGTCTGGTACGAGGAAGACCTAAGTTCAAATGCAGCCTCGCACACTTGCTAGCTACGTGTCCCTGAACAAGTAACTCAGCCTCGGTTTGCCTTAATCCACTGGAGAAGGAAATGATAAGTCACTCTAAAGTGTTTGCCAAGAAAATCCCCTGGCCAGTATTGGCGTGCTATGGTCCGAGGGATCACGAAGAGTTGAATACTGATAGAACAACAACCGCCCTGAGTAGAAGGTGAAGGTAATTACAAGGTCACACAGTGGATAGAGGACTGGGCTTGAAATTACGAAGACTCGTCTTCATAAACTCAAATCCAGCCTCAGACACTGAGCAGCTGTGTACCCTCGGGCAAGTCACTTAACCTGTTTGCCTTAGTTCATCATGTATAAAATGAACTAGAGAAGGAAATGGCAAATCACTCCAGTATCTTTGTCAAGAAAACGCCAAATGAGGTCATAACTTGAGTTAGATAACTGAGGTGGCTGAACAACAATTACAAAAGACTGACCTTTAGGAAAGTTTCTCCAGAACGTAGGTGAAGGGTTAGGAGTTTACGCTCACATGGAGTGGGAGTATTAAAACTATGCCAGCTTGATCAAATCTTAAATATAGAATTAAAATCAACTTGCAGTTTTACAGTAATGGACCAAGAGCCTTTTACATTCTGACATACGCTATAGGTTCCACTGGTATCAAAAGTGCACGGCAGTCCTCAAGACTTCACTTTGTTACTCTACCAGCCCAAGGTTCCTCTCACAGCAGAGGTTTTCATGTCAAATGAGGACAGGTTACAAAATACTGAAGGTATTGTTTCGACTTTTCTCTTGTGTAAGGTGCCTCAGGAGGGCATAAGAGATAATACATATCTAGGAGAGGTCTGCTTGTGGACAAATTGCACAAGTCTTTCAATATTGAAAAATTATGGATTTTTATCTTCCAAATCAGTCCATGAATTACTTGTCATCTACAATACTCTATATGGTATAAGTCATTTGATTAGAATTTTAGAGGATGCATTTTGGTTTATCAAATTGAATGCTCATCTAGAATTATAATTTATTTTTCAGTTCTCAATATTCACTTCTACAAGAATTTGAATTCAAAATTTTCTCCCTATCTCTCTCCACTCCCCCTTACCAGTACAGCATGCACTCCATCGACCCCTTCTTCCAGTCTGTCCTCCCTTCCATTACCCTGCCCCTTCTTCCATTCCCTTCCCCTCTATTTTTCTGTAGGGCAAAATGGATTTCTATACCCCATTTCCTGTACATCTTATTTTCCAGTTACATGCTAAAGCAATTTTTAACATTCGTTAGTAAAGCTTTGAGTTCCATATTCTCTCCCTTCCTTGCACCCCACTCACCTTCATTGAGAAAAAAAAGGAATTCAATATAGGTCATACATGTGTAACCATGCAAAACACTTCCATAATAGTTATGTTGTGAAAGATTAAGCACATTTCCCTCTGTCCTATCCTGCCCTCCATATATTCCACTCTCTCCCTTGACCTGCCCTCCAACAATAATGTTTGCTTCTGATTATCCCTTTTCCCAATTTGCTGTCCCTTATATTATCCTCCCTCTCTTATCCCCTTCCCCCTGGCCTTCCTATAGGTTAAAATAGATTTCCATATTCAAGTGAGAATGTGTTATTCCCTCCTTAAGCCAAATCTCATGGAAGTAAGGCTCACTTATTTCCTTTCATCTCCCCCCTCTTCCCCTTCATTGTAAAAGCTCTTTCTTGCCTCTTTTATGTGAGATGATTTGCTACAGTCTATCTCTCCCTTTCTCTTACTCCTAGTACATTACACTCAACAGTAAATTTTATTTTTTAGGTATTCTCCCTTCATATTCAGCTCACCCTGTGCCTTCTATGTATGTATGTGTGTGTATATACACACACATGTACATATACATACCTACACACATAATATATACATACATACTCATACACACCTCTGCATATATACATATACCTTATACACACACATATATATGTGAGTGTGTGTTAAAGTAATATATATATGTATATATATATATATATATGTATATATGTATATATTCCCTCTAACTGCCTTAATACTGAAAAAGGTCTCATGAATTACAAACAACATCTTTCCATGTAGGAGTGTAAACAGTTCAATTTTAGTAAGTTCTTTAAGGTTTCTCTTTCCGGTTTACCATTTCATGTTTCTCTTGATTCTTATATTTGAAAGTCAAATTTTCTGTTCAGCTCTGGTCTTTTCAACAGGAATGCTTGGAAGTCCTCTATTTCACTGAAATTCTATTTTTTTCCCTGAAGTATTCTACTCAGTTTTGCTAGATAGGTGATTCTTGGTTTTAATCCTATCTCCTTTGGCCTCTGGAATATCATATTCCATGCCCTTTGATCCCTTAGTGTAGAAGCTGCTAAATCCTGTGTTATCTTGATTTTATTTTCATAGTACTTCAATAGTTTTTTTCTGGATGCTTATAATATTTTCTCCTTGATCTGGGAACTCTGGAATCTGGCTACAATATTCCTAGAAGTTTTCCTTTTGGGATCTCTTTCAGGAAGTGATCAGTGAATTCTTTCCATTTCTATTTTACCCTCTGGTTCTAGAATATCAGGGCAGTTTTCCCTGATAATTTCTTGGAAGGTGATATCTAGGCTTTTTTTTTGATCATGGTTTTCAAGTAGGCCAATAATTTTTAAATTATCTCTCCTGGATCTATTTTCCAGGTCAGTTGTTCCAATGAGATATTTTACACTGTCTTCTATTTTTTCATTCTTTTGGTTTTGTTTTTTCTCATAAAGTCATTAGCTTCCATCTGCTCCATTCTAATTTTTAAAGAACTATTTTCTTCAATGAGCTTTTTAACCTCCTTTTCCATTTGCCCAATTCTGCTTTTTGAAGCATTCTTCTCCTCACTGACTAAAATTTTGGACATCTTTTGCCATTTGAATTTGTCTATTTTTAAAGGTGTTATTTTCTTTAGCATTTTTTGGGTCCCCTTTAGCAAACTGTTGACTTATTTTCATGATTTTCATGCATCACTCTCATTTCTCTACCCACTTTCCCTCTACTTTTCTTACTTGATTTTCAAAATCCTTTTTTGAGCTCTTCTATGACCTGAGACCACTGCATAATTTGTGGAGGTTTTGGATATAGAAACCTTGATCTTACTTTTTTCCACTGATTGTATGCTTTGCTCTTTCTCATCTGAAAGAATGGAAGAAAATATGTTAAAGTAACCTTCTGTAGTCTTATTATTTTCCCCCTTTTGGGCATTTTCCCAGACAGCTACTCGATTTTTGAGTCCTTTTACAAGTGGAGGGTATACTGCCCTAGGCTTCAGAGGTTTTGTATAGTTGTTATCTGAGGTATCTCTAGAGACCTGTAAGTTCTGAGTTCCTCCAAGGTGGTATGGTCAAGGGAGAGGAATTTACTTCTTTCCTGGCCTGTGCTCTGATCTATGAACAACCAAAAGCACTCTTTTCTGCCCTTGAACTGTGAATAGGATTCCCTCTCCACAGCCACTGACAACTCTGCCACATCAGCACTCCTCCTCACTTCAGGACCGCCTCTCAGGACTGAGACCTGCTCCTCGATTTCCCTAGGGCCTTTAGGCTGAGGGCTTCAAAAGTAGATGCTGCTGCCACCACACTGGGGCTGGGGCCCAACTACTCTCCCCTCTTACCCTGGTGAAAGAGCTTTCTTACTGACCTTTGAAGCTGTCTTTGGAGTTTGTGGGTTGAGAAATCTGAAAACTGCAGTGGTTACCTGTGACTTAGAACCCTGAAGCCTACTCTAATCCTGCCCGTGTTGCACAGCCCACTTTGGGTTGCACTCCATTTAGATCCCAGTGTGATACACCTTTCCTGTCAGCCTTCTAGGCTGTCTTGGCCTGGAAATCTGTTTCACTCTGTTATTTTGTGGCTTCTGCTGCTCTAGAATGTGTTTAGAGTCATTTTTTACAGGTATTTTAAGGGCTATGGGGGGAGAGCTAGAGCAGATCAGTCCTTCTACTCTGCCATCTTGTCTCTGCTCCCAGACTTTGCTACTTTCACTCCAGAATAAATGGTGGTTGCAGTTAGCCCAAGCTGTAGATATGGATTCCAAGGGCAAAAAAGTAAGTGGCATTGGCATAGCTCCTGCTAAACAGTAACATCCAGTCTTCTGGAACAAGATAAAGCCGATCCACTTTATTAACACACAAATCTGAGTGAAACAGATGTCCTTTTCCTGTTAGGTTGGGGAGATAATGTCAAACATGAAGCTGGTTACTGCTCTCAATAGACACAAGGGAGGAAAGAGTCATTTGGCAAATAGATATTAAAACAATCCTGCTTAGTGTAATCCTTGTTGTTTACCTTGCCTTTTATTTTAAGTCAATTGACTTTTGTTCAAATGTCATAAATATCATGAATCTAGTCAAAGAGAGGAAATAACTTGGGGCAGTAATTTGAATAAATAGTGACCTTGAAGTATGACTTAAACCAAAGGTTACTTTCAAGGGATTCATGTTTGAGGGCAACCTGGGCTATAATTATTGCATTCATTATCCTTTTCATTTTTCTGAAATCTTTTTCCTAGCTCAGAGAGCTTAGGAATCAAGCCCTGAGTATCTTTAAAACTGTGAAGTTTCCCAAATGGATTTCTTCAAGACATATTCAGTGAGGTCTTGTGAAATGGCTCTTTGCAGGTGTCACTGCTACTTTCACATATAATGTGCTATGTACTGGGGTAGTTAGAGGAGCAGGGAAGTCAGACTCCAGAAGTTGTGCTTTTTCCATTGTCACTGTGTCACTGAGGAAAATAGATTGTCATGGAAACATGGGCAGGTTTGTTCCATTTTGTATCTATTTGTGTCCTTTTTATTTCACCCGCAAAAGACTCAGCTGAGTCTTATGCCAGATTAGCTGCAGGCTTTCTTCACTCTTCAACTGTTTTATCCTCCTTCTTTATAATATTTTGCAAATGAACTTGGGCTCTACACAAGTGTTGCTCTTAGCTACTATGTCTTTCTAGTTGGCAAGATCATGATGACATTTTGATTAACCCTCTTTAAAAAATAGTTGGAGACCAGAAAAGATGGTGGAGTCAAAGGAATCAGTATAGTCTGATTCTCTCCCACAATTATCTTAGACTGTCTTTTGTTCTACCTCTATACTGCTTTATTTGGTAATCTCATCAGCACCCACGGATTTAATTACCATCTCTATGCTGATGATTCTAAAATTTACCTATCCTTCTCTAACCTCTCTTTTGACTTCCATTCTTTTATCTCCAATTGCCTTTCAGATAGCTCCAACTGGATATCCAACATGTCTAGAATGGAACTCATTATCTTTCCTCCTGAACTCTGCTCCCACCTCTTATCTACCCGATTACTCTAGACAATTTCCCAGTCCCTCAGGCTTGGAACCAGGGTGCCATCCTGGATTCCTCACCATCTCTCAGCCCCCATATCCAATTTGTTACCAATGCTGATTAATTTCACCTTTGCAACATCTCTCTAATATGCCTCCTTGTCTCTGCTGATAATGCCAAAACTCTAGCACAGGTCCTCATAACGTCATAATTGGGTTACTGTAACAAGTGCTGGTAGATCTGCCTCCCACAAGTTTCTCCCCTCTCCAATGTACCTTCCATGCAACCCTCAAAGTGATTTTCCTAAAATACAGGTCCTAACACATCACCCTACTACTCAGTAAACTCCAGTGGCTCCCTGTCACCTCCAGGATCAAATACACAGTCCTCTGTTTGGCACTCCACTTCATAACCTAGTTCCCTTCTACTTTTACAGGCTTCTTCCACCTTACTCCCTACTATTCTTTGATCCAGTGACACTGATCTCTTTAATGTTTCAATAACAAGACACTCCACCTTTTAGCACCAGGCATTTTTTTTTCATTCAACGGCCTGTGACCAGCATAGGGTTGAAATGATTATACACAGTGTGTTCTCACCTTTACCCCACTAGCTTGACATTGATTTTGATCTTTGATTTAATTAGCAAAATTGTTCTATCTGTACACAAGATAACTGATTCTGAAATGGCTCCCATTTCAAAAACTATTGAATTATTTGCTATATGGAAAGAGTTTATTTTTTTCAATGATGGCTACACCTATTTCTTTATTATTTTCTTCTTGAAAAAATATTTATCATGATCAGTTATGAGGTTTTTGAATTGTCTACATATCTTTGGCCTCTCTCATTATTTGATCTTGAACCATATTTTCAATAACTTTTTTCCATTCTCCCCTATGCCTGCTTTCACATTGAAATCATTGAGTATTGAGTTACATAGGGTGTTCCAAATGTCTTCATGTAGTTTTGAGCTATTAAAGTTTAAAACTCCACCAAGACCTTGAGACAACATGTATTTTGCCTTGGTCTGTACTTTCTCATCAAGGTCTTTATGACTCTGCTTTGTTTTCTATAACAGTTGTTAATATATAAGCTGCAAATATTTTCCTGTTGGGTTGTTTATTTCTACTTTAAGTACAGCAAGACAATAAGGAAAGATAACTAAGTATCCCATGAAAGTTTCTTCTGGCCTTTGGCTCATGATCGAATCAATTCTATTAATCTCCTTATTTGCCTTTCTGAGGAGAATTTGTGAACCAGCCTTCTATTTTGCTTTCACTTATGGGAAGAATGTAAATATGGAGCTGATTTGACTTGGTATATAATAGCACTTCCAGTCATTGATCATTGAAATCATACACATTTAGAGTGCCAGTCTTTAAGTTGATGTTTGTAGAAATTATACAAAAACTGTAATTTTAAGTCTTTCTCCCTTCTTTTCTACTATTCTGGGTCCAGTGGCAAGATATAGATCAAGACATGGCAAAGCAGGACTGGGTCACACAAAACTAGGTGTTTTCCCCTTTTTTTTGTGGGGTTTTTTGATATTATTATCTGTTTCATGGTCATTATGAGGATGATAGCAGGGGAGAGTCACCTACAATCTCTGTTTCTCAGTTTACAATGTTTGTCTATCTCATGAAGATATAAAGAACTCTACATGAATGAATACAAGAGGACAATGGATCATAAATTAAATGCTGAAGTCCCTGGGAGAATAAATGAATATAAAATAAGATCCTTCCCTAAAACATTTATTGTGCATCATTTCATATTGTGGTTTGTTCATGTATGTTATATCTCCCATTGGTTAATGAGCTCCATAAAGATAGGGACTTGATCTTTTCTAAACTTTGTATTCCTACCTTCTTATCCTTCAACACCAAATTTAGCATTGAGTGCAAAACTTTGCATTCAGTAGGTACACTATTCATGTTTGTTAAACTGAATTGAAAGGCATATAAAATTATTTTATAGTACCAGAAGCATAATTTAGGACATTAAAGCATAATTTTTAGACTATTTATCATTACTACAGGATCATGGGAAATAATGAAGGAAAGTACAATACACCAACCTGTCAAGTCATTATTAAAAGTATGAGAAGCGTCAGGAGTTAGAACCACAAATAGAAATGAGTCCTGTAGGTAACATCTGTGGCAGTGAAGGCCCTGTCTTCCCTTCTGCACCCTGCTATTCCCCTCTCTCCCCCCAGAGTGAAATCACTCTTGCCTCTGAATAGTAAGGGATATGAAGAACAAGTAAATACTTTACAATATGTATTATGGTTCATTTTGAAAAACCTGGGTTTGATGAACAATTTTATCTATCACCGAGTGTATGCCCACTGTAGATCTTTATTTCAGCAATATATTATCATTCTCCAGGACTTTGGGAAGACATAATTGTCTGACTGGAGTTCATTTTATATACCAATTGCTCCTAACAAATGTAATTGGTTTCCTTCTCTTGTGCACAGAAATAGGATGGATAATAACATTGTAAGTGTTAGAAGAGGGGAAAACTCATCCCTTAATGGTAGTAACATTGCCTTCTTTTTAGGGCCCTCCTTCTCTGCTTTGTCCATATTTGGTAAAGTTAAGGAATAGGAATGAGAAGCATTTATAATGATGGCAGATTTATGTAGCAAAGACTAAAGGTGAAAAAAAAAGAGAAATAATGCTTGTGCTGTGCATTTAGTCAGACTAAAGAAAGCATTTGAATGTATTAATCTGAAACTGTTAGTCTCTCTTTGGAAATCCATCCCTGACAGTAGTGATGGTAACTTTTCGTAAGGCTTTTGACTCAGGGAGTCTCCTGATCTCTCTGCTATGTTTTTGTAGGAAGGTCCTATATTTAAGGGCCAAGGAGAGTGATGGATGAATTCTGCTTTGTTTCAATGGTGCTTAGCTATTTGGTTCCACTTACTTAGCTATGACAGCTGTAGCTCTGATACAATCCAGGTGTAGTTTAGAAAGAAAATTGAATGGGCTTTGCATTATCATAGAGACTACTTGCCATGCATTGGCTTCAAGGTGCCTATGATTTATTGACTCTTAAGGACAAAAAGAAGGCCCTAGATTCTGGAGTTCTAACTGATAGGGTCGTTGTTTGGGTTTTGGTGATTCTGAGTGAGTATAAATAGCAATTGGTGTTTTCGTTCTGTCTGTAAACCCTGAGGGTCTTCCCCTCCCAAATTGATGTGTTTCTTTTTTTGAATAGGCAGATGAGGCCATCTTTTGTTTTATTTATTACCCAACCTTAAATAAGGAATATAAAAGGAGTGGAAAATCAGGCATTGATAAAGTCATTGGAATTCAAATGAAGCTACTTGACTATGCCTTAAACCCAAATCACTCTGGCTTTCACTGATTGGCCAATAATGACACCCAACCTGAAGCCCATTTAGTCATTGTTTGGGTTTTGTTGACTCAAAGTGAGTATAAATAGTAATTGTTTCTGCTCTGGACAGAAACCCTGAGGGTTTTCCCCTCCTAGACTGAATTTTTTTAAGCAAATAAAGAGGCCATTTTTTTTGGATTTCTTATCTAACCTTAATCACTGAATGGGTGGTGCCCCAGACAAACTGAAACCTGGGAAAGACCTTAGCTTAAAAAGGCCAACGTCTCCCACTACATCCAGGGCCATCTTCAGTCATCCTGATCTGTATCTTTCCACTGGACCCTGATGGCTTTGGAGGACAGACAGAGGCTGGTGACTTTGCACAGCTCTGCTTCACTTAAATCCAATTCATTTGCAAATCAAGACTTCACCCTCCTGATGTCAAGGACAAACAACAACAATCCAACAAATAAGAATTAAATATAAATTAGTATTCCATCATTTGATATTAAAGAGTACAAGTTGCCTAGATGTTCAACTCAATAATTATTTATTATAATACGTAGATTCATGGTACCATGAGGATTTAGTTTTCCTCTAAAGAAGAGGAACTCTGAACACTAAGCTCAAGGCTCTCCAGAGTAGAAAATAAACCTCTTACAAACAGCAATATTCTTTCCTTAGTTTATCAAATGAATAATATAATAATAGCTCTCATTTATACAACATTTTAAAGTTCACAAAGCAGTTTACCTTTGTTAACATATTTGATTCTCACAATCCAGTGAGGCAGAAGCTACTATTATTCCTCTTCATATGAAGAACCTGATCCTGAAGGAGATAAGAGTGAAACACCAAATAAGTATTTGGGGCAGGATTTGAATTCCATCTTGCTGAGTCCAACTCCAAAATCTAATTGCCAAGTCAATCAATCAATTAAATATTTAGTATATTTGCCATCCCTGTGCCAAGCACTGGAGATAAAAAGACAAATCTTCAATATCTGCCCTCAAAGAACATACATGCTTTTTAAAAATTTTTTTACATTGTTTTTCTTTTCTTTTTTTAATGATTATTTATTTAATTTTAGTTTTCAACATTGATTTCCACAAAAATTTTGAGTTATAAATTTTCTCCCTATTTCTCTCCTCCCTTACCCCATAATGCCTTGCATTCTGATTACCCCTTCTCTCAATAAGCCTTCCTTTCTATAACACCCCTCCCTTTTCTTATCCCCATCTTCTCTCTTTTCTTGTAGGGCAAGATAGATTTCTATACCCTATTACCTGTATTTCTTATTTCCCAGTTATATGCAAAAACAATTCTCAACATTCGTTCCTAATATTTTGAATTCCAACTTCCCTCCCTTCCTCCCTCCCCACCCATCCCCACTGAGAAGGCAAGCAATTCAATATAGGTTATATATGTGTAGTTTTGCAAAAGACTCCCATAATAGTCATGTTGTGTAAGACTAACTGTATTTCCCTCTATCTTATCCTGCCCCCTATTTATGCTGTTCTCTGTTTTGACCTTGTCCCTCCCTAACAGTGTTTACTTCTAATTACTCCCTCCTTCCATTTGTCCTCCCTTCTATCATCCCCCTCATCCCACTTGTCCCCTTCTCCCCTACTTTCCTATAGTGAGAGATAGATTTTCATACCAAATTGAGTGAGCATGTTATTCCCTCCTTAAGCCAAATGTGAAGAGAGTAAGCTTCACTTTTTCCCTCTCACCTCCTCCCTTTTCTCCTCTATTGAAAAAGTTTTTTCTTGCCTCTTTTATGAGAGATAATTTTCCCCATTCAACTTCTCCCTTTATCCTCCCAATATATTCTTCTCTCACCCTTAATTTTATTTTTTTAGATATCATCCCTTCTTATTCAACTCACCCTGAGGTCTCTGTCGTGTGTGTGTGTGTGTGTGTGTGTGTGTGTGTGTGTGTGTGTGTAATCCCATCAACTACCCAGATACTGAAAAGTTTCAAGAATTACAAATATTGTCTTTCCATGTAGGAATGTAAACAGTTCAACTTTAGTAAGTCCCTTATGACTTCTCTTTGCTGTTTACCTTTTCATGCTTCTTTTCATTCTTGGGTTTGAAAGTCAAATTTTTTTTCAGCTCTGGTCTTTTCATCAAGAATGCTTGAGGAGGGAGCCAAGATGGCAGAGTAGAAGGACGCACGTTTACGAGCTCCGAAACCAAAGCCCATAGAATTAATGTAAAAAGAGTCCCCCATAAATTCTGGGTCAATACAAGGTGTGCAGAAACAGAGTGGAAGAGATTTCCGTTCCAGGGAGCCCTGGAGACCCGTCCCCAAGGTCCGTCTCACTTCAGAAAGTGGACCCCACCCCCAGCGCTGCCCGCCCCAGAGAAGCTGATCCGAGCAGGCTTCAGAGACGGAAGCTCTGGCAGCCGGGAAAGTCCCTCCGCCCACAGAAGCTACAGGTCAGTGAGAGAGAAGGCCGGGCTGGAGGAGAGGGGGAACAGGGCATTTCCGTGACTCGGGCCCCCTCGGGAGGAAGCGGCAGCGGCAGAGACGGGGGCAGGAAGAAGCGGAGGCAGAGGTGTGGGCAGCGGCTGAGGCGGCAGCGGACCGGGACTCAGGAATCCCCCAGCAGCAGGCAGGATCTTCATTACGGAAGATTCCTGCATAAAACCTGAGGGAGCTGAGCCTGGGAGATGGCCCTGCCCCCACCCCGCTCTATTACTGAAGGCTTCTCCTTAAAGCCCCCGAGGGAACTGAGCCTGGGAGGCGGCCCTGCCCCCACCCCAGCACCTGAACTGAAGCTCACTGATTGATAGCCAGCAGGAGGAAAGCCCATTTAAATCTCAGAGGCCAAGCACTAGCTGGGCGGATCCAGGCGGGGTGGAAAGGAATCTCAGAAGTCAAGTAACTGGCTGGGAAAATGCCTAGAAAAGGGAAGAAAAATAAGACTTTAGAGAGTTTTTTCCAACAAATGCAAATGATCCCGACCTTCGGATCTGATGATGAGGATGTATCCTTGCCATCAGGGAAAGACGTGGAGGGTGGGGCCTCAGTACCCCAGACACCCCAGAGGGTGGCAGGTGGGCTCAGGCCCTGGAAGAGCTCAAAAAGGATTTTGAAAAGCAAGTTAGACAGGTGGAGGAAAAACTGGGAAGAGAAATGTCAGAGATGCAAGAAAAGTATGAAAAACGGGTCAATACCTTGGTAAAGGAGACCCAAAAAAATGCTGAGGAAATTAACACCTTGAAAAATAGGCTCACTCAATTGGCAAAGGAGGTTCAAAAAGCCAATGGGGAGAAGAATGCTTTCAAAAGCAGAATTAGCCAAATGGAAAAAGAGGCTCAAAAGCTCACTGAATTTAATAGTTCTCTCAAAATTAGAATGGAACAGATGGAGTCTAATGACTTTATGAGAAACCAAGAAATCACCAAACAAAACCAAAAGAACGAAAAAATGGAAGAGAATGTGAAATATCTCATGGGAAAAACAACTGACCTGGAAAATAGATCCAGGAGAGACAATTTTAAAATTATGGGACTACCTGAAACTCATGATCAAAAAAAGAGCCTAGACATCATCTTCCATGAAATTATCAAGGAAAACTGCCCTGACATTCTAGAACCAGAGGGCAAAATAAGTATTGAAAGAATCCATCGATCACCACCTGAAAGAGATCCAAAAAGAGAAACTCCAGGAACATTGTGGCCAAATTCCAGAACTCCCAGCTCAAGGAAAAAATCTTGCAAGCAGCTAGAAAGAAACAATTCCAGTACTGTGGAAATACAATCAGGATAACCCAAGATCTAGCAGCTTCTACATTAAGGGATCGCAGGGCGTGGAATAGGATATTCCAGAAGGCAAAGGAACTAGGACTCAAACCAAGAATCACCTACCCAGCTAAACTGAGTATAATACTTCAAGGGAAAATATGGTATTTCAATGAAACAGAGGACTTTCAATCATTCTTAATGAAAAGACCAGAGCTGAAAAGAAAATTTGACTTTCAAACACAAGAATGAGAAGAAGCATGAAAAAGGAAACAGCAAAGAGAAGTCTTAAGGGACTTACCAGAAGTGAACTGTTTACATTCATACAGGGAAAGACAATATTTCTAACTCTTAAAACTTTTCAGTATCTGGGTAGTTGGTGGGACCACACATACACATGTACATGCATGCACACACATACAGAGATAGAGAGCACAGATTGAACTGAATAGGATGGGACCATACCTTAAAAGAAACTAAGGTAAATGGTGAGAGAGAAATGTAGGAGGAGGAAAGAGAGGGAAAGGGAAGGGGGTAACTATATGTCATTTAAGAGGCAGGTAGGAGTTTTTTCTTAGTGGAGGGATAAAGAAGAGAGCTGAGAAAAAAAAAAACCCAAGAAGTTTACCCTCATCACATTTGACTAAACGAAGGAGTGAAATGCACACTCATTTTGGTATGAAAACCTATCTTATAGTATAAGAAAGTGGGGGAGAAGGAGATATTGCAAGGGAGGGGGATGATGGAGGGGAGGGCAAAGGGAGGAGGGAGCAATTTGAAGTCAACACTTGGGGAGGGACAGGATCAAGAGACAGAAGAGAAACAATGAGGGGCAGGTTAGGAGGGATGATAATCCAGTTAGTCTTACACAACATGACTATCAGGGAGGTCATTTGCAAAACTACACAGATATGGCCTATATTGAATTGCCTGCCTTCCCAAAGGGAATGGGTGGGGAGGGAGGGATGGGGGAGAATTTGGAACTCAAAGTTTTAGGAACAACTGTTTAGTATTGTTGTTGCAACTAGGAAAGAAGACATACAGTTAAGGAGGAATAGAAAGTCATCTGGCCCTACAGGAGAAAAGAGAAGATGGAGACAAGAGAAGGGAGGGGTGACAGAAGAGAGGGCAGATTGGAGATAGGGAAAATTAGATTTCTTGGGGTATTGGGGTGGGGGGAGGGGATAAAAGAGGAGAAAATTTGGAACCCAAAAATTTGTGAAAATGAATGTAAAAAATTAAATAAATAAATAAAATTAAAAAAAAAAAGAATGCTTGAAAGTCCTCAATTTTATTGAAAGACCATTTTTTCCCCTGAAGTATTATACTCAGTTTTGATGGGTAGGTGATTCTTGGTTTTAATCCTAGTTCCCTTGATTTCTGGAATATCATATTCCAAGTCCTTTGATTCCTTAATGTAGAAGCTGCTAGATCTTATGTTATCCTGCTTGTATTTCCACAGTACTCAAATTGTTTCTTCCTAGCTGATTGCAATGTTTTCTCCTTGACCTGGGAACTCTGGAATTTGGCTACAATATTCCTGGAAGTTTCTCTTCTCATATCTCTTTCAGGAGGTTATTGGTGGACTCTTTCAATATTTATTTTGCCCTCTGGTTCTAGAATTTCAAGGCAGTTTTCCTTGATAATTTCATGAAAGATGATGCCTAGACTCTTTTTTTGATCATACCTTTCAGGTAGTCCTATAATTTTTAAATAGTCTCTCCTGGATCTGTTTTTCAGGTCAGTTGTTTTTCCAGTGAGATATTTCATGTTATCTTCTATTTTTTCATTCTTTTGATTTTGTTTTGTAATTTCTTGGTTTCTCATAAAGTCATTAGCTTCCATCTGCTCCATTCTAATTTTTTAAAAACTATTTTCTTCAGTGAGTTTTTGAACCTCCTTTTCCATTTGGCTAATTCTGTTTTTTTTTTTTTTAATTAATTAATTTATTTAGCTTTTTACTTTCATTTTCACAAATTTTTGGGTTCCAAATTTTCTCCCCTTTTCTCCCCTCCCCCACCCCAATACCCCAAGCAATCTAATTTTCCCTATCTTCAATCTGTCCTCTCTTCTGTCATCCCTCCCTCCCCTTGTCTCTATCTTCTCTTTTCTCCTGTAGGGCCAGATGACTTTCTATTCCTCATTAACTGTATGTCTTCTTTCCTAGTTGCAACAACAATACTAAACAATTGTTCCTGAAACTTTGAGTTCCAAATTCTCCCCATCCCTCCCTCCCCATCCATTCCCTTTGGTACGGCAGGCAATTCATTATAGGCCATATCTGTGTAGCTTTGCAAGTGACCTTCCTGATAGTCGTGTTGTGTAAGACTAACTGAATTGCCATCCCTCTTAACCTGCCCCTCATTGTTTCTCTTCTGTCCTTTGATCCTGTCCCTCCCCAAGTGTTGACTTTCAATTACTCCCTCCTCCCTTTGCCCTCCCTTCCATCATCCCCCCCCCCAATATCTCCTTCTCCCCCGCTTTCTTATACTGTAAGATAGGTTTTCATACCAAAATGAGTGTGCATTTCACTCCTTCGTTTAGTCAAATGTGATGAGGGTAAACTTTTGTTTGTTTGTTTTTTGTTTTTTTTTTTTTTCCCTCAGCTCTCCTCTTTTTCCCTCCACTAAAAACATCTCCTACTTGCCTCTTAAATGACATATAGTTACCCCCTTCCATTTCCCCCTCTTTCCTCTCACTACATTTCTCTCTCACCATTTACCTTAATTTCTTTTAAGGTATGGTCCCATCCTATTCAGTTCAATCTGTGCTCTCTGTCTCTGCATGTGAATGCATGTGTGTATGTGTGTGCATGCGTGTACATGTGTATGTGTGATCCCACCAACCACCCAGATACTGAAAAGTTTTAAGAGTTAGAAATATTGTCCTTCCCTGTATGAATGCAAACAGTTCATTTCTGGTAAGTCCCTTAATACTTCTCCTTGCTGTTTACTTTTGCATGCTTCCTCTCATTCTTGTGTTTGAAAGTCAAATTTTCTTTTCAGCTCTGGTCTTTTCATTAAGAATGATTGAAAGTCCTCTGTTTCATTGAAATACCATATTTTCCCTTGCAGTATTATACTCAGTTTAGCTGGGTAGGTGATTCTTGGTTTGAGTCCTAGTTCCTTTGACTTCTGGAATATCCTATTCCACGCCCTTCGATCCCTTAATGTAGAAGCTGCTAGATCTTGGGTTATCCTGATTGTATTTCCACAGTACTGGAATTGTTTGTTTCTGGCTGCTTGCAAGATTTTTTCCTTGAGCTGGGAGTTCTGGAATTTGGCCACAATGTTCCTAGGAGTTTCTCTTTTTGGATCTCTTTCAGGTGGTGATCGATGGATTCTTTCAATACTTATTTTGCCCTCTGGTCCTAGAATGTCAGGGCAGTTTTCCTTGATAATTTCATGCAAGACGATGTCTAGGCTCTTTTTTTGATCATGGCTTTCAGGTAGTCCCATAATTTTTAAGTTGTCTCTCCTTGATCTATTTTCCAGGTCAGTTGTTTTTCCCATGAGATATTTCACATTCTCTTCTATTTTATCGTTCTTTTGGTTTTGTTTGGTGATTTCTTGGTTTCTCATAAAGTCATTAGACTCCATCTGTTCCATTCTAATTTTGAGAGAACTATTAAATTCAGTGAGCTTTTGAGCCTCTTTTTCCATTTGGCTCATTCTGCTTTTGAATGCATTCTTCTCCTCATTGGCTTTTTGAACCTCTTTTGCCAATTGAGTGAGCCTATTTTTCAAGGTGTTAATTTCCTCAGCATTTTTTTGGGACTCCTTTACCAAGATATTGACCTTTTTTTCATACTCTTCTTGCATCTTTGTCATTTCTCTTCCCAGTCTTTCCTCCACCTGTCTAACTTGCTTTTCAAAATCCTTTTTAAGCTCTTGCAAGGCCTGAGCCCACCCAACACCCCCCTGGGGTGTCTGGGGTACTGAGGCCCCGCCCTCCACATCTTTCCCTGATGGGAAAAATACGTCCTCGTCCTCCCCATCAGATCCGAAGGTCGGGATCATTTGCATTTGTTGGAAAAAACTCTCTAAAGTCTTATTTTTCTTTCCCTTTCTAGGCATTTTCCCAGCCAGTTACTTGACTTCTGAGATTCCTTTCCACCTCCGCCTGGATCCGCCCAGCTAGTACTTGACCTCTGAGATTCAAATGCGCTTTCCCGCGGCAAGCTTTAGTTCTGGCGCAGGGTGGGGGTAGGGCCGCTTCCTAGCTTGGGCCCTCAGGGGCTTTCTGAAGAGACTTTCAGGAACAGAGCCGATGGGGGCGGGGTGGGGGACCCCGCCTGCTGTGCTCAGCTCCCTTGAGGGTTTTATTCAGAGGCGTTCAGCAGTAGAGCAGGGTGGGGGCAGGGCCATCTCCCCTGCTCGGCTCCCTCAGGTTGGAAAGACCTTCAGTATTGAAGATCCTACCTGCTGCTGGGGGATTCCTGAGTCCCGGGCCGTTGCCGCCTCAGCCGCCCGCCCACGCCTCTGCCTCCGCCGCTTCCTGCCCCCGTCTCTGCCGCCGCCGCTTCCTCCCGAGGGGGGCCCGCTCCCCTCCCCCTAGCGCAGGCTTCTTTTTAACTGACCTTTAGCTTCTGTGGGCAGAGGGACTTTCCCGGCTGCCGGAGATTCTCCCGGAGCTTTCCTCTTTGAAGTCTGCTCAGGTCAGCTTCTCTGGGTCGCGGCCACGGGTGGGGGTGGGTTCCGCTTTCCTGGCTGCGATGGACCCCGGGGACGGCTCCCAGGGTTCAGTGGAACGGAAATCTCTTCCCCTATGTTTGTGCACCCCCTGCAGAGATTCAGAATTTATGGGGCTCTCCTTTTACCTCAATTCCATGGGTTGTGGGCTCGGAGCTCGTGAATATGCGTCCTTCTACTCCGCCATCTTGGCTCCGCCCCCGCTAATTCTGTTTTTTAAAGAATTCTTCTCCTCATTGACTTTTTGGACATCATTTGTCAGTTGAGTTAGCCTATTTTTAAAGGTGTTATTTTTGGGGGTCTCCTTTAGCAAGCTGTTGACTTGCTTTTCATGATTTTCTTCCATTGCTCTTATTTCTCTTCCCAATTTTTCCTCCATCTCTCTTATTTTATTTTCAAAATCCTTTTTGAGTTCTTCCATAGCCTGAGACCATTGCACATTTATTTTGGAGGTTTTGAATGCAGAAACCTTGACTTTTATGTCTTTTCCTGATGGTAAGCATTGTTCTTTCTCATCTGAAAGGATGGGAGAAAATAGCTGTTCACCAGGAAAGTATCCTTCTATACTCATTTTTTTTCCCTCTTTTTGGGGGGCATTTTCCCTGCCAGTTACTTGACTTTTGAGCCTTTGTCAAGAAGAGGGTGTACTCTGGGGACCTGTAAGTTCTTAGTTCCTCCAAGGTGGCACAATTAAGGGAGAGGAGCTTACTCCTCCCTTGTCCTGCACTCTGGTCTGGGAGCAACCAAAAACCTTTCTGCTCAGAATCTGAGAGTATAATTCCCTCACCACAACTGCATCCAGCTCTGGTGTTTCTGGTGTTTCTCCTCACCTAAGGGCCATGCTCAGGGCTAAAACCCAGATTAGTGGCTCAATTCTCTCAGGGGCTTTAGGTGGAGGGCTCCCAGGGCAGTGCTCAGGGCTGAGATTCAGATCAACTGCTCAGTTCCCCCAGGGGCTCTTGGCAGAGGGCTCCAAAAAATGGATGGATGCCACTGCAGTGGCTGCTGCTGGGAGTCCTGACTATGATTCTCTCTTCTGGATGAAGGAGCCCTCCCATTCACCTTTGAATCTGTCTGTGGCATTTGTGGGTTAAACAATCTGGGAATTACTGCTTCCTTAAGCCTGTTCCAGGTCCTGACCCTGCTGTGCTGCAGGGCCCGGTGTAATAGACCCTTCCTGCTGGCCTTTCAGGCTGTCCTGGACTGGAAATCTCCTTCACTCTGTCATTTTGTAGCTCCCACTGTTCTGGAATTTGTTTAGAGTCATTTTTTACAGGTTATTTTATAGGCTATATAGGGGAGTTTCTATAGGTCTGTCTTTCTACTTCATCATCTTAGCTTTGCCCCCTCACATACATTCTTTAGAGGGAGAAAATATGTATAGATATAAATATAATAATAGTCAACATTTACATAGTGTTTTTACTATGTGTCAGGCATGGTGCCAAGCAATTTATAATTAGTATCTTATTTGTTCCTCAGACAATTGTGTAAGGTGGATGTTATTATTATCCCCATTTTACAGATGAGGCAAGAGGCAGAAAAAAAGTTAAGTGACTTCCCTCGGGTCATATAGCTAGTAAATGTCTCAGGTCAAATTTGAACTCAGGTCCTCTTGATTCCTGACCCACTCCACAGCTGCCATCATATACCACATATATCTTAAGCAAATACAAAGTAATTCCCACAGGGAGTCACTGGCAAGGAATCAGGAAAGGCATCATATAGAGCTGGAAGCAGAGCCAGAGCTCAGTTTTGAGGGAAACTCAGGATTCTAAGAAGCAGAAGTGAGTGCATTCCAGGTATGCTGGAATGGTCTGTGTAAAGCCAAGGAGACAGAAGATGGAATGCTGCGTATGAGGATAAACAGGCAGGACCACAGCATGTGCAAAGGGCAGAGATGCATCAAAAGTTTCAGAAAGTAGACTGGAGCTGGGTTTTGAAAAGATTGAAATGCCAAACGCAAACATTTGTATTTGATCCTGTCTGACAGGTGCTTTAGGATAGGTAGCTACAACAACTAAAAGGAGAGGGAAGAAATGATAGAGAGAGAACAATTAAAAAGGCCCTTGCAGGTGAAAATAAGGGAACAGCTGCAAGAAATGCAGATGAGGCACACTTAGAGGTTCAACCACTTCTTGCCTGTCTATGGCAATAAACCAACTTATCTGTAATTTACAGTATGAGAATGGAAGTTTATGGATGGCCACATGATCATGGCCAAATTAATAGATTCCCAGAGGCAAAATGAATCCTATTTCCAGATCTTCTCATGTTAATAACCCTAACATCAACTAACATCCACACAGATATCCTCCTGTCAGCACGTCATACTTTTTACAGTGTGTCTGAGCCACATATATATCTCAGTTACGTTAAGGATGTATGTGTGAAAAAATCTATTGGAGTTATTGGAAACTTTCAGGGCCTATCCAATATACTGATCATTAGCCTTTTTCTAGCCACTCAGAAGGGATCTTGACCTGTTGAAGCCCCCTTGGCATGACCACAGGGGTATTAGGCAAGTGGTAATATAGAAGAGGGTGCAATAGGGAACTAGGAAAGGACTAAGCTCAAACTTCATTCATCAACACTTAGCCAATTGTGTAGCATGTTAAGATACAGTAATTGACAGCAAGACCAGCCAATCAGATTGCCTTCTTAGGAAGTGACAAGGATGTTTTGAGTATCTGCTATGTGTTAAGCCAGTATGGGTTAAAAATTCATTTTCATTTCAGTAGGTGGCTCAGTGGACAGAGCTCTTGGCTTGGAGTCAGGAAAACACATTTTCATGAGTTTGAATCTGGCCTCAAATACTTATTAGATGTGAGACCCTGGACAGGTCACTTGTTTTGCTTGCCTCAATTTTCTCATCTATAAAATGAGTTAGAAAAGAAAATGGCAAACTACTATAGTTTCTGTGCCAATAAAACCCCAAAAAGGGGATCACAAAGAATTGGACATGACTTAAAAATCACTAAATAATAAGATCAACATTTTTGTGATAACTGAAATTTCATGGTGAGTTGGATTTGGTTACGGCCCCTTTTTACAACACTTTAAAAGATCTGCCATTTCATTTATGTGGATGCTTTTGCTACCAACATGGATTGCAACCCTAATGCCCTAGTCAATAGATGCATCATTTGCTATATCCCCAAAAGGAAAACAAAATAATCACCTGATGATGGTCAGTCTTTGATGTTTTTAGTCTCTAAATTTAGACTTGCCTTCAGGTGACAGACAATTCATGCTGGGACCATTTGGGGAACCTTTCTAGCTTGATGGGACTTGTCAGAACTTTGGTTCTGCCAATGTGGACTTTAGGAGTTTTATCTTCAGTTTATGATGAAGCATCAGGTAGAACTTCAGCGGAAGAAAATATTTTATGGTCAACCAAATAAATCTTTTTTTTTTGTTGTTTACCTTTCTCTTGGGGGAAGACCACACATAGAGTAGTGACCAGGTGGTGAATGAGATGTTTTGTCATGGGATAGTGGCAGTCAGTACAGCAGCAGGCAGATGGCCTAGGTGGATGGCTAGATGGGATGTAAAACAAAGCATGGTCTAGTGTTTAGAACCATCCAGGAGACATAGTTTGGCTTCATTTATACATTTATGGCAACATGGACTTAGAGTTCTGTGTAACATTTTTCTAAAAGGCAAATACTTGTTAATTAAATTTATTGGACCAATTTTATATTATGACACCAACTCCAATAATTACCTAGATTTTTTTTATTTATTCAGTAACAACAAATTGGTTGAGACTGATTTAAATCTAGATTGTTCTCATATATACTAACCATTGAAAAATAGACTAAAGCAGTAATGAGTAATCAAAATATTAATTTCATTGTATGTATATATATAGAAAATATTAACACATGATTAATATTTAAATATCATATTTATTTGTATATATATATATAAACTTAGGAATTAAAAAATGGGGTGACTCCCATATTTATAACTAGATTTTTAAAAGATAAAATATTTAGATTTTTTTTTAAAAAGTATTTTGTGAGTAGATCCCCCACCAATTGGGAAAAGGGTAAACAAATTTTGGTATATGAATAGTATCATGCTATACAAAACTGTGGCTATGGTGAGTACAGAGAAGCATGGAAAGAGTTACATTAATTGATGTAAAGTAAGCAAAACCAAGAAAATAGTATTGTACAATGCTTTGTTGTTGAGTCATTTTTCAATCATGTCTGACTCTTCATGACCCATTTGATGTTTTCTTGGCAGGAATGAGGAACTGAGGTAATCAGGGTTAAGTGACTTGCCCAGGGTCACACTGCTAGTAAGTACTTGTCTGAGGCTATGTTTAAACTCATGAAGAGGTGTCTTCTTGACTCTAGGTCAGGCATGCTAGCCACCAGGAATGTAAACAGAAACAAATAACATTCACACACCAAAAAAATCACAAATAAATGTTCTAAAGTTAAAAAAGAACAAGCATGACCCCAGAGAAGAGATATAAGAAGACACCCTCAACCCATTCTTTTGCAGGAGTAGAAGGTCCACAGATGTGGAATATAACATATATTTTCAGGCTTTTTCAATGTATTGATTGGTTTTGTTGATTTTATCATTTCTTCCTTTTTTCTTTTTCCCTAAAAATTCTTTGTTGTATGGGATGTATCTCTGAGAAGAGGAAGGAGGAGGAATACTAAGAGAAATTCTTAGAACGTTAAAAACAAAAGATATCAATAACATATTTTGGAAAATAAAATAAGAAAAACTTTAAAAGCTTACAACTGAACAAAGTCTTTTGGGACAACCTACTAAGTAGCCCTGCCTACTTCAGATCATCATAGAGTGAATTGGCAGTCTTCTCTTTTTTGTGGTATGGTAATAGTAATTTTAAAAATGAGCTATTCTAGCCTATATTATTACAACCAGATGTCTGCAACGTTAAAATTTACTAAATAATCGTGGTGTTTTTCATTTTGTCCCAGTTTTATGGTATAATTCTTTGTCATCTAAACTAGTGGTCATAGTAATGCATTTATGTACAGCTTCAAGCTTTACAAAGCACTATATAAGAAATATAGAGGAATTGAACATTGAGAGCAAGTTTGCGATTTACATTCAATACTAAAAGTAGCATGAATATCAAAGACTAAAAGCCCCAAGATTAGTTCTTAGTTTACTGGGCCAGGTAGCTGTATAATGTCATCACAATAAAAATAACCTCAAATCCAGTTTTAGCTAGCAAAGGGCAAAAGAAGCACTTTTACGTCCGGCATAACAGAGATAAATAGTAAGACTGCCAAATTGTCTGGTTCTTTGGCTGAGCTCCCATTCCAATTCCATCAGCTCTTTTTAGAGGAGGTCTATTTTTATAGTTTTGTCCATTAGAACACACAGTTCACTATCATCTTACCAGTTTCACTGTCTGTTCTCTCTCAAGGTTATTTTGTTTAAGCAATTTTAAGACAAATTTTCTAAATTAAAAGCATAAAGGAAATGGAAAATAAATGAAGTCAGGAAAGAAAAAGTGAGAGAGACAGAGACAGAGAGAGACTTTTGACTACGCAACATTCCACTGCCAGAGAGAAATATGTATATAACAGTATGTAACTCCCATTGTCTGCATTGATGATGATGATGATGATGATGATGGAGGTTTGTATCTGTGATTTTTTTAGTTAAATTTATTTATTTAACATTTTACATTCATTTCCACAAAATTTTGGGTTCCAAATTTTCTCCCCATTTGTCCCCTCACCCCACCCCAATACACAAAGCATTCTAATTTCCCCTATCTCCAATCTGCCCTCTCTTCTAGCATCCTTTTCTTCCCTTGACCCCATCTTCTCTTTTGTCCTGTAGGGTCAGATAACTTTCTATTTCCCATTACCTGTATTTCTTATTCCTAGTAGCAAGAACAATACTTGACAGTTGTTCCTAAAGCTTTGAGTTCCAACTTCTCGCCATAACTCCCTCTCCACCCATTCCCTTGGGAAGGCAGGCAATTCAATATAGGCCATATCTGTGTAGTTTTGCAAATGACCTCCATAATAGTCGTGTTTGTGTAAGACTAACTATATTTCCCTCCATCCTATCCTGCCCCCCATTGCTTCTATTCTCTCTTATGATCCTGTCCCTCCCCAAGAATGTTGATTTCAAATTGCTCCCTC
The DNA here is from genome assembly GCA_023548195.1 of Bettongia penicillata ogilbyi. NCBI lineage: Eukaryota > Metazoa > Chordata > Mammalia > Diprotodontia > Potoroidae > Bettongia > Bettongia penicillata. Next base: position 3,466,064 of record JAJHZJ010000227.1, read on the forward strand.
CTCCCATTGCTCTCCCTTCCATCATCCCCCCTACCCTGATTATCCCCTTCTCCCCCACTTTCCTGTATTGTAAGATATGTTTTCATACCAAAATGAGTGTGCATTTTATTCCTTCCTTTAGTCAAATGTGATGAGAGTAAACTTCATGTTTTTCTCTCAGCTCCCTTCCTTTTCCCTCCACTAAAAAGTCTCCTACCTGCCTCTTCTATGAGAGATAATTTGCCCCATTCCATTTCTCCCTCTCTCCTCCCAATATATTTCTCTCTCACCACTTAACTTCATTTTTTAAAGATATGATCCTATCCTATTCAATTCACTCTGTGCTCTCTGTCTCTGTGCATGCATGCACACGCATGTGTGTGTGCGCGTGTGTGTGTGTGTGTGTACCCAGATACTGAAAAGTTTCAAGAGTTACAAATATTGTCTTTCCATGTAGGAATGTAAACAGTTCAACTTTGATAATTCCCTTATGACTTCTCTTTGCTGTTTACCTTTTCATTCTTATGTTTGAAAGTCAAATTTTCTTTTCAGCTCTGGTCTTTTCATCAAGAATGCTTGAAAGTCCTCAATTTCACTGAAAGACCATTTTTTCCCCTGAAGTATTATACTCAGTTTTGCTGGGTAGGTGATTCTTGGTTTTAGTCCTAGTTCCTTTGACTTCTGGAATATCCTATTCTACACCCTTCAATCCCTTAATGTAGAAGCTGCTAGATCTTGTGTTATCCCGATTGTATTTCCACAATACTGGAATTGTTTCTTTCCAGCTGCTTGCAATATTTTTTCCTTGACCTGGGAACTCTGGAATTTGGCCACAATGTTCCTAGGAGTTTCTCTTTTTGGATCTCTTTCAGGTGGTGATTGGTGGATTCCTTGAATAATTATTTTGCCCTCTGGTTCTAGAATATCAGCCAGGTTTCCTTGATAATTTCATGAAAGATGATGTCTAGGCTCTTTTTGTGATCATGGCTTTCAGGTAGTCCCATAATTTTTAAATTGTGTCTCCTGAGTCTATTTTCCAGGTCAGTTGTTTTTCCAATGAGATATTTCACATTATCTTCCATTTTTTTCATTCTTTTGGTTTTGTTTGGTGATGTCTTGGTTTCTCATAAAGTCATTAGCCTCCATCTGTTCCATTCTAATTTTGAAGGAGCTATTCTCTTCAGTGAGCTTTTGAACCTCCTTTTCCATTTGGCTAATTCTGCTTTTGAAAGCATCTTCTCCTCATTGGCTTTTTGAACCTCTTTTGCCAATTGAGTTACCCTATTTTTCAAGGTGTTATTTTCCTCAGCATTTTTTTGGGTCTCCTTTAAGCAGGGTGTTGACCTGCTTTTCATACTTTTCTTGCATTTCTCTCATTTCTCTTCCCATTTTTCCCTCCACCTCTCTCACTTGATTTTCAAAATCCTTTTTGAGCTCTTCCATGGCCTGAGCCCAGTGAATATTTATTTTGGATGTTTGTGATACAGAAGCCTTGACTTCTACGTCTTTCCCTGATGGTAAGCATTGTTCTTCCTCATCTGAAAGGAAGGAAGGAGATGTCTGTTCACGAAGAAAGTAATCTTCTATGGTCTTATTTTTTTTCCCCTTTTCTGGGCATTTTCCCAGCCAGTTACTTGACTTCTGAGATTCCTCTCCATACCCACCTGGCCTCCAGATCTGCCCAGCTAGTGCTTGGGGTGTGAGATTCAAATGCTGCTCCCCAGCCTCAGGGCTTTCAGCGGGGTGCTATTTGGTGTGAGATTGAGTTCAGCTGCTCAGGTGGGGCCAGGGCTGCCTCACAGGGCTCAGTTCCCTCAAGGGGTTTATGTGGAGACCTTCAACAATGGATCCGAGCTTCTGTCTGCTTTGGGAGCTCCTGTCCTCTGCCGCCTCTGCTGCTGCCTCCTGAGGGGGCCTGAGTTATGGGGACACCCCGCTCTCCTCTTGGCCAGCCAAACAGGCTCTCTCACTAACCTTTGGCATCTGTGGGTGGATGGACCTGTGCGGCTGCTGGAGATTCTGTCCCTGAAGCCTGCTCGGATCTGCTCCTTTCAGTGCCGCGCGGCCAAGGCAGGGTTGGGCTCTGCTCCGGGTCTGGTGTGTGACAGACCTTTGGTGTCGGTTTTTCAGGGCTCTCTGGAACAGAAATCTCCTCTACTCCATTGTTGTGTGGCTTCTCCTGCTCCAGAATTTGTTGGGAGTTCTTTACAGGTATTTTATGGGCTGTGGGTTCAGAGCTAGCATATGTGAATCTTTCTACTCCACCATCTTGGCTCCTCCTGTGATTTTTTTTTTAATATAGGGGAACTGGTATGGAAACTGATACAGATTAGCACCTCATTTATAACCAAAGAGTTGTTCAGAGGCCACTGAAAATTTAAGAGACTTTCCTATTATCATGCAGTTTATTAATATGTATCAAAGGAAGGACTTGAACTCGTCTGCCTGATTCTAAGTATCCAGTACACAGCACTGCATCTCTTCCAGTGGTGATTGTTTGTTTATATATATATGTATATGTATATGTATATGTGTGTATATATATATATATATATATATCTGTATATGTGTGTGTCTATATATCCAATTTTTTAAAGATCACATTCAATATTTATATTTGTTTCTTTCTATGAGACCTGTTTAATGTCTATGGAAGAATTTTATAAAATCCCCAAATACAATATGATCATAGATGAAGAACTAGAAGAGATCTGACAAGCCATCTAGTCTGACCTCCTCATTTCATAGATGAGGAAACTGAGGCTCAGAGATTTGCCTAGGATTATATAGCTTATCCTTGTGAGGGGTAGAATTTGACCCCAAGTTGTTCTGACTCCAGGACCAGCACTCTGTCCATTATTTAATGAATCTATACCTTCTTGTTTTGTAAAGACTTAACTGAGAATATTGTTTTTAGTCATTAGTAGTTCATGAAAAAATACATGTTGAATTACTTAAATCTCCCTATATCTTACATACATAGTAACTACTAAGTGGATTACTAATATAAAGCAAAGAATAGTGACAGGATTTCTTACTCCAGAGAACCAAAGTTCCTTTCAAAAACCTCTGAAGAAAAATGTGTAATGACATAGGATATCAGTACCAAGAGACACTGGGTAAACTCAGCTAAAAGTATAAGAAAGGATGAAAGCAACTCACCCTACATTTTTTTAGATATCATTGCTGCTGTCCTCTTTGCCGTACCTGAAAGATTAGTTTTTTTTAGTTCTGATGGAGACTGCTATCTAGATGACTGCCTCATCATTCACACTGTAACAGTACTTTTAGGTTTACAAAGTGCTTTCTTTACAACAACACTGAGATGAAATGGGAAGATACTTTATATAGTATTTTGTATTTTATATATAAGTATCCATCTACATATCTTCATTCTATATTTTGTCTTATACTGTACTTTTTCTTCAGCTCTTGACATTCTGATTAGAGGTATCAAATTCTAAGAAAATCATATAGCCTAATAATGTAGTAGGTAGTATTGTTAAGACTATCACTTCAGAAAATGGTCTCATCAATTCTCCCCAAATGGAATATTAAAGAGATTCCTATCTTTACTCAAGCAGGCTCTAGATTACTGATTGTTGGAAAAGATTCATATCAAATTGGTGATTGAATTAGATGACCTCTAAATTTTCTTCTTACTATAATATTTTATGGTCCTATGTATGTTAGATAAGGACATTTCTAATATGAAGTAAGTCTCTTTGACACTATGTTCTTCATTTGCCCATGAAATGAAAATTTTTCTTCATTTGAGAATATGTCCATCATGTTTTGACTGTTCATGAAATGTTTGAATTACTTCTGAACCTACTGAAACTTGAAATGTTCACAGTACTTCTGAAGATATTTTCTGAACTTATACTATAGATGTGACAGGTCCCTTGAGAGAGGTATAGTCAACTGAAATGTCCTTAGAGCTGACTAATAAGTATGATTTCAAACCAACAGTGTGCATGTTTTATTATCAGAGCCTTGTGTCTATGTCTATAAACACAGTTTATTTCTTTTGGAACATGTACACGTTAGTGTTTTCAGTGTTGTCACAAATAGTAAATTAGATAGCTTTTTGACACAATTGCCCTTTTTATGAAAGATACTTCTTTTGAACCACCATTTTGTTTCTCCTAAGAAAGGATGTATAATGATTTTTAGTCTAATATCCATTCTTCAACACACCTTTATTAAAAATTCAGTACAGGGATCAATAAATCTAAGTAGTAAAGTAGACTTTTCTTACACTCTCATCTTAGCTAATTTCAGAGTCATTATTGAAAATAATACCTCAGACTCTTGGCAAGATGGCTGTTTTTTTTGTTTTTTTTTTTTAACAGTAACACAAACGTTTTGAACTCCCCTTTTAGGCAGGATGTTACATCAGTCTCTCAGTGAGCTCATACCTAATTGGAGAAAGTTGTCCTGGATGCAACCAGAACACCTCTAAATAGTGCATTCACTTCAGGGTCTCCTGATTAACTGCTCCTTCCCTGACCCTCTTCCAGTTCTATTCTAGCATCTCTGGAGGAGAAGAAACTATTGCCACCTTCTTATTGTGCTTGTTTTTAAATTTTTGTACTACTATGCCTTTGTATTTTAGGGACAGTACAGGGGCCAGAAAACAACCTGTGCAGGTGAACTCTGAAGTTCTAATAAATTTAGCTAAAGGAGAATTTGAGGGGAGAGCTGGGGATAATTAATTTTGTACCTCTAATTGCACTTAGCGTCATATAGTATGCATACCAATTTATAATTGCCTGCTAAATTTATTAAGGCTTTTAGAAACTGAATCTTCCTCTGCCTCAACACATAAATTCATTCTACAGCCAAACCAAAGGGCCCAAAGGGATGCTTCTGATCAACATGTGGTGTAAGTCAGCTGACTGGACCATCTGTTGATTTCATTCATTCTTGGCACTGTGAGCAACTTACAGTCAAAGGTTATAAAATATGATTGGTAATACTAGCTGTGTACCCATTTGGAGCCATATGGGAAAATACAAAACAATTGCTAATGGCTTCCAACCAAGATGCAGTACTAGTGTGTAAAATGCTGAAGAGATAGGGTGTTACACTGTGATCAGATATTTTACATGGTAACTTGCTTTTCCTTATTAAATAAAGCTTTCTAAAAGAGAGAGTGTTGAATGAAGTAGTTACAGTTTATAGCACATTTCCACAGGACTGAGCCAATTTATCCTACAGAAGCTATGCAATGGAAACCCAGGGGGAAATGCTATTAGTGTGTGGCACTAGAGTGTGGCAAATGTGTGTGATCCTTTTCATTCATTGAAAGATAAAGTTTAAGTTACACAGGGTCTTAGAGGATATCAGTGAGAGCATCATTTCAGGCAATTCAGTAGGAAAGGGTTTGAGAAATGTGTATCACCAGGCACAGTGGTGGCATTCTTCTGAGGGACAATTAAACAATCTTATTACTTTATGAATTGCAAGGTTATGTATAATTTCATTAGCTTTTTTTCCAACAGGGAAATCTTCCCTGTATTAACTACATAGGTAGCCCACTATGTAAAGAGAGTTACTCTGTGACTACAAGATACTTTGTAGCTTGTTCTAAAATTTAATGTTCTGTGTAAGTACCAGTTATCAGTATTCTTACTATTCTTATTTTGTTGTTGTCGGTTTTCTTCCTATTAAATCATACTGGTTGTGTCCCAAGAAAAAGCAGTGGGGAAAAAAATCTTCTTAGTATTACAAACAATTAGTAGATGTTGTTCTTTCCATGAGAGAGACAGAAAGAAAACACGTTGTACTCTAGCATGTGGCTGACTCTGCCAGGAGAACCAGGACAAAATGAGCCAGTAGCATTTGGTGACTGTTTTCTATCAGGCTAAACAAGTTCCCTCATGGTAATCTTACCGTCTTTTGGCTGATTGGAGTAAATGTATTCTTCACAGATATTTGATGGGTTTCAGATACCTTGCCTTTGATATTGAGGATGAAGGTTGAATAGAAATGAAGGGCACCAGGTGATGGCATATTGGCTTGTATCTTCTGCTGAAGTTTCACAAAATTCCTGCCTTACAGTTCCCAAGGAGACGGCAGTTACTGGAATACAATGAAAGAGGAGAGTCCACATAAAGGTCACAACATTAGAGCTGATGCTTGATGGCTTAATTAACTCTGTTGCTTTCCTAGTAAAATAGCTGAAGGACAGATTACATGTCTGAGTATTATATTATGGGCAAAAGCTATCTTAATAGAAGATCTCTGATGTCACCTCACTTTCCATGATAACGAGGAGAGAGATCAGTGAAAGTCTAAAAACAACTTTTCCCAGAGTCTAGTTTCTCTTAGAATTCAAATTAAAAAAAAATGCTTTGCATATGATTTTTTGTTTTATAAATTGTGTCATTTCCCAATAATCCCCTTCTTACTAAACTCTCCCTTTTAACAAAGAAAAACAGTTAAATCAAAACAAATCAACCCATCGATTTATCTGATTTGAGTATAAAACAAAGTTTGTGCTCTGTAAGAAATATGGTTTCTTTGGAGTGCCAGGGTCCAAGGAATTATAACAGAAGTGGGAGGATGCCACAAGAACCTGTATAGGAGGGCACTATATACAGAGAAAACATTTAGGGAATGTCATTAAGGCTACTGTCCACTTAAGTCTGCTCTCTTGACTCTATAGCCCTTCATTCTTGTGGTATGTATCTATACTCCTCTCTACTCTGACTCATAGATTCATTCTATAAGGGGCATTGAGGAAGTTGTCTGTGTGACATCAATAAAAATTTAAACCCTTTAGGCCTAGGTTTCTTCATTTGTAAGCTGAGATGACAGCTAGGTGTCACAGTGGATAGAGAGCCACACCTAGAGTAAGGGAAACCAGAATCCAAATCCTACCTCAGATACTTATTAGCTGTGTGACCCAGGGAAGTTAACCCTTATTTACCTCAGTTTCCTCATCTATAAAAGTGGAGATTATATAATAGTAATTTACTCCCAGAGTTGTTGTGAGGAACAAATGAGATAATAATTATAAAATGCTAAGCACAGTGCCTGACGCAAAATAAGCTCTATATAACTGTTAACTCATTACTATTAGATGATCTCTAAGGTCCCTCCCAGTTCTAAAGTTCCCTATATCCTATAATCTCAAAATCAGATTACATGAATTTGTGCCACTTATGATTTGATCTTGCAAATTCTTCTATCCAGGTTTTATTTATGGGGATAAGGAAGGAAATAATGAAACACAACATTTGGGTAAATTTCTAGGCAGGACAGAGGAGAAAAGGAAAAACTTTGGAAATTACATGGGAAGAAAAAATGACAAATGATTAATCTTAAATGTCCTCTTTCAGGTTATAATACCTCTTCAAAAAATGGTCCACATTTCCTACCAGTATGGAGTCAATGAGATGGGGGCATCTAAAGTGGATGTCCTCTAGTTGGCTTTGGAGGCAACAAGACCTGGGCTCAATTCCTTCCTTTGATAATTTTGTGGCCATGGACATTCATTCAACCTTTCTGTACCCTAGATAACTTATTTTATGTTATGGATGAGTTACAAATCTATGTTTTTATAAGGACATTCCACACCAAGAGTTTTGTATACCAGTGAATCCCTTTACCCTCCAACCATATCAAAGCTGCCAGGCCTTTAAGGTCTTCCATCATCTTTCCCACCATTACTATTTTCCTTTATTTAACAACACATGCCCTCTTCTTTAGGCTCATTATCCACTCATGTCCACTTTGTATCTCATGCTTCCCCCCTTTTCTGAATTCCTAAAGTACATATAGTAGCTGAATCATTAACACTGGGATATGTGCCCAGGATTAAGACTGCTGTGTCAAAGGATATGAACAATTTGGAAATTTTCTTATATTTCCAGAATGATTGTAACCCCTTTATTTTGAAGATTAGGAAGCTGAGACCGAGAGAAATAAGGTGACTTGCCAAGTTCAAACAGCTAATAAATAGAACTGAGATTTAAATTTATTCAATTTAATTCGAAATCCCATGGTTCTTTTCACTATATTATATGACTGTTTCTGCTTTCTCACTTCTCACTTGCACCCCATTCCTCTACCATCTGGCTTTTTTCCCTCCATTCCCACTCCCTCACCATCTAATGATAAAGTGATAAATCTAATGACCTTCTATTTTGCTAAATCCATTTTTTTTTAATTTAATACTCCTCAATCTCTTTGTAGCATTCAGTGCTATAGACCACCTTTTTTAAGGTCATACTCTTTTCCTTGACTTCCATGACACTGTATTCATATAGTTCTCATTTTCACCCTGACCACTCCTTTATCTTCTATGTTAGCTCTTCATCCTCCACCTATCCCTTAAATATTAGTGTACTCCACATTCTTTCCTTGGACTTCCCTTGATATACTTTCTTATTTAGTGATTTCGTCTGATCCAATGGCTTTCATTCTCTATACAAAATAATATCAGATTTTTATTTCTACTCCCAGAACTTTCAGAACTCAAGTCAAATATTTCCAACTAGCAGATGAAATGTATACACACACACACATGCACACACACATATATATATGTTGGTAGTACATACAAATATACACATACATACATGTATGTATGTATATATAATGTAAATGTATGTAAATACTGTGTATATATGTATACTTATTTGGTCCTGCCAGCACCTCAAACTCAACGTGTTTAAAATTGAGGTAACTATCCTTTCCCTCAAATCTACCTCTTGCCCTAACAACTCTTTTTCTTTATGGCATTCAGGTCACACAAGTTTTTAACTCTAAAGTTGACTTCTCTATTTATCTCACACCCAATCAGTTGTTAAGTCCTGCCTGATGATTCTACCCCTGCAGTCTCTCCTGAGATGAATAACAAACTGCTGAGACTGAGTTTCTGGGTGTTTAATAATCAATTTATTGATTAGGCTAGCTGATAACCAATAAATTGATGTTCAGTGAGACACTGAATGCCTTAATTTTTTTTCTTTTGGAAAGGATTCTTTTTTTTTTTTATTTTTAATAAATTTATTTATTTATTTAACTTTTTACATTCATTTTCACAAATTTTTGGGTTCCAAATTTTCTCCCTTTTCTCCCCTCCCCCACCCCAATACCCCAAGCAATCTAATTTTCCCTATCTCCAATCTGCCCTCTCTTCTGTCATCCCTCCCTTCTCTTGTCTCCATCTTCTCTTTTCTCCTGTAGGGCCAGATGACTTTCTATTCCTCATTAACTGTATGTCTTCTTTCCTAGTTGCAACAACAATACTAAACAGTTGTTCCTAAAACTTTGAGTTCCAAATTCTCCCCATCCCTCCCTCCCCACCCATTCCCTTTGGGACAGCAGGCAATTCAATATAGGCCATATCTGTGTAGTTTTGCAAATGACCTCCCTGATAGTCGTGTTGTGTAAGACTAACTGGATTACCATCCCTCCTAACCTGCCCCTCATTGTTTCTCTTCTGTCTTTTGATCCTGTCCCTCCCCAAGTGTTGACTTCAAGTTGCTCCCTCCTCCCTTTGCCCTCCCTTCCATCCTCCCCCCCTTGAAATATCTCCTTCTCCCCCACTTTCTTATACTGTAAGATAGGTTTTCATACCAAAATGAGTGTGCATTTCACTCCTTCGTTTAGTCAAATGTGATGAGGGTAAACTTCTTGGTTTTTTTTTTTTTTGTTTTTTTTTCTCAGCTCTCCTCTTTTTCCCTCCACTAAAAAAAACTCCTACCTGCCTCTTAAATGACCTATAGTTACCCCCTTCCCTTTCCCCCTCTTTCCTCCCACTACATTTCTCTCTCACCATTTCCCTTAATTTCTTTTAAGGTATGGTCCCATCCTATTCAGTTCAATCTGTGCTCTCTATCTCTGTATGTGTGCGTGTGTGTATGTGTGTGCATGCGTGTACATGTGTATGTGTGGTCCCACCAACTACCCAGATACTGAAAAGTTTTAAGAGTTAGAAATATTGTCTTTCCCTGTATGAATGTAAACAGTTCACTTCTGGTAAGTCCCTTAAGACTTCTCTTTGCTGTTTCCTTTTTCATGCTTCTTCTCATTCTTGTGTTTGAAAGTCAAATTTTCTTTTCAGCTCTGGTCTTTTCATTAAGAATGATTGAAAGTCCTCTGTTTCATTGAAATACCATATTTTCCCTTGAAGTATTATACTCAGTTTAGCTGGGTAGGTGATTCTTGGTTTGAGTCCTAGTTCCTTTGACTTCTGGAATATCCTATTCCACGCCCTGCGATCCCTTAATGTAGAAGCTGCTAGATCTTGGGTTATCCTGATTGTATTTCCACAGTACTGGAATTGTTTCTTTCTAGCTGCTTGCAAGATTTTTTCCTTGAGCTGGGAGTTCTGGAATTTGGCCACAATGTTCCTAGGAGTTTCTCTTTTTGGATCTCTTTCAGGTGGTGATCGATGGATTCTTTCAATACTTATTTTGCCCTCTGGTTCTAGAATGTCAGGGCAGTTTTCCTTGATAATTTCATGGAAGATGATGTCTAGGCTCTTTTTTTGATCATGAGTTTCAGGTAGTCCCATAATTTTTAAATTGTCTCTCCTGGATCTATTTTCCAGGTCAGTTGTTTTTCCCATGAGATATTTCACATTCTCTTCCATTTTTTCGTTCTTTTGGTTTTGTTTGGTGATTTTTTGGTTTCTCGTAAAGTCATTAGACTCCATCTGTTCCATTCTAATTTTGAGAGAACTATTAAATTCAGTGAGCTTTTGAGCCTCTTTTTCCATTTGGCTCATCCTGCTTTTGAAAGCATTCTTCCCCTCATTGGCTTTTTGAACCTCTTTTGCCAATTGAGTGAGCCTATTTTTCAAGGTGTTAATTTCCTCAGCAATTTTTTTGGGTCTCCTTTACCAAGGTATTGACCCATTTTTCATACTTTTCTTGCATCTGTGTCATTTCTCTTCCCAGTTTTTCCTCCATCTGTCTAACTTGCTTTTCAAAATCCTTTTTGAGCTCTTCCAAGGCCTGAGCCCACCCGCCACCCCCCTGGGGTGTGTGGGGTACTGAGGCCCCGCCCTCCACGTCTTTCCCTGATGGCAAGAATACGTCCTCATCTTCGTCAGATCCGAAGGTCGGGATCATTTGCATTTGTTGGAAAAAACTCTCTAAAGTCTTATTTTTCTTCCCTTTTCTAGGCATTTTCCCAGCCAGTTACTTGACTTCTGAGATTCCTTTCCACCCCCACCTGGATCCGCCCAGCTACTGCTTGGCCTCTGAGATTCAAATGTGCTTTCCACAGCATGCTTTAGTTCTGGCGCTGGGGTGGAGGCAGGGTCGCCTCCCAGGCTCAGTTCCCTCAGGGGCTTTATGCAGAGACTTTCAGGAATGGAGCGGGTGGGGGCGGGGTGGGAGGCCTGCCTCCTAGGCTCAGTTCCCTCAGGGGCTTCATGCAGAGGCCTTCAGTAATAGAGTGGGGTGGGGGCAGGGCCGTCTCCCAGGCTCAGCTCCGTCAGGTTTTATGCAGAAACCTTCCGTAATGAAGATCCTGCCTGCTGCTGGGGGATTCCTGAGTTCTGGGCCGCTTCTGCCTCAGCCGCCGCCCACGCCTCTGCCTCCGCCACTTCCTGCCCCCGTCTCTGCCACTGCCACTTCCTCCCGAGGGGGCCCGAGTCATGGAGACGCTCCACTCCCCTCCTGTAGCCCAGCCTTCTTTCTCACTGACCTGAAGCTTCTGTGGGCGGAGGGACTTTCCTGGCTGCCGGAGCTTCTGTGTCTGAAGCCTGCTCGGATCAGCTTCTCTGTGGCTGCGGCCAAGGCCGTGCTGGGGTGGGGTCCACTGTCCGGAGCGTGACGGTCCCCGGGGACGGCTCTTCAGGGCTCTCTGGCATGGAAATCTCTTCCACTCCGTTTCTGCACACCTTGTATTGACCCAGAAGTTATGGGGGTCTCTTTTTACATTAATTCTATGGGCTTTGGTTTCAGAGCTCCTAAACGTGCGTCCTTCTACTACGCCATCTTGGCTCTGCCCCCGGAAAGGATTCTGATTGGTGGACAATTAACGAGGGAGTGGGCATATTAATGAAGAGGTGAGCTAAAAGTCTTCAGCTTCTCCTGCCAAGAAAAAGACTTGATCATGAGACTCAGCTGCCTCCAGCAACCTGGACAGAGGAATCCATCTCTACCCAGACCACTCCAGTTTTCTCCTTCATGAGTTAGGTTACCGTGAACTGTAATGAATGGGTCCAAGGGCATAGGATTAATGCTTTAGGGCTAGCATTCATCTAGATTAGAATCTGCTTATACTCTAAAGTTTGGAAATAAGGTCTCCTAGTTGGGTGGGGTCCTGCCCAAGATCATGGAGCTTGTACCCTGAGGATTAGGCCAAGCTTATCTATCAGCCTTGTCCTTCAGAGACTGATTGACCTATAGTGGACTGGCTTCTGAATGAGGAAATAAAAAGCTTGGATCCTAATTGATAATGGGTTATTAATATAAGATAAAATGGTCACTTCTCTCACTCCTACATTAGAGATGTCATACAGCCTGCATGTGGCCCATAATACTTTCTGTTTGGCCATATGAAAATGTAATTGGTCAATATTTAATAAAATAAGTAAAAATACAATAAAACATAGATAATTTTGATATGTAGTTTTCTAAGCCAATATGTGCTCACAGGGATCTTTATATATGATTTAGTGGCTCCCATTTTTATTTGAATTTGATACCACTATTCTAACATATGTTCTCCTTTCCATTCCCACTATAAATATTCTTATGCAAATAATCATCTTTTTTTCCCTTAACCATCTTTATTATAATGACTTCTAGCTGATCTGCTCATTTTTTCATCATATAATCCATACTTTCTTTGTAAAATTTTTAAAAATCCATGGTGTTTTATTCTTGGGTCTATATTCTCTGCCTTTTACCACTCCAATCCACTCCCCACCCCCCATCCTCATTGAGAAAGCAAGAAAAGCAAAATTAATTACAAACATTTATAGTAAACTCAAATTTCTATATTGGCTATGTAAACCAAAAGTTTCGTTCTGCACTCTAAGTCCATCACCTCTCAGTGAGGAGGTAGATAACATTCAAACAATCTTCCATAATGCATTTTCTAATCATTCCTCTACTGAAAACAAAACAAAACAAAAAAAACCTCCCATGTTTTCCCGTTGATAAACAACTAAATTAGAAACATCTGCAATTCTGGTCCTCTACATCAGACTCCAACATACCTTTCTAGTATTTTCTCATATGACTCCTTTTCACAAATCTATATTGCTGTCACATTGGATTATTCTCCATCCCTTATTCTCATCCTGCCCTTTCCATGAATATATGTTTTTATCCATGTTGTCCAATATTTTTGGAATGTTCTCCCTCTTCCCTCATATTTATCTATTGAAGTCCTTCTCTTCCTTAAAGTCCCAATTAAGGTGCCACATCCTTCATGAAGCCTTTCCTGACCAAATGACTCCCCTGAAAGTGATCTTTACTGAAGGACTTGCCCCTGAGCCATCAAAGGAATCACTTGACACACTCTCAGTCACTCAGAAAACTCTCCATTGTAGCTTAAGTATTTGTTCACATTTCTTTCCTCTCTATTAGAATGTAAGCTTTATTAATACAAGAACTGTCTCTATATATTTGTTGTAAAACTAGGAATGCTAATAGATGTCTCTATAAATCTTATGTACAACAATCGAGTAAGTTTGTTAAACGAATAAATGATTGAAGGGATTTGGAAGAATATATCATACCTTTTGGATTTCAGTATCCCTGCACATTTGCTGGGGTGCTACATTGTATAAGTGAAAGGAAAAATATTTTATGAGGTAATTTTGGAATAAGGCTTCAAATAGTGGCATTGTCAGAGTACCTAGCTTTAATACCATGTTGGAGTGTCTCCTCAAGCATGGCCTTGATTTTCCTCTGTTATGCCAGCAGAAGGCAAGCTCTGGAAAGTCCTACCAAGCTGGAGAAGTTTTGAATAGGGCTCCACAATGAGGCTTCATGCCTATCATTCAAAGACTTCATTTAGAAAAGTTCTGAGAGGCTCTTCGTTGGAAGGCTGACCTACAGGTGATGTGATTTTAACCACAACTCATGAAGATGTGGAATGGCTGTGATTTTCTATGGCAAAAGAGAAGTATCTACACCAATGAAATCAGAGATCATTGATATATGGAAGCATTATTATTCAGGTGGTGTGTTTTTAACCACAACAACTCATGAAGATGTGGAATGGCTGTGATTTGTTGTGCCAAAAGAGAACATCCACACCAGTGAAATCAGAGATCACTGTTGTATGGAAACATTATTATTGCAAAGATATATAAACCTATAATGAGCTCATCTTTGGGGAATATAATAGTGTCCATTAAATGAATTATAATATACAATGTCTCTTTCCCAGACTCATTCTTTCATTTAAAAATTCAAAAGTGAATATCAATATGCACAAATGTAATGGCAAAAAGTTGGAAAATGAGGGAATGTCCATCAGTTGAGGAATGGCTGAACAAAATTGTGGCATATGATTGTAATGGAATGGTTGTCCTTCATTCTGGAAGAGGACCAAAATGACATCACAATGGTAAAGTCAAGTTTCAATATGTCCGACTGTGGCTGATCAGACGAGCTCGAAATGCTCTGCCACAGGCTGGTCACTATTACTGTGTTATCAGAAATGATGAGCAGGCTTATTTCAGAAAAAAACTATGAAGACATATAAACTGATGCAAAGGGAATTGGGCAGAACCAGGAGAACATTGTATACAATAACAGCAATACTGAATGATAATCAACTATGAAAGACTTCACTATTCTCAGTTATAGAATGATCCATCATAGTTCCAAAGAGCTCAGGATGAAAAATTCTATCCATCTCCAGAGAATGAGCTGATGGAGTCTGAATGCAGATCAAAGCATACTATTTTTCAATTTTAGTATTTTTTTTCCTTTAGGTCTCTATCTTCTCTCACACCATGACTAATATGTTAATATGTTTTGCATGATTGAATATATAATCTATGTCAAATTGCTTACCATGTCTGGGAGGAAGGTGGTAAGGGAAGGAGAGAGAAAATTTGGAACTCAACATTTAAAAAAAATAAATGTTAAAAAACTTTAAATGTAACTGAGGAAAAATAAAATGCTATTTTAAAATTAAAAACAGAAAAAGAAAAAAGTGAATATCAGATAGTAATAATATTCTAAAATGTCATAGTGACAATTGCCTTCTACCTCATGTATCTGGCTACTGTTAAAAAAAAGAATCTATGTATTCCCTTCCTGCCCTCAATTTTGTGACCACCATCAATATTGATAGCTATTGATACCATCATGCCAAATTTGCCTAAGTTGCATAAAATTTGGGGTAGGGCTCTTTTTTTTGGTGGCATTACTACATTTTTGAAACATTTCTATGACTAAAAACAGAAAGAAGCAGCTTGTTAGGCTACAAATTTGGAATGAGAATGGGCCTGAATAGCAGCAATAATATCTAACGTTTATATAGCACTTATTATGTGCCAGGCATTGTGCTAAGTGCTTGAAAATCATTATTTCATTTGATCCTCACAACAACCCTGAAAAGTAAGTGCTGTTATTATAGCCATTTTACAGAAGATGAAACTGAGGCAAACAGAGTTTAAGTGGTTTGTCCAAGGTCACACAACGAGTAAGTGTCTGAGGCTGAATTGGAACACAGTTCTTCCTGATTCTAGACCCAGAACTCTCTCCGTTGCACCACACAGCTGCTCCCTCTCTCAATCCTGGCTCTGCCAGCTGTGTGATATTGACACTCAGTTTTCTAATTAGTAAAATGTAGATAACAACATTTGTACCAGCCATCTCACAGCACTGTTGTGAGAATCAAGTATCAAATCGCATTTGTAGCTTTTAATGGCAAAATGCTATCAAAATGTGGGATTATTGTTTTGTTTTTCACATTCATGTTCTAGAATGGAAGGTTTATTTTAAAATAACTTGTTATTGTGGTTAGGAAGCAGAATTTCTCTACTGAATCATGGTTTTTCTGAACAAAAAGCTGGCATTGAAAACTGACCTTTCCACTATCAGGGAAGTTCCACAAATTCCATTATTTTTTCTTTTTGCAAATTTCTTTGTTCTGCACTTAAAGTATAAAAGCAAAGTCTTATGTTTGCAGCCTACAAAAAACTAAAGATAGCAAAAGTACCAATAATATATATTCACTAGCAGTATCTTTTTGAAAGTAAAATTTGTCAATCCACTTGGCACTGGGCAAAGTTAACTCGTGAATGCAGGTTATTTCAAGGCTGATTTGACATTTTCTCTTCCCCTGCTGCTGTAAATGTTGAATTTTTTCATAATTCATCTGGCTCCTGAAGACCACCCATAGTCCCATATGGGATCCATTTGGTAGCTATGTGGTTTTCTCTGCCAATTGTGACAGGAATTTTGTAATCACCTAGATTCTAGAATTCTGTCTTTCTTGGCTGCTTTGTTGGACGATCTTTTCCCTTCATGTCACTACAGTACATCCCTGACTACTGGAAAATGACTTCTTACTGGATGCTAGGGACTTATATAGTATACAGATTTGTGCAATACTATGTTTCTTTTTCAATCCCAAGACAAGAAGAGGAGGATCCTAGACTACAAATGTCAACTTAAAAGTTCAGATTTTTCTTTATTATCAAAATCCCACGCAGCCAGATAGGACAATGGCTTATCTAAAGGTAATATTATATGTGTGTGTTATTCTCTCTGTCTCCCTAGGAAGCTATAGAAAGAAGTGAATAAATCTATTCATCCTTGAAACAATCACTGAGCTTTTATTAAAAACCTACCAAGTTCAAAGCACTTTGCTGGACCCTAGGGCAATACAAAGATTATTGTCCTTGTCCTCAAGGATATTATGTTCTATTGAAGAGATATCATGGAAATATTTAAATATATATCCAATACATTGAAAATAGAAAGGGCCTTATTTTTTTGACTGTTGAAACATAATAAGTGTCATCCATCCTCCAGTATCCACATCTAATCAGGTGTCAAATACTGTCATTTCTACCTTCATAACAGCTCTTAAATATACTCCCTCCTATCCTCTGACACTGCCACCACTCTAATTTAAGTCCTTATCATCTCCTTCCTAGGCTATTGCCATAATCTTTTGATTGGTCTCCTTACCACAGGCATCTTCTCCCTTTAGCCATTCTCCATCTAATTGTCAAACTGATCTTCCTAAAATACAAGATTGACCATGTTACCCCTCCCACCCCACTCAATAAACTCCAGTTGTTCCATATTACCTAAAGATCAAGTAACAACTCTCTTTTTTGACTTCCACCCTGGACCCTTCCTGTTTTTCCCATCTTCATACACTTTATTCCTCTTTCTACATATACTCTATGATCTGGCTGTCCCTTAAGTCTGGAGTTCTCTCTCTCCTTAATGTGTCTCCTGATTTTCCTGGCTTCCTTCAAGTCTCAGCTACAATTCCACTTTCTACAAGTTTTCCCATTTCCCCTTTATTGTTAGTACCTTCCTCTCTTGATTATTTCCAGTACACCGAGTATAAATCCTGTTTATACATAATTGTTTACATATTGTCTCCCACATTTAGACTGCAAGTCTAAATTTTGAGAGCAGAGACTACTTTTTTGCCCTTCTTTGCATCCCCTGCACTTAGCACAGTGACTGGCACATAATAGGCACTTAAATGCTGAACGTTTTGAATTGCAAAGTATTGTATGCATGTATTTTGTTATGATTGTTAACAAGCCAGTGTGGAACACTTTTCATAATTTCTTTCCTCTTGCACTTTATGAGCATGTATGTGCATTCACCCAGAGAAAACCAGTTTGTGGCTGTTCATGTGACAGATGGCACAGAGAAGCTCTATTTTTTTCCTCCTTGTAGATGTAGCTCTTTGCCAACTCTGCAGGACTTTTTTTTAGTTGAAATTTTATAAAAATTTCTAGTCAGTGGGGAAGCATTTCTGAAATCTAGATGATTGTAGCTGGGGAAAAAGCCCTTTGTTTCTCCTTATGTTCCTTATGTATCTTAACTTCTCAGCCTTAAAGAGCAAATGAATTTCTGTAGACTACTGCCAATGTGTCAAAATGGGCTGTTGCCTATTGTTCAAAATCCCATGGAGTTAGGGCTTGACTTCTGGTTAAATAGAAAAGGTGACTGCATGCAAGATGTATTTTCAGGGGGTGCTGAGAAAACTCCCTACAACAAAAAGTGTCTACTCTCAAAAGTTTGAAAATCCTTTAACTTATGTCAATTTTTAACCTTGATTAATGGGTCCTAGGTCCAAATAGCAGGTTGTCTCCATACCACTTGTGTGACTTTGGACAGGTCACAGCCTCCCTGGGCTTAGCTTCTTCATCTGTAAAAAGAAGGGTTTGGCTAGATGATTTCTGAGGTCATTTTCAGCTCTAGATATATAAGTGGAAAAAACCAACCTTCTCAACAATTAGGGTTATATGGAACAAACTTGACACCCTCAGGAGATGGTAGTTTCCCTTACACTGGAGCTTTTCATGAAAAGGCTAATTGACCTTGTCTTGGATGTGAATGTGGTGATTCATTTGGGGTAGGGGTAGACTAGATCAGAGGTTCCCCAAGCTTATTTGGCCTACAACTCCCTTTAAAAATTTACTCTGCATCTCTCTGAAATCTACTCTCTTTAACCCTTTAATTTTTTTTTTAAATTTGAGTCATTTAAAAGAACAAAAATATTTTTTAAAAAATGATAGATCATAAATGTAATAATTTATTATAAATTTGTGGGGTTTTTCCTGCACTGAAATTCTGATGCTGCAATATCTCATCAGTATATATTGTAGATGAATCATTACATGCACATATTCCTGCTGATGTGTGCTGGATTTCCCAACAGTGCGCCATGGCCTCATCTGGTAGCACTTGCTTGTTAAGATCTGTCAGCAGATTTGATCAGTGATTGGTTATTAACTCGCATGTTGTGTATTTATTTGGAAAATAATGTAATCACTATGACTTTAACTCTGTTCCACAACAAATGCGATATATATGAATGGTTTTTCAACATTTTTTTTCTCTTCTCTTCTTTCCTTACACTTCCACTGCTCCCTTATTTTTATTCAATGCCCCCTAAATTACACCTGAGCCTGCCCCCTTGGGCATCATACACTTCTCTCTTACCTCTTACCATACGTCATATGCCCTCCTGTGTTGCGATATAGTTTCACAAAAAACAAAACAAAACAAAAACAGTAATTCACCAGAGTGTCACCAGGTTTTGTTTCTAATGCCTGCCTCTTCACTAGTACCTCTACCAGATTTCCACCTTCACTTCTGTCTTCATGTGTACATTTAGAAAACTGTCACTGGTCTTCTGCTATCATTTTATTGTTATTGCTGTTGCTGTCTGTTACATTTATTGACTTCTCCTACATTTCTGTTATTGGAGATATTTGAGAAGCAAATAATCTCTTTGGTTCTGCTTTTCTTTTTGTTTCAAATATTTCTTTATTATTGAATGTCAATTTTTTTCAAATATGGTCAAGCATATACCTCTGCAGCGTAGGTCACCCTGGGCTGTATCCTGAGTTCCATTGCTCTTCAGAACACATTATACCATTTCCTCTTATGCTTTCTGATGGGTGCAGAATAGTCTTGCATTATTCAAATTTCCTTTCCTTTGTTTTTGAAGGTCTTCTCCTGATTATTTGCAGACCTTGTTGTTTCTGAATTGAAGCATTAATCTTAACCACTATGTTTCTTGGGGTTTGTAGCCTTTTTAAGGTGTGTTTGTTTGTTTGTTTCTGGTAGCAATCAGAAAATTCTTTCATTTGATATTTTATTTTCTATATTTTGAAGAAATCTGAAATTGTTTACTAAATCTGGAAGCCTTACTTCCTTTTGGTGTTACCGGTTTTCCTGATGATTTATCTGTTTATCTTCAAGGTCACTGAGTTTACTTCTTCCTAAAATCTTTGGTAATTTCAGTCATTTCCCCCCTTGTTTCCCTTATTACCACTTTCACCTGCAACTGTGGTTTCTTGGGGGCTGGTTCTCAAAGCTCCTTTGCCTTCTCTCATGCTGGGCAATTCATAGTTCACCAGTCTAGATATCTGCCCTAAATGACTTTTGGGTGGTTAGAACTGGCCCCAGCTAAATGCTGTCCAACTGGAAGGGTCCCTCAGATTTAGGGGAAGTGCAAAGTCCTTCCTTTCCCTCCCCCTTCACCTAGTACTAACAATTAAATTGAGGGATGGGGTGGGTTTCTCTTACTCATTGCTGCGAAGATTCTTGCCAGACTCCTCCTTGATAGACTGATATTCACCTGGTAGATGATCATCTACCCAAGAGTCAGTGTGACTTCAGAAAGGACTGAGGAGTAGTGATATGCTGTTTGCTGCTTGACAACTCCAGGATAAATGCCAGGAGCAGAACAGAGGTCTGTATTCAATGTTTATTGATCACAAATAGTCAGGTGTGAGGGCTTGTGGAAAATTATGTCAAAATTTGGTTTCCTGAAGTTTGTCAGTATTGTATGTCAATTTCATGACAGCATGTTTACATAGGTTCTGGATAATGAATGATGCCCTCATGTTTTCCCAGTCACCAATGAAGTGAAAGCAAGGTCTATACTTGCTCCATGCTTTTTAGTATGAGATTTCAACAATATTGTCCGATGCCTTCAATGAGGATAGAAATGGTGTCAAGGTCAGCTACTGCACTGATAGTAAATTATTTAACTTGCAAAGCCTACAAATCAAGACTAAACTGGAGGGGAAGTTGGTGCAAGATTTTTTGTTTGCAGATGATTGTACGTTTGATGCAGTCTCTGAGGCTGGGATGCAACAAACTTTGCATTGATTCTCTGCTGCTTGTGCTAATTTTGACCTAATTTAGACTACGAAAACACAGATTCCCCACTAGCCAGCACCACACCATTCATACATGGAACTATCAATTCTAGCAAATGGAGAAATTTTGAATATTGTGGATAAGTTCACTTACTCGGCAGCATACTTTCCAGGGATGTACACATAAATGATGAGGTTGATGTACACATTGCTAGACCTAGTTTAGTGTTTGGGAGCCTCCAGATAAAAGTGTGGAGAGAAGAGGTATTAGACTGCCTGTCAGACTGAAGGTCTACAAAGTTGTTATGCTGACCTCATTGTTTTATGTCTGTGAAGAAACCTGGATGGTATACCAGTGCCCTGTCAAGAAACCGAATTGTTTCCATTTGGACTGTTAGGAAAATTCTGAAGATCACCTGGCAAGATAAGGTACTGGATCCTGAGGTCCTTTCTCAAGCTAAACTGTCAAGTGTTCAAACTCTACCGTAGATAGCACAACTCTGATGGGCTGCTTATGTTGTTCAAATGCCAAATATACAGCTGCCTAAAAGACTATTTTATGGAGAACTCACACAAGGCAAATACTCACATGGAGGTCAGAAGAAATGATACAAGAACATTCTTAAGGTCTCTCTGAAGAACTTTGGAATCTATTGCATGACATGAGAAACACTGGCAAGGGACCACTTAGTATGCTGTGTCCATGTCCACATCACAGAAGGTACTGTGCTCTGTGAGTAAAGAATTGCAATAGCTTTAAAGAAATGTGAGATGAGCAAATTTAAAGACATCACCACTCCAAATGTTCACGGGGACTCTTTGTGCCTGACCTGAGGTAGAGCATTCTAAACTCGTGATAATCTAATCAACCACAGTGTACCTTGACCAACATAGTAATAGCATTTTGGTCCTCATCAAGAATGAATGACAACAGTATCCTTTCCTGGCATCTTGTCCTAATCCCTCTATTTTTTATCTCTTTGGTTCAACATTAGAGCTTTGCAGTTCTGGTGCTACAGGGTTGTCTACCCCAGCTCTTGCTGGTTTTATGAGGTTCTTGAGCCAGCTCTGACTCTGCTCATGCTTTGTGGCAATGGCAGTTCAAAGGTTTGCAGCTTTGATGCTATGAGGTTACCTGGATGTCTGTCAAGGCTAGAGTAAATTTCTGTAGCCTGGTTGGGGTCTACATGACACTGAAAAGAAGGAGGGAAGACTGAGGTGTGAGGGTGGGTTTTGTGTGACCTTGGGTCTTCGAGTGCAGCATCACTCTTGGTAATGTGGGAGGTGGGGAAGGGTTGTTGATTGAGCGCAGTGGTAGAGAGCATCATCAGCTCATGGTTTCGTTTTCTTTAAACCTTCTTTTGGATTTTAGGTGTCCTAGACCATGGAGACAGCTGAAGTTGCTTTGTCTTTGATGCATAATTTTAGTTTTAGAGAGGTTTGAGAGGTCACAGAAAACAGAGAAAATGTCTAGTCCTCCATCTTATTGCTGACTTGACCCAGAATTTGGTGCTATTTCTTAAATATAATCTAACCCACTCATTTCTTTCCTCTTATTCAGTAGTGAGTCCAGCTCATTAACCATTTACAGTTTGTCTAAAACTGTATTTTATATATATTTTTTATATATAATTTATTTATATATTTTATATATATTTTTATATATAAAATATATATTCTGATGAGAAATCTCTATGATATATCCATTCAACTGAATGTCAAAGTCTAGATTACAGGCATTTTTTTAATCTACTTATTCATCATTTTTTGGGTTTATATTCAGTTGTAGTTAAATGGAACTCTTAATTTTGGTCTCATTTAGGATGTGCTATGAAGAAGGAAAAATTCTAATGGATTTGAATCAGAGTGTATAAAAATCAATGATATTTAAGAGTATGTTTAGTTGATACCCTTTGTTTTTATATCACCATCATTTCTAGATATTCTAACTCCCACTAGTCTTTTATAAGAAAGAAAAACAATTAAGCAAAACTCACTGACACAGTGACCTCTTCTGGTAGTACAGGCAATATTCCAGGCTGTAGGCCCTTCTCTACTGAAAAAAGAAGAGTGTTTTCCTATTTCCTCCTCAGTTTCAAGATTGATTATTATAATTATTCAGCATCCAATTTAGTTCATATTATTTTAGCCATCATGTATGTTCTTCTCCTGGTTCTACTTACGTCACCCTCATTGGTTCATATAAGTTTTCCCATGTTACTCAGGATCCCTCATATTCATTCTTATGACACAATAATGTTCCATCACAGTCATATAACACAATATAGTCAATTATTTCCTAATTGATGGTCACTAACTTTGTTTCTAGGAATTTTTTGCTTGAAAGTGCTATTATGAATATATCTTTGTATATATACAGGTTCACATTTAGGCATTTGTGGGGTATATGAAGAGACCAGGATAGCTGACTTTTGAGGCGGTAAGACCTGGGTTCTTGGGAACAAGCCTTCCTCTGACACATACTAGCTGCGTGATTCTTTGTTCTTCAGAGAAGTGTCTTAAGATTTTAAGTTGCAGAGATGGTATCTATATGCATTATTAGAGAAAATTTATCATCAAGCGTTCCTTACACCAATTAAACTACAGATCTAATCAACACACATCCTTTTGTTCCTTCACCTCTATTCACAATTGTAAAATTTTAGTAATAATAAATAATAAATGGCGTTTATGTAGCACTTTGAGGTTTGCAGCTTTACATATGTTAGCTTATTTGATCCTTACAACAATGCTTTAAGGTAGTTGCTATTATTAGTCCCATTTTCCAGATAAGGAAACCAAGATCCGGATAGGTTAAAAGTTTGCCCAGGGTCACAAAGTAAGTATTTGCGGCAGGATTCAAACTTAGAACTTCCTGACCCCTGTACTCTATCAACTGCACCACCCTTTTCTACTTCTTTTTGAATCAAATCAACCTTTTTTTCTTTTTTGAAAAAAATTTGAACTGAAATACAAAAATATAAAAAAAATCCCTTCCATTTACTCAGCACAACACAGAGGATTCAATATGATCTTCAATCTCCATTTCACACTATTTACTTTTTTTTTGAAAAACTATGCAATATCAACATTATGCATCATTTTTAAAGCAAAGCTACTTTTCTGTGCTTCCTTCTGAGTTTTCTTTTGTTCTCTGCTGTGCGGTTTGTTTTTCTCCCTTCCTCTACACCCTGCATTAGAGAAGGCCACCCTTAGGCACAGATATGTGTATGTATGTGTGTGTGTATGTGCATATATCATACTAGATAGCTAGGCGACATAGGTGGATAGAGCGTGGGCCCTGCAATCAGGAGGACCTGAGTTCAAATTCAGCCTTGGACATTTACTAGCTATGTGCCCTTGGCAAGTCACATAATTCCAGTTGCCTCCAAAAAAAATATCTTACCATACATACTTCTATTTATCAGTTGTTTCTCTAGAGGTGGATAACATTTTCCTTTATAGATTATTTGTAGTTGACTTGAATATTTATAATACTCAAAATAACTGTCATTAACAGTTGTTCTTAGAACAATATTGTTAGTGTATACAGTATTCTGTTGGCTCTGCCCTTTTCACTCTTTGTTATTTCCTCCAAGTCGTTTGATGTTTTTCTAAAATAAAGAAATTATCGTTTTTCAGTTGCATCTGACTCTTTGTGACCACATTTGGAGTTTTCTTGGCAAAGATATGAGAGTGGCTTGCCATTTCCTTCTCTAGCTCATTTTATAGATGAGGAAACTGAGGCAAACAGGCTTAAGTGACTTGCCCAGGGTCACACAGCCAGTAAGTGTCTGAGGCCAGATTTGACCTCAGGAAGATGAGTTTTTCTGACTCTAGGCCTGGCACACTATCCACTTCACCACCTAGCTGCCCCCAAATTAATATAACTAATTATATAATTAATATATTGATATAATTGATACACTGATATACTCATTATTGTATTACCTGTTTTTTTAGGTACAAGATCAAAGAGAAGAAAATGATTATACAAAATGTACAAAAATGTACATTTCAGTATCTGATAAAGTGTGAAGAAAATAATTTTGGCAGAACTTCTATTGTAGCAGCACAGAATTGGCGCAAAACATTTTACTAGGTGTGTCATAGGTAGCCACAGCAACATTCTAAATTGAATACTAAGTGGGAGGTGGTGGGGGGAAGTTTGGTTGCACACTGAATTACTGAAAGAAGTACGCACACCATTCACAGTATTGAAGTAAACTCTGGCAAGAAGAGTGATTTTTTGGATTTAATATACTATATCCACTGGCTTATGGTATATCAATTACATTAGGTAAGCTATAGGGATAGTATATGTCGCTACTTATAAGCTCTCTAGATAGTAACTAGTTTAATTAATAAATGGAAGATGAAAGGTATTAGGATAACTAGAGTGAGCATTCTGTACAACTTTCCCAGTCATAACCCACCAGAGAGAGTCCATTCCTCAGCCAAAGTCTAGGATATGGTTGCTCAGGCATGGCAGGGTGGAGTCATTGTATTTCAAGAGAGAACAGCACTTAAGCTCATATAATTCAATAAGCATCCTCTCCTTCTCTCTGCCAGCTTCTAAAAATTAAATGAATTCTTACTAAGATGCAGGGGTAGTCTATGCCAAGAAGGATTACTTGGAGTGAAGAAAAATAAGAAAACAGATTTCAAACCCCTTGGCCCTTCTAAATTTCCTTACTATAATGAAATACACATTTAATGGAACCCAAAGAGACCTTAAGTGTGATATAATTTGGAGTTTCTTGGTACTTGATCTATGTTACATTTTTAATGCTCTGAGTTAAGATAAGACATACAACATCTCTTTCTGTTATCTTGCTTAACAGATATGAACAATAATCTAATCATATCTACCACATTAGATGCTTTAGTGACAGTGTTGTTCCAAATAAAACTGTTTTATGGCAACTGAATAAAATGACTGAGGATAGTCATTTAATACCACAATTAAAGCAGTAAGGACAGAGACCACTAATCTTCTCTAGCAAGAGATGGTAAGCATGCTTTGCTATTGGTCTTCTGGAACGATAACTCTTAACAAAGTGGCTTTTCTTTTCTGTTAAGTTTACTTGCATCCGTCCACATAAATCTTTCCAGGTTTCTCTATATGTGTCTTTTTTGTCATTTCTTACAGAACAATAATATTTCATTATATTCAGTTCAAATGTGAACTCAGATACCAAACTAGTTGGGCAGGTCTGTTAACTTCTGTTTGCTTTAATTTCCTAAACTGTAAAATGCAGATAATAATATCACCTACCTCTCAGGACTGTCGTGAGGACTAAATGAACTAATATTGTAAAGCACTTACTATAGTGCCTGGCACATAATAAGTGCTCTACAAATGTTAACTATTTATTATTATGATTATTAACCATAATTTATTTACCCAGTTCCCATTTGATGGGCACTACCTTTGTTTTCATTTCTTTTCCAAAACAAGAAGTGTTATGATGAATATTTTTGTATATATGGGTTTTTTCCCTCTTTATCTCTTTAGAGGTATATGCCAAGTAGTGGCATTGCTTGTTCTCATATACTTGAATCAGTCCCTTATATTTGTTGTGATCTTTATCAGAGAAACTTCCTGCAAACATTTTCCCCCAGTTAATTGTTTACATCTGAGTTTAGCTGCACTGATTTTGCCCATGCAAAAACTTCTTAATTTTATGTAGTCAACATTGTCCATTTTAATCTTCTAGGATCTTGTCTATTGATTTATTTCATCAATTTCCCCTGTGCATAGTTGTAAAAAAATATCTCTTTACATTGTTTTCTAATTTGTTTATGATATGACTTTTGTATTTACTTTAAATATCTATTCAGGGATCATTGTGTTTTATGACATGATATATTTGTTTAAATCTACTTTCTGACAGATTTTCCCCCGAGTAGTTTTTGTTGAATAGTAAGCCCTTTTCCCAGTATTTAGAAGCTTTGTTTTTTATTAAACACATAGTAATAATATTAATAGCAACAGCAATAATAATATTAAAAATAGCATCTATATAGTACCTACTATGTGCCAGGAACTTGTGTTAAGTGCTTTACAAAAATTATCTCATTTGATTCTCACAACAATCTTGGGAGGTAGGTGACATTATTATCCCCATTTTATAGTTTAGGAAATTAAGGCAAATAGGTTAAGTGAAACCCAGGTACATAGCTGAGGTCAAATTTGAACTCAGGTTTTTCAGAGTTCAGGCCTAGCATTCTATCTGCTTTGCCGTCCAGCTGCCATGTTTGCTTGCTTTTGGACCTCATGTCTGTCATCGGTCCCACTGATCTCCTTTTCTGTTTAAATTAATACCAGATAGTTGTAATGATCACTTATTTGAATATAATTCAATACTGCCAACTACTGCGAGCCCCTTCTTTCTTATTTTTATTTATTTTTCCTTGGAGGTTCTTGATTTTTTTATTCCTCCAGATGAATTTGGTTGGTATTTTTTTCTAGGTCACTAAAGCAGTATTTTGTTAATTTGATCTGTCACTGAATAAGTAAATTAATTTTGAAAGTATTATCATTTTCAGCATAACAGAAATGCCCAAACATGAGGAATTAACATCTCTCCAGTTGTTTAGATCTGTTTTGGTTTCTATGAAGAGGGTTTTATAGTTGTATTCATATACAATTTCTGTATGTGTCTTGGTATATGGACTCCCAAATATTTTATATGTTATGTAGTTATTTTCAATGGAATTTTCTTTCTCCCTTTTTCTGTTGTTTTGTTTCTAATATCCACAAAGATTAATCATTTGCATGAGTTTATTTTATATTCTGCCACTTTGCTGAAATTTGTTTCAAGTAATTTTTAGTTGAATCTCCAAATTCTTTAAGCAGGCCAGCATATTATCTGCAAAAGTGATCATTTTGATTTATCTTTGCCTTTGTGTATCTTTAAATTTTTTGTTTTATTGATGTAGACAGCGTTCTTAGTATTATATGAAGCTAAAGTTGTAATAACATATATTCTTGCTTTATCTCTGATCTTACTGGAAAGTCCTGTAGCTTTTTTTCTATTAGATAGAATGCTGACCCTTAGTTTTAGACAGCTTCTACTTATCGTATTAAGAAAAGGAAATTTTAATATTTAAAACATAAATGTATATAGTATATTGTAAAAATGTTTTTGATATTAATATGCTACTTTTATTGTTTTTAATTAATCTGGCCTATTATATATGTAGTTTTCCTAATATTAAAGCAGCTTCTATTTCTGTCATAAATCCAACCTGATTATAGTATATAATCATATAAATATGTTACTAGACCCTTTTTTTGACCAATGTTTTATTCAACATTTTTGTGTCACTATTCTTTAGGGATATTGGCCTATTGGTTGTTTCTCTATTGCTTCATTTCTTCCCAATTTAGGTATAAAGATCATTACAGAAGAAGTTTCTATGATCATACAAAAGCTATGGATTTCTATATTATAGAAATAATTTTTGTAGAATTCTTTATTTTTCTATCTTTTGATAATAGCTTATATAATATTGAAATTAATTGTCCTTCAAATGTTTGACAGAATTCACTTATAAATATATATACTCTTTCCCCTCCCCTTGCCTCTCTTTGGTTATGGTTTTTTCCAGGGAGTCTGATGATTCTTAAATTATTTCTCCTCATTATTTTTATATCATTTTTTTGTTAGTCATTTTTTTGATAGTAGATACCTGATTTAAAAAATTTTTTAGTAGATAGTAGATACCTGATTTAAAAAATTTTTCAATCTATTTTTTTAAAAATATTTTTTGTTCTCTCAAGCAGTTATTCAATTCTAATCCCCTCTTTCCTTTTTTAAAAAGGAAATTCATTGTTTGGGTAAGATTTTCTTTCTTTCATTTAAAGTTATTTATTCTTCTTATAAAACTTTTCTCCTGAGCTCTTATATACTTATCTCTTGCTTCATTCCTTCAAATTACTCTTATGGTCCATGTAGAAAAGTTATTTATTTATTTTTTTGATGAGACTCTTTTTGTATTTGCATTGTGGTTACTCTCTCCTTCTGGGCCTTCCTTTTAGGCATTGCATGGTTGATAATATTTCTTCCTGGTGTTTGGTATCTTCTGTTTATTCTTCTCTCTAGCCTCAGTTCTTGAAATGGGACTCTGTGACAGGGTAGGCATCTCTTTCCTCCTGCACTCTTGGATGGGGTGCTCAGGCCTTGATTGATCTTAACCTCAATTTCCTAGGCTCTTGCTTCTGGCTTTCATCGCCCTTGGTGTCTTGGTGTGTCTGTACTAAAAGTTCTGGTAATACTCAGCGTCCCCAGTTAGAACACTGCAGTTGGCTGTTCAGGAAGCTGCTTAAAGGCTTCTATCTGTCAGGGGTTCCACGGTCAGGGTGCTACTGCTTCTTTCCCTTATCCATCCTCCTGTAGGACACTATTACCAGCTTTTGGAGCTCTAAAATGCTCTGAATTGAAAGTAACCTAAATAACTCCTCTTCCTCCTAGTCACAGTTTTCCTAGGTGTAAAAATAGATGATTGCAGTGTAGTGTGAACTTTATAAGCTAAAGCCTGAAAATACAAGATAATACTGTTGACAGGCAAAAGAAAGAAATACACATTTCTTTCAGTGGGAAGGGGTTGGGATTTGTACCTTTCTTTTCTGAGTGTAAGAGAGTTAAATGGAGGTGACTTATTTATATCCAAGAAATTATATTAATGCTGGCAATTTGAGCTGGATAAGAAAGGATTAGTCTTTATTTCTGAGTACTGGATTGTGTTGATTAGAATCGTACATGTATAGCAGCAAGGGACCTTAAAATCATCTAGTTTTACTTCCTTGCTTTATAGATAAGGAAACCAAAGGTCAAAAAAGGTTAAGTGACTAGCTCAAGGTAGCATAAAGTAGCAGATAGGATTCCCACCCAGGTCTTCTGACACTCCCAAACCAGTGAACTTTCCTTTAGATAAAATTGCTTTGGCAATGGACAGATCGAAATTGAAAACTTTGACTGTTTGTTGAATGGATATTTAATCTTTTGATATTATATGGGAGACATATCTTGATATTCAGTTGCATTTTTCATTTTCCATCCAGTCAATTACATTATATACATATCATAAGCTTGACCATTGGTGAACTAGTTACAGGGAACTACAAGCAACATAAAGAGTATAGTAAGTTGTTTGTGTCCTTTCTCACACGTTAAATTTGCACTAGCTTTGCTACCATCCAGTTACCACATTGTCAGTGATACAGTTGCCTTGAAAATTTGGTCTGTATGTGTGGTCTTCCTGACTGCAAGGATGCCTCGGGGATATGGCATTCTCACTCATCAAAATAGAATCAGCACAGAAGACACATAGCTATGCAACACACCCTGAGACTTACTGAAGTTAGTGTCTTTGCTAGTCTATGTTCAGTCATATTTAAGTAACCAGAGGTATCTCCACTTTTTAAATTCATTATTGTTCTTGGAAGACAAAGTTTTGTCATTTTTCCGAACTAAGGTGATATTTCTAGTCTGTTTTTCTCTTAGTATTAATTTAATGGATAATAGCATGTCAAAATACACCTGAAGAGTTGAATTATTTGTAAAAGGAGAATAGTATGAATTTCTTCCTTTAAAAAGTAGTGTCAAGAAATAACATGCTATAATTTTCCTCCCTTCTCCACAAGGGATCTTAAATATGATATGGTTTGTCAAAAATACCTAGAATAATTGAGAAGATAATAAGAATTTCCCTCAATAACTTCAAGTCACCAAATAGATAAAACATATTCTATAATCTTGAAAGAACTGGTAGATATAACTTGAAAAGCCTAGAGACTAGCTAAGTCATTCTGATTCTCAAAGAGGCAAAAGTAAGATGTTTTAAAGTCAGCTTGATTTCAGTTCTTTTTGAATTGTTTTATTTTCAGATGAAGATCCCTATTCTCCCTTCTCCTAACTTCCTTCCTGGGAGAAAAAAACCACAGGTATAATGTGACCGATTCTTAACAAAATTTAAAATGTTTTTAATTACAGGCATTAGAAGCAGTGTCGCATATGAATAGAGAACTGAATGGGAAGTCAGAAACATCTAGGTTCAAATCTTACCTCTGACTCAGTACTTTATGCAACTGTATAAGTTGCAGAGCAGATTCTGAGCTGCCTTGGTAGAGAGGATTTCTTCACTGGAAATTCTGTATGCCAAAGGATCCTCAAGTTCTGTGGTCCACCTTGATACCATTTCCTCCATTTCTTCCCCTATCTCTACCCCAAATTATTAAAGGTGTTAAGAAACAGCATGTCAATTTTCTAACTGACCTCAGAGTCAAGAAGCCCTGGGTTCAATTCCCACCTCTAACAAATACTGAGTACGTCACCTGGGGCTTAACTTAACTTCTCAATGTTTTAGGGAACTCTTGAAGATTATTAGTTGCAGAAAAGTTTCTGGTGTTCCTCTGGTGGAGGGAGTTTCTTCACTGGTAATTCTAATGTCCACAAGTCCTCTCCCACCCACACTAGAGAGAGAGAGAGAGAGAGAGAGAGAGAGAGAGAGAGAGAGAGAGAGAGAGAGAGAGAGAGAGAGAGGTATGCTTTCTCAGTATTTAAAAAGGTAAGAGCTAGTCGATGTGGATTCATCAACAACAGAACACCATAGGGGAAAAAGGGGGGTGCATCAATAAATCACTTAAAAATGCAAAGAAGTAAAGTGTTGAAGGGAACATAATAGGAGTAAATTTGTTACCAAGCTTGTTAAACTTAGTGAGGATGTTTCTGAAAAGATACACCATGTAATAGTTTTTTATACAGTCTTTTTTTATTCTTCATTGTACATTGCAATATTTGTCGATAATTAAGTTCACAGTAAAAAAAAAAGGACATAGTGTACTGAAACTAATCTCATTTTTCTTGTACTTCAGTTATCAAACTAACAGTCAGGGAACTACAAAAGACAACAAGACATTTGACAGACTTTAAGGTACTCTTGTAAGACAAGTAGGAGAGATGAACTCAAAACTGGGTAAGTTGATCAGACCTAAAGAGCAGTGGTTCTCAATAATTTTTGTTCTACTAACACTTTTTAATAACAACAATAAAATGCATTGTAATCCCCCAAATGAATTTAATATACTACTCAGTATTGTTTTAGATTTATTCATTAAGTGCCTACAATAACCACAATTATAACTTATAGCCTCAAAAGCTCTAAATCATAATTATATATTACAAAATATAAAATTTTATTCTATTATTATGAAGACTCTAAATGTAAAATTATAAGAATCATTATGAAATAATTATGAATATTTCATTAAAATATTCTGTAGCAATTAAAAGAATTAATCACGCAAGGAATCATATGCTTACCATTACACTCACATGGAGGTCAGAAGTGATGCAAGGTCCCTCTCAAGGTCTCTCCAGAGAACTTTGGAATTGATCTTTCAGTGAAGATGCTGTGCTCTATAAACTAAGCAGAATTGCAGTAGTTCAAAAGAAACAAGAAATGTTCTAATTTAGAGACATCTCCACTCCAAATGTTCATATGGACTCTTTTGTGCTTGACCTGTGGTAGAAACTTTCGAGCTTATATTGGTCTAATCGGCCACAGTCAGATACACTGCACCTTGATTCCAACATGGTGATGTCATTTTGGTCCTCTTCGAGGACAGAGGACAACAACCAACCATATGTGTGCGTGTGCGTGTGTGTGCGCGTGTGTGTGTGCGTGCGTGTGTGTGTGTGTCTATATGGTTACACTCACATGCATACATATACACATGAAAGGGAATCAACTATGTCCCTAGGCTGTCTTTTCTATTTTGGGGTAACTTTAATTGTAAGGGTTTTTCCTTAAATCCAGTTGAAATCTGCTTCTTTGCCACTTTTGCTCTCAAATATTGTGAGCTGCAGGCTGCCTAGGTCAAAGCTCCTTTCTCTAACTGTTGTTACCTGCCCCCTTCAGTATTTCCATTTTGTTCTTCTCTATCCTTCTATTGTGCCATCTGAAATCTGTAGTCTATTGCTAATGAACTAAACCTTGCTTTATACATGCATCTACTCTTTAAAAACTGCTTTATGTATATTTTGTTTTTCTTTATATTTGGACCAGTTGTACCCCCTCTCCCCAGCACTGATTAGTGCAACTTCCTGGAGGGTGATTAAAGTGCTGAATACAGAGCAAATCAGAATAAGAGCAAGAGAGGTTTTGTGACCACCAATAAATACTCTATAGATGTTCTTTCTGCTTCCCTAGATTGTACCTTCTGTAATTACCATGAACTATGCTCAGATTAGCATATGGGATAATAAATATCCTCTCTCTGTATATGAATATGACTGTTAGTAGATACTATGAGAAACAGCATGGTGTAGCAGATAGAGAGCTACTCTGAGTCAGGAAAACCTGGCTTTAAATCCTGCCTCTGACACATAATGGCTCTGTGGTTCTGAGCAAGTAACTTAATCTTAGTTTCTCCAGACAACTCTCTAAAATTGTAAATTGCAAAAAAGATGCCTGAATTGGTAGAGAAAGTTCCTCACTGGAAGCTTCTTATGCTAATGAAATCACAGGGTTAGTAAAAAAAAAAATACTATAAATAAATTCCCTCTAATTAAATCTAGCATGCCTTGCTTGCGTCATACAGGAATCATAATTTTTTTTCTGTAGGTGATAGAGAAACTAAGCCAACTTAAATGGTATAGCAGGAGACAAAAATAAGAAAGATAAATGTTCCCTCTCTTGTGGATCTGTTTCTGAATTTCTGCTTCTTTCATAATGTCATTCTTTTATTTTTATTTTTAACTTGAGAAATATGAAATAAAATGAGTAGTTTCATATACATAGTATATCAGAGGGAGATGTCTGTATGTGAAACAGTGTTCCTACTATTAAGAGCTTACTCTTTCTAAAATATATAATAAATTCAACATACAACTTTCAGAGCTGCCCTACCTTTCCATGATTTTTTTCTCCTTTTGCATTCCCCCTTTTTTTTTCTTTTCCAATCAGGAGTGACAACAAGCATTAATTAAGCTCTTAATATGATATTTAGCACTATGCTAATTATCAAGCATTTTTTCCCCTCATCCCTTCACTCACATAAAAAAAGGAAAGAGAAAAAGAAAAAGGGGAAGAAAGTAGAAAAGAAGAAAGAGAAAGAAAGCCATTCCCCCTGTAAAACATAAACACAGTTAAGCAAAACAGATTGCCAGAGTTCCCACATTAAAAAATGTGTTTTTTTAGTCTGCTTGTTAGTTCATTATCTCTCTGTCATGAGGTGGGCAGAAATTTTTTTTTCAGAGTTACAAATATTTTATTTTTATTTTTTCCCCCAGTTACATGTAAAGGCAATTCTTCTTTACCAGTCCTTTGGAATCATTTAGCTCTTAAATCTTTCAGAATTTTTTTAAACATTAAATTTTCTATTCAGCTCTTGTCTTTTTATTAAAAATGCTATAAAGTCCTTTATTTCACTAGATATCCATTTCCCCCACTGAGGGATTAATACTAAATTTAGCTGGGGAGGAGATTCCTGTTTGTAATCCTTCTGGAATATCATATTCCAAATCCTCCATTCCTTTAACATGAAAGCTGTTAAGTTTTGTATGATTCTGACTGTGGCTCAAATGATATTTAAATTGTTTATTTTTGAGTGTTTGCAATGTTTTTTCCTTGACCTGGGAGCTCTGGAATTTGGCTATAATATTTCTGGGAGCTTTCATTTTGGGATCTACTTCAAGAAGCAATTGATGGATTCTTTCAGTTTCTATTTTATCCTTCTAGGATATCAGGGTTGTTGTCATTTATAATTTCTTGAAATATGATATCTAAGATATTTCTTTGTTCATGACTTTTAGGTAGTCCAAAAATTCTTTTTTTAAAAATTTATTTATTTAAATTTTCAGCATTCATTTCCACAAAATTTTGGATTCCAAATTTTCTCCCCATTTCTCCCCTCCCCCACCCCAAAACATCAAGCATTCTAATTGCCCCTATCACCAATCTGCTCTCTCTTCTATCATCCCTCCCTTCCCTTATCCCCATCTTCTCTTTTGTCCTGTATGGCAAGATAACTTTCTATACCCCATTACCTGTATTTCTTATTTCCTAGTTGTATGCAAGAACAATACTCAACAATTGTTCCTAAAACTTTGAGTTTCTTCATCCCTCCCTCCCCACCCATTCCTTTTGGGAAGGCAAGCAATTCAGTATAGGCCATATCTATGAAGTTTTGCAAATGACTTCCATATTAGTCGTGTTGTGTAAGACTGACTGTATTTCCCTCCATCCTATCCTGCCCCCCATTTCATCTATTCTCTCTTTTGATCCTATCCCTCCCCAAGAGTGTTCACTTCTAATTGCTCCCTCCTCCCATTGCCCTCCCTTCCATCATCCCCCCAACCCTGTTTATCTCCTTCTCCCCCATGTTCCTGTATTGTAAGATAGGTTTTCATACCAAAATGAGTGTGCATTTTATTCCTTCCTTTAGTCGAATGTGATGAGAGTAAGCTTCATGTTTTTTTCTCTCACCTCCCCACTTTTTCCCTCCACTGGAAAGTCATTTACTTGCCTTTTTTATGAAAGATAATTTGCCCATTCCATTTCTTCCTTTCTCCTCCCAATATATTTCTCTCTCACCGCTTAATTTAATTCTTTTAAAGATATGAACCCATCGTATTCAATTCACCCTGTGCTCTCTGTCTCTCTGCCTCTGTCTGTGTGTGTGTGTGTGTGTGTGTGTGTGTGTGTAATCACACCAACTACCCAGATACTGAAAAAAGTTTTCAAGAGTTACAAATATTGTCTTTCCATGTAGGAATGTAAATAGTTCAACCTTATTCAGTCCCTTATGATTTGTCTTTGCTATTTACCTTTTCATGCTTCTCTTGATTCTTGTGTTTGAAAGTCAAATTTTCTTTTCAGCTCTGGTCTTTTCATCAAGAATGCTTGAAAGTCCTCTGTTTCATTGGAAGACCATATTTCCCCCCTGAAGTATTATACTCAGTTTTGCTGGGTAGGTGATTCTTGGTTTTAGTCCTAGTTCCTTTGAATTCCAGAATATCATGTTCCATGCCCTTCAGTCCCTTAATGTAGAAGCTGCTAGATCTTGTGTTATCCTGATTGTATTTCCACAATACTTGAATTGTTTCTTTCTAGCTGTTTGCAATATTTTCTCCTTGACCTGGGAACTCTGGAATTTGACCACAATGTTCCTAAGAGTTTCTTTTTTTGGATCTCTTTCAGGAGGTGATTGGTGGATTCTTTCAATATTTATTTTGTCCCCTGGTTCTGAATATCAGGGCAGTTTTCCTTGATAATTTCATGAAAGATGATGTTTAGGCTCTTTTTTGATCATGGCTTTTAGGTAGTCCCATAATTTTTAAATTGTCTCTCCTGGATCTATTTTCCAGGTCAGTTGTTTTTCCAGTGAGATATTTCACATTATCTTCCATTTTTTTCATTCTTTTGGTTTTGTTTTGTGATTTCTTGGTTTCTCATAAAGTCATTAGCCTCCATCTGTTCCATTCTAATTTTGAAAGAACTATTTTCTTCAGTGAGCATTTGATCCTCCTTTTCCATTTGACTAATTCTGCTTTTGCAAGCATTCTTCTCCTCATTGGTTTTTTTGAACCTCTTTTGCCAGTTGAGTTAGCCTATTTTTAAAGGTGTCATTTTCTTCAGCATTTTTTTAGGTCTTCTTTAGTAAGGTGTTGACTCACTTTTCATGCTTTTCTTGCATCTCTCTCATTTCTCTTCCCAGTTTTTCCTCCACCTCTCTTACTTGATTTTCAAAATCCTTTTTGAGCTCTTCCATGGTCTGAGACCATTGAATATTTATTTTGGATGTTTGGGATGCAGAAGCCTTGACTTCTATGTCTTTCCCTGGTGGTAAGCATTGTTCTTCCTCAGAGAAGATATCTGTTCACCAAGAAAGTAACCTTCCATAGTCTTATTTTTTTCCCTTTTTTGGGTATTTTCCCAACCACTTACTTGACTTTTGGATCATTTGTCAAGAGTAGGGTATACTCTGGGAATCTGTAAGATCTCAGTTCCTCCAAGGTGGCACAATTAAGCGTGTACACTGGTCTGGGAGTAGAGAGAGATTTTTGTGCCCAGAATCTTAGCAGTTACCTCTCCACAGCCATCTGGTCTCCAGTTCTGCCAAGTCAGCACTAGGGGCTGATTTTCAGATAAGTTGGATGGGCATGGCCACCATTCAATGTGAGATAAAGATCAGTTCCTTCAGGGTCTCTACATAGGGCTGAGGTAATGTTCAGCTCCTCAGTGCCCCCAGGGGTTTTTACAATCCAACAATAGATACGGGCAGCTGTATAGGCTGCTGTGGGAACTGCTGCTGCCTGCCCAATGTGGCCTCTGCGGGCCACTGCCTGAGGCCAGAGCTACAGGAAGGCCCTTCTCCCTTCCTGGCCAGCTGGCAAAACCCTGTCACTGACCTTTGGTGCCTATGGGTTGAGGGATCTGTGAACCACTGCTGCTGGGACTGGGGATTCGCTGCCACTGCGACTGGAGATTCCGCCCCCAAGGCGTCCTCCTCCCAGAGCCACGCTATGCATGTGGCCAAGATGAGGCTGGGCTCTGCTCTCGGTCTGGTGCAACGTATGTTTCCTGTGGGCTTTTCAGGTCACCCTGAGCTGCAAAGCTCCTCCACTCTGTTGTTCTCTACTTCTGCTGCTCCAAAATTTGTTGAGAACCTCTCTCTACAGGTATTTTATGGGCTGTATGGGGAGAGCCTGTGTATGTGTGTCTTTCTACTCTGCCATCTTGTCTCTGCCCCTACTCCAAAAATTCTTAAATGATCTTTCTTTGATTTATGTCCCAGGTTAGTACTTTGTTCAATGAAATATTTCACATTTTATTCAATTGTTTCATTTTTTTGACTTTGTTTTATTGTTTCTGGATGGGTTATGGAGTCATTAGCTTCCACTTGCCAATTCTAAATTTAAAGGCATTCTTTTCTTCAGTGAGTTTTTAATACCTCTTTCTTCATTTGATAGATTCTCCTTTTTAAGGAGTTCTCTTCAATGAATTTCTGTGCCTTTTTTTTTAACCATTTGGCCAATTCTGTTTTTTTTAAAGTATTATTTTCTTCAGTACTTTTTGGTTCCTCTTTTACCAAGCTGATTCTCCTTTCATGATTTTCTTGCATCACTGTCATTTCTTTTTTCCAGTTTTTCTTCTGCTTGTCTTATTTGAAATCCCTTTTTTAAATCTTTCAGGATTTTTTTTCCTGTGAGGCTATGCTTATAACTGTTTTGACACTTCCAGAAATTTTTATAATATTGTATAAATTGTTCTTCCTATTCTGCTCACTTCACTCCATATCCCTTGACCTAGGAAGACTTATTTGAGCAGAATTTCATTCTTAGCGGTTTTCTTTCCCTCTTGGGCCAAATTCCCTTTTCAAAATATTAGTGCACCAGATCCTACTTAAACCTTTCTCTAAGCTCGTTAAAATTCATTCTTTTAAAATCTAGGGTGTCTGTCACATTATTCGTGGCTTTTTCTCTCCTCACTATAATAAACTCTGTGAAATAGTGTTCTTTTATCCCTACGATTCCTTTCATTTCTTCTTCAGCAACCCGTTTATCCTTGTTGATGAGAATCAGGTTCAGAATAGCAATACACAGAGTGACTTTCTCCACTTTTTGAAGATTGAAATAATCATTAAGATAAGTCAAACATTTCTTAGTCACTCATCTTTTTACATAGAGAGGTTTCCAGGAAACATCCCCTCTAATACTAAATTATCCTGCTCTGTGTCAGGTTTATCATGTGTTTCTCAGGATTCTATCTAATTCTTCCTTCTGTTCAGAAAGTCTATACTATATACCTTTACCACATTTTTTTTTCCTATTTCTACCTACATTGTTCTTTTTCCAAGTGCTCTTTAACATGTTTTTCCTTTTGGGTCCCTGGTAAAATTTTTGGAACCATTTAGGATCATCCAAAATTAAACAGCTTGGCATGGTGCCACACACCCGTTCTTCCTGCTACTGAGGACACAGAAAGTGGTGCATAACTTTAAATTAATCTGATCGGGTGTCTACACTAAATCTGATACCAATATGGTAAGTTTTCAAGAGAGGTGGGACACCAGGGTGTCTGTAGATTAGCACACCAGCCCAAGTTGGAAACAGAAGAAATACTGCCCCTCCTCCAAAAAAAAAACAAACTCAAAACAAGAAAACCAGTTACATTAAATGTCAACTCTTAGAAGGAGGTATGTTAACATTGCATATCAAGTTATTTCTGACTTTTCATAATCTAGTTTTGGATTAAAGTCTTTGGCTTTGTAGTTCATACAACTAGTAGTTCATTAATGGATATTCACCAAAACGCTGGAACTGGCTTTTTCTGCTATAAAGTCATCCTCTCTAACTTGACATGGACTATTATTTGATCCTTGGTTGTGCTATTCAATTCTAATTTTGCTCATGGCTTAGCTCACTTCTTATATCAACCAACTGAAATGTTCTCTATTTTCTTCAAGACCCTCACATTTTCCAGCATCTTTCTCTCTTCTCTCTTCCCTCCTACCCCCAGCAAATAACACCAGTTCTTAACTTACTAGAGTAGAGATTTTTTTTATCCCCATTGCCTAGGATAATACCTGGCAAATAACAGTCACTTAATAAGTGCTCATTGATTGATTTCTCTTTCTAAATATTTATACTTTCTCTCCTCATATTTTAGAGAATACATAGACTTTTCTTTTCAACTCTTACCCATATTCCACATCTTTTCCTTAATTCTGTCCACTTTTTCCTCTTCTAAATTTTCCAATTGAGACTTTTCATATTCTGTCTACAACCAACTTTGCCTCCCATAATTATTCAATAAAAGCCCTCTTGTTAAGAAAAAATGAACTATTTGTTGTTCCCCAAATATGGTGAGGTTTTTTATTTTTGGCTTTTTGCTTTTACTTCTTTGTTTATAGCTTTCCCAACCAGTTAGTATACAATCTCCCTTTCTATCCAACTGTTTGAATCTGGTTCATACTTCAAAGACCTGATCAAATCTCTTCTCTATAAACATTTATCTGGCTGTCCCAACAAGGAATGATATTTTCCTTCTCTGAGTTTCTATAAGGACTTACTGTCATTTATACCTTAAATTATACTCCAGACTTCTTTCCCTTCTCTTATGTAGTTACCTTTCCATCTTGGAAAAAATCTCATCCCTGAGGATCTATTCTTCTCATTTCAAACTCCCTTGCCTGAATACTATTTTAAGAAGGACCCCAGGTATGTTTCAACTTACTCAAGACTCAACTGACTCGATTTCTCTTCCTTCTTGCCAGTTCCTTACCCCATCATCCCCCTCTTCTCCATTTTCCAAGTCCCTTTTATGTGTCATATTTTCATATTAAAACTCAAGGTAGGCAGTGTCTTGAGAGGGTATCTCCAGTGCTTAGCATAATGCCAAACACATAGTATGCACTTAATAAATGCTCTATCTCTATTATTTGACGGCTCAAGAAGAAAGTGAAGCTAGTGGCCTTGCACAGCCCTCCTTCACTCAAAACAGAGTCAAGTGTGAGTCACATCATCATTTCTCTGATGTCATGGTCCTCTTTGAAAACAAAGGACAAGCATAACCTGTGAGCAGGCTGAGCTGCCTGAATGGGGTCCCAGCTAGCTGGAGAACTCAGCTCATCCTCTCCCATCTGTCTCCCCCTCCCTTTCCTTCTCCTTTCCAGGTAAATTTGGATGGACAGATATGTCCAGTTAACTTGGGGCTTACTGGCCTGCTTTACTCTCCTGTATTCTCCTGCCCTGCCCCCTTCTGTCCTGCCCTCTCCTATCCCACCCTTTCCTGTCCTTCCCCCTCCTGACCTTAAATATTAAACCTACTTTACTCTGAAGCCCATAGACTGGGTCCCTGCCCAAACTCCACTTAAGGGCTGTTTCCTAGACCTGTCCTGGATAAAGAGTGATTATCAATTGCACCTGTTTCCCTTCCCCTCCACCTTGATTTAGTAATTTTTTTTTTTTGCTCATTAAAGGGGCCACTCCTGACTACTTCTTAAACAGGCTTATTCACTGTATGGGCCTTACCTCACTCTGAGTGAGTACCTGAATAGGCCCAAAGCCAAAGAGGCCAAGGTGTCCCATTGCATCCTGAGCCATCTCCAGTCGTTCTGATGAATATCTGGTCACTGGATCCAGATGGCTCAGAAAAGGAAATGAGACTGATGCCCTTGCACAGCTCTCTGTCACTCAAAACAGAGCCAAGTGCAAGTCATGCCATCATTTCTCTGATGTTATGGTCCTCTTCAAAAACGAAGGACAAATACAACAATCTCTATTATTTGATAATGAGCACACTCTACCTTCATTATTAGTTTTCTTTGCACGTACATATGTCTTATTTCTCCAACTAGACAAAATTCTCTGTGGCTAGAGATTGTATCTCAGAGCCATAACTATGAATTTTTGTGCCTAGGGCAAATTAAATTGGTAGGGTAGTGTGGCAGAAATGGTAGAAGACAAACTAACCATAAGTACTATTTCTCTAGGAGAGAAGGTAATATTCATTCTCCAGAAATTATGATCTTATTCTTACAGGTATTGAGGGAGAGGGGAAAAAGCAGACCTTGGGGGAGGATGGCTTCCCTCAACCGGAGACAACAGGGCAGTGGAGCAGTTATTGCAAGGGTTGTCATCTGATCTTAGAAACCAGTGGAAGGCTGTGTAATAAGGCATAATGATAATTGTCACTAATGAGAGGAAGTATGATTCTCTGGGTGTCAGTACCCTGACCCAGAGTCTGAGTTCTTCACTAAATTTTTTGCCTTTCACTAATAACAATTTTACTGTGTCTTAGATGTTTTAGTAATCTCATTTAATACCTCATAGTTCCTTGTATGAGAAGGAATATAGCATATGGGTAAGGAGACTGGAATTGGTGTGAAGAGAGACTAGGATTCAAGCAAGTCTTGATATTTAGTCATTGTAACCATGGTAAAGTCATTTAACTTTTCTTAACCTTAGTTTCCTATCCATCAGATGATGGTATTTGTAGTACATGCCCCATGAAATTATTATAGAAATTAAATAAGATGTTGTATAAAAACACTTTATACATTTCAAAGTACTATATATTGCTATTATTATTGTGAGAAGCAGTATGGAACAATGAATGGAGAGCTAGCCTTAGAGTCATAAATCCTTCTTCTGTGACATTAGACAGGGTACTGAACATCTCGATGCCCCAGGCAATTCTCTAAGATTATACTATAGAATGGGTGCCAATCTTCAGCGGTACATATTCCTCATCAGAAGTTTCTTACAATAGTGAAATTGCTGGTCCAATAAAAGAAAACAGAAGCGCTTGATAAATGTTTATTCATTGATTTTTTTGATTGATTAATATTTGTGAGACACATTTAGGCTTTTAGAGTCTTGTATTGATTACTTTAAGAGCCAGAGAGTAAGGTTATACAATTTATTTCAGTTGTCCTAAAGAGACTGAATAACCCTAA
Source organism: Bettongia penicillata ogilbyi (assembly GCA_023548195.1). Taxonomy (NCBI): domain Eukaryota; kingdom Metazoa; phylum Chordata; class Mammalia; order Diprotodontia; family Potoroidae; genus Bettongia; species Bettongia penicillata. The sequence continues at coordinate 3,508,327 of JAJHZJ010000227.1, forward strand.
ATCATTTGTCCCTGTTTAAGCAGGTCAGACATGACCTTGCTCATGTGTATAAAAGTATATATATTTATATACATATATATGTATATACACATATACACATAATATGTAAATATAAGTATAATTTATATATCCATATAGGTGTATACATTTTATATATATATATATATTTATATATACCTATAGTCTATTGCATATATTTTATACATTATATGTGTTTGTTGATTGTTAACAAAATATTCATAAACAAAAGACACTATTCTCACTTCTCACATTGGCATAGAAAAATCAAAATCACAGACCTAAAATTGTTAAACATAGTCAAGATCAAGTACTGGACTAAAATATACTTGTAGTTGCATGAAGATGAATGATTGAAAGGTTACTTCTTCGGATTAGTCTAATTCTGAGTCAGGCTATGAGTGAGTTGCTAGGGTGACTCTATAAAATGCATGTAAATGCATGTAAAAAAACAACTTATAAGCAGAAATGTCATAAATGGGTTCACTGTATATATGTGTATATATATATATATATATTATATATATGAGATGCACATTGATCCAGTACAATTGCTTCAGTACAGACACAGTTTGCAAAAATTAAGAAACAGGGTTGTAAGAAAGGGAACATTTATTTTTCCTTGTTTTCTTCTCATGTTATACCTGCTGTGCCATCCAAGTTGGCCTAGATCCTCTATTGACAAAAAAGCACAATGATTCATCTTTAAAATAGTATTTTATTTTTTACCAATCACATGTCAAGATAATTTTGAACATTCATTTTCGCAAAGTTTTGAGTTCCAAAATTTTTTCCCTCTCTTCTTCTGAAAATGGTAGGCAATATGATATAGGTTATACACGTACTATCATGGAAAACACATTTTCACGTTAGTCATAGTTGTAAAAGAAGAAACAGATCAAAACACACACAAAAAATAGAGTAAGTAAAAAAAAATGCTTTGCTCTGCATTCAGAATCCATCAATCCTTTATCTGGATGTGGATAGCATTTTCCTTCGTGAGTCCCTTTGTGCTTGTCTTGGATCCACAATGATTCTTGTATGACTCAACTAAAGTATTCCAGATTTAATGAGAGAAAATTTATTTATAGTATTTTTTTTACTAGCCCTGTGATTTCATCAGCATAATGAGCTCCCTGTGAGGACTTCCTTTACCACTGCAGATGGGCATCTTCTCTGCAATTTGTAATTTTAGAGTTGTTTGGGAGCACAAAGAAATTAAGTGATTTATTCAGGGAGGCAGACCCATCATGTTTCAGAGGTAGAATCTGGAATCAGGATTTCTTGTCTCTGAGAAGACCTTTCTATCCACTATGCCATATTGCCTCCCATAGTATAGTCCAGGGGTGGGGAACCTACAGCTTTGAGGCCACATGTGGCCCTCTAGATCCTCAAGTGCCGCCCTTTAAGTGAATCCAAACTTCACAGAAAAAAAATTCCCTTAATAAAAGGATTTGTTCTGTAAAACTTGTACTCAGTCAAAAGGCCCCACCCAAGGACCTAAAGGGCCACATGTGGCTTTGAAGCTGCAGGTTCTCCACCCCGGTATAGTCTAAAGGTTATGTCATTCTTAGAGATAAAAAGGATATTTATTACTCTAACCTGAGAATAGCCTATAACAATTGTAGGAGATACAATCAAGCACAATAGGAAATAAAATATTTATCAAGTGTTGGTGGTCACAAAACCTCTCTGACTCTTATTCTGATTTTTTCAGTATAAAAACTCTTAATCTCTCAAAATGATCCTAACTAAGATCTCTCAAAATGATCCTGACTAAGCTTCGTAAGCTCTCCTTGCCTCAGTTTAGCCATCTATGAAACTAGAAATGAATGAAAACCTGAAATACATGATTCCTGACATAGTGGGGAAGACATTCATCCAGGAAAGGAAATCTCACATATAGCACCTACGAAAATGTAGAAATAGTATCATGGGGACCACAAAATATCCCTGTGATGATTTCTATTATTATTTTCAGTTATGCACAAGGCAGATTTGCCATCAATAAGAAGAAAGTCCCTATATACACTAAAATATGCATAGCAGCACTTTTTGTGATAGCGAAGTTTTAGAAACAAAGGGGATGTTCGTCCTTCGGGGAACAGCTAAATAAATTGTAGTACATGAATGAAATGGAATATTACTATTCTGTAAGAGATGACACATGTGATGAATACAGAGTAGCATGGAAAAGATCTATTTGAACTGAGTCAGGGAAAATAGAGCCAAGAAAATAATATACACAATGACTATAACAAGGCAACGAGAAAGAACAACTGTGAAGAAATCAAGTTAGTGTTGTGGAATTATAAACAACAAGCATGGCTGGAAGGAAAAAAAAGACATCCCCATCCCATCCATTTGCAGAGATGAGAAGTTACAAATGTTGCACATTGTACTTATTTTCAGACTTTTTTCATGTATTCATTAGTTATGTTGTTTTCTGCTTTCTTTTCTTTCTTTTTTATCCTTAAAAATGATATTTGTTATGTGGGATGACTCTCTGGGAAGAGGAGGGAGGAAGAGAGGAATAATGGGTAAAACTATGGGAAGATGGAAAAAATGAAAAAAGGGAGGAAGGAAGGAAGATTACTATGAAAAAGTTTCTATGTCCCAAACACTATGCTAAGTGCTAAGCATTCAAACATTAGCAAAAAAGACAATTTATGTCCTCATGGAGATTTTATTTTCTTGGAGAACAAGAAATGAAGGTACCTGGTGTACATGGTTTTGAAATCCAAAAAGTCAGGAACAGAGAATGAGGTCAATGTAGAACGCTGTCTTGCTAAGGGCCAATGGTACTTTCCATCTGCCCTGAATCTGAACTAAAGAAGTGTCATCTCCCCTAGAATGGAAACTTCTTAACAGCAGAATTTCCTTAATTGCTATTTGTATCACCAGTGCTATTTCCATCACCATATTAAACACTTAACAAATGGTTTTTTCCATTCATTCATTCATTCCAAGGTGAGAGAATATGTCATTTCTAAACTTCGTATTTCATTCAGCTCTTTGCTCAGGGTCCTGCACACAATAAACTCTTAATAATACTTTATTAAGACTGAATGAATGGATGGAAGCATGATAGTTCTGACATTTGAAAATCTTCAGGTCAGAAATCTTCCCTGATAGAATACAAATTATATTCTTTTTCATGTGTTTTTTGATAAATAGCTTATAAAAAAGAAGCAGTGTTCTAGAGTGGGCAAAGGGAGTGGACTGCTGTCAGGAGGAGGTTGGGGTTCAGATCCCACTTCTGGCATTAACTTCTTTTCTTTTTTGTGGGGGAAGGGAGAGAAAGTATTACTATACTGGTCAATTAAGGAAATGCTATAGATAGTATTGCGAGGACCCAAGATACATTGAACTACATTTTGAACCTGGAAACAGGAAGATCTGAATTTTAGTCCCCTTGCGGGTGCTTCCTAACTGTGCACATATGAGCATGTCACTTAACCACCTCTGATCCTGTTTGCTCCTCTGTAAAATTGGAATAAATGAGTTTTGCAGGACTTCTATCTCAGAGTTGTTATGAGAGTCAAATGAAACTGCTTGGAAAACCCTTCAAAAACTAAAATCCTTATTGGAATAGCATATCATTTAAGTCTTCTTACACCTTATTTCCCAACACCGACTCTTGTGCTTGGTGATACTGACCAACTGGCTGCTTCATGAATGAAACCATCTTTTAGCTCCGGGTGTTCTCTCTCAATGTCCTTCATGTCTTAAATCCTTCCTCCTCTGTTCCAACTACTGACCTCTCTGGCTTCTTTTATGTTCCAGTTGAAATGATTTTCTACAGGAAGCCTTCCTCACCCCCTCAACTCCAGTGCCTTCCCTCACTAATTATTTGTCATTTATGTTGCTTATAGATTGCTTTGTATATATTTATTTGTATGTTTTCTTTTCCTGTAGGAGCTTGCAGTCATCTTTCACCTCTTTCTGAATACCCAGCACACACTATAGTGTGCCTGGCAGACCACAGAGGCTTAACAAATGTTGATTGATCAATCAGTTGAATATAGGAAGTATCAGGGAGAAGCAATGAATATTTCTTCCTGTCCTAATTGAAATGAAATTATTTTTTAATTTAAACGACCACTTCCTTTATTTCCAGTTTAGTACTCAGACACTAAACATTTTATGTGCTGATTTTTCTATGTGATAGCAGGTATTTGACTCCAGATACTATGATGAATTGCTGACTTTTAAGATATAGCTGTGGAGAGGGCTTGTTACTTGAATTAGACAGTGATTTAATCATCTAAGACCTTATTGTGCCACTCACTTATCCAGTCTAATATTTTTGCTGAAGCCTCCTCCCATCTGAGGACTTGCATTTCTTGCCCAATAAACATAAAACTAAATTACAGAAATACATTCCTTTTTCTCCTTTGATTTCTTCCCCCCACTGAGCTACAAAATAGAACAAAGGAATGAGTATTCTGCATGACTGTGTCTTGGCTAATGGGAAGCTGGCACATTCTGCTTATTAAACAACCCTCTAGTGGACTGGGAAATGAAAACAAGTTTAAATGCTCCGCAGTGAAACTGAGAGAATAGAGTGAGCACAGCTACATCAGGTCAATATCTCGTAAGACCTCTAGGGCTTGTTAACAAGGGCTCAGGTGCTAATCACACAATTAAGTGTTGCTGAAATGACTCAGGAGCCACAGTGAAATCTATATTTGACTGCTTAACATCTGCCGTTCATTAGCTCACTGGTCCTATCCATTCTGGTAACTTGTGCTCTTTGCATTCCACAGCAATTGTCTAATGAGCAGTAAAGACACACTTTAAATGCAGATTTCAAAAAAAAAAAATAAATTGTAGAACCATATGTTAATTTTCTTAACCTAATCTTTCTCTATATAACCTAATAAGGGTTTTTTTCCCGCTCCTTTCTTCTGCCCTCAAAATGAAATTTGTTATCAGGAGAGAAAGGAAGCCTATTTATTAATCAAAATGTTTTCTTAGTCTCCTTAGAATGGAAAGAGTAGACAAATTTGGATGTAACTTAACTGTCCACTGTCATGTTATTTGCCTTGATTCTGATACCAGACATTTATGTGTCTGCAGCCTAAGTAACCTTTATCACTCTTGGTATAGAATGTGGTATGGTGATAAATGGTGTTAAGTGTACATCTTCACGTTGGAAACGTACTAGCATTTCTTGTACCATTTTGTATTGTTTATGTAGTCTGATTTTCTAGAAACTAAACTTCTGTTTTGTTTTATTTTCCTAGAGTCCTTTGTATTATTCTGGGATTTCATTTGAGATGAAACACTCCAAAATAATGATTTTTTTCTTAATGTTTAGATCAGTATTTGTATTCGAAAAAAATTTTTAAAAAGATGAATTATGGAAAGTTGACATTATTCCTGCTGTTCTGAAGTTCTCTCTTCCTCACCTACTCTCAGCTGCTCACAATTTTGCCACCCTATGCAGCCTAATCTCTCTCTCTCTGTTTCTCTGTCTCTGTCTCTCTCTGTCCTTCTGTCTCTCTGTTTCTCTGTCTGTCTCGGTCTCTGTCTGTCTCTCTGTCTCTCTCTGTCTCTCTCTCCCTGTCATTTGGCTCCAGTGAAACTGGCGGCACAGTGGATAGAGTGCTGGGTCTAGAGTCAGTAGGAACTGAGTTCAAATTCAGGCTCAGATACCTGTTAGCTGTTTGACTTGGGCAAGTCATTTAACCTCTTTTTATCTCAGTTTCCTGAACAGTAAAATGAGGGGGCAGGGTGGGAAGAACAGTATCTACCTGGCAACGTCATTGTGAAGCTCAAATGAGATAATGTTTGTAAAAACTGCTTAGCACAGTACCTGGCACATAGAAGTGCTATGTAATAAATATTATTATTATCGTTAATAACAATAAAGCTACAAGTTGGAAGTGAAACCCCCCTGTGCTCCTGGAATTTGAGCCAAATCTGCTGATTGTTTTGGAGCTCGCTCCTCAGGCGGTACAAACCTAAGGCTTGTTTCTCTTTACTCTGCAATGCCGTCCCAGATCCCAGGCTGTTTCCTTAGAATGCACTAGATTAATGACCTAAAAATGCACAATGAGCACCAGAGCTGCCAGCGGGCACCTGTTCCCACATCCTACGTGAGGTTACAGCACCCTGGTACGGCGTCTGGGATCTTGTTTTGCGGTGGTGTTCAGTCTAGGTCTTTTTTAAATCTCTGGCTGCTGGAGTGCTCGACAGTGTGCCCTCGCCAGACATCAGCTCTAGGGTCCGCAGATGTTTCTGTCTCCCCATGTTGACTTGAGTTAGGAAAGTGACTCACTATGACTTTTTCTTGAATTTCTCAATCAGAATTTGATGTGGTAGATTTTCTATATCTGTTTGGAAGAGCTTGGATGGGGACAGGGACAGGAGAGAGCTCTTGGTATTTCTTCCTACTACTCTATCAGCTTGGCTCTGCCTCCCATTAGATGACTTTTAAGGTCACTTCTAAATCTATATCATCTATAACATCTATAAATGTCATCTATAAATATCTGACAGATTTGTCATCTGTCCTTTCATCTAAGTCACTGATTAAAATGGTGAACGATTCAAGGTTGATTATAGCTCCCTGGAAGTACTCTACTATCACTTCTCTCCAGGTTGAACTCAGTCCACTGATCACCACTCATTGATTCAAATAATTCAAAACTCATGTAACCATATTTTAAGCCATATCATAGCTTTCTGTCTTGCCCTCAAGAATATCATGACAGTGTTGGTCAAATGTCTTAGCTGAAATCCAGGTACATTATAAAAGAAATGGGATAAATCTAACCTAACTGATTATTTCTTTCTGAATACTCAAATTCTAAAAATTTCCCAGGAACCAAGATTAATCATATAAAAATGTAAGTTGTAAAAACACAGTTATTAATTGAACAAATACATTTTTTTTCTCCTTGGAAAGTGTTACAATGTTTGCCCATCAATGTATGTCCTGTAGCACCTCTCCCATCATACATGCTGTATCAAAAATGACCAGTTTATTAAATATTATTGAGAGGATTTCTCTTTTGGTTCATTTAAAATATTCAGTGTTTGTTTATGTATTTTTTCTACCCTGTAATTTTCCTCTTAGTTAACTTATTTATTCTTTTGGTTATTTTTAAATAAAGGGGAGCTAGGTGAGGTCACTACTTATTTGACTATTTTAATGGAAATCTCATCTTACTTTAAATTATCTTCATTTATGGCTCACTCAATTCTTTATTTTTTTAAATATAAATTTATTTCTTTAACTTTTTACATTCATTTTCACAAAATTTTGGGTTCCAAATTTTCTCCCCATTTGTCTCCTCCCCCCACCCCAATACACCAAGCATTCTAATATCCCCTATCACCAATATGCCCTCTCTTCTATCATTCCTCCCTTCCCTTGTCCCCATATTCTCTTTTGTCCTGTAGGGTCAGATGACTTTCTATTCCCCATTAACTGTATTTCTTATTTCCTAATAGCAAGAACAATACTAAACAGTTGTTCCTAAAACTTTGGGTTCCAAATTCTCCCCATCCCTTCCTCCCCACCCATTCCCTTTGGGAAGGCAGGCAATTCAATATAGACCATATCTGTGTAGTTTTGCAAATCACTTTGATAATAGTCATGTTGTGTAAGACTAACTCTATTTCCCTCCATCCTATCCTGCCCCCCCATTGTTTCTATTCTGTCTTTTGATCCTGTCCCTCCCCAAGAGTGTTGATTTCAAATTGCTCCCTCCTCCCATTGCCCTCCCTTCCATCACCCCCCCCCGCTTATCTCCTTCTCCCCCACTTTCCTGTATTGTAAGATATGTTTTCATACCAAAATGAGTGTGCATTTTATTCCTTCCTTTAGTAGAATGTGATGAGAGTAAACTTCATGTTTTTTCCTTAACTCTCCTCTTTTTCCCTCCACTAAAAAGTCTCCTGCTTGCCTCTTGAATGAGAGATAATTTACCCCACTCCATTTCACCCTCTCTCCTCCCACTACATTTCTCTCTCACTGTTTTCCTTAATTTCTTTTACGATAGGATCCCATCCTATTCAATTCACTCTGTGCTCTCTGTCTCTGTGTGTGCATGCATGTGTGTGCATGCATGCATGCATGTACATGTGTGTGCGTGCGTGCGTATATGTGTGTATGTGTGTGTGTAGTCCCACCAACTACCCAGACACTGAAAAGTTTCCAGTTACAAATATTGTCTTTCCATGTAGGAATGTAAACAGTTCAACTTTGGTAAGTCCCTTATGACTTCTCTTTGCTGTTTGCTTTTTCATGCTTCTTCTCATTCTGATGTTTGAAAGTCAAATTTTCTTTTCAGCTCTGGTCTTTTCATCAAGAATGCTTGAAAGTCCTATATTTCATTGAAAGACCATATTTTCCCCTGAAGTATTACACTCAGTTTTGCTGGGTAGGTGATTCTTGGTTTGAGTCCTAGTTTGTTTGACTTCTGGAATATCCTATTCCAGGCCCTTTGATCCCTTAATGTAGAAGCTGCTAGATCTTGGGTTATCCTGATTGTATTTCCACAGTACTGGAATTGTTTCTTTCTAGCTGCTGGCAAGATTTTTTCCTTGAGCTGGGAGTTCTGGAATTTGGCCACAATGTTCCTAGGAGTTTCTCTTTTTGGATCTCTTTCAGGTGGTGATCGATGGAGTCCTTCAATACTTATTTTGCCCTCTGGTTCTAGAATGTCAGGGCAGTTTTCCTTGATAATTTCATGAAAGATGATGTCTCAGCTCTTTTTTTGATCATGACTTTCAGGTAGTCCCATAATTTTAAAATTGTCTCTCCTGAATCTATTTTCCAGGTCAGTTGTTTTTCCAATGAGATATTTCACATTCTCTTCCATTTTTTCATTCTTTTGGTTTTCTTTTGTGATTTCTTGGTTTCTCAGAAAGTCATTAGCCTCCATCTGTTCCATTCTAATTTTGAGAGAACTATTTTCTTCAGTGAGGTTTTGAACCTCTTTTTCCATTTGGCTAATTCTGCTTTTGAAAGCATTCTTCTCCTCATTGACTTTTTGAACCTCTTTTGCCAATTGAGTTAGCCTATTTTTCAAGGTGTTATTTTCTTCAGCATTTTTTTGTGTCTCCTTTAGCAAGATATTGACCCGTTTTTCATGCTTTTCTTGCATCTCTGTCATTTCTCTTCCCAGTTTTTCCTCCACCTGTCTCACTTGATTTTCAAAATCCTTTTTGAGCTCTTCCATGGCCTGGGCCCATTGGATATCTATTTCAGATGTGCGGGATACAGAGGCCTTGACTTCTATGTCTTTCCCTGATGGTAAGTATTGTTCTTCCTCATCAGAATTGAAAGGTGGAAACATCTGTTCACCAAGAAAGTAACCTTCTATGGTCTTATTTTTTTTTTTTTCCCTTTTCTGGGCATTTTCCCAGCCAGTTACTTGACTTCTGAGATTCCTCTCCACCCCTGCCTAGATCTGCCCAGCTAGTGCTTGGGGTCTGAGGTTCAAATGCTGCTCCCCGGCCTCACGGCTTTAAGTGGAGTCATGGCTGCTATGCAATGTGAGCTTAAGTTCTGGTGCTCAGCTGGGGGCAGGGCCGCCTCCCAGGCTCAGTTCCCTCAGGGGGTTTATGTGGAGATCTTCAGTAATGGAGCGGAGCTCCTGTCTGCTCCAGGAGCCCCTAGCCACTGCTGTCTCTGCCTCTGCCACTGCCTCCTGAGGGGGCCTGAGTTATGGAGACATCCCGTTCCCCTCTCGGCCAGCCCAGAAGTCTTTCTCACTGACCTGTAGCGCCTGTGGGTGGAGGGACCTTCGCGGCCACCGGAGGTTCCTTCCCTGAAGCCTGCTTGGATCTGCTCCTCTGCGGCTGTGCAGCCAGGGCTGGGCTCCGCTGTCCAGTGTGCGAGGGACCTTTGGGGTTGGTTTTTCAGGGCTCTCTGGAACGGAAATCTCCTTCACTGCATTTCTGTGTAGCTTTCACTGCTCCAGAATTTGTGGGGAGTTCTTTTTACAGGAAATTTATGGGCTGTGGATTCAGAGCTCGCATATGGGCGTCTTTCTACTCCACCATCTTGGCCCCTCTGTGGCTCACTCATTCTAAGAAATATTAATACATGAAAGAAGCCATATGGCATTGGATAATGATCTGGAAAGAGCAGAAAACTGATTTAGAAAATTAATTAGAATGGTATTGCAGTGTTCCAGACGAGAAGTGATATGAGATAGTGATAACTATGATAAAATAGGGCAGTTAACATGAAAGTGGAGGAAAATGGGGTGAATGTCAGAGATGCTGTGGAGAGAAAATTGACAAGATTTAGCAACTGATTCAATTTGTGACATGAAGCAGAATGGTGAAGTGAGGATGACTCTAGTTGATTGAAAAGATCATGCTGCTCTTATGAGAAATAGAGAAGTTCAAAATGGAGCAGACTTGGGTGGAAAAATAATGAGTGCTGTTTTGACATGTAAAATTTGAGATAATCATGGTGCTTCTGTTTTAAAATATCCAGTATAAAGTTGGTGATGACCATTTTTTCTTCATAGCAGACATTAGAATTTATTTGTAAAATCACCCTGGCAGAAGAGATAGAGAGACAAAGGAGAGGAATGAAAATATCTCTTGGAATGAATATGTAAGGAGAGTGATAGCAAAATAGGAAGGATACCAGGTTGCAAGCCTTGTTGTCACAGGAGATGGTGGCACTTTCTTTGTAATGGGGAAGTTCAGAAGATGGGAGAGTTTTAAAGGAAAGATAATGTTTTTGTTTTGAACATACTGAATTTGAGATACCTACTGGACATTCAGTTTCAGATGTCTGAAAAGAAGTGGCCAGGGGAACTGATGGAATCACCAAGTGAGATAGTATAGAGAAAAAAAGAGAAGAGGATCTAGGACAGAATCTTGAAGGGCACTCTCAGTTAGTGGGTATAACATGGATGAAGAATCACCCCAGGGCCTAAGCAAGAACACAGACAGGTTGGAAGAGATCCGGGAGGGAGCAATGTCAGGGAGAAGAGAGAATATCCAGGAGGAAGCGGTAAGTAACAGTATCAAATGCTACAACCAGGTCAAGAAGAATGAGAAAAGGCCATTTCCATCACTTTACAATTTACAAAGTGCTTATACATAGTCCTAATTTCAGCTAGTGTATCAGTTTCATTATATCCTACAATATGTCATCATGCCACTGTACCAATAAAAAAATAATCTTCTAGAACTCCCAATTACCTACAGAATGAAGTTCAAACAGCCTGGCATTTAAGGTCTTTTACCATATGCTCTCATAGGAAATGAACTCAAAAGTGATAAAGTCACATAAAAAACAGTATCAGGAAGGCTAAATCCCTACATTAACTGAGCTTTTGGAAAACATCAAGGACAAAGTTTTAGCTGTGTTAGCTTTTTTTAAAGTAGCAATATTCTGATAATGCTGTTGGGCTACAAGTCATATAACATCATGTATTCAGAAGAATGAAAGTTGGATGTAAACCAAAGGTTGACCATCATGTGGTGTAAGCATGAATAAGCTGCAATGTATTACTAATCACAAATTATACAGGACCGATAGCATGAAAGGTGCAATCAGAGAGTGACATGTCCAGAAAAAAGGCAGATTGGTCATGTCTCTCTTGCCTGAGAATATTTAATACTAGAACTATAGGATATTTAATCTTAACTTGTGTTAAATCATTTAATTCATTTTACCCATTTAGTTCAGTGGACTCCAAGAAAAAAAATCACTAGGCTTAGATACCTGAGAGACTTGAGTACAAATCGCACCTCTGACACTTAAAACCTGAGTGACAATGGACATGTCACTTAATATTTTGGGGCCTCATTTTTCTCCCCTTTGAATTGGGGATGATGATTCCCTGGTACCTACCTCTCAGGGTTGTGTGAGAATCAGATGAGATGTGTGCAAAGTACTTTTAAAGCTCTGTCTAAATGTCAACTACTATTATTATAGTTGGTGATGGTTGTAAAACATCTGAGTCATTTAAGAAATCAAATTACAGTCTGGAACCATTCCCATTGGAGTGGGAGCTAATTGGAAATAGCTGAGAGAAAGTGATGTCAGATTTCCTTTTACAGAGGGCAGAGGAGAACTGGGAGGTGGAGGGTACATTTTCATGAAGTCGTGATGGAAAGAAAGGACAGTTGTTTCATGATATTTCAGAAATAAGCATCGCGCTAGGAAGGAGAAAAAGAAAGAACTTCTTCAGAAAAGTGATTGCTTCAAAATGAATACTATTCCAGAAAGAAATGACATGGATGAACAGAAGCTGACCTCTCTGAGGACCAGTTCAGTTCAGTTCAGGACCAATTTGGATATTTTTGAATATCTACTTATATGAGAGGCAGTCGGGGATAAAGGATAAAAAGTTGGCATCATACCAAGGACACTTACATATGAATACTGACTCTTATAAATACTCATTGTATGGCCTTAAGCAAGTTAGTTAACTTCTCAGGGTCCTAGGGAGTTCTCTCAAACTTTAAGTAGCAGAAAAGGCACCCATATATATTGGTAGAGGGATTTAGGTTACCTGGGAATTCCCTATACCCATGATCAAGTCCCTAGAACTCTCTCTCTAATATTCAAAGCATCATGGAGGGCATAAAAATGAATGAGATTCGTTCTCTTCCCTAGAGGAGCTTTGAAAGGTAATGTGACTTTGGGAGGTAGTGTATAAAAGGTACATACATTCTCAGCCAATTGCAACTGTTTTAGGATATTTATTTAGAGATTTCTAAAGAAGGAACAGACAGTGATGCTAAAAGCTTTAATTCTTTATCAGGGAAACTTTTTATTTCTTATAAGGGAAAGTTTTCAGCTTAAGAGATATCTGTGTGAGGGACAAGAAGTAGAGAAGAGGAAAAAGTGAGAAGACATGTCAGAATTTACAGTCACCTAAAGACAAGAAAGACATCTATGTCTGCAGCTTTGACCCTGTGGGAAAGGGAAGATTGAGAAGGAATTCTGGGTCTTAGGTAAAGATCTTGATGCCACAGTGGAAGGATGAAGTAGATCAGTGACAAGAAAGATGTGCCTTTTGAACCCAAAGTCCTGGTTACGCCAGCCTTTAGTCACTCCTTTCCAATTAGATGTAGTTACCCCTAGTCCAGTCCCATACAACTGGTGTGTTAGAGGGAGGGTTGGCACTTGATCATCATATCTAATTGGTTTCCCATTTCTGATTTCACAGGTAGTTAGATGGCAATTAGCTAGGAAGCTAATAGCTTTCAGTAAGAGATTTCATCAATCAACAATAAAGATTTTTAAGCACTCACTATGTGCCTGGCACTGTACTAAGTGCTAAAGGCAAAGGACAATCCCTGTCCACAAGGAGCTTACAAGCTAATGCAGATTTCAGGATGAGCATTTGTAATGGCAAGCAAAGTAGGATCTTTTATTATTTTTATTTTAGTATAATAGAGTGCCTCTAATTGAATAATGTGATTAAAGAAGATCTTCCCCACCCATTAATGGGTCTGGGAAGATTTGTAGGCAGGCTGATACCTTTTGTTAATGGAGGCACTGATTCTCAAGGGTTGTGATACCCTCTGGCTCTGAAAAATAACTAAATACTCTGAGATGAGGTTTTACTTTGGGGCTTACTCTTTGGAAGTGTTTGTTTGGCCAGCTGAGATTCTGGGTAACCTCTAAGGAGCCCCCCAGCTTTGAAAACCCAGATGTTGGTGCTTCTCTCTCTGGTAACTATGTATATATGTAATGGTCAGACAGTTGAATCTATCTATTGATCTATAATGTATTCATTGCTTATGTTAGACAGCTGGAAGCCCTGTCTATTGATTTAGATTTCTCTGTATTTTCTGAAGTTCAGGGTACTGACTTTTCCCCCTGAATGGTACACATGCTTGATTAAAGTGATTGCTGACCTCTCAAAAGTTGCCTTTCCTTTTAGAAAAGTAGATCAAAGAACCTCTGATAGCAGGCCCTCCTCTGCATGTTGGGGTCTTTGCTTTTACAGCATTCCAGAGAGGGAGTAGAGCAAGTAGAAGCAAGGGCCTTTCTAGAACAGACCTATTCTGGCAAGAACTGCTAAACCTTGAAAACCAGAGGATTGTGTGTGTGTGTGTGTGTGTGTGTGTGTGTGTGTGTGGACCCTAAATGCTGGATTCAGGAGAACCGAGTTCAAATCCTACATGTTGTATGACCATGGGTAAGTCTCTCTGAGCCCCAGTGTCCTCACTGGGGTTAGTAATATTTGCATACCACCCTCCATTAGGGGTAATTGTAAGGAAAGAAATTTTTAGGTAGGCAAAGAGAACAAGGAAGGAATTCCAAGAAAGCAGAACAGCAGAGAAGACAGGAAAACCGGAATGAGCATGACATTAAAAGCACCCTTTCCAGAGTGGAGGACATGAACCCAAAGTGGTTAATTTAGTACATATTGGTAGTGCTTTTGGTTATTTTCCCTAAAGTGATCTGCTGGCTTAGATGTTCGTTCCTGGCACGGTTTCTTGATTAGATGATATGCTTTTCACAGCGGTAAAGTGAATATGTAAGGATGTGAGGCACTTGTGAGAAACTCAGGCCCACATTTAGGTGGTAAAGTGCAGGCATCACATAACCTTGAAATCTGACCCACTCTCCTGATGCTGTGCAGCAGAGCTTACATTTTTTAATCCACTGCAGCCAGTTTGGCAACTGCAGAGTGTTTTTTATGCCCAAGACTGTTCTCTTAAGTACTTTAGAACACTTTTTCAAGTTTCTTTCTTGGCATTGGGGGAGGGGGGAAGTTTCCAAGTATTCAATGTTCACTTGTATCATTGGAATCTTCTCTGCTTTTAGAAACAAAGTTTGAAGATTCCAGGCATCAGAAACATTATGAAATAGAAGAAGCTGAGAAGAAAGATAAGGATAGAAATTTGTGAGCATGCCTTTATTGTGCTACAACTGCAAGAAAAAAAAAAGCGACTTGGCCATATTGAAAATAAAGTGAAAAGGGGCAGATGCCAACATAAAGCTTCCAATATGTCCCATCTCCCTTGTTTCCACTGACGCCATTACCATCTCTCTCATCATCCAGATTCGCAGCTTTGGAGTTATCTTTGGCCCTTCCCTCTCCCTCAATCTCCATATCCAACCAGTTACCAGTTCTTACTGCTCCTACCTCTACAATAACTTCTCTCCCTTCTCTCCACTCACACAGCATTTATCCTAGTTCAGGTCCTTTTGACTGGACTGTTCTAAAGACTTCACAACCTATGTCACTAAGTCCAATTTTTTCTCTTTCCTACCCAAATTCCACTTAGCTACCAAATTAGATGTTTCTAAAACGCAGACCTCATTTGACACACTCCTCCCCCCAAAATCTTAAATGGCTTATATTTGTAAGATGGTATAAAAAAAAGCCTCCTTCTGACATATAGGGGCCTTCAAAATTTGATTCCTGCTTATCTTTCCAGTCTCATTTCTTATAACAGTCCTTCACAATTTTCTATTCTTGTCAGATTGGATTGTTCACTTTTCTAGTACATTCCATCTTCTCCTCTGCCCAAGTGGTCTTCTGCATTTGGAATGCTCTCTTTCTTCATTTCTTCTCCATAGAATCCCTCACCTCCCGAGTCAGCTCGCTCCTACATAATGTCTTTCCTGAAGATCTTTCCTCCTCTCCATGAGAAGTGTTATCATTCTTTCCCTTTTGAAACTATGTTGTATTAATAGCTTTGTATTTGCTTACATGAGTAAAATATTTTTCTAGTAGGTTATAAACTCTTGAGAGCAATAACTGTTTTCCTTTCTTTTTGTCCCTAGCATGTTTTAAAAATAGGACCCATTAGCAAAGAGCTAGAAATTGAGGGGATGCCCATTAATTGGAAAATGACTGAACAAATTACGGTATATGATTGTCATGTAATTCTGTTGTGTTATAAGAAATGATGAGCAGGCGGATTTCAGGAAAACCTGGACAGATTTACATGGATTGATGCTGAGTTAAGTGAGCAGAACCAGGAGAACTTTGTACACAGTCATAGTAACACTGTGCCGAGATCAACTATGATTAACTTAACTCTTCTCAGAAGTACGGTGATCCAAGACAACTCCACATCAGTCATGATGGAGAGTGTTATTCACATCCAGAGAAAGAATAGTGGAGTCCAAATGCAGATGAAATCATGTTTTTTTCACTTTGTGTGTGTGTGTGTATTTTCCCTTTTGTTCTGTTTCTTCTTTCACAATATGACTAGTGTGGAAATATGTTTCCATGATTGCACATGTATTGTTCACCATTTTGGAGGGGGGACAAGGGGAAAAACTTGGAACTCAGAATCTTATAAAAGTGAATGTTGAAAACTATCTTCACATGTAATTGGAAAAAATAAAATACTATTTACAAAACAAAATAGGACCCTTGATTTTATTGGTGTAGGAAACTCTCATGGGGAATACCTTCTCTGCAACTTATAGAGTGTTACTATGGACACACAAAATTAAGAAACTTTCTTAGTCACAGAATGAGCATAGGTTAGAGGTAACACTTGAACCTAAGTTCTTAGGCTTTGAACTTAGTTCTGTGTCCACTATACCACACTACTTTTTCTTCATATACCTGGCAATAGCAGGTGTTTAATAAATGGTTGTTCAATGAATGTGTGCCTGGTGTAGGGGGATATAATTATTTGACAAAATTCTGCATTGTAAATAGTAAATCAAATAATGCAGATCAAAAGAGTAGGATTAATAATTATAGATTTTAAAAGATAGATTCAATGCATCTACCTTACTTGAGTTCTTCAGTTAATATTAAGATTTGAAGGATATGGACCTAACCAGATGAGCAAATTATAAATGCATTTTTAGTTTTCTAATTATAGTGCTTTACACAACCATGTGAATTAAGAAGTATAGTTATTAGTGTTCTTATCATATACATGAAAAAACTGAGGCTCAGGAAGGCTAAATAAGTTGTCCATGAATATAGCTAACAAATATCAGAGGTCATGTTTGAACCCAGATCTTCCCAACCCCAAGTCCATCACTAAATTACAGATTCATAGATTTAAAACTAGAAGAGATCAAAGAGGTCATCTAGGCCACCTTACCCCCTTTTTTACATATAAAAACAACTGAATTAAAGAAAGATTAGGTAGCTTTGATGAAGGTCACACAGATAGTAAATATTAGATATGGCATTTAAACGTAAGCCAGCTGACTCTAAATCCAACATTCTTTTCTTTACACCACACTGTCTCTCCCATGAATAGTTATCAAATCAGGTAACCATTTATAATTTGATAACTTAAAGAGGGCTTAAGTTAAATGGAAAATAGATTTTCCAAAAAGGAAAATTCAGATTCGATATAAGGGCAAACTTTCAAACAATAAAAGGTATACAGAAGTGGAATGGGTTGCCTCAAGAGGTAATGGGTTCTCTTCTCAATGGAGATCCTTAAGAAAACGCTGAATGGTTCCTTGTCTAGCATGTTGGAAAAGGGATTCTTTCTATGGAAAGCAATGGCTTGAACCAAATTGCTTCCAGTGTCCTTTTCAAACTACAAGTTTTTTGATAGTACAAATGAAAGAAGTTCACTTTCTCTGGGGTACCTATGAAATCCCAAGTTTCCTGAATATCTTAGTGCCTTATAAGAGTCATGAAATGCTTTGAGGGAAGTAGTCATATAAAGGCAACCCAAAAGCTCCTGTCTTTATGTTGGATCAAGGGACGTTTCTATATGAAACCTATGAATATAATTGCTAATTCTCCGATCTCCACCTTTTAGGGACTTTCACTCCCAATCCTTTATCATCCAGTGATGATATTTTCTTCTCCAACCTTCCCCCAACCCCTGCTACTGGACCTCAGATGTCTTTCCATTTTCTTTTCGACTTCATAAGTTTCCCATTCTGGGTTCTCCTCTCTAACTCTTAATCTTTGACAATCTTACATCAAGAAATGAAAGAACATTGTGGGCTTTTCTATAAAAAAATTGAGGATATTTTATCCTATTTACATATAAATAGGAGAATAATATGTATTCCAAGCATCATTTATTACTGTCCTGGGCTTAATTTTATCAAAAGTTCATCAGGCCAATGTAAAGACTAATAATATTAATAATTAAGCAACATAATGGAAAGGAACAATTTTCATGAAAAAATATACTTTAAATTGCAAAGGATTTAGGATTGGGAAGGATGTTAGAGATCATATTTATGTAATGCTTTTCTTTTATAGATGAAGAGAAAACTGGAAAGCTCTTTGCTTGAAAACTGATGCTTAGGGTTAGCCTTAGCAAATACCCCTAAATGGGCATTACTTGTGGGAAATGTCAGCCTTCTACTTCCTTTTGTATTATCTGTGGTTAATTATTGAATCAAATAAATGAAATTGGTCCAGAACATGATACAGAATAAAAGTGAAATCATGATATCAAACATAATAGGATATAAGTTTTATCAAGAATAATAGTGTTCTCCTTACATCAGCTATGCACTTTCAACTTAGATATTAAGTTATATGCAACCACTAGAGATGCAATGTGACTTTATGGATAGAATGTTTGACCTGGGGTTGGGAAGATTAGGATTCAAATCCTACCTCTTAGTCCATGACCTTGGGTATGACCTTGGGTAAGTCCTTTACCCTCTATGAACTCTAAGACCCAAGTTATCAACAGTTTACAATCTGCATTGGTGAAGAGATTCCCTACTTTGGGATTTCTCATATGACCACAGCATTCTTCCCATATCTATGGTAGCTAAGTCACATAGTCGATGTCTATTTGACACTAAAGGAGAGCTTTAAAAATCTCCAAATGGATCTAGTCTGTATAGAAAACTAATCTGTACAAATCAATTCCACCATTGCTCTGGGTAGATAATTGCTAATCTTTACCTGTGCTTCTTTAGATATGTAAAACCAACTGTCCTCAAGGAAAAGGAGTTGAAGTGAGAGATTTGACATCACATCTCTCTCAGTACTTCAATTCTCCTGTTATTCATCACTGTGGGTACTATTTCTATTAGTTCAGATTGTAATCTTCCCTTGTCTTCTCATCCTGTGTGATGCTTGTGTACGTTTTTCTACAAATACTCAACCAAATGCTTCCAGAAATGTTGGAGCCCTTCTGCTGGTTTTCCTAATATTCTATGGATACTAGTATAACATTTGTACTGTACATTTCTTATTATCTTGTTCATTCCAAATATCTTAAAGTAAGCACCTCTATGTATGATTTTAGCAACAAATTTGAGAGGGAGGGATTTCCCCATTCCCAATTTAATTTTGGTACTAGAGGTGTTTTTCTTAAATGAATCCAGTCTAGAAATAGAAAATTATTGGGATAATTCAATATCAAAGAATAATATCCTGAAGCAGTCTTCCAGAACCAATAGTTAAATAATCTGGATCCAGTATCATGAATGATATTCCTAGATTTCCCCCTTAATTTGCTACCAAATGGAAGCATCACATCTCAAGGACTACCTCACTAAGATGAAATATTTTTCTTCATTAGTAGATCTAAATTTGCTAACCCTGTCCATTAAACTGCCAGTGAAACAGGTTCCAAATGCTATGTATGGCAGAAGCTTCTTGAAGGCAGAATCTGTTTTTGTTCTGCCTATAGCCTCAGATCTAGAGTAGTTTGTGGAACATGGATATTTTTATCCTTAAAAAATCAGATGAGTCTCCTTTCTAAATAACTATCCTCTTTTCCAACTGTTGTAGGAGACTGACCCAGGCACAGCAGCACCTAACTGGGAATGTGTAACAAGAACCTGACATAAGCTGGACCATTGGATCTAATCAGTTTGGACTGATACAAGAGGAAGCCTGCTGTAGTGAAAAGGGAGTTTGTATGGGGGTACAGAATTAGAAACGTTGCTCTATACCTTTCTAATTGTTTGACTAGCAAGTTATTCTCCTTTTCTGGACCTGTTTCTTTATCTACAAAATGGAGGTTTTGGACTAAACAATCTCTGAAGTCTCCTTCAGCTTGAAATTCTATAATCTTGGCTCAATTGATGAAGAATATGTTTCTTGATTTTGTCTCAATAGTCTGGTAGCTCCATTTAAATGAACCTCCTTCCTAAATGCCTTCTTCACTCCTCTTTCCCTGGTCCAAACTGACGACACTCAAATAAAAACGGACAAATGAAATTTTTCAAATGATCCTTAAGAAGACTTGAATAAAACTTACATTTTAAATAAGTCTGTAGTTATGCTCACAGCCCTGTTCCTTACAAAAAGCACAACTGCACATTGTTCCTGAAACATGATCATGGATAGAACAGTCTTGGAATCACTTGACATTACCCATTGAACTTTGGGGATAGAATTACACTGACAACTTTTGTCTCCTGAGAAAACAAAGTACTATTCCTCTTGACTCAAAATGTAGAAACATAGAAATGTGGAAAGATGGAAAACAGTGTTCTTACTCTTCCTCCTTACATTCATTATTTCTTTTGGGGCTCAACTTTTTTCCCCCTAATCAGAATTAAGAGCTTTGTAATGTCACAAAATGAGGATTTCTAGGCTTGCACTGCCTACCTTTTGCCATTGGTCAGTGATTCCAGTGGCTCCCTATTGCCTCTAGGATAAAATAGAAACAGTTCTCTTCAGCTTTTAAAACCCTTCACAGCCTGACGCTAAGCCAATTTTCCAGCCTCATTGTACATTACTCTTCCTCTTGTAATCTGTGATCCTGTTAAACTGATGTTTTTGTTTCTCTCACCTGACATTCCATTTCCTCTCTGCATGTCTTTGGACTAGCCAGGAATTGTTTGGCTAGTGTAGGGTTGAGGGAAAATGTAAGCTGCCTAATTAACTATCTTGCCAACTACTTTAATTTCTGGTGAAGTTTAAATATCAGCATCCTAGTACGTTATAAAAGTTGTTCCTGAATTCTGTTTTTAGTTACCCTATTGGTGCTCATGGTGCATCTTTTATGATTACCATTTCTTTTGTGTGTAAAAATAAATTACTTGTTTTATACCTTATTCAATTGTACACAAATTGTACATATAGTATATATACTTTTTTCATTCCCCTTTGCTGGGTAAATTCTGGATGTTTGACAGTACCTAAGCTATAAATTTGAACCTGGGCCCTGGTTGAGGGTGGTTTAGTGAACCATAGAGTATTAAAACAAAAAAGCCTGCCCATTATCATTAGAGCCAAGCTCCCTGGGGCTGAACACAATCCAAACTGCGTGCTGAGTTACAGGACCAGGGTTGGGCATGATGTTCCAGGCACTGTGAGCCCAGAAGTACTTCTTTATTCTTAGTCTCTCCAAAAGTTCTTTCCTCTGTGCTCTCTCTTGTCCTCTTTCTGTACTCTTTTCCTTAGTGTCTCAACCAACCTCATAGATTTGACTCTCAAATCTTTGTCTAGGTATGATCTTTCCTCTTAACTCTAGACCCAGAGGACATCTTCACCTGGACATCCTGCCATCACCTCAAGCACAACATATCCCAAACTTGATTCACCTTTCTCCCAAATCTGTCCTTCCTTTGAAATTCCCTATTTCAATTCACAGCAACAAGATCCTTCTACTTTTTCTATATTTAAAACATTGACATCCTTTCTAAGTCTTCCCTATTTTTTGCTGGCAGTTAAATACAAATCCCGCTGACTCTGCTTCTGAAACAGACCTTCTGTTCATCCTCTCCTTTGCATTCCCATAAATTCCATTCCCATATGAACTATGCTAGTTCATATCCTTTTTACCTCTTGTCTATACTTGACAGACTCTTGAGTGATCTTGACTCCATTTTATGCACATTCTAGTTTATCCTGTATACCTTTGCCAACATAATTATCCTAAAACACAACTCTGATAATATAATTCTACTCAAAATCCTTCAATAGTTCCTTGTTTCCTAACAAATAAATCTTAAAACCCCATTCTTTGACATTCAAAAGCCCTGTTCTCCCGGGCTCTTCATTCAATGTATGAGCATGATTCAAAGGATTATGCCCACCCTTTTCTCTGTATTCTTAGACTGATGACTAATTCTCAGGGCCCTTCCCCTCAAACCAGAAAAGAAGTCTTTTAGACTCCATGCTCATAATAGGAAACATACTTTGCACATATAATAATAGATAACATAAAATTCCTCTCTTCCAGTGAGGTCAGAATCATTACCTCATTGGGTATATAAAGATTTTCTCCTGGGATGTTGTCAAAAAGAACCTGACTATTTTAACCTGAAAGATTCTGGACCTTAGGAGTAAATATGGGCCAGTAGATAGTCAAGAAGTTTGAGTTTTTAAAAATTGAAGTCAGCATAGAGAAGTAGCAGAATATAAGGAAGAATCTGTATGATGGCAAGTACTTTCTACTTACTGTAGATACTACTGTATTTTTTCTTATAGGCAAGAAAGAGACTCCATGGGACTAAGACACTGAAGAAACTAGAAGACCATGAATTCAGAGAATGAGGATATCCTATGAGAGGAGAGATTAGGATTCTAAGTCATCAAAGTCAAGGGGGGAGGAGGGCTATCCAAGGAGAAAAATCTTAAATACAGTTCAGTTTCTAGCACAGAGTAAGCAGAAATGGCAGGAATACTAGTCAGAGACTTAACTTGGTTGGGGGGCCACTGGTGTTTTGTCTCAGGGTTTCAATTTTGAGGGAGCTAAAAGTACACAGAGTCCTTCAACTTAGTACCTAGTTAGGGAGAAAATTAATTAAATAGGAAGCTGCCGGACAGTGATCTGGTTCTAGTTCCTTCCTCTCCCTAACGTTCTTCTTCCTTTTCCCTCCCCAACCCCCCATCCAGAATTCTCTCTGTCTTGCACTCTTAAAGTTAAACTTTATGAGAGGTAGAGAACAATTTTGACATAGATACTTTGTTTAGAACTCACACATTCATGGTTTCTGATTAGGAAATATAATATCATTCTCCTGCTGGAAATCCTCCACTGATATCTCATTGTCTGCAAGATGAATGTCCAATTTTTTAAAATCTGGTGTTCAAGGTCATCTACTTTCAGACTCCAAACAGTTTTAAATCCATGAATTTATGATTCTCATTATGTTACCTCTCACTACTTTCCCACATGAGCTCTCCTTCAATGTACACTATATATTCCTTACCTGCCTTGTTAATGAAATTCCACTTATGTAGAGTGCTTTCACAGGTATTTCATGTGCTAAAGTTATAGAGCAACAGAATCTCAGAAGCCAGAAGGAACTTGGAGATCATGCTGTCTAGCACTCTACTCAATGCATGAACCCCCTCCAGTATATCCTTAACAAATGGTCATCCAAATTCTACTTGAAGACTTCCAGTTACAGGAAACTCATTACCCTATGGGGCAGCTCATTACAATTTTGGACAGCTGTAGTTGCTAAGAATTTTTTCCTTATGTAGAGCTGAAATTTACTTTCCTGTCACTACACTCCAGAAGAGTCCCAGTTATTCTCTCAAGAGAATTGCTATGCTTCTTTTCATGAAACCTTCCTTGACCTATGGTGGCTTAAAAAAAAAAGACTCTAGCAGCATTTACTATCTATATTAGTAATCTTATAATTAAAATACTCTTTTATAAGGATAGTTTTTTAATGTATTTATGTTGTCTCATCCAATAGGCTGTAGATATTTGAGGTTGGGAGAATGTAATAAACTTCTTGATACTTTCAACAACAGTAGTCATTCAATAAACATTTGTTGATAAATTAATTAGACATTAATACAACTGATGAAATGCATTTAAAAAAACTCAGATGTGACTTCTTTTTTCATTTGTGAAATAAGTGAACTTTGTGCAATTTTTTTTGAGAAAAAATATTCATTTACTCAAAAAATATTTATTTAATGTCTACTATTTGCTAAATGGTCAGCTAGATGGTTCAATGGATAGAGCACTGGACCTGAAGTCAGGAAGACCTGAGTTCAAATGTGGCCTGAGACACTAGCTATGTGTTACTGGGCAAGTTACTTAACTTCTGCTTGTCTTAATTCATTGGAGAAGGAAATGGCAAGCCATTCTAATATGTTTGCCAAGAAAACTCCATGGACAGTATGGGTCATGGAAGCACAAAGAGTCAGACATAACTGAACAGCAATGTGCTACACACTATTGTGTGTGTTTTCTTTCAGGTCACTTTACATCTGAAAAAATCATTTTTAAATCAAATGATCATTTTTACTTATTTATATTTCTTAAGTTAAAAATATTTTGTCTTAAGGTACAAAGGACTCATGAGGGAAAATACTATCCACATCCGGTTAAAGAGCTGATGGACTCTGAATGCAGATAGAAGCATGCTTTTTTACTGACTTTCTTCTTTTTCATGTTTTTTTTCCCCTCTTGATCTGTTTCTTCTTTCACAACTATGACTAATATGGAAATATGTTCTACATGATATTACATGGATAATATATCAAATTGCCTACTATTTTCAGAGGAAGGGAGGGAGAGAAGGGAGAAAAATTTGGAACTCAAAATCTTGTAAAAATGATTGCGAAAAATTGTCTTGACATGTAACCAGGAAAAAATACTATTAAAAAATAAAAATGAGTGTCTTTGGAATAGTCTAAATGGTCAGTAGAGTTGGTCAAAGATTTTTAAAAAGTTATTTTAAACAAACTCTACTTTTCCCATTAAATCTAACTAACCGCAATAGTGACCCTGATAATGGTGCTTTTTCTCCTATGTTTCCAGGCAGTGTCTCACACCATGCTTACTGACATTTTGTCTGTTTCTCCGGCTACAGACTAACTTGTAATTCAGCCTATTAGTGTCTGACTCTGTGTCAAGGTTCAGTGGCTTTAATTAGAATTTCCAAAGGGCTGACAAGAACTGGAATAACTAATGAGAGAAAAAGTCAAAAAAGAAATAGAAGGGTTAGAAAAAAAAGGGGGTGCTGCTTTGGGTGATTGGCCAATCATTTCTTCACCCATTTTAGTCCTTTAACATACTGTTTTCATCCTTCCAGCATTACATCAGCAGACTTTCTGGTGATTTCTGAATCTGAGTATTACTTGAATAGGTCTTCAGGATAAATGTAACAATCTGGAGCCACTGTGACAATATGAAGCAGAAAATAGGAAGCCAGTGCCAAACAGTGCCACCTAAGAAGCCAGAACTTACTTTCCCATTTTAAACAAAAAGTTTAACAAAATTTCCTTTAATCAAGAATGTAGCTCTTCTGACTAAGAGATTGAGGATTTGAACTACGTCTTAAGAATACTGTTTTGTTTTAAATATCACTCCAACTATACCTATGATAACCATCCCTTGATATTAGTGGTACCTAATTATACTGTTTTGGAGGGCAGAGAGTATTGGACTTTCTCTGGCTTGGAAAAACTAAGAAAATCAGGAACAGGTTATTCCACATGATTATATACTGCTGTTAACCAAGGAAAATCAGTTAGAACAAATAAAATTAATTAAATTCTTAAAAATAGAATAAGTAAAAAAATAAGATATGAAGAACCACTGAACATTTATCAGTTTCTATATGTGATTTCATCATTGCTTACTTTCTTGCCACCAATTCAGATTTCAACCTTCCTGTGTCATAGTAGATGGTCCCTGGATGTTTACTACAGCTGAATATGTCATCCTTTTGTTGCTAACAAACAGAGTGAGGAACAGCTTCTTTTGAGGTTAAGCAGGCTGATTCTTGAAGAGCAGGTGTCCATGCAGTCAGCAGACCTTTCCAGGCAGGCAAGACTTGCTAGAGTTTAGACTTTGCTGATATAGCCTCAGGGATTTCATAGTTACTTTCCCATTATGATAAGATGTGCGAGTAGGACTTTACTGGAGGTTGCTAAATAGTAACTTGAATTAATCTGATTAAATTCAGTTTATAATTGCTTGCTTTGTTTATCTTGCTCCTATCTATAAGCTGCCCCAGGCCATTTTCATAGATACTTATTCTGTACATCCTCTATTATTCCTTATTCTTATTGGAATTATTCCTTATTCCTAATTCTTAGCCTCCTTGGCTTCACCGTCAAAACTTCCAAATGATGTCAGAGGAAATCACAAAACTGTGCTGACTGTATATACTATAAATTCATGTTCTCTGCTTTCAAGTGGGCCCTCACTACTGCAGGGAAAGCTTTTTATTTTTTCCTTATTTATTCCCTATAAATTCCTCCTAAATTGGGGCATGTTTCCCTAAGCTTTCAATTTAAACCCTCTTTGCTCATTACTTTCTCTCCTGAGATTTCATCAATTTTCATAAACTCAATCGTCACAAATCTATACATGACTTCCTAATCAAGGTCCTCTAGATTCACAAGCTCCAAAACCTTATAGAGGCTGAGATCCATAATCATTTATAAAAGTTTGGTCTAACAATCCACACAGGAGTGAATGAAGAATGCTTTTTGTCCAAACATGCAGCTGAATAGACAACCTGTATAGTTTGTACATCATTATGTGACAAATATACATGTGTTTTTATATTCATATACATATATATATACACACACACACATATATGTATAAAACAGACAGTGCAAGTGGAGGGTGGGTTGGGCTAACACTGAACAGTCACAGAGAGAGTATGCTGAATTGCCATGAATAAATTGCAAAGTTTTTTTAATAACACCAAACTTCTCCACATTACAAAAGACAATTTTTAATACCAACCTCTTTTTGGTGTTATTGTGAGGCTGCTAATCATAGAATGTTGCAGTTTACAAAGAATTATATAAGATGTAAGAAGAACAGTGGAAAAGTACATGATGGAAATGAACAGGCTTTGACGCATTACAACGAAGGAATTACAAAGGGAATACTAGAATAATGGATGTCAGCAAAGAAATGGGAGTAAAAAAGATTGATTGTTTATGTGGTGAGAGCAGGGGATAGCTGCTGGATAATTTGTATATATTCCATTGATATTGTCATACTATCAAGAGAAAAAGAGGAAGGCTTCTTCTCCTGGATAGATGCCTGATATGAACTTCTGTCATGAACAAGATGCAGTATAGGATGGGAAGGGATGATTATGCTATGATTTACACCGTTGGGAGGCAACATCCATGATGATGATATTATAGATCCATTTGAGCATTTTGAGCATTTGTAGATAACTCCCTAATTCATACCTCCTTCAGAATGTCTCAACACCCTCCCCTCTCCAGAGTTTTCCTGGTTGCAGTCAATCCCTTTTCCAAACTATCTATTTTCTCCACTGAATATTAACATTCTATGGCATAGTTTATGCTCCATACATTGAACTATTTACTGTCTCCTGTACCTGCCTCATGCTTTCCTATGTCCATGCTTTTGCAAAGTATTCCTTATACATATTCCTGGATATGGGCACTGGCATACATGGGATAAAAATACTTAAGTCCCCCTCAATATTCTTACAAGATTCTAGAGCTGTTTGAGGGTATTTGTTTTTCTACAATTGTTGTGATTTCCCTTTTCCTCCTCTTCCTTCCTTTCCTTTCCTCCCTTTTTAAGGTGGCAACAGCACCACCAAAACTATTGTTTTTGGTACATATAAATTTAATGCTTTTTAAATATGTAATAAAGGTCCCATTATAATACCCTTCTGTATTTATTACAACAATCACAAAATGCCACTGTTTCATCTGGGATCATGGTTCTAAAGCATCAGAGGCTAAAAAAGAAATGAAAGTTTCTTGAAGTTTTGAATGGTTGGTGTCACTGACATGGCAAAAATGTAACAAGATGCTAAATTCACTTTTGCCAGGCCTTAGAAAATTTTTGGTTTCTCCTCATTGATCCCAGGCTCCCTCCTTTTCCAAGGGAGGCCAATGTTATGTAGATGATTTATGAAGATATAGCTGTGTGAAGAGGGTTTATAAAATCAATAGGACATTGGACCCCCATACTGCAAAGAGCATGTTCTTTTTAAACCAAGAATCCTACTTATTTTTTCAAGTTGTTCTATTAAATAGAAATGTTGTAAAGACTATAATAAATACTAAATTTAACTATTTTTTATGTGTATTAAAAGTACAATTTTCATTCCAAAAATTACTTACTTAGCATAAAAACACCATCCTAAAGTACGATTTGACTGTATTGAACATGAACAACATCTTATAAAGACCTAGATACTGACAAGGTATGTAGAATTCATTTATATGAGAGGTATGTTTTTGTACTAGCCTTTATTATCCCAAGTTAAAGGTCATGAGGCAGAAAAAAATGATGGTTAAATTTTCAAAGCACCATTTTTTATTTATTAGAAACATTTGCCCAAGACTTCTTACTTTAGAAGTAAAGAATTATGGTATTTATAAGACAGATCAGAAATCATATCATGAGTTGGATTTCTTTGTCATCTTTTCCATCATATATCATTTATGCTGCATTTTGCACTTGCATATTTTTATGTAATATATTGTTAATTACTTGAGTTCCCTTATGCTACTTTTGAAAATTGCGTTCATTATAAATCATCCTGAGGTGATTTTGGGGTGAGGGGTAGAGGATTTTGGGGTGAGGGGTAGATTTATCTTCTTTTTCTTTCCAGGACAATTCAATGGACTGGACCCCCAAATCACCTGCGTCTATGTTATTTATATGCTGCAAAATGTCTGCAAATAAAAACATATTGTAAAAACCCCCCCGAAATTAACAATAGAATCATGTTCAACATCAGAGAATATGTGTTAACACTTTATGAGGAAGAGGTTATGAACAATTAATAAAGCTGATGCATCTCCAAAAGAAAACCAAAGTATATTGCACATATAATTGTAAGTAGTCTCATCAAGAAGCAAGAATGAACATTTTTTTAAAAAAATCTCAAATAGAAAATTGAACAGCAAGTGATACACAGTGTAGAGAGATCAATGACAATATTATTTGTCATATTATACAATCTCACAAAATAGTATACAGTGATGGAACAAAGCAGTGTGACAGAAGACTGTGGAAAAGGTAGTCTTAACTGTGAAGGCATGTTTTCAAAATTTCAGAAAAATGTATCAGCCTAAGTACAGAGGGAGTTTACTAGATTAGGAATTATCCTGCTTTAATAAATAACATCCCTCATCATGATAGCATGTTAGATGGGAGCTGAATGAGGGCTTTGATTAAATTGTTGCCTCTAAATCTGGTGGCAGATGGCAATGAGTGGGTGAAGCTACAGAGTTCAAGGGGTTCAATCTTGAGGCGGCAGTCTCTTTAAAATACCGATGGCAGACAAAAGGTTCAGGGCCACAGATTAAAGACTCTAGGGTGTTCCATTTAAGAACTGCTGCCTTGAGAGTGGTTGTTACATTACATTTTTTTCAAAATAACTCATGCTTTAGCATTGTTGCCAAAATTTAGAATACTTTTTTTCCAACTAAGGAATTTATTTTTGATTGACAAATTATTAATTACTCTACAATCATCTCCATAGTTCCCTCTGTGTATGGGAACTTTCTCAAGTCTATATCCCATAGGAAGGAAACTATTTTGGCATTTTCATATATTCATTCATTCATGTTCAATCCATCTTGTAACACAATGAAAACACAGGCCCACTGAATCAATCTACAAGCATTTATTAAGTGCCTACTATGTGCCTGGTGCTGTGCCAAGTGCTGAATAACAGGTATTAAAAATCTTGTATTAGCTATTTCTATTTCTGTTCACATAATCAGGTCATTGACTTAATTCACTGAATTTTCAAGTCAGATGTTATGATCCTTATATTTAAAAACTAGGTGTTATGACTCTAAGATCAGTATTCTTGATTTCATTTTATTCTGTTACCTCTCCTTGAACCTTCTTCTAAATATATATATAGATAACAATT
The DNA here is from genome assembly GCA_023548195.1 of Bettongia penicillata ogilbyi. Classification (NCBI taxonomy): domain Eukaryota; kingdom Metazoa; phylum Chordata; class Mammalia; order Diprotodontia; family Potoroidae; genus Bettongia; species Bettongia penicillata. The sequence continues at coordinate 3,538,034 of JAJHZJ010000227.1, forward strand.
TATTTAGGAACATATGTGGTAATGTCTTCTGGTCATACTCAATTCCTACCATTAACAAGAACTTTGAACAAGTCACCCTTGGGCATTTCTTCATTTTCCTGGTCCTCAGTCTTTTCATCTGTAAAAAAGAAGCATTTCAAATTGGTTGACTCCATAGTTACGTTCCAGTTCTCAGTTTATGAGATCTTGATCTCTAGGACTTAATTGCCTCATCTATAAAATGAATGGTTTTGAGATATTATCTAATAGGAGTCAAACATGGGCCTGTGACAAATAACTCTCTACCACCGTTGCTTTTAACATCAGATGCCACTTGGGCAATGGGAAAAAAAAGTCAAACTTTGAAGAGGGCTATAAAAACAGATTCTATTGTTATCATTTTATTCTCTAAGAATGTCCTGGTCTCAGTTTTAGGTATAGACATTAACACTGATGGTTATTATAGTACTGGGTCTCTTTTTTTCTATACCATTAATTAGCTTTGATAAAAGCTATTTAATAAGACCAGTATAGTCAATAATGACTCCACACCCTCAGAGTGATTCAAGGGCTTTAGAAAGTCCTATCCACTAGAAATGCCTCTGACCTCAAATTCACACTAATAGAGTGACTAATATTATTATTATTATGGGAGTGACTTAATGGTAAGACAAAGAAATGAGTGTTGGAGGAATACATTGTCTTTGGAGGGAACTTAGATTAGTACTGGGTCCTGTACTAATGTCTAGGGGAGAGGTTAACAGATTGCAATCATTGATATGTGGAACTCTGGAGATCTATAGCCAAATTTTCATTGGGGAAAGAAGGAAAAGCAGGGAAACAGCAAGTCCTGCGTACTTAAAGTGGAATAAGAATTAAAGACTTCAGGCAGTCCCAAAATGATGGGGGAGGATCCATAAAAGAATGAGAAGCCATTGAAGAGACAATTTACCTATTTCATAATTTTGTTTACCAATGTTAGCCACTGGAAAGAGAAAGCTAAAAGGGGCATGTAATACAAGAGACATAAGAGAGAAGAAAATGTCTTACATCTTATTTGAGAGACACACTCTAGGAATTCAAATTTCTTTCTTCAAGATGCTGCTCTGCCCTTCTATGTTCAAATTCGGTATACATTTATTGAGTGCCTAGAAGGCCAAGATCTTTTGATTGAGAACTATTCATCTCTGAGGTCACGTTTCTCTGCTTCTGTACTGAACAATCCAGAGAGTTTTAGGAGATGTCTGGAAAGATTTCAGGAGCTTTTTTGCATTCGAATGATAAGAGGGTGCTACTGAATCTCTGGACTTCATTTCAAATGGCTTATTTTTCTCCAGAGAATCCTTTACCTAGTTTAATTTAATACCAACAAACTAAGAAAAAATATAATGCCAACGCTTCACCTTATTTCAAGAATGAACAATATTATATAAAATAAAACCTCAGGGAGCAGAATTTTTTAAGTTAATTTTGGGGGGTGGGAGGTTGGTCCAGATCTGTGATGTTATTAATGTGAGAGAACTCCCAATGTAGAAATTTCCTTCCTGAAAAACAAATTCAGCAATTCTGCTGAAACTTATAAGCATAGAATGTTGCCTGGGTGGTTCTAAGAGGTTAAGGAGTTTGATTATAGTCACACAGATGGTAAGTGTCAGAAGGAAGATTTAAATTGAGATCTTGAATAGAAGTACAATTCTATTCACTACCCTGCATGTTCTCTCAACTATTTTATACTTTTAATAAAAATGACATGAGTGATTCATTTGCTTGGAGAATAAAACCATAAGAACAAAGTGATGGGGACTCATAACTCATCTTCAGTCTTGAATCTTTAAAAGTTGTAATGAGTAGAAATAAGTCTGGGATCATATGCTTTTAAGGTAGAAGGTTTCATTGACTTGCTCATTGCTATGACTTAGTATTTCAGGTCAGAATCATACATACCACTTTAGTGCTGGAAAGGACATTTACCATATATGAGAATCAAAGTACAGACATTCAAGGTGAAAAATGTTTTAATAAAGTAGGATGCATTCAGAACCTTATTGAAACCATACCTTCAGAATGCTTTAGAAACCGATGCTATATAGTATCTATATTATCTCATAAAACAGTACTAGGAATTTTGAGACACTGTATACAAAGAAAAATTTGGAGTTATTTCATGAGAAAAAAGAAAAAAGAACAGGTTTCTATATATGTCAAAGATATTTTAGTAGGGAGAATGAGTAAGTAATTAAAAAATAGCTGTTCTCCCTTCTTGTAATCATACAATTTCATTTAAATAGTTTCATTTAAATAAATAGTTAAATATAATTCCATATTAGCAAGTAATAAACTATGCAGAATTCACTAGTCATATGCATCTGATTTCTATAACTCCAGCTCTGTGTAGTCTATACCAAGGTTTGGACTCTTGTAATCTCACCATTTTTATGAAAGTAATTACTATAAGATAAAACAGGTTATGGAAATGCTTGAGGTGGAATGGCTTTGGGACTTTGCCTGTGGCCTGACTTCAAAAGGGCAGCATTTTAATCATAATGAAATCAGGTGAATTATGATATTTTTAAAGTTTGTGCAAAAACAAAACAAAAAAAACAGAGTGATTCAAATTGTGTAGTAATCAATTAAAAAGAACTTCAGCTTCCAGAGAGCACTATTTAGGCCACGTAAATGTGGTCCAAGAGAAGATTCTGGTTCTGAAGAACAGTGTCCCAGTTCTTGAAGAGTTTTTAGTTTCACCTTCCTTTGGGCTTTATTGCTAATGAGATTCTTTGAAGGACAATTTAATAGTATAATTGGGTACCCTCAATTATTTCAAGCATCAGCACTTACTATACAATTTCAAAAAACACTATCAAAAAGGAATATGCATATCTGGGCAACATTTAGGTCATAAGTATTATCTGAATGCAAGTTTCAGGGGGATGTTCTTTTCACACAAATTCAGTTCAATTAAGATGTGAATTAAAATCCCAGAGTGAATAAGTATTATACTGATCTTCAGGTATCATACTCACAGCTGTGTAGGAAAATGCTAGAACTGAACGGTCAAGGTGAGCTGTGCTTCCCATTCTGCTTCTCGGAGCCACCTTCCATCCCCCCGGTGAGAGACAAGGAGGAAGAAGCATGTTTATATTTATGTTTAGAGTTTATGAAGCTCATATTCATTAAAAAAAAAGTAAATCAAATTTCTTGAAATCAAGGCCACATTAGGTATTTCTATAAATGTACATTCTGTTTGGGCATATACCAACAGTCTAAGGAGAGACTCACAAAGCAAGAGCTTATCAGCATGTATTTCCCCAAAGAAATGGTTTCAGTCATTGAAAAAACAAACAAAAACAAAAATTCACTCTTTTAGGAAGAAATTCTTTTTTACAGAGACCATTGTGAAACCCATTATGTATTTGACAATACCATTGTTTAGTGTCAACCTTGGGAGACTGTTTTAAAAATAAAACACAATCAACATAACTACCTGGGCTAAAGGAGAAGAGAAGAGTTATGGATAATCAAAACATTTGATGATCCAAATAATATTTGGCCTTGGAACATGAAGAGTCACACAGAACACTCAGATGTAAACTCAGATAAACACACAAGCACATACTCTAGAAACTCACACATTCCCCTTTATGTTTAGTCCTATTCCCATTCCATCTCCTGGGTTCAAAAGTTGGCTCTCCAAATCTGGATGGCAAGGGATAAAAAGCACCAGTTAGCATATTTAGTCCAAGCTGATAGTCTCACTAAGGATAGTGAAAGCTGAGCTTATGAATTTGGATTGCTCTAAGTTTTTTCCAAAATGTTTGGTTAGGAGAAACTGGTAGTAATGAAAGTGTTTCTATTAGGTATTTTTTTAAAAGAAATGTTCGTATATACCAGAAGTCATTCGTCTTGCAGCATGGGAGTTATTTTTTGATCTATGCTTGTGATTTCATCAATATAGGGAGCTCCCGTTAACACTGCAGATCAGCAACATATCTGCACCTTTTAGAGTTGCCTATATAGAGTGCATTACTAAAGTATCCATTATAATTTTTTAAAAATTCCAAGAATGTGTAAGTATTCTATCATTGAATTTTGAAGACTCATCCATTAAATCCCAACACTAACACAAATATTACTAAAGAATGATTTTCCACACACCTGGTAGGTTTTTTCCTGAGAAAAGTTTAGCGTATTTAGAAAGAAATCATACAGATTAAGATGAAAAATGTTTTGTCAAGTATATCACTAATTCATTTAAAATGTAGTAAAGATGAAAATGGCATGAATGCAAAGGTTAACATCTACCTTATAAAAAGATGGCATCTACATTAGCTCCTCTAGGGTAGAACACAGGCAAGAACAACAAGCTAATTGGGCATCTGGGCATTCATTATTACATCCCTCTTACCATGCCACACAGTATTGGTTTCCCAATAATACAGAATTGTGTACCACAGACCACACTTCACAGAGCTGTTCTGCTTTCTCCTTCTCCACCCTCCCCTAGCTCCAAATGGAAAAATGCACATGTTTTGAGAGTCACAAAATTTGGAATTTATGTAGATTTTCTCTGAGGGTGGCAGCGTTGTGTTATGATAAAGACTTGCAATGCACTAAAAAAATGGAGGACAATGGTCCTGAAATCTGAATGGCCCAAATTTAAATCCATTGAGATCTCCAGAAGCAGGCAGTTTAACAACTGTTAAAACTCTGTTTGTTTTATAGTTAAAAAATAAACCTCAATCCATCACAATGCAACAGCCCTGAGCTTTTTAAGGCAAACTGAGATTTAAGACCTAAATACTCAATCTCAAGGCCTGGTCTAGGCTAATGTACATTTCTCTAATCTGGTTACTGATAAAAAAAAGGCTCTTTGGATCCCTGTGGGGACAGGACTCCAATCATGTGAACCAAGTAACTTTTTGGCAGCAGAGGAAGCCGTTGAAAGAAATTAATATTTGAGAAATAAACATAGTAAAACTTGTCAGAGAGACAAGTAAAAGGTCATGGTTATACTTCTGGGACCTTCAGTCCTAATGTTTCAGGCATTAGCGCAGTTTTCCTCAGGTCTATAAATAAAATTTATGTGTTCTCTGATTTCAGGTTTACAACTGTAAAACTGTAACTGATGTTACATAGAAACATAGATACTGTTTGCAGCAGGAAAAAGAGAAAAGTCACCATAATTTAGGTAGGAATCAAAATATGATTCATGTTTTACAATACAAAGTGAATTATTCTTTTATCCCAATAATTTTAGGGAAAGAGGGGGAAAAAATGTAAAAACTAAAGGTGTATGTATACCTTTTTCTACTGCCCTAAAATGTTCATTAGTCTAGACAGCATGATTACACAAATACCTTGTTTAAATACATGTTCTTTCCCACCAACAGAATGTAAACTCATTGAGGGCAGGTACTATTTGCTTTGCATCCCCAGTGCCTGGCACATAATAGAAGCTTAATAAAATCTTGTTAAATTGAATTGAGAGAAGAATTGAATTCATTAGAGAGAAGCTCAGCACAAAGCAGATCTATTTCATGCCCCCTTTGCAGGGCGGGGTTGTTACTAAAATGCCAGAAGAAGCTCCTCAAGATCTAGTTTCCCATGAATCTGGTTGCCCAAGTTACAGTGAGGCCAGCATCACATAAAAGCTACCTCCTGTCCTGAGCAGTGCAATAAAGTATCTGTGAGTATTTTGGGCAGGGCAGTCTGCAAAAGGAGGCTACTCTGGTACAAATTATGCAATTTTTCATTACAAAAGGGGGAAAAATCAGTCCAACTATGGTGTCTTCTCATTATAAAGGTTAAGAAGTGCTGTAAGAATACTATCAAAGATACTCCACTAAGCTTGAGTCTGTATATGATACATATTTTGCAGTGCATGTTGGGGCAGTCAGGGTATTAGAACAGCTTTTTCTCTGTACCCCAAACACCATAGCTGAATATCTAAGTATTCTTATCTAAGTAAGAGATAAACAAAATATAAATATCCGTACTGTATATTTTCAAACTTTTAAAATAAACATGAAGAATATATAGGTATACAGGTTATTACTGTAAGGTCAACACTAGCACATAAGTCTGACTCACCTAAGTACATACCAGGATACTTCCTATTCAACACATGCACCTACAAACACATTGTCATGCATACAAGTTCACTTCCTGCCACTAGCAGGAACATTAGAATATACAAAATTGTACACTGTTTAAACATAAATCCAATTGGCAAATCAATTAGAATGACATTAAAAATAAAGCTGTGCTGTGCTATTAAACAAACAAAACCAAATACAGGAAGATGGTTCATCCGTCGATTAAAAACACTGAAGACTGATGGAAAGTTAAGAATTTTTTAACTGCTTGTTCTGTATATCAAGAGATGGAATTCTTAATCTTGAAAGTACAGAGCAGGACACTGGCTATACAAACACACAGAATGCTCTGTTTGGAAAGAAGGTCTAGAGCTTTGGCCATAGGATCTACCCATCCTGTCTTAGGGAGACTCAGACAACTGTGGTCTCTGATTGCAGTGAAAAGGAATAGCCATACACAGTCTTCTTCAAGGCCGGGGGTGCAGATGGGGATCTGGGTGCCCATCGGGAAGGTGGACGTTGATTTGTTGGCCGGGCGGGCCGAGAAAACCCTTTCCCATCAGTTGATTTCATTGCCACAGACTCCTAGAATACACATAGAGTCGTCAGTCATTCACTTGGGGAAGTATTCAACAACACTGCAAAGTAACATTTCAACTGATGAGCTTAGCCACATTTTTCTCATTACTGAAAAGACTCACAGAGATATTTGTGTGGCATCAATCTGCATTCTAGAGACTTTTCTTGGTGGCCATTTTCATATCATCTCTATTGTAAAATATAGTACTTGGGGAGTTGACAAAATTTTCACATTGTCGAGATTTTAGCTAGAAAAATTTCTTTTTGTTCACATTTTTGAACCCACATTTCAGAGTAGTTATCTTAAGTCACTCTCCTGTGGGGTGATTGGGAAGCCCAAAACGTCCCTCAATGGTATCTTAATATTTTTTTAAGCTGGAAAGCTGCAAATTTTGAAATCTAGAAAGAGTTGGGTTCCATTTGTGAAAGTATTAGGGCTAGGTTTTACTAGAAGATAAAATGAAACTGAAACAATAAAAAGATTGGGATCCTAGGTCATAGGCAAATATTGATAATTTCTCTGGTTCTGGGAACTCCTCGGTTAAGAAATTCCCTCTACTAGTTCAGGTCAACACCTATAACTATTAAGATCTTAGAAGGTTGCCTAGAGCATTAGCAATGAAAAGTAAAAACTTCCTGTTTGAATTTCTTTAAAGTCCTGAATGTTTTGGTAAGACCAGGCATCCCCAGTCCTAATATGCCTATTAGCACAGGGCCAGGAACTTGTTAAGTTGTGAATGCCTCTTCAAGGCCCCATTTAGGGCTTTTTTGGTAAAGATATTAGAGTGGTTTGACACTGCACCACCTAGTTGCCCTGGAACTTAGTAATACCTTAATATATGCTTGTTAAATATTTACATCCCTTCTTTGCATCCAGATTCTCTACATCCTCTTCCCTCCTTACCCCCAATTTGATCCTTGGACTCTACTTCTTTATGCCTAGGGTGGTTAGAAATATCTAGCGGAGTGATTTTCCTTGTGGGTTATATAACCATTTCTTTCCATGAACAAAAAAAATAAGCCAGAGGATAAAGAAGGAACTCTCATTTGCTATCATCTGAAATTTTCTGACTTAACTGGCTCATTGTGAGTTAGTCAGAAATGGGAATTATAAATGAGAAGAATTTTTTAGACCCTCATACAACTCCCCTCCCCTTACAAATGTTGCATGTCTTCCTTTCTGAGCCAAAATGAAGTAATGAAAAACATTAGAGGGGTTCTTACTTGGTATCATGTCACCCCTCTGGCAGTCTGGTGAAACCTATGGACCCCTTCTCAGGATGACTTTTTGAATGTATCAAATAAAACAAAAAGGATTACAAAGGAAAACAATTATTGAAATGTAATTTATATATGTATATGTATATATGCATTAATATTTAAGTTTACAGACTCCATGTTAAGAACTTCATTAAAGTGAGGCCTCTTTTGTGCTCTTTGACAAAATTCAAGTTTCTAATGGAATGAATAAAAACTTATGATCATAATGGGATCTGTAAAGGACAAAAAAGAATTTAGGCTGAGAAAATTAGATTAGATCATGCCCAAGATCCCTTTCAACTCAAAACATATGGATGGTTTAATGATGAATTTTTCACTCCAAAAAAAGGTAGCTTCTCTGTCTGAAAATTGTACCATATCATCTTTGCTTTGGCAGATTTGTATGTCACAGGAAATCTTTTTAGTACCCTGGTGAACAAATGCAAGCAAAAACTTTTTCTAGGTATCCTCAGAAATAATAAGCAAAAGAATCCTGAATAATTCTTTGGATAGTCCTTATTTCTGGTCTCCCTGTGGTACAACATGTATAACATCTGTGATGATGGTTTTTTGAAACATATTAGGCAAAAAAAAAAACAAAAACAAAAACAAATCCCCTAATTCTTCTTAAAAGATAGTCAGAGATTGTCACTCTTGTTGTTGCCCATGATAGTTTGCAATTCACTGACATATCATCAGGTAAATTTCTATCTTTATTTTAATTTTTTGTGTATAAGGTGCTTTTTGTATCAAAGAATAAATCTGTTCAGAGTGTCCCTTGATGACATCCTTATGACAGCTATGTATCTCATTAATCTTAAGAAAAAAATAAAGAAACTGACTCTGGGGAGAAATGAATCTAATCATATTACAAATTATTTAAAAAATCTTTTCAGTAAGATTTCCCCACCTTCACATCATGCCTTGACTACTGCAATATCCTGCTGGTTGGTCTCCTTACCTCAAGTCTCTCCCCACTCAACTCAATCCTCCTAAAGTACAGCTCTGAGCATATCATTTCCAACTCCACCTCTGTGCAGTAATTCCAGTGATTTCCTGTTACCTCTACAATCGAATATAAAAATCCACTGGTTTTAAAGTCCTTCATAACCTGACCCCTTCCCATCCTTCCAGTCTTCTTATACCTTACTTGCCTTCATGTATTCTGCAATTCAGTGACACTGGCTTCCTTGCGGTTCCTCCCTCACAACATTTTATCTCCCAGCTCACCACATTTCTAATGACTGTCCCTCATGCCTGGAATGGTCTCGCTCCTCATCTCCACCTGCGAGTTTCCCTAGCTTCCTTCAAATCTCAGTTAAAGTCCCACCTTGTGCAAGAAGCCTTTTCCAGGAGTTAGACATAAGCCCAGGCATTCTGAACTTTAAGATCAGCTCTCATTATACTCTAAGCCTATTTTATGATATTTAAAGGATCTTATGAAATATAAAATTTTTTTTACCCTCATAAATGCCAGTTTATTGGCTTAACTAAAATAAAATTCAACCTTAATTCAAGTGTTACTCTAAGCCCTCACCATGTCATGGAGCTAACTCCAGGCTCTTGAGGGTTATGCCAGTTGATTACAATTCCAGGCAGGGCTACCAAACTGGAAAGGTTGGAAATATAGGCTAGTGATGAATTATGGTTTCTGAGGACCAGCATAGCCAAAGTTTGGAGAGGCTTAGCACAAGGTCGGCTGCAAGTTGCTCAATTATGTATATAAATATGTATGTATGTATTGCAATACACAAAAACCACCTACAAAGGTATATAGGGATATGCCATGTGGTATTAGAAAGGAACAGATTTGTGAAATCATAGATCCTTGAAGTACCAAAGTAAGTAATAAAGTTAAAACTTAAAATTCAAAGTTAGTTACAGGCCTAAATTCCCAAAGGTTCAATAAGTTTAGAAAGTAGCACAGTTTTCACTTAGTCTAGAGGATAATTGTCTAATTTAACCCTTACCTGTTACTAAATTCTGATGTGGCTCTACACAAAAATGCGCTATCTCTTCTTACCTCTGTTAATTTTTTCCTCTCTATTCCTTGCTTGCTTTGCTGCTCCATAGATATGGCTGAACTCTTCTGAAGCTCTTGCTCTTCTTGTTCTGGTTGAAACATTTCTAAACACTGATTAAAGGTGTCCTTGTCATTCTTGACAACATTACAATCCAATTTGGTCCATTGATCTTGGTAGCATTTCGAGTTTTGTGACAAAGACCCTGTCGATTTCTCATAATTTTTTAGCAGCTTTTCCACTACTCCATAGTTTGACTTGGGATCAGCTGATCGTGGACGACCTAACAAATTACTTGGTCTCCAGTTATGCTCATGAAACATGTGATGATAATTGCTAGCATTAGGATGCTCCTGTGCTTGCTTAACTTGCCCTCCCATGACTTTTTTGGTAACACTATTTGGCATTCTCTCTTTGGGCACTGAGAGGCTATTGTTCTGAACGCAACACAAATTGTCATTTTCTTTTATGTGAACTGCACATGTACATAATGGACCACAGGGCTTAGAGTCTTTGGATGAATTTAAGAGTCTCTCAATATTCTGTGCTGAACTGCAACATCTGTCTGTTCGAAATACAGTTCTGTTAAATTCATCTGTCTTTGCTGCCAATTTTTCATTCTTTGAAATCTTTTCAAAGTTGCAACCAACTCCTGTAAGTGAGTCACTGTTAGGTTTCAAAGAAGAATTCAGGGCATCACTTACATGGAAAGCAGAATCAGATTTAACCTGGTGGCTTTGGATCAATTTCTCATATGGAAGCTTATCGGAGTTAGGGCAAGTTTTTGGAAACCACAATGTTGAGGGCACATTCTCCATACCTGTTCTAAGCTTGTCTATACCCTGTGACCACATATTACTCTTCAAGTCCTTATTACATTGAGTTTCACTATCTACTTTGGCTCTTTGCACCGAAGTGGCAAAAGTAACTTGATCTTTCAAAGTATTCTGTTTATGTGAGCAGGACATGGTTACTTCATGCTGTTGTGCAGAGAACTTATCACTATGATTCCTTTTACCTCTGCAGTCTTGTATCTTCCACCTGCTATCTAAATTTTCTTTTGCACCAGCAAAGACTGGATGATCTTCAGAATATGAGCTTGGCAAATTTCGAGAAGTGCTTCTTGGAGGAGGGATTGGTGGAGTTTCATTTCTTTGCAAAGAAAGTGTATCTGGTTCCTGGTTCTCAACAGGAGTGTCATGGGGGGTATCATCAAAATGGGTTAGCTTCTTTCCATTTATCTGTGCAGCTGGGGAGTCATTGCTGATCATGTGATTCACATCAGGATTAACTGTGCTAATTGTTTCCTGGAGAAAAGGAGTTGACTTCATCCTGCATAGAAATTAAACAGAACAATTTAGTGATAACGTTATTTAGGAGAAGCCCTTTAGACAAACAGTGGATTGGGTCTTATGTGACTCAGTGAAGAGGAGACACTACATGTAGTTCAAGCACTGTTTTGTGTTATCATTTTCCTGCTCATGAACCTCCAATGGTTTCTCATCCCAGGAAGCCCAAACTCCTTAGCCTAGTCTGACATTCAAAACTCTACCAATCTGGACCTTTTCAATTTCATGTCTCTTTTCTTTCCTACACAAATACTCCACTATAGTCAGGCCTAACTACTTATTGTTCCAGCCTAGGTTTGACCTTACACTGAATCTGAATTTTCCTTTTTGGAACATCTATTTTCTATTTAATTTAGACCCTCTTTAAGTTATCAAATTATAAATGGTTACCTGATTTGATAACTATTCATTGGAGAGACAGTGTGGTGTAAAGAAAAGAATGTTGGATTTAGAGTCAGATGACTTACGTTTAAATGCCATATCTAATATTTACTATCTGTGTGACCTTCATCAAAGCTACCTATTTTTTCTTTAATTCAGTTGTTTTTATATGTAAAAGAGGGGGGAAGGTGGACTAGATGACCTCTTTGATCTCCTCTAGTTTTAAATCTATGAATCTGTATTAGTGATGGACTTGGGGTTGGGAAGATCTGGGTTCAAACATGGCCTCTGATATTTGTTAGTTATATTCATGGACAACTTACTTAGCCTTCCTTGAGTCTCAGTTTTTTCATGTATATGATAAGAATACTAATAACTACATTTCTTAATTCACATGGTTGTGCAAAGCACTATAATTAGAAAACTAAAAATGCTTTTATAATTTACTCATCTGGTTAGATCCATATCCTTCAAATCTGAATATTTAATTGAAGAACTCAAGTAAGGTGGATGCAATGAATCCATGTTTTAAAATCTATAATTTTTAATCCTACTCTTTTGATCTGCTTTATCTTTTATATCAGGAGTTTTAATCTTTTTTGGTGTCATAGACAATTTTAGTATCATCGGGACTCTTCAGAATAGTATTTTCAAATACATAAAATGAAATACAGAGGAATTGAAATGTGGCTATCAAAATATTTTAAAAAATCAATTCAAATTCATCCCCTGAAAACTATCCATGGACCTCAAATTAAAAAAGAAAAACAAGTCTTTTGTATTTTCTCCAGTTTTATATTCTCTTATTAGATAACCAATAAGAAACATGAAGGAAAAATGAACCAATATTTGAGGAATATTGATTTCAGAGATCCAGGTTTAATATCTACTTCAGGTGATATAGTAAATATAGCATTGGCTTGGGAATCAGGAGGACCTGAGTTCAAATACAGCCTCAGACACTTGCTTGTTTGATCCTGGACAAGTAACTTAACCCCAATTGCCTCAAAAAATCTAATTCTGTACTCCATGCCTCCAAAATTTTTAACAGAAGAAACAAGAATATCAACAGTTACATAAAAGTATCAGGTTTTAATTCTGTTAGCAATAGGAAATTAGGTCTTAATCCGTCTTTAGACAAGGAATTAGAAACATGAGAATATTTCTATAGGCCTTCAAATAGAGACAGTGTAGTGAGCCAAAACAGTAAGTGTTAATTTAAAGCTCTGCGGATGTAGCAAACAATTTAATATTTTTGCACAACTCAATCCTCTTTTCTCATTGATTCTAAATGTTTCTCCCCTAGTAGGTACAACTATCTCACTCAATCTTGTTAATTTCATTTCTTCTATATTTCTAGAAAATCAGTCTAATTTATTGCTGTCTCTGAAGTTCGGTTTTCTTTCATCAAACCTTTTGTGTGATGAAGGAAACTATGGGAGGAACTTGATATCAAGACTCAGCAGCAGTGGAGGAGGGTGACTGGCTTCAAGAGCAGTGTGGGAACCTTACTGAGATAGGGTGTTAAAGGAAATTTTGTTCAAGTAGATACAATAGGGAAAGTGATGTATCTGCCCTTTGTTATCTATAAAAACAACCCCCACACATTAACTCTGTGAAAAGTAACAAATTAATCTTGTGTGTTGAAACTGTCTGTATCTGTTTCTGCAGAATTCTACTAAATGAGTCTTATATGACTAAAATTTCACTTGTTTTGAAATGGCTATAGATAAAATGTCTACTTTTATTGTGTCTAATCAATGCCTTTTAGATAAGAGTTATATCAGAAGAACAGTATGATTTGGTTCAAATATAATACTAAAAATTTGTTAGGCTAGGAAATTAATTTAATCAGACTATTACAACTTAAAAGTTCTCCAACAAATAAGAGGTATTTGGGATGATAGTTAAGTATTGTAGAAAACGCATTATATCTGGGGTCAGAAGATGTGGGTTCAAACTCTTCTTATGCTACTCATTACCTTTGTGACCTGGAGTAAGTCATTTACCTTATGAGCCTTATAAATGACAGGACTAGGTAACATCCAACATCCATCCCAGCTCAGAATTCATGGTCTAATCATCTTGTCAGTGTCTTATGGACAGACTATGTTAAATAACCACTCAAAAATGGTTTTTTTTTTAATGGTGAAAATGCATTAGGTACCAGAAGGCAGAAAAACCATAGTCAATATTTATGCAATATTTTCCTTTTGTAGAAGATGCTAACTATACACATTAAGAAAGTAATATAGTATGTAATCAAATCAAGTTTTACTGACTCTAAGTTTAATTTGGAAGCATATTCAAGTATCAAAAAGGGTCATTTTACTGAAAAGTGTTATTCTTTAGCACAAAAAATCCACAAATATACCAACCTACCTTCTGTGGTTAGATCTCTTCCGGATTTCCTCTTGAAAGTTGCATAATTCTTCACTAACTTTGGCAAGTTCCTCAAGAGCCTTTATACATATAAACAATATCATGTTAGTTCCTTAAAATGTAAATATTTCTTTAGAAACAACTTTATGCCCAGTCATGTTTCACTTACTGTATTGAGGGCATTAGTACAGCTCTTTCTTTCTTCCTCAGAAATCTTCAAGCAAGACCCACCCTCATATTTCTTTTGGTTCTTTGTGGCCAGAGGGTCCATGGACACTGCTTTGGATGTCCTCATTGTTATTTGTTCCTGGCTCATTTCATTTTTTTCCTCAAGGAAGCTGTCTCCTTTCATAGTGTCCAGATTTAGATTTACAGGACAGAGTCCATCACTTAGCACTGCAGTGTCATGTTGTACTGGATTTGGGGGATGTGGTGAAAATGGCGTCGTTTTACTTTGGACATTCTTTCCATGTTCAGCAGTTTTGGAACAGCCATTCTTCTTGCTTTCCCTCCTGAGCTTTACTTCCTGGCAAAGCTAGCAAGACAATAAAATTACATTTCATTTGCAATGTCAGTTTTCTGCCTGGGGCAAGTCTCTTCTTATTATGTCAGTTGTATTTTATTATTAATGAACTATCTGATTCTTTTATGGTACTCTAAATCAGAGGACCTCAAAGTCATTTAAGAAGAGAGGATTTATTGATCCTTACGGAACTTTTCTACAGTAGCTAAGCAAAGGTCTCGTCCTGGTTCTGTCATACGCTAGACTTGAACCTTAGATAAGGATGTAACCTCTCTGCACCCCAGTTTCCTCCCTGAGACACCTTCAGGCTGTCCATGAGGTCAAAACTATTTTCATAATACTAAGATGTTATCTGCCTGTTCAAATACTATTGTCTTTTCCAACTACATATCTGTGTGATGCTGGATTTTCTTCACATACCTCAACTGAAACAACATATCTCAAGAGATTGAATGCAGAAACATGAGAATCCAGCTAAGTTCTATTAAGTCAGATATTTAAAAGAATTACAAAAATATATAAAATGATTCACTATTTACACTAAATTTTTTTGTTTTAGAAAAATAATTATTTTTCCATAAAATATTTAACATTTAATAATTTTACTGTTATTCTAAATGAAAAAATGAAATTTTCAAAATTTATAAGTTTTAATTTTTAATTCAGTAAATATTGATAGGTATAACCCACATAAACAAAAGCTCTTTAAAATTCTCAATAAATTTTATGGTTACTCAGACCAAAAGGGTTGAAAACTGTCTGACTAGAGGAACCAGGGAGAATAACAGGCAAGCACATCATTACCTGGGCCTACTGCAGCCTTCATCCCAACCCCCCTGACAACCCCACTCCCAAAGGTTTTTTAAACTAAATGGCACCAAATAATTGGTTTGATGATTTTATGGATGGTTTTCCTCCCTCACTGGATAGTTTGATGAACCAGTATTTGTGTCTAATAAGGCTATTATATGAAAACTTTAAATCAGTTGAGGCAGCCTAATTAATTCATGAATGCAGGATAGGTCAAGATTGCACTCTGACTTTTAGCTGTGATTTGATCCAGTAGCCCTTCATCAACACACCATAAATCTATGAGCAAAGAAGGGGAAGGGGAAAACAAGACACTCTCAGAGCTATATTGGGGACTGGAGGAAATGCTTTCCTCCAAGGGATTTGAAAGGTCATGCTGTGCTCTGTCTAACTATAAGCCTTGGCTATGTACAATTCTACAGAGATCCCTTTACCTTATTGGCAAAAGCAGCATTGGCATTCAGTGGTTCCTCACTATTTCCCAAAATAACTTCTATTTTAATATTACTAACTACTGATTACTTGATATTTAATTAAAAATGTTTAGAGATAAAGACCATGAAAGTATGCTTTATAAGATCCTGCTTACTTAAGCTTAGAACTCTGCCAACCTACTGTCTTTGGAGGTATAAACATATACATAAAAATAAATAATATACTGTCCAAAGAAAACAAGTTAAAATTAATTACATTTAATTATTTTTCATGAGGAAATACACATCCACAAATAAGAATACTAAAGCTGTTGCCTGATGGCAGTGTACTTTGCTTGACAGAGTGAGTAATGGCTAATGGAAAAAAAATTACTATTTGTGTCAAGGTTGTGATATGCCATTTATCATAACCCCTTTTCTATTGAATGTCACCAATAAATACAGCAGAACTTCCCAAAATAAATCTCATAGCTTGATACCATTTACTTTTTGATGCATGACACTTTTCTATTTTCCTGGCCTACGTAGCACATAATTTCTTTAGGAACACAGACTTCATTTATCATCTCCAGATTAGAAAGATATATTTTCTAATACCCCACTATAATTTTACTAAGTAATGTTCTTCCGATTAAATCTTACTTTCATGCATTTTCCCTACATGCCCTTGGTATCAGAAAATTCACGGATCTTATTTCATATCTACAGTGTCTTTAGCAACAGCACATAATTCTAGCAATTAAATAGTAAATTTGGTCTTAAAATATATATTGGAGTAGTATTTCAAGTTTTTTAAAAAACTTCTATTCAGTATTATAAAATGAGTACATTTTCTTCTCTACCTAATGCCATTAGATGATGTTATGTCTTGTGTCATTCATCTAAAAAAATTCACTGTAGTGGGTGCCTAATGCTGAAAGAGAAAAAAATGGTAAGAGTGGTATTCAAAGAGAAGCATTAACCTAAGAGTATCACTTGGATCTTGGGATTTATATATTCACAATATTTACATTTATTCACAATAAATCATCCCTTACCTCTTCTATCTTCTTCTGCATGACTTTCCATTGGCTTTCCCATTCCTTCCTTTCATTGTCAAATTGATCGAGTAATTCCATCCTTTCCTTAATCCAGTTTGTCTCTGTAGTCTCCCATTGCTCATGGAGGTCCATGGCAACCAAGAAAGAGCCAATGATGAAGTGGGGGTTTTTTGTATTGTTTTTTTCTTCTTTGCTTCTCCTTACCGATTCTTGGAGGCTGGGAATTATTTTATTTGAACCAATCTCTCTTGCCTTTGTGTCTAGCTTTTAAAATAGATCACAGTATAAATATAACAAGATTCAGTTCCAAATCCTCTTGCTTTCTGGAAATAAATTTTACCATAATGTCAACAACCAATGAATAGTAAACAAACTATAAGAAAATTGGATGGGAAAGAAGAAAAGTAGATGATAGCAATCTGCCTAAGAAAGGAAAACTAATAGTCCGAAAACAAATCCAAAGCTTTGTTCTCTGAGACAGATAGAAAAACTATATTAAGCAAAATAGCCCAAATGCTTAAGTGTCATGCATTTGTACATTATTGTTGTTTTTAAAACATAACAACTTAATTCCTAGAGAGTGATTCTTTCATGAATACTAATGATTAAGTTCAGCAGAATCCAAATGCCTAAAGGAAACTATGGCTGAGCTCTTGGCCATCTGACTATGGCAGAATATAATGTAATTAAATCAGTTTTCCTAATTTGCAGTAGCATCCCCACAAGACTCTATGACTCATTTGCAGCCAAATTACATCATTGCTGCTGTTATTCAAAGTCTCAGGCTGTGTCAAAATGAAGTTAAAAGAATCTTTAGGTAAAAACCAAAACTTCTAAGTCAACCAGGTTATAGTTTTTTTAAAGAATGGTAATTTTTAAAATTAGTAATAATTTTACTTAAATTATCCTTGGAATATTAAAATTATCTGAGAAGCCACAGTATATAATCTGTCAAAATGAAGTTAAAATTATCTATAGGTAAAAACCAAAAATTCTAAGTCAACCAGGTTACATTTTTTTAAATAATGGTAATTTTTAAAATTAGTAATAATTTTACTTAAATTATCCTTGAAATATTAAAATTATCTGAGAATCCACAGTATAAAATATATTCATACATATTTTCCATTCCATATTCTATATGATATGGCCTGTCTAGACAGTTGAAATTCAAGATGTTTAAGGGAACATTTTACTCAAGTCTTAGAAAAACAAGGATTGGGCTCAGCAATGATGAATAAAGGTTAAAGAATACCAAGTAAGGCTCCTAAATGTTTTTTAATAATGAACAACAGTAATTAACATTTATGTTTATATACATACATATATATATATTTTTCAAGAATAAAGGAAGACACATTAAGTTCTCTGTCTCTCTGTCTCTCTGTCTCTCTCTTTCTCCTTTCTCTCCCTCAATTATCATTTTCCTCATTCAAAAATTGTATTAAATGACCATCTGGACAATATACTTTGCTAAATGTTAGGAAAAATGTAAAGATAAATGAGTCATGGACCTTCTATGGGTTCTTTTTCCTTTTTTTTTGTATCTGGCATAAACCTCTGATTGCTGGCTTCCACATCTTTGTACAAAATAGTCTAATTTGGCAGGAGTGGCTACTTTGAGTGGCTTGTTTGTCAATGACTGTGGGGTTTTTTTGAGACATGAGTCAAGTTGGTAACATTGAATATAACTCCTTCTTATAAAAGACTTGAGTGAGTACTTCTGACTTTCAACCATGTTCTAGGTGTCATTTGATATCTTAACTCAATGGCATCAAGAGCTGAAATTTAGCCTTTGGTGACCTTGCTTAAAGAAGTTGTGAAAATAAGTATAGGAATTCGGTCAGCCTAGGAAAACCTGATGTCATTACATCAGTAGGTACAAGAAATCCCTTCCATAATTTACATAGATTTCAATCACATAGTCTTAGAGGCTTACCTGAGCCTCAGACAGATCAAAATCCTTGTCCATGGTCACAAAGCTAGCAAGTGTCAGGGGTGGAATTTAAAACCAGATCTTGATTCCAAGTCTAGCAGTCAATTTCTGTTGAGAGTACCGCCATATCTCAGTCCTACAGGCTCATAACCTCAGAGTCATTATCCATTCTTCCTCTCCTTAACTTTCCAGAACTAATCCCTTGCTAAATCCTGTCGTCTCTGTCTCCGCATCTTTGGCTTTCATTTCCTTCTCTCTATCCACATAACAACTACTTTAGGTCAGGCCCTCATCTCCACCCATTAGAATACGCCTAATTGACCTCCATGTTTCTAGTACCTCTCCCTTCCAGTTCATTCTTCGTATATCTGATTATATTATCTTTTAAGGCACAGGTCTACCCATGTCACTTCCTTGATTAAAGATCTTGGGTTGTTCTACATTTCCTTTAAGTTAAAATAAAAACTACTTATTATGGCATTTAAAGTTCTCCATAGTTTCTCCAGACTTATTTTATATGATTCCTCTTCAATAGTCATTATAAGTACATTAAACTAGACTGCTCCTTGAATTCAGTATTCCATCTCCTGTTCTATACAGACTGCCCTATCCCATGTCTGAAATAAAATCCATCTATATGCCCACTATTTCTAATTCTTAACCTCCTTCAAGGCTCAGGTTAGCCTTCTATACAAAGCTTTTGATGATGCCCCAAGTTAGTTCTATCTTCACAAAATACTGTGTATGTGCTTATCTGCATATAATTTTCTAAGAACCATGGCTATCTCTAAAAATCAATCTAGCGGCTAATTCTCTAAATGTGATCTACTTGTCAAGTGATCATTGAGTTGATATGCTACTAGAGGAATGAAATCATCTCAACCACATTCCCACTATTTAAAAAAAGAGAGAAGCAAATAAGAGTTGGTGGAATTGGGTTAATAAGCAAACAAAGGCAACAAGAAAAAATCATTTCATGGACAACTTAGTCATCTGGTATTGCCATGATAATGATAATTATTTGCAGAAATGGACAACATGAAAATAACTGTAGCTTATGCACCAACAGATGTCAAATAGGATGAAAAGATAGAGAAAATCCTTGTAGGATTTAATAAGAACTTAATGAAACCCTCCAAATCTCCAGTTTTCTCCAATAATCCAAATCATTGTTCATTGATTATAAATAAGAATTTTATTTGATAGAATGAAATGTCACCTCAAGGTACTTCTTCAACAAAGTATCTCTCACATACATATCAAAATTATATGAGGTACCTAATGATGATTAATATCAAGTGAGGTATATATTAAAGATATTTTCAATACTGTCAAATATGATATGCACTGCAAAGTACAAATTGAAAAGGAATTCCTTATCGATAGTGAGATCCTCCAGTTGGTGCTATTTGCCAATGACATGCTGATTACACAAAGCCACAGAAAGATGAAATCTTTAATATGCTATCCATAATCACTTACAAGAGTTTAGCATAACTATGTGCCCAATAAAAACCAAGAAGATAAAGAATCCCTGATGTTCAGGCTAAGATCTGCAGTTAGAAAGAGAACCTATAACATTTATCTATCTATCAATCATATATCATCTATCTCCATACATCCATATGAACATATATGTGTACATTTACCTATGTATCTTTGGTGGACACTACAAATAACTTCACCCTGAAAAAGAAGACCCATCTTTTTAATTTCAAAATTCTTCTGGTGATGCTGCAGGGTTATGACTCATGAAATACTATATATTTTCTAAAGAACTAAAACTGACACTCACTCAAAAGGCAATGAGGAGGAGGGGCAGAGCCAAGATGGTGGAATAAAGGCAAAGATGCACCTAAGCTCTTCCAAATTCTTCTCCAAACAAATTTAAAATAATGCTTTAAAATGAATTCCATTATGGTATAGCCAAGAAAGGGATGAGGTGAAACAATTTTCTAGCCCAAAGTCATAGAAAGTGAGCAAGTAAGGTCTCTCATTGGGATGATAGTGGAGCACAGTCCTGTGCAGGCCATCCCTGTGCTATTCACACGCCAGTGAGCCAGCAGTAGGTCTTGGGGGCAACTGACTTAGCAGGGATGACTGAATAAGCAGTGGGGGCTTCTAGAGATCTCAATCCACAGACAGCAAGGGAATCAGATAAGTGGACAGAAGAAGATTCCAGAGAACACTTTGCTGTTACTGGGCACATGACTCTGTCGCATTGCCCATACTTGGTTCCAGGTCACAGTCTCAGGGTGAGTATGAGCACTAACACACTAGAGTGTGTGGTCACTAGGGTACAGGGACTCTGGTCACAGTTCTAGGGCAGAAAAAAATGCTTATGGTTGCTCCCAGAACAGAGCACAAACCACCTTGGAAGAACTGAAAACTTATGCACTCCCAGAACTAGCTTTGAAAAAAGCAGCACAAAAAAGCTGATGCTTGGGAAAGTACCTCCTCCACCCCAAAAACAGAGCCCAATTTTAACATAAAGTTATAAGTCAAGAAATAGGCTGAAAAAAAATGAGCAAACAACAAAAATGAACCTGACAATAAAATGCTACTTTTGTGACAGGGAAGATCAAAACACAAACTCAGAAGAAGAGAATAAAGTCAAAACTGCTATATCCAGAGCCTCAAAGAAAAAATTGTGAATTGGTCTCAGGCTGCAAAAGAATTCTTGCCCAGATCTCAAAAAGGATACTGCAACTCAAATAAGAGAAGTAGAGGAAAAATTGGGAAAATAGGGCTGCAAGAAAAACATGAAAAAGGAGTCAACAGCTTAGTAAAGGGGGACAAAAAATACTGAAGAAAATAACATCTTAAAGAAGAAAATAGATCAAATGGTAAAAGAGGCACAAAAATCCACTGAAGAGAAAAATGTGGTTAAAAATCAGAATTGACCAAATGTAAAAAGATGTATAAAAATTCAACAAAGAGAATTCCTTAAAAAGCAGAAAGTGGCCACATTGAAAAAGATGTACAGAAATTCACTGAAGAAAAAAACTGCTTAAAATGTGGAAGCTAATGACTCCATGAGATGTCGAATAACAATAAAACAAAATCAAAACAATGAAAAAAAGAAGAAAATATAGACTAGCTAAAAATACCTGATCTGGAAAATAGATTAAAGAAAAATAATTTAAGAATTATTGGACTACCTGAAAGCCATGATTAAAAAAAAGCCTCAACATCATCTTTCAATAAATTGTCAAGGAAAAACTGCCTTGATATTCTAGAACCAGAGGGCAAAATAGAAATGGAAAAAAATCCACCAATCACCTCCTTGAAAGAGATTCCAAAATGCAAACTCCCAGGAATATTATAGCCAAATTCCAGAACTCACAGGTTAAGAAGAAAATATTGTAAGCATCCAGAAAGAAACAATCCAAATGTGGTGGAGCCATAGTCAGGATAACATAAGATTAGCAGCTTCTACTTTAAAGTATCAGAGGGCTTAGAATATGATATTCTGAAGGGCAAAGGAGCTAGGATTACAACCAAGAATAACCTACCCATAAAAAGTATAATATAATCCTTCAGGAAAAAAAGTGGATATTCAATAAAATAGAGGACTTTCAAGCATTCCTGATGAAAAGACTAGAGTTGAATAGAAAATCTGGTTTTCAAATACAAGACCCAAGAGAAGCAAAAAAAGGTAAACAGAAAAGAGAAGTCATAGGGATTCAACAAGGTTAAACTGTTAATGTTCCTCCATGGGAAGATGATACCTGCAACTTCTAAGAGCTTTATCATTATTAGGGCAATTAGAAGCAACATACATAGACAAAGAACATGAATGTGAGTAAACGATGATGGGATGATACCTAAAAAATAAAATTAGGGGGTTAAAAAGAGGGATCCACTGAGAGAAAGGGGAAGGCAAATCTATCTTATCTATGGGGAAGAAGGAAGAGAAAGGTATTAGAGAAGATAGGGCGGCTGACAGAAAGGAGAGTAGATGGAGGGAGGTGATGCTCAGAAGCAAAGCACTTTTGAAGAGAGACAGGATAAAAAGAGAGAGAGAAGGATAAACAGGAAAAATAGGATGGAGGGAAATACACAGTAATCATAAATGTGGGAAATTTTTTTTATCAAGTTCTCTGATGAAGGCCTTTATGATGATAAAATGCTATGCATGTTCAGAGAAGGAACTGATAAAGTCTGAATGCAGATTGAAGCAAACTGGTTTTTATTTTCTTTCTTTTTTTGTCTCTATTTTCTTTTACAGCATAGTTAAATGTCTTTTATAACATGGTTTACATGTGGAGTTGCACCATGGGCATCTTGTGACTCAAGCTGTGGGCTGGGTCAAAGCTCAAATCAGGTCACATGGGCCTATTAAGGGGCAGGGAAGATTTTCCTTCTCTATGAGAGGTGAGGATAGATTGGGAGAGAATTTGGAACTCAAAATTTTTTTAAATGAATGTTAAAAATTGTTTTTACATGTAATTGGGAAAAATAAAATATTTTAAAGATAATGAAAAAAAGCAACGAGAAAGCATTTGGTGGACATTAAAAAGCTGCAGAACCCAACAAGCAAGGAACTATGAAGGAGAAGCAGTGTAAATGATGTCTTAAGAGAAATATGTGGTTGAAAAAGTAGAGGTCATGTGACAAGAGTAAAGGATAATACTAGTGAACAATCTGTGGGGTCCTTTGGTATCCCCACAAGTCAAAAGAACTCAAAGAAGGACACCAATATATTGGGTGAAATTCCTGTGGCAAAGTTCTAGAACAATATAGATGGACAAGATTTTCATGGGATAGGCAGGCATTGATGGGTTTCAATCTCTGCCCCTGGAAAGAATAACTATATTGATGACATCACAAAAATGGAAGTTTTTTGAAGGTAGGAATAGTTCCTTTTTGTACTTGTACTCCTCAATGCCTAGCACAGTATACTCAACATAGTAAGCACTTAATAAATATGTATTGAGTTGAATTTTCTTTAATTTTACTTTTGCCTATCTTGCTTATCTAATTTGCCTTGGGGACAGCCACTTATCTTTAGGCATGGGCAATGCAGGCAGGTGCTGATTTTTATAAACTGGCTTAAAAGTTGGATGTAGTTAACTGGGAGAAAATGACTTGCTTAATAGAAGACTTTGATTCATTAGAATTCCAAAGTTTTGTGATATTTTTGTATCATTTACATTAGAAAAGAAAAAAGAGAAGATGGCTTATCTATAAGGGCATATTTAATCAAGGCAACTATAAAAAATAGTGGAACAGTTTCAGGTCCTAGGGAAAAAAAGTAAAGAAAAGACCTGCTTCCTGATCCTATCAGGCAAATCAATAACACTGGAGAATTATTGAAATCATTTACACACCAGTAATTTCAGAGAATCCTTTTTTCCCTGAAGAACAGAGCCCTTCCTAGCTTGTCTGACACATTTTCAATATTTTGACTTCAAAGTTTTTACCTTTTCTATTCCTTTCTTAGTTCTTTGTGAATCTATTCCGAAAGTATAAATTCAGGCAAACTCCTGTTTTCACCCATCTAAAGAATATCTAAAGGATAAATAAATTCGGATTGCCCCAAGAAACACAGTTTTCCCCTTAGCCAAGTGACTTTCCAAAAGAAAATTCTAATTCTGTACTTATTTGAGAAAAGCCAAACTCCTCACTTAATATGGAAGGAAGCCAGTGGGCAGAACTTGCACTTCTCTGGGGCCAGCACTCTTGTTCAGTGCCAGGAATGTGATGCTTGGAGATCAAAAACAAGCATTGGCATACAATTTCCAATAAACCACAGATCTGTGGTTCTCTTTATGTCAGGATTTGTGCAGACATTTGAAGCCTCTTATCTTTGCTTTGGATCCATTTTAAATCATTAAATGAAAGAAGAGGAGAAAGGAATGATGGAGGAGGATGATTATGAAGGACTCATGATGAAGAGGGCTGTTGAGTGTAAGGAGGAAATGAATCTCGAAAAATTGAAGACAGATGATGGGATGTCATCAAGAGCTCCAAATATCTGTGTTGGGAATATGGAGCGTAGAGTGGGAGTGCTAAAGGAAGAGCAGAGTGGTTCTTTGTCTAGCTCCTTCTCAGCCCTCTAACTGCCCCTTCCCAGACACCCTTGTACCCATTTGATGTCCCCAATCTCCTGATTCTTATTTTGCCTTCATCCCCAAATTTTCCAGTTGATCACTTTTCCCAAGATGATTTTTTCAGATCCATCTTCACCCATTTCCAGTCTTCCCTTCTCTCTTCCTGTCTTCCCTCAAATTTTCTTCCCTAATCCTTCAATCTCTTTTAGATCTCCTACATCTTTATAACCTTGTGTGGAGGGTGAAAATTGATTGTCCTTTTGGCATAATTTAATAAAGAAACCACCACACTTCTAAGAGGTAAAGGCAATCACGTGAGATAATAGTTTGCTTTTTTGAAATACAGTTTTTCACTTTGGCCTTTACTTAATTGTCTGTTTTCAGAAAAGCCCAATTTTCATAAGCTCTTCCATCCTTACTCATTTTCTTTCAACAGCCTTAAGTGTCCCAGTGGTAGAGAATACAAAATAAATATTTAGAGGTAAGCTCCCTCTGACTTTAAATTAATATAGACAATACCTATACAATATTGGGATGTAATAATCACTGTTTTGTTATAAAGCAGATATAAATATTATCAAACTAAGAATATTTTTTAGATGAAGAGAGCTCAGCAAGAAAACAGTGAGATGTCATAGTAGGAAGCATATTAAAAAAATATGTGACCCTTGACTGTAGTCACTATTTACTAATAATACTGAAGCAACTAGAAAAGTCCATTCTGTTCCCAGCTCCTACAGACTTCTCTGTTGCCTCCTCTCCTACAGACTTTGGTATCTGTGTGGGAGAAGAGGAAGATTTCTAAGGAATATTCTCTTGGCTGTTCTAGCTGTCCCATTGCACTCCCTTCAGATCTGGAGACTGGATCACAATGATCTGATGAGAACCATAAGAAAGTAACAGGAAAACTGAGTAATTCTATCACACCTAATTTTCTCTCATGGCTCTAATTGTGAGGGAACTTGTGCTTGAAGATAATTAACCAATAACAAGAACGGTAGCACAGCAGTGGAAATGTCTGGAGTTAGAGGTTCTGGGTTCAAATCTCAGTTCTGTCAGCAACCTGACTGATTGTGGGCAACATCGCTGATTTCAGTTTGTTCTCTTTTGAGGCTCCTTCCAGCTCTACAACCTATGATTCTGTTTACTGGGTTATTTTTTAGTCACCTCCAACTCTCTGTGACTCTATTTGAGACTTTCCTGGTGAAGATAGTGGAGTAGTTTGCCATTTCCTTCTCCAGCTGACTTTTTACAGATAAGGTAACTAAGGCAAACAAGCTTAACTGTCCATGGTCACACAATTAGTAGGTGTCTGAGACTGGATTTGAACTCATGAAGATGACTCGCTGACTTCTGACCAGGCACTCTATCCACTGCGCCATCTAGCTACCCTTGATTCTATGATAAGTAC
Source organism: Bettongia penicillata ogilbyi (assembly GCA_023548195.1). Lineage (NCBI taxonomy): Eukaryota > Metazoa > Chordata > Mammalia > Diprotodontia > Potoroidae > Bettongia > Bettongia penicillata. The sequence goes on from JAJHZJ010000227.1 coordinate 3,564,290, forward strand.
CTGCTTATGGGTGCTAAGCGAGGTTCTGGGGATATGAAGATAGAAAGAGGTTTTAATAGAAAGAAGACTGACTGGTGTTAGAAGGTTTAGGTCCAAATCCTACCTCTAATGCTTACTAAGTTTTCTCATATGCAAAGATTAAGAGTTTGGATTAGAATAGCTGAAAATCTATGTCTGTATGTCCCTAGGCAAGTAACATAACCTCCATGGGCCTTAGCTCTCTTATCTGTAAAATGAGGGAGTTGGACTAGATATTGTTTGAGATCCTGTACAGTTCTACATGATAAGTCAGAATCCTTGACCTCAGGAAGCCATTTCTGATAACTTTCCAGACCAGGATGACATGAGCCAATTAGAGTTACCACAGGACATTATTTTCATTGCTATTGCTAGCCAAAACCATGCCTTCTAATCAAAGGGATGCTCCATCTTACTCTGCCTCCTCTTTAAACTACTACTGCCTTTTCACCCTTCATAACTCATCCAAAATCTGGTCCTTGGGTTTTTGTTATTCACTCATTTCAGTCATATTCAACTCTTTGTGACCCCATTTGGAGTTTTCTTGGCAAAGATACTGGAATGGTTTGTCATTTTATTATCTTGCTGATTTTACAGATGAGGAAACTGAGGCAAATATGGTTAAATTACTTCCCCAGGGTCACACAGCTAGTAAGTGTCTGAAGTTGGATTTGAACTCAGGTCTTCCTGACTCCAGGCTTGGTGCTATATCCACTGTGCCACCTAGCTGCCCTAAAGTTTATTTAGGGGAGGTTTATTTAAATTTATTGAACTTGAATCTATCAAGCATTATCAAGAGTTAGATGCAGACTTTAACAGTAACCTGGCTCTCTCAAAATGACTCTCTCCTCCACTAAGTATTCTACCCATGAATATATAAACATCTTTTCTGCAATTTAAAACTTAAAGAGCTTTCTGGGCCTTGGAAGGCTTTGCACAGGGTCACAGAGCTAGTTATGTATCAGAGGCAAGACTTGAACATGGGTTTTTCTGACTGAGAGTTCATCTCTCCAGATACAACATAATACTGCCTCTCTTTCAATAAAAAATAATAAAATAATTGATTTTAAAATAAGTATTTGACATAAAAATGCAAGTATCTAAAATTGATTTGCCTTTATGTCAGAAAATAGTGATCCCCCCCCCACTTTTTCAAGACATTAGCCTGTTATGGATAACAGGTTTGATAATTTGATAAATATACTTAATGTTCAATAACAATGATAAGCTTGGATGAAAGTGAGTTTATTTACCTCTAAAATCCTGAGGCTGAGCATTTTGTAAACGGTACATTTAGAAATATTAAACCTCCCTAAAGCTCCTTTTCTGAAAACAGTGTCAAACAAAAGAAGCCAGACTACTTGATGGCATTATTAGCATTTTCTCACTGGAAAAAAAAAATCAAAGTCTAAAGACACTGTCTAAGTAGCTGAAGGGTTTTTTCCCTTGGAACTCAGTGCAAACCGTTACTACATACCTCATTGTTTTCAAGCAGAGACAGATGTTTAAATAATCCTGGACTCCAGCAGTTTCAAGGTTTTAAAACATAGCATTCCCTCTCTAGTTTATAACAATTAGATGCTCACTTTTAGGCTTCCAGAAATAAAACATACCTTTTTTTGCAGGGAGGAAATCCTTTGAAAGTTCTGTCAGTCCATTGGTAAATCTAGCAGTGAAAAACAAGTGGAATGTATAGCTATGAGAATAGAAAAAAAAGAAAAATTCCAGCTCTGTGAATTTCACTCCTTTAGGAGACACCAAAGCAGGAACAACAATTCATCACAGCAACACTAGCAAGCCTCTTTGAAATCTTCACTACTTTTACAGAGTAAAAAAAAAACAAAACAGTTCAGCTCAGCGTCAGACCAGCAGCTGGGTCTGGTGTGACGTCAGCTGTGGGGAGGATGGCCTTAGAGACACCTCTTCCAACCCCAGCTCTGTAACTTTAGATCTGTTCATATTTTGTGTAAACAACTTTAGGTCCAGGACATTTTTAGCTTTATAGCGTAGCCCAGCATTTTCAAGCTTGCCAAAAGAGCTGATGTTAATATTGAACGGACGACAATGGCCCATTTTAAATCCCTTTTGTTAGGGAACTTTAACTCTTGTTTTCAAGATGTTGATTTTTTTTTTTAACTAGATGCAATCTCAATGTATATATGTCAATGTCTCCTGAAGCTGGGTGGCTAGGTTGTGGTACACCAAATCAGGCATTCACTACTTGCTTGGTGGATTTCAAAGGCAGGGTATGTGGGGTGGAAGGAGCATATTGTCCTTTCCAACTCTAGACTGCTCATACTCTAGGATTAAAAACCTAGCCATTTCTAATTTTTTTATATGAAGTACCACTTGGAAAATATGTTTCTGCTCAGATGATATATGACATGTTTCTCTTTATACTTCCCTACGCCATTCTCCAAGCTAGTAATTCTTTTTTTTAAATGCTACTACTATATACTGCTTTAAGGTTTACAAAACACTTTACCCATATTATCTTAGTTAATCCTCACTATAATTCTGTGAGGTTTCATGTCAGGAGACTGAGGTTCATAGAAATTGTCACTTGTACCAAGTCATACAGCTCAGAAAAGTCTAAGGTGGAATTTGAATTTCGGTTTTCCTACGTCCAAGTCTTGTGCACTCTCTAATACACCAGGCTGCCTCTCAAAGCATTTACAGCTCTTTCTGTCCATGTCTGTATTGTGTGAAGGAGAATGCAGCAAGAAGGGCTGCTAAGTGGCACAGTGTACCAGAGTGCTGTCCTGGAGGCAGGAAGACTCATCTTCCTGAATTCCAATCTGGCCTCAGACACTTACTAGCTCTGTGACCCTGGGCAAGTCACTTAACCCTGTTTGCCTCAGTTTCCTCATCTGTAAAATGAGTTGGAGAAGGAAACGGCCAACCACTACGTTTGTCTTTGCCAAGAAAACCCCAAATGGGGTCATGAAGAGTTGGACATGATTGAACAGCAAAAAATGCATTCCTCACTGTCATAATAAGATTGACCCTGTGAAATGTTTGCTCTATTTTGATAAACTCTTCAGCAGATTTCTAGCTCAAATTCGTCAATAAAACAAACTTTACATATCTTGTCAACTGAGACCAGGACATAAGCAGCATAAGACACAGTGTAGGGAGCACGCAATTTGCAGATATTTTTAAGTGCCAGCAGTGGGCAGTATTGATGTACTTACAGAGTGCTGGACTTGCATTCAGGAGGAAATCATTTTGAATTCCTCTTCAGATAGCTGCATGACCTTGGGCAATCAGTTTCATCATCTGTAACACTTGTATAATAATAACTCTGATGTGTTAGGGTCGTCAGGATCAGATGAACTAGGCTATGTGTAAAGTACTATGTGAATGTAGTTACTATTGATTTATTACTGTTTTTACTGGTAGGTGCCCTTTACCTTCCTGAGATTTTTTTGGCACAACACTTTTGCTCCTTTGTCTCTGTCTTTGTCTCTGTTGTCTCTTTCTCTCTGTCGTCTCTCTCTCTGTCTCTCTCCACACACACACACACACACACACACACACACACACACACACTGACACACACATATAGTTATCTATAGTTATGTGCGTGTGAGTGTGTGTATATGTATGCATTAATAGATTTGGGTAATAAAAACTGTGAATGCTTTTTATATTGTAGATGTATATGTAATTGGTCTATGTTTGGAAGAATCACTAGAGTTCTCATCTTTTTGTTATAAATATGCGATGCCTTCTGTTAAGTAAATGTACCAAAGAGAATACTGGTAAAGGATTATTACTGTGAATGTTGTTACTGCTGCTACTATTACTGCTACTATCACTATCACTACCACTACCACTACTACTACCACTACCACTGCCATTACCACTACTAAAACTACTACTGCTGCTGCTGCTGCTGCTGGTGCTGCTGCTGCTGCTGGTGCTGCTGCTGCTATTACTATGATAATGACAACTACTACTACTGCTACCACCTATGTTCAAGCTCTACCTCTTATACATATTGACTGTGTGACCTATGCAAGTCACTTATCTTCTTAGTGCTCTATACAACCTTTTAAGACAATCAGTTGCAGAAAGAGTACTGACCTGCACTGGCATATCACGGAAATCACAGGCTGGGTCCTATAACAATAACCACAACAATACAGCGTGGTGGATCTGGATTAAAGCCTTTGGGTTTAGATCCTGGTTCTGTTACTTATTATCAGGGCAGACTTAAGCAATCCACTTTTACTTCCCTGGGCCTTAATTTCTTCTATAAAGTGGGGGGATTGGATTGGATGGCCTCTAAAGTGCTTTCAGCTCTAAATCTATGATTTTATAGTTTGATTTGTTCCCATTCATGTAGACTGGGCCAAAGAAAGTGCCTTTTTTAACTGGTTACCCAGAAATGAGAAAGAAAATTCTATTAATGCTTAAAGATTAAGCTAAAAGAATCTGTTTTCTTTGGCCCTGTTTAGTTTTTTGTATACTTCCTGTAACAGAAATTAAAAGAGTCCTGTAAAAAGACTTATCTCCAGTAATCTCCATGCTTTTGTCTGTTTATAGATGAGCATTACTTCCCCAAGAAATAACTGGAATAGAGGTCAAGGAAGACATTATGGTGGGAAAAACTTGCATTATGTAGATAGCAAGAAGATATTGGAGGTATATAATCACTAGTAAACATGTCTACTGTTCAGTGCTCTGCCCTTGGTCTTCTCTTCTCTCCTACCCTCAGTTATCTCATCCACTATCATAAATTTAATGCTCACCTATGCAAAGGACTCTTCTAAAATCTCTGTTGCTAGTTCCACTTTTTGCCCTGAGTTCCAATCTCCATTTCCAACTGTCTACTGGGCATCTCCACCTAAATCCTAAAACATGTCCCAAAATGAACTCACTGTTTCTGGATACCATTTTTTTCCTTTAACATTTCTATTTCTGGTGATGACATCACCGTTCTGCTCACCACCCAGATCTAAAACCTAAGCATCAGTTTTGACTAATCTACATCTACATCCAAGCCATTGTCAAGCCCTATGATTTCTGCCTTTGAAATATTTCCTCCTTTTTACCCGTCTCAATATTTTTGAATATATACAATGATTCTCCTAACTGGCTTTCTTACCTCCAACCTCTTTTTCAAGCCATCCTTCCCACTGCTACCATGGTAGTCTTCTTAATTCATCCACTTCATCACTCCATTCCCTAGCTTAAAAAATCGTCAGTTGTTTTCTATTGGTTGCTGAATGAAATATAAACTCAAATCGGCATTCAAAGCTTTCCACAATCTGGCTCTGGACTACCCTTGCAGATACTTTATGGTCCTCTCTTCCACACAGCCTGCACTCTAGCCTAAACCAACTTCTTGTTAGTCATTAATCTTTTCTTGAACTTTCATAAATTTTCACACACTTGGATAGGACCCTCCTCCCCGAGATAACACTGATTGAAATCCTTTTTGTCTTTGGAGATCCAGCTTAGGTAGCCAGTTCTCTATGAATGTTTCTCAAATTTCACCAGTTAAAAGACAAAATCCCTCCCCAAATCTCTAATGGTACCATGATTAATATCTGTTAAGAATGGAATCATTTTCGAAATAGTATTATATATTTTTTCTGTATCTAATAAAAAACAGCTAGCATTTATACAGTATTTTAAAGTTGGCAAAGCACTTTATATGTTATCTTATTTGACAAAATATTTCATTTGATATCTAATACCCCCTTCTAGACAGTTTGACTTTGACAGCAGGGATTATGTCATCTCCATCTTTGTATTTTCAGTACCTAGCAGAAGGTTTCATACAATCAGCCAGTCCATAAACATCTATTGATCACCTATTATGTTCTAGATACTGTGTTAAGCCCTGGGGGTTCAAATCCAGGCAAAACTAAACAAAACAAAACACTGTCCTTGGTCTAAAGGAGCTCACAGCCTGATGGGGGAGACAACATGCAAACGTGGTCTGTTAGGCTAATAATTCTTTATTGAATTGAATTAAATTGAGGGCAATTTAAACCAAGGTATTTGATAACATTATGTTCACTCACACTTGGCCTCTGGGGTTTGCTGTATTATTTGTATATCAAACTTAATAAAGGTTGTTTTCTAAATCCTTCCAGCCTTGGTTATGTTGCATAAGAGGTGATTCATAACAGTAAACCTCAAGGAGGAATTCTTTTCTTTTCCCTTTTAAAACAAGTTTCAGTGAACAATTAAGGCAAGAGACTCAGAAACTATGTTTAGATAGCATCAGTGGCTCTGATTGGATCTTGACAGGTCCGCTAGTCCAGCTCTAAGATGTCATGCAAGGTCATAGCTAAACCATCCCAGACAGATGACAGGAAGTTCTATTTTTTAAAATCTCTAAAGAAATAGATTCCAGTTTCTATTACCTGCTCACTCCAATATTTAACAACCCTTGCTACTGGAAAATCCCTCCTTATATATAAGTTAGGTTCCTTGTGCTACCATTTACACATGAAGAGCAATAAAGGAGCCAGTTGAAATGACAAGAGTCATGGGGCAAATAGTTTCTCAGTGTATTTTTAAATCCTTTCAGGAAAAACAAGAACAACATCTTAAGATGAGTGCTTGGCGTTCTTACAGAAATATAAATAAAATGGAAGATGTTCTTTTGAAGCAGGGATAACATGATATAATACCCCATAATAATATTCTGACCTTTCCATTGCTATTTAACATTTTAAAGCAGGTATCAGAAAAGCTTGAACTCTAATGGAAAAATACTACACTTATGTAAGGATAGCTTAGGACATTTGTGTGCCTCTTAATCAAGTCACTAAATCTACTAGAACTGTTTTTCTAGGACTTAGCGAAGATGCGAAGATGATGATTTTTATTGACCATGATATACTTTTTTGGAGGGAACTAGACCTGATTTTGTTGTTGTAGGGAACTCCCAGGCGAGGAAACCACTTCTACCAATTCATCTGCTCAGTGAATTGTAATCTTACAAAGTTGTCTGGGACTCAGAGGTTAAGTAACTTGCACACGGGTTATATAGTCAATATATGTCAGATATAGGACTTGAGCCCAGGTCTTTCTGACTCTTGGAGCAGCTCTCCCCACCACACACACTACCCATAATTTACTGGTTTTATATTTAGTCTAAAAACCAAAGATGTTGTCATGGCATATATTAAACCAAAAATCCAAGAAAGGATCGTTTAATTACAGAAAGTCGTCACCACTGGGGAAAGACAAAGAATTTACAAAGAGTGAGAGGGCCATGAGAACACAGCACCAAAAATCCATAGGATTACAGTTTCCTAACTTGAATAAACCTTAAAGATCTCTAACATGCCCTCCAATCACCCTTTATTTTTTTATTTGAGGAAACTGAAACTAAGAAAACGTAAATTAATTTACTCAAAGTATACATCTAATTGATAGCAAATCTCTGATTAGAAGCCAGGGCTCCCAACTGGAAGACAATAAGACCCAAGGGATGATTATGAAACTGTATAGCTGAGCTTTGTACTTTGTTGGAATCCACCAAAAGTTAGGAAGGTGTATATATACACATGTATATGCCTATATAATATTATATATAATTATTGCCTTCATATTGAGCACAAACACACATACACATCTTCATAACTTCACATATTTCAAGTATATGTGATTTCATTTGGTGTGGGTATGCTGACACCTTGGATTTCTATAACTGAAACAATTAATTACTTGGTGGCCAGCCTTCTGGTCATGTACTAAAAATGCTTTGTACAAATGCCATCTAAGAGCCAACCTTGCTGTCTGTTACTGGGCCTAGGTCACTACTTGATGTATCTCTAGATTGGTACAATATGCCAGGGCTTGAACTAAACTGGCACAGTCTTTAAGAATATATGAGCTACCTCCATGCACCAATAAGGAACTGAAATAGGAATCAGTGAAGAAATAGTTACTATGCTTTAAATTTACATACTGCATTCTAGTTTATAAAGAGCCTCATAGCATTATCTTATTTACCTAATTGAGTAAGGTGGGTAATATAGGCATCACTTCCATGATTCCATGGATCTGTCTTCTCATTGGTGGAGGCATTTACTCATCCTCTGATAGTGTGTTAGCCTATCTGTGGATATTGTGAGGAGTCCTTAGAAAAATATGAATCTACATATTAGTACAGTATGAGCTAAAGAAATGCTAAATCACAAGACAGAAATGGAAAGATCAGAAGTTGTAGCTGAAAAGTTTGAAGGACTGATGACAAAAACTTTCCCAGTAACATTATAGACTGAATTAATAATTGCTATACCCTAGAAGGAGATAGAAAAACATCACTAGGAATTATTTATTGGATCCTCTTACGCTGTCAGCCGAGGTTCTATGACTTTGGGTGACATTAGAACTTTAATGGTATAATATGGCAACACCATATTTATTGCCATACATAAATACTTTCCTAGTCCCTTTCTCCCCACATCTATTTATAACCATCCCATTAAAGCAGAGATTGTTTTTTAAGTGTCTGTAGATGGAATATTAATGGTCTTCAAAAATGACAAAATTTTGTCTTATGCCATGGAAACCTTTGAAATCATGCCCTGTCTGAGGACTTTTATAGGTGGCATGGTTTAAGTCACTTCTAGGCCTACAATCAGGCCCAGTTCAAGAAACATAACCCCAGGACTTATCTTACATCTAGAGAATATTTTACTGTTTCTAAATTATTTAAATTATTTTATCTCATTTCTTCAACATTGCTCCAAAATTGTATCCTATTTTCTGGGTACTTTCTTCCTTTTTAGGGTTCACCAAATTTAATATTTGTTCCTTTATATAAATTACATTATGTGTTGACTCTAAAGTTATGTGGTTCTATGACCAATGACTTTGAGGTGGCAGTCCAATACCAGATATAAAGTCAGAGAAGGAAATTCTCGCCACCTTCTCCTGGATTTTGGCATAGTATGACACAAATTTTGATCATGCCAGAGGCAAGTGGGATGAAATTTGGTCTTCTGTCACTTGAATCCTCTGTGACTAAAAGAATAAACAGAGATTTGATGACCAGGCTCTACTCTCCATTTCTGTGCAAATAATTGTGGGGGTCACATGCAGAATTTGGTCATGATAATTCATTCATGGATGGCCATATTTCAGCTAGTATACCCTTTTTTTTCTTTGCTAGGGACCTATTCCTAACTTTAGAGAAATGCTCTGCTTCTAGTTTTGAAGACTGGTGACAATTCTTTGCTCAGTACATCTAATATCTGGGATTTCTGAACAGATGTTTCCAGATGACAGAAACATTTCCTCTTTGGTAAATTTCCAACTATCCTCTCTAAATACTGTTCTGTGTTTACTTTGCAGAAACAGCAGAAAATCATTTTAGGAAGGGAGGCGACTTAGTAAATAACTTGATTTTTTTTTTCATTTTTGTGACTAAGATCTAAATATAACATTTCCAAATTCACGATCCGGGGAAAGCTTGTATAATTTAAATAAGGATGACCCACTGTGTTCTACTTGCTCAGTGAGCAGACTTGGTTATCCGCCACTAGAGGGTGCTTTGAGTCTGTTTCTGCAGCCTCTCTGATTTATATTATAGAACCAACAGGGAGAAAACTAGCTTTCTCTAGGTTTGGATTCAGAGCTGGGCCTTCCACGTAGATGAAATAATCACACCTGTAGGGTATGATTTGAGTGCTGTCCCAAAGTATTTCCTCCTCCAGCCTGGCTCCCCTTAGAAGTATCATTCCTTTAGGTTATGGCACTGTCTCATGAGAAGTCCCTGGATCAATTTAACACCCCAGTCATTTATTAAGCCTGTACTATTTACAAGACCCAGGGAATATAAATATGAAAAAATTTATATTTTACTGTTTGTGTGTGTGTGTAATGTAATAGAGAGAGAAGGGACTGGGACAGAATGACCATACATGTAGACAGTTAAAGGAAGTGCAAAATATTTACAAATATAATTAAATTATGCATTATCCGTTAATATCATCACTTAGATTATTTCATTAGCTAGTCCTTTCAACTCCAGAACATTATGCTTTTGAACTTCAGCTAGCTCAGACCAGACTTCCAGGGGCAAACAATATAGAACAAACAAATTTTGATGAGGAAGGGTCGCGTTCCTTCTCTAGAGCATGGGACTCCACAAGTCATGAGAAATCACTTAAATGACTGGACTTTAGACTGACAAGGGGCAATATCAAGGCCTTGCTATTTGGGGAAGTTTGAGGGAGTGTAGCACATTGAAAGGAGTCAGATTTTCAAGACAATAAAGAAAAGAATTAAAGGTACCAAAGGGGAAAAAAATAACTTACTTTACAATTTTTGCATGTGATTGCCTTGATTGGATGAATTCTAAAAAGTAGTCCAGTCTTATTTTCAAAGTACCAGACAGTTTCTAGGGGGCATCAGGCTACTAATGTACCATTTCTCACCTTCTAAAAGTGAGATAGTTGCAGGTCACCCCATAGCTCATTAGGTAAGTGTCCAGTGGGGTATATTCTAGTACTGATGTGAAGCTGTGTCCATATAGGAGGAAGGAGGTAACATTTTATTCCAAAAGGAACTCAGATAGTTTTGATATGGATACAACTAGGCAGCTACATGTCATCGTGGTTAGAGAGCTAGAGTTAGAATTAAGAGACCTGATTTTATGCTTCAGTATATATTCACTAGCTGTGTGACCCTAGGCAAGACATTTAACCTCAGTTACCTTATCTGTAAAATGGGAATAATATTAGCATCTACTTCATAAGACTATTGTAAGAATCAAATATATATGCTTTGCCAACCTTAAAGAGCCGTATAAATGTTAACTATTACCTTAATAATAATAATATGCCATTGTTATCAAGATGCAATAGACAGCAAGATGCCTGACCTGGGAAACTTTTGTGAACTTTTCCCTTCATCTTTTGTCTCCCTTCATCTCATCAGATTACAATGGAGTCCATTACTCTTCCTGAGAATATTAAATGATCTCAGACAAATAGCTGTGTTCCATTACATACACCTTGATGATGGTTAGAGGGACACAGTAACTTGGTGCAGAGGCTTTTTTCATCTCAAATCTGTTAAACCAGAGACTAGATATTTAAACTACTCCCTCCATTTTGAACCTGACTGTGCATAGGCTCTTCTTGGTCCAAATCACTTCAGGAAAAAGTAACAGCCTAAATATGTCCATGTTTCCTCAATGCTTAAACCAAGTCTACTACTCTTTAAGACATGATACAGATTGTGATGTCTTAAACAAATTTGGACTGTATAATTTTATTGTTTTCTTCTCTAAAGGAACAAGACTAACAGTTGTTTCAATGAATCTGGAGGAAGTCTTTTATAAAAGCAGGATTAAATCATGTCTTGAGATTCCCTGCTATAGTCTGTCAGAAGTATGAAATTGCATCATTCATTTTCATTGCTTAGCACTGTCTCTGGATTCCTTTCCCAATACAGATAGCTGTTTTTTCTGCTTTGGGATTTTAAGAGCAGTTATAGCACTTTGTACAATGCCTCATATACAGCAAGCATTCAAAATTATTTGCTGATTGATCTTTTAAAACTTCTAAAACAAATGAGTTTCCTGTTGGAATATATAAATACTTGTAAATCTGCTGGTCTATTATAGTCAAATCTTCCATCTGCAAGTTGGAGAACTGGCCTGAATTTTATTGTATAGCATTTTTTACATTGTTTTCTCCACACTGCTATAACTTTGAACATAAATTACTTTCAGGAATTGACTCTGGCAATTCACTATGAGTTATACTTAACTTATATTTATCACAATGGTGACATACAAGGATCCAATTCCATTTCTGAGAATTGGAGCAATCAATTCTATATGAATCCAAGGGATGTAAGCACTAGTATCATTTAAATGACTCTTGTCTTTTCTCTCTAGGATTCAGTGCCCAATGAGGCAACTAAATTTGTCTGTGAAGGTGTGTACATACTCTATAATTTAAACAAAGGAGAGCTACTCTAGTAAAAAAAAAATGAAAAAAAGCACTTGTGCTATGACCTCCAAAATGCTTAGCTTTGCTTGAAATTGGTAAGCTTCAGAATATCACAGAATCATTGATCTTTAGAGCTGAGAGGGAACTTAGAGTTCAGTTAGTACAACTCTCTCACTTATTAAAATAGTATTATTAATGTCTTTCTTGAAATACCTGTCTTTAACTTCAAATGAACTCTCTCTTGTAGCACAGCAAAGGAACTAATCAAAAATCACATGCAACATTTTCCACCTGTAGGTCCTCCATATCTCTACGCAAAGGACAGAAGTTTGTTTCATCTGTTCTTCCTTCTCACTTTACAGGTGAGGAAACTTTGACGTGTCCAAGGTCACACAACTAGCTGGTGGTAGAGTTGGGATAAAAACCCAGATTTCCCTGATTCCCATTTCAATGTGCTTTTTAGGACACTCTACTGCTTCTCCCTAATGGCCTAAATAAATAATTCTTTGTTATAATCAAAAAGCTCATTTTTTTCTGAACAATTTTCTATCAAATTACTTTGCACAGATTTCTTCTGATCTCTCTTTAAAAAGTATAAAGAGTAGCAGGTAGATAAACTATTCCTCTTTATTAAGTTCTCCCTTAACAGTAGTACAAATTATTGTTAGAAAGTAGGAAATGGTTTAAAATTCAGAAACCTTTTACAGAGCTAGTGTTAGGGAGAAATGAGTATTACATATGCTTCTTAATTGCTCCTACACTATTGACTGGACAATTCGCTTGTTTTTTTCTTTCTTTCATCCATTTTGTAATGTTAGAATATACTATCCTCTAGGTTTCTCCCCAATGAAATATTATGAGAGAAACTGATAAAATGTTCACAAAATCATTCCAAATTATGAAAAATTTGGGAAAGCGTCCTAATTAAAACCAGAACAAAGAGAAGCCTGAATTGAACGCCAATACTTTAAAATATGTGAAGGCCTGTGACTGAAAACATACTGCTTGTAATGGCTTTCAATGGAAAAAAAAAGAATATAATTAGATAAAAGGAAAGGGGACTCAGTAACTTAAACTTTCTGACTATAATTGCTGTGAGATTGCACAACGCATTATAGGTTATATAGGCTTCTCTGAAAAGTTCTGAAAAAAAGGTATAGCTGCTAACTCACTGGGATAGTTTGGGTACAAGCATGAAGGATGGATTCCTCAAGACCCCTCACTTGTATTGTTCTATAATAACAAGACAAGCACATTTCACCATTAATTCAAAAGCCTATAACAACCCTATAAGGCAAAATTTTTGACTATGAAAGGAATGGTAGTTGGAGACAGTCAGGTGGTACATTGGATAGAGTGTTAAATTTGGAGCCTGGAAAACTTGAGTTTGAATATTGTCTCAGACACTTTACTAGTTGTGTGACTCTGGGCAAGTCACATTGCTCAGCCTCATCTGTAAAATGGGAGTATGAATAGCACTTGTCTCACAGGTTTGTCATGAAGATAAAAAAAAGCTTTATACATATGTATATACATACATACATATATATATATATGCTTAACAAATGGCCTCTACTCTCAGAGAACTCATATTCTAATAGAAAAATTCTAGTAATTCACATGATATCCCATGCAGAGAATTCTATGGTCTCTTGCCCACCTTCAAGGAGAATAATTCTTTTACCCTTTAAACCACTCCTACCCACACCCCAAGTTATCTGGAGAAGGTAATTCCACAGTTTCCTTAAGTCATCTCAGTGTTTAAGCTGTTTGTCAAGGAGAACATCCTTATTCAGACATGATATGTCTTTCTGTATTCATACATTTTTCATTTTTGTGAGCTGCTATTTAGAGCATTGCCACATTTATTACTATTACCACATTATTACTATATTTATTACTCAGGCATACAAAAAGACCCAGGAAATGGGTTTATTTGCATACCATAAAATCCTCTTCCAACAGAGACTTCTATCGGATACTCCTATCATACTTCTCCTCATGGGACAGGACCCATTTCTGTACCTATCATGGTACATGTCACTGAAGACACTACTTAGGAAAAAGTGACTCAGATAGGGAATGCTGGTTTCATCACTTAGTCTCAATATGGATTCTTTTCTGAACTTATGTAACCCACCTTCCATTTTTCCTTCCTTCTCACAGAATTACAGATGGAAGAGATCACTTAGTCCAATCCCTTCAATTCCTTCTTACAGATAGGGGAACTGAGGTACAATTAAACAATATGATAGAATCTGACCACTGGTCCTGCGGTTCAAAACCAAGCACTCTTTTCCACAACCTTATCCTGTTTTCTTCCTTCTTTCCCTCCCTCAAACACTTATTTACTACTTAAAAATTTATAATCTACTATATACACAACCTTATTATGTATGACCAGAAGGGCATACAAAGATGAATAAGCAGTAATCCCTAAAATATTTTCCAGTAGAACCAGTAAGCTTAACAAGCCTTGAGTATTGGCAGCTATATTTATACAAAATCTGCCTTTTGTATTATTAAGCTTTCAAAATGTCATTAGTATTCAAATTTTTTGACCTTTCCACCCAACTCCACTATTCCTTGTGCTTCTCCACCCCCCCAAAAAATACTAAAAGTTTTATGCCATATAATGAGAATATATAGTTTAAAGGTTGAATCCAGAGTCTAAAGTGAGGGGCAATTTTGGGATCACACAGTTATAAACATTTTTTAAAATGTAGAGTTAAAGCTAAGCCCTATGCTGGCATGCCATTGTTTTCTGGCAACCGCTTAAACAACCCCATCCCACTCCACTCCTTGAATAAAAGTGAGGGCTAGGGACCGCCCGCCAACTCACATTCCAGCTCCTGCTCTGAAGTTTTCTTTGTTTTATGAGTTTGAGTCAGTTAGGCTTAAAAATAACCAGCTGAATTCCTTTTATCTAAGCCAGATCACCAATCACCTGCATTCTGTACCAAAGTCCATGCGCGTATGATATGTTTCAGACAGGGGGATTTTCTCATCGGGATGCTATTTTTAAATGGCACATTTTAAAGGGTGCTATCTGATGGTTTTCTCCAGAAAGGGAAATGTTTTTAAGGAATATTATTCTCCTAGCAGGAGGAAGCCTGGAAATTTCTCATATATGATTTTTTGGTAACATTATTTTCCAGATTCATGCATTTATCCAACAAGGACTGGGGGAGGTGTTTAGAAAGAATTTCCATATTATGGAGAGTCTTTTTCTTGGGAGGAAAAAATGTATTGCTTTCCCTAAGTCTATTATGTGAGCTGAGGAAAAGATACATTCTAGAATGGTCACATGGGAGGAGAATGTAATTAAGTAGGAGGTAAAAACAGAAGTTGAAAGGAAAGTGGGTGGTTAGAGAGGCAACTTCCTCCTCCCTGGCATGCTGTTGTCACCACCAGCAGCAAGTGGGAAGAGTTTGATGGGAACAGGTTTCTCTGGGTGATAGAGTCATGTGCTATCCACACGTGCTGTCACTGGAGATTCTGAGGAGTTGTGTTGGAAAAGTCAGCTCCGAAAAAGAGCGAAGGAATAAATTCCCCACTGCTCTGAAGAATATCTCCAGAGACTCTTGACTACTTTGAAGCAGTTCCTTCCTTATCTCTCCAGTCAGTTAATAAACATTCATTAAGTGCTTACTATATGCCAGGCACTGTGCTAAAGACTGGGGATACAAAGAAAAGCAAAAGACAGTTTCAACATGCAAGGAGTTCACAGTTTAATGGGGTAAACCACTTGCAAACTACTATGGACAAAAAAAAAAACTGTATACAGGATAAATTGGAAATAATCAACAGAGGGTGGGCATCAGACATAAGAAGAATTGGTAAAGTTTTCCTGGAAAATGTGGTATTTTAGCCGGGATTTGAAGGAAGTCTAGGGTAGAGATGAGGAAAGAGAACATTCTGGATATGAGACACAGCCTGTGAAAATGTCTGAAGTAGAGATGGAATGTTTTTTCTTCAAGGAATAGCAGGAAGACTGGTGTCACTCAATCACAGAGAATATGGAGGAGTGAAATGTGTAAGAAGACTGGAAAGGTGGGGTAGGAGAGAGAGATTATGAAGTACACTGACTGGCAAACAAAGGATTTTATATTTGGTGGTGGAAGTAATAGGGAGTCAGAGTGGGGTGGGGGGGAGGGAAGGGAAATGGAAGATGTTCATACTTGTGCCTCTGAAAGCTGAGTGGAGAATGGATTTGAGTAAGGAGAGACTTGTGGCAACAAGATCAATTTGAAGGCTATTGGATAGTTGGTGAGTCAGTTCAGTTAGCATTCATGAAGTGCCTACTATTTGCCAGGCACTGTGCTAGGCACTGGGGATACAAAGAAAGGCACAAGACAGTCCCTATCTTGAAGGAACTCATAATCTAATGAGAATGGCAACAAACACACAAATTTGTACACATAAATGATTTGACATTAATAGAGAAATTTGGAAGAGGATAGGGTTTAGGATGAAAGACGAGTTCAGTTTTGGGCATGTTGAGTTTAAGATGTCTACTGGACATCCAGATTGAGATGTGTAAAAGACAGTTGGAGATGTGAGATTCCGAGAGCAACAGAGACATTAATGCTGAATATGTGGATTTGAGAATCATCAGCATTGAGGTGACAATGAGATTCATAGGAGCTGATGAGATCATCAAGTGAAGGAGGATGGAAAGAAAGGAGAAGAAAACCCAGGTCAGCTCTGTGGGACAGTCAGAGTTAGCGTATGCGACCTGGATGAAGATACAGCACAAGAATGAGGAGGAATGGTCAAAGAGGTCAAGAAGAGACCAGGAGACAGGAGTACTCTGAAAGTCTAGAGGCAAGAGGGTATCGAGGAGAAGATGATCAATAGTGTCTGAGGCTGCTGGAAGGTCAAGTATGAGGAGTGAGGAAAGGTCACTGGATTTGGAAATTAGGAGATCACTGGTAACTGAAGAGAGCAGCTTTGGTGGGATGATGTCAGAAGCTGGACTGTAGGAGGTCAAGAAGAGAGTGAGGAGAGGAAATAGAGGTATCCACTGCAAATGACCTTATCAAGAAATTTTGCCACAAAGGACAAAAAGATTCAGGGTGAAGGTAGGAATGGAAGAATTGAGGAATTTTTTGAGGATGGGGGAGATAGGGGCATGTTTTCAAACAGTAGAGGAGCCATGAAATGGTAAAATGATTTCTTTTCCCCAGTGAGTATTGGCTATGGAGCCAGGAAGACATGTAATACCATCCTGCCTTAGATATTTATTAGCTTTGTGATCCTGGGCAAGTCATTTAACCACATACCCTCGGTTTCCTCATCTGTAAAATGGAGATGATTGATTCAATGAGATAAGTGAGAAAGTGGGGATGACAGATGGGGCAGTTTGTAATAGGAGACGATAGAAGGGAATCACTTGTGCAGGTAGAGGGGTGTGACAAGGAGTAGGGCCATCTCTTTGTATTAGATGGGATGAAGGAGGAGATCATGGCAAAAGGCATCTGAGAAATGGGAGATGAGGAAGAGGAGAAGAGGGAGTTTACAGCAGATAGCCTCTATTTTTTTCTTTAAAATATGAGGAAAAGCTTTCAGCTGAAAAGGTGGAGGAGACGGAGCCTTGTTTGGGAGGTTTGAGGATGGATGAAAAGGTTCGGAAGAGCTTCTATGAAGAGTGGGGTAGAGAACTGAAAAGGGAGTTGTAGAATGATTGCCTAGTAGTACCAAGGGCTCAGTTGAGATTGTGTAATATATATCTGTACGGGATGCAGCCAGAACAATGGCATGGTTTTCTCCATTTTCATCCAGTGGCAGGAGAATAAGAGCAAAAACAGCAGATGGTGGGAGTGATCCAAGGCTGAGATTTGGTAGGGCACAGCAATATGTTAAGGGCATCTGGGATTCAGGGGACAGTGTGGAACTGTTGAACTAGTTCATCAAAGGGTCATGATTGAAGAAGAGGAGACAGTGGCTAGTGCAGGACTGATAGCCTCAGGGGGAACCCATCCAGGTATAAAGCGATGCAAGCCTATAACATGGCGGTGGCAGGGTCAGAGGAAGTGGGGGTTTACTTAAGAGATGTCACCAAGGTAAAATCAACAAGCCTTGGCTTGGGATGGGAGAGGGATGAGCGTGAGGTGTCAAGGAGGTCACCTCGGTTACAAGCATGGGTGCCTGGGAAGACTATGGTAACCTCAGTAGTCATAGAGAACTTATAAAGTGGGGACAGTATTTTAGGGGGGAGGGAGATAATGATTTCCATTTTGAACATGCTAAGTTTAAGATGTCTACAGGACAACTTCTTGGATATGTCCAACAGGCAGCTGAAAATGCAAAACTAGAGGTCAGAAAAGAGGTTAGAGCTAGATAAGTAGATTTGAGAATCCTCAACATAGAACTGACCATTGCATCCATGGGAGCTAATGAGATCACTAAATGAAATAGAAGAGAGGGAGAAAAGAAGAGGGCCCAGGGCAGAGCCTCGTGGGATAGCCACAGTTAACAGGCATGACTAATATGAATTTCCAGCAAAAAGATTGAGAAGGAATGTTCAGATAGGTAGGAAGAGAGACAGGAAAGAGTGGTGTCCTGAAAAACTAGGGAGAAGAGAATATCAAGAGAAGAGAGATCAATAGTGTGAAAGGCTGTAGACAGGTCAAGAAGGAGGAGGTTTGAGAAAAGACATTTGATTTGTCAATTCAGAGATATATAGTGACTTCAGAGACAGCAACTTTGGTTGAATGATGATGATGAAAGCCAGACTACAGAGAGTTAAGAAGAGAGTGTGAGGGAAGAAAGTATGAGCATTTATTGTCAACAGCCTTCTCAATGATCTCAGCCACAAAAGGGAGATGATGGCTAGTAGAGATGAAGTGAGGGTTTTTTTGAGGACAGGGGAGACACGGGCATGTTCATAGGTAGCAGGGAAAGAATAGTAGATTTCATTGTATTAGCTCCACTGGTAGTAAGCAGGGAGAGGGAAGAAAGATGGATATAGGAACAGTTGAAAGCTTCTTGAAATATACTCAAGTTCCGGGTTGAGGAACAGATGCTAGCATGATTTATAAGAAAAGACTTGAAGTAGATAGGTAGCATAATTCAATGTATTTTGTGTTGGAGGACCCAGGTTCAACTTCCATTCTGCCACTAGGTGGCAAGTCCCTTAAATTCACTGAACCCCAGTTTGTTAGTCTATAAAATTATAGGGCTGGATTGTGTGACCTCTAAGGTCCCTTCCAATTCTAATCCCATGACTATATGATCTCCAAAGTCTTTTCTAGGGCAGCTAGGTGTTGCAGTAGATAGAGTGCTAGACCTGGAGTCAAGAAGACTCATCTTCCTGAGTTTAAATCTGGGCTCAGACAGTTATTAGCTGTGTAACCCTGTGCAAGTCACTTAACTCTTTGCCTCAGTTTCTTCATCTGAAGAAGGAGATGGCAAACCATTCCAGTATCTTTGCCAAAAACAGACAAAAAAAGCCCAAATAAGGTCATGAAGAGTCAGACACAACTGAATATGACTGAATAGCAAAGTCCCTCCTAGCTATAAATCTACGATCCTATAAGCCTAATACATATTTCCTTCCAGTGATCTCTAACATAAAGAGTGCTAGATTTATAATCAGAGTACCTGGATTCAAATTATGACTTTTCTCATTAATAGCACTTGCACTTACTTTTAATGCATCTATGCCAGCGGCTCTATGTCTGCCTAGACTGTGAATTTAAATTTAGATGGATATTTGCATTTGCATGACTATGTTCAAATTCCCTGTATATGACTAGATCCCAAGGGGAATGTCATTTTCCTTTTCTTCCTAGAGAATTATTTTGGTTTGCCATGTTTTGGTTATGACTTGTGATTTCATCATTGTGGGGAGTTGCCTTACATATAAATTCCTTCCACCAATGCCCACCTACCCATTGCCAGTGCATTAGTAATTTATAGTCTTCAGTAGGTACCCAAGACATTGACAAGCTAACTAAAACCCTGCAGCCAGTATGTGTCAGGAGAGGACCTTGAACTGTACCTTCCTAATTCTGTGAAAACCAACCCTCTATCTACTCTGTAATGAGGTCTTCTGGGTTGAGCATATATGTATTCTTTTACAATTTTCAAAAGATTCATCACCTCTTATTGCACAGTCATCTGGTGATGAAACTCTTCATATGTTGCTAAGTTCATCTTCATGCATGCAGACTATCACTGGGTCTGGACTGAAAGCTCCTCTAGCCTTTTCACACTATAATGAGGCAGTAGAGAAGGATTCTTTGTGGAGCTAATGATAATAACAGTTAACATCTATATAGTGCTTTAAGACCTGCAAAGAACTTTGCACACAGATTATCTTCCTTTGATCCTCACAGGAATCCTAGGAGGTAGGTACTATTATTATCCCCATTTTACAGATAAAGAAACTGAGGCTGAGTTTTAGACATTTGCCCAGGATCACACAGCCAATGTCTGCAGCAGGCCTGAAAGTCACCCTCCTTTACTCCAATACTCTATCCACTATGCCATCTAGTTGCCTCTATCAGTCTTCATGATCCAAAAAAATTTTAAATAATCAAAAGGAAGGATGTGGCCAATTTCTGATTCCAAAAGATTCATGTGCAGTTGTAAGTGAACACTGCATCCTCTAAGCCAAGCATTTCAGCATACACATGAACAAAATTGCCTTTGAAATTAGCAACAGCATTCCATCAGCAGGTATGTACAAAAATGGGAATAGTCAGATCTAATGGTGTTTTTGAATTTTAAGCCAATTTTTGTCCTCATGAATTCTCTTTTACTATCAAGGCCAAATGCTACTCTTGGAGAGATGATATTCTGAGGATGTATCCAAGAATCCCCAAGCTAAAATTTGTTTTGGAGAGTAGACTGTGACCTTGGTTTGGGATCAAGGAAAATAGAAAAAGAAATCTGAGTGATTCCATTTGAGTTATTATTTAAAGGGCTAGTCTCATTTCAGCTGTACATTTTATAATCTCAGTCTGGGACCTTTGGCTTTCTGACTGAAATGCACAGTCAAGACAAAGTGAGGCTACATCCTGACAACTTACAACTGCAACTAAGGACACCAAAAGTTCACTGCAAGTTTGTAAACAGTTTCGGTTCTAGCAATAAAATGTGTATATATGAATGTTTATACATACGCACACACAAGTCTTTGACCAAAAAAATAAAATTCATGGAGAATATGCTTATAAATACCAGTGGTGTGTACTTTTTGGGGACTGAAAATAGAAACTTCCAGGACATTAGCATCTTTTAAGAGTAGGTGATTCTATTAAGACTCACAGTTAGGTGCTATTTGCTCTGGGGCCCAATATTTCCCTCTACTTCACTAAGATTTTCCAGCCCCTACAAATCACCACTAGTTCTAATGAATTTATGACTTAAATATCTGGAAACATTCCTGGAGATTACTGGATCTGCAAGTGCTGAAAATCAAACCCCTAGAGAGACGCTAGCTCGCCTGGTCCACAGAAGTTTATCCATATTGCTTAGAGCATGGGAAAATGTCAGAAAATGACTTCTATTTTTATGAAATAATAGAAATGCAAATATGCATTTAAAGACTTTTATTACTGTGGGTAGAAACTACGCAAATAGCCTTGTTTTTTTAACTGAAATATTATAAAGTTGTGAGAGGACACCAGAAAGCACCCACTTTGTTTGAGGAGATAAGTAGGAGTATGAGTCAAAGACATGAGAATTTAGAGAAGTGTGTGGAGCTGATGGATGTAATTAATTGGATCAAGCTGAAAGCTAAGCTCCTGCAAATGAACTGGAAATGGTGGACAATTTGAGAAGCGGTTTGAAACTGGAAAACAAAAACAATCCATTCTAAATGACTGGAAAGGAAGATAACACCCCCCTTACTTAAGTCATAACCTCTTCCAATTCTAACAATCTATGACTGGGAATAAACATCAATGAAAGGTAGAGTCAGTTGAAGTTCACTGATAGGAAAGTGCCATTTATGGCGGTCATTAGGAATTATGTTCCAACTCCTGAGCTGAAGAGAGAAGGAAGAAAGACTCTGGGGAAGGGCTTGAGGGTTCAATTGCAGAAGCTGTTTCCAATCTCTTAGGGAGGGTATCTTCACACAGTACAATGAGTATTAAGTAGAATGTAAGCTCCTTGAGGGAAGGGAGTATTTTTTTTATTTTTGACAATGGATTCCCAGCATCTAGCTTAGTATCTATCACATAGTCCAGTGCTTGGTTAATGCTCATTGAATTGAACTGAAAATGTGGAATCAATCAGTGGCAAACCTTTTAGGAGAATCATAATCAAATAACTATGGAGTTAGTTTTCCTTTTTCAGAGAAGGTTTGTTGTAGAGATCTGTTACAGAGAACTAGACTCTAAATATAAAAGGAAAAAATATCTTACACACCAGACTAGGAACTGATAGCTCTAGATGTGACAGAAGACAGCAGTTGTTGGATTTGTCTGACCCAGTTCAATGAGGCAATGCAATAAATAGCTACTTCTTTTCCAGGGGAAGGCAAGGCAGTTGGGGTTAAGTGACTTGCCCAAGGTCACACAGCTACTAAGTGTCAAGTGTCTGAGGCCAAATTTGAACTCAGGTTCTCCTAACTCCAGGGCCAGTGCTCTATTTACTGTGCCACCTAGCTGCCCTTACTTTTCTAAATGTACTGAATTACTACCCAGTTTTCTATTACAACAGTGCATCTATTCAGAACATGCTCTCCATTTCTAGACACCACCACGGTCCAAACCATGTCTATTCATCCCATTTCCAAGAAGATTTCCTTGAGTGGCTGTGGTTGTTGGACCCGGATTCAGAAAGAGATGAGTTTAAGTCATGCCTCTGATGCTTGTGAGCTGTGTGACCATGGAAAAATCACAAAACTTCTTAAAGTCTCATTTTTCTAATTGGTAAAACTGGGGATAATACTTCATTCTTCATAAGAACTATTGTGAGATTCAATGGACATAATATAAATAAAGAGGATTTTTTTCCCCATGTGCCTTGCACATAGTAGATTCTTAATAATAGGGTTAGACTGAATGTTCAACTGAACATTTCACTGTTGGAAAATGTAAATAAAGTCATTTCAATTTCACAAATACACATTTTTGTGACTATCTACATTTATATGGCCAGTTGGAACAACTGTCATATTAGTCTCCTCTTCCTCCTCCTCCAATACTTTCTATTTAGATCTGTCATCTTAAAACATGGATGAGCTGAGGAATTCAAACAATTGCTCTGTCAAGATGGTGAGGATGATTACAGAAAAAATGACCTAAAAGAAGAAATCCAGAATTAAGGTGATTCACAGAAAGTTAGGCTGACTCTTTTCCTTACCTGAAATATTCTTGTAGACAGGATTCTTATATCAATCAGTTGCTTTGGCTGTGTGTGTATGTGTGTCTTTTTTTTTTTTTTTAAGAAACAAGCAGTCTTCAGTGTTTTTATAGCATTGGCTACTACAGAAACTATACTTCTGTTACTTCTTATCTTGGAGGGTGGACAAAATAAACAAATGGAAAATAATACTACAATGAACAATAAATGACAAAAAGCTTACAGTACAAAAAACAGTGTAAAAAGAAAGACGAGTTTAAATATTGTTGTGTAAGAAAGTGATGAAAATAATACAAGAATCAGAATAAGTAAAATGATAGGCTGGAACATCTGGGAAGGTAAATATAGAGACAAACAGAAGAGTTAATTAGTGACCATCCAAAACTATCATCAAATAACCAACAGCCTAATACTGTATCTAGTAAAGGAGGGGCAAAATTCCATAGTTTTAGCCTACACTCCCAAAGAGCGTCGAGTTGAAAACCATTCAAGTACACACTATTTTCTCTCACTTAGAAGTGAGAGGCACTGTTTCACATTTTTACCCCCCCAGGGGACATTTTTGTCAAGCCATATGCTCACAGTACCTGTGATTTGTGCCACAAGGAAACCTCAAACCAAATGTTTGTTATGTTAAAAAGAAAGGAATATTTTCAAGCTTTCAATTTCAAACTGTGAGTTTCATCACTAAGTTAGTTATTCTTCAGTCCACTCCCCCTTCCTTTCCCCCCTCCCCAGTTTGCCCTAGAAAGATCAGCAGAAAAGCTTTCAAATAACAGATAGGGTCATGGTGTTTCTAGCTATCACTGGAAACAACAAAATAATCCAGAGTTACATGTCTTGATATATCTCGATAAAAGCATATCAATCCCTCATTTCTTTTCAACACTCAGCATAATGACTTAGGTGGAGAAAAGGACTTCACTAATGGAATGAAATGTATAACTAGCCTCATGTAACAATGCCTGTCTTTCAGTTCTACACTCAATGCTCATGTGTAGTTGATATAAATGGCATGGAGGCCTCTGTGTACAAGAGGTAATTTTAAATGACCAGTATTTTGACCTAAGCCATACTTCATCAGCCTCTGTTCTGAAACAAGGAGAGAAGCAAGAAGCTAATTTTTCCTTTTACAGAAAAAGTTATGCCATATCTTTTTTTTTTTTTGGATCCTGAAGCTTATTTATCTTTTGGCTTACTGTTGATACAACCTACAAGGTAAACCTACTTGTTTCTCTCTTAGCGCTACCTACTTCAGAGTTTGTCCTAGGACAGAGCTGTTCAAATGATGCTGAAATCCCTTCTTCATATTATTTCCCCCAATGTACTTTTTTATTTCTTGCATTTCATTTTCAGGTTCTACCTTTAAAGGAAGGTGAAATGACAAATCTATGTTCCTGGCTCTTGGTGAACATATTTTAGCCTATGGTCAGGCATTTTGTATAACAGTACCACCTAGGAAAACATGAGGAAGTAGGGGGAAAATAACCAATTCCAGGCTTTAAGATATCAAGAAATTTGGAGTTTAAAGTTTTATTCTTAAGTAAAATGTAAAGAAAACAGTTACTAAGAAAATAATCAAGTTCAAGCACGAGGAACATAAAATGATCGGGTGTGTTCTATGTACTTCAAAAGCAAACTCATTTGCTATTATCCCAAAAGAGTAGGTGGACTTTTATCAAACTTCACTTGGAAGCCAGTAAGCCAGTGAGTATATCATAATAACTAATCTGTAAATACAGACTAAATACACAGATCTCACCTATGTGGGAGTGACTTTTTCATCAACTTAGGGTGCAATAGGAGGAACTGTACCTGACTAACAGACAATGGCTCATCTGCACTTCTGTCATCTGATGACTTTGGAACTTCTAGCCTGTCGATGAAAGTCTGGAGTTCTTTCCGAAATGCCTTCATCTGTGCATTTATCCGGTAAAGCAGTTCATGCTCCCGGATCCTGCTGCCATCATCTTCCTCATCCATCAGTCCAAACAGATCCCCGTTGGCCACATAAATTCTTGCCTCAGTGATGATGGTACTAGTGTCTGAGATCAGCCGGTCTATCGTCTTTCCCAGACGCTCTGCTTCTGAGCGGATGTCCTTCATTTGCTGCCGGTCTGTGAAGTTTTTTTGCCAGGTGGTCGGAGTTGGGTAGAAGGATCTGGTTGGGGTGAGACATCGAATATTACGGACCTCCTCTGAGTCACTCTCTCCACCGATGGGCCCTTCCCTTTTGCGGTGTGGTGGACGGGAGTCATCATCACTTTCTTTCTTTCCAGCATCACTTTCAGCATCGCTATCCCTGGGGCTACCCCGAATTCCCAGGTGGGAAGCCAAATCATAACGCTGCATGTTGGACATAAGGACTCGGTTCTCATACTGCAGCTGCATGACCTTGCCACTGAGCTCGTTGATCTGCATTCGGGCAGCCTTCAGCTCCTCCTGGAGGGCTTCAGTCTTGGCGTTGTCATGGTGCCTTGAGCTCTCATGGGCCCCAGACTTGTACTTGTACTTATTCAGCTCTGTTGTGATCCTTTTGTTCTGTTCCTCCAGGTCAGCCAAGTTCCTTCTGAGCAATTCCGTCTCGTCTTCCACCAACTGCAGGTGTTGCCTTAACTCAGAGAGAGATTCGCTCTGCTCCCTCATGAGGGGATTAGCTGTCCCATTGAAGTCATCTCCTCTTAAATCATCAAGTTCAGCTTTCAGGCCTCTGTTCTCTACCTCCAGTTCTACTATTTTCCTCCCCAGGATGTTGGCTTCTTCTTCCACCAGCCTCAGACGAAGCTTGAGCTCAGCCTCCCTCGTTGTGGGAGGTCCTCCAGCTTCCCCTTTGGGTAATGGACTATCCAGGTCTCCATAAAATGACCTGTATTTCTGGAGCTCGTGCTCAAACCTGTCCTTCTCTTTATCAATCTTTGCCATTTTCTTTCGCATGAGGGCAGCTTCTTCTTTGACAAATTGCAGCTGGCATTTCAGATCTTCACTATCCTCCTCATTTTAAAAAAGAGAGAAAGGAACACGAATCATTTTTATGTAAATCATGAAAATGAACACCAAAAAAAAAAAATACACCTGCAAAACTAATTTCCTTTGCCTCACAGCTAGGCTCTGATTCAAGGGACGTGGCAGGAGTGGGGGAGGGAGAGGTGAAGGAAAATGCAGTTTGTGTGCCAAGGAAGTCTGTGCAATTACTTGGCAAATAAATGTTTGGGAAGCTATAGCTCTGAACATGGAGTAAGAGAAAGGCCTATGAAGAACAGAAATTGTAGGTACTCACATTAACTAATCATTTTCTGTCGTAACTGCGTACAATTAAAATGTGGTAGAGGAGCTTACAACAATAGGTAAATATTAAAGTAAATAATTAATATCATCAATCAATACGCATTTATCAAATGCTTCCATGTGCCAGGCACTGTGCTTGTCCCAGAAGATACCAAAAGAAAAGTAAAAGAGTCTTGCTCTCAGGAAACTTATATTCTATTAGGGGATGTAACGTTCTCATATGAACAAGTAGAAGAGACATTTTTCTTAATATAAAGTGATGGGAGGCATTAACAATTGGGGAAATCAGGAAAGACTTCTTAAAGGAGATGGCACTTTGCTGAATCTTGAAGGGAATGAGGGGCTCCAATAGGCAGAGATGAAAAGGGAGGGCATTTCTAGTATAGGAAACAGCCTGTGTGAAGGCAAAGTGGGAGATGGGATATCACATACAGGAAGGTGTGCTCAATTTAGCTAGACTGCAAAGTGACATATAATTAGCCAGGAAAGACAGAATGGTATCAAACAACCATGTGGCTTAGGTCAAACAAAAGAGTTTGTATTTTAATCTAAAGGCAATGGGGAGCCACTGAAACTTCTTAAGTAGACGAGAGACATTCATATACCTGTGCTTTGGGAATATCACTTTTGCAGCTGAATGAAGGGTGGACGTGAGAAGGGAAAGACTGAATGCAGGGAGCAAAATTCAGATGGTATTGTAATCCCACATACAAGAGATGATGAGGGGCTAAACTAGGGTGGTTGTGCTATAAGTGGAAAGATTGGGGAAGATGTGAGAGAGATTAAGGGAATGGAAGAGATAATTGATCATGTGAGATGGGGAATGGAAGTGAAAAATCAAGGCTGATTCCTAGGTTAACATGCTGGATAATGAGAATAAGGGTGATGCACTCAACAGAAAAGGGAAATTAGGTGAAAGAATATATGTTTAAGGGGAAATATAATGGGTTCTGTTTTGGAAATGTTGAGTTTGAGATACCAAAGGGATATTCAGATAGATATACACCTGAAAATATGGGACTAGAGAGTTCAAGAGATAAAAAAGGTGTTGGGGTGGGAGAAGTGGTTTAAGGAATTCTGTATTTTAAGACTAAAGAAAAAGAAATCATTGCATGAGAATATGATAGTTGTCTTCAAGTACTTCAAGCATTTTCTTGTGGAAGAAGTATGAGATCTTTTTTGTTTGGCCTTATCAGGTAGAAGTAGGAGCAATGCATAGAGATTTCTGAGACAAATTGGTTGGGAAAAATTTCCTAACAATTAAAGTTATTCCAAAGTGGAATGGACTGATTTGACAGGGCATGACTTTCCCATCATTGGAGACTTTCGTACCAAATTGTTGGACATATTAAAGTGAATGTTTGTTTGCTTTTATTTTTCTCCCAAGTGTGCAATGGACTAGATGGCCATTGAAATCCCTACCAGCTTTGAAATTCTGTATAATTATTATACATCATTTTTCCACTTTCCTTTTTTTTTTAATGGAGTTCAGATACAAATGGCCCTGGCATAGAAAGTTCTACTACTATTATTGTTGATTTTTAAAAAATTTTATGTTCTACAGACTATTGCTCAGGCAATAAAAGCTGTATAATAATCAGTTTCCTCATCTATAAAATGGAAATATAAAGCTGGTCTTCACTACCTGCTTGTCTTTTTTTGTGAATATCAAATGGGCTTTGAGAGGTGGTATGCCATAATAGAGAAAGAGTAGAGTTTGGAGTGAGGAAGACCTGAGTTCAGTTCCTGCCCTTTTTCTACACAAATTCTGTGTCTCTTAGTAAACCACTTAATCCCAGGCAGAGGTATGCTTGATCCAGTTGGTATGGTCTCTTGAGAGCTGACAGATTTACAGTGTGAGTATTTATGCCTCAGAAATCAACAAATGCTACAAACCAGAGTTTAATTTATTGTTTCATTGATTGTCTAGACCTAAGAAAGTAATAAAGAAAATGCCAATAAAGGAGATTAAACATGATAGTGTGTTGTGCTTACATTTCCTCCCCTCCCCCAGAAAGCCAGTAGTTAAATATTTACCAGTGCACCCTTGTATCTCATACTAGGCTACTCTCAACATATAATAGGGCATGTCTAAAAGTGGTAGAGGGTATTTTCTCACCAGGAATTCCCAAAGTAGATGAAATTTCAGGTTCAGTACAAAGCCAAAAATAAATAGGTTTCACCTATGGGAGTGGGTAGTATATGTAACATATAATGGTAAGGGGGCAGCATATGCTACATATGGCAAACCACTGTAAGGTAACTGAGAAGCTACAGTAAAATAGAGAAACTTAGAGGCTAAGGAAGAAGAGGAGAGCAAGGACATAAGATATAGAGTCAGATGGAGAAAAGAGACCTACTAGAGCAAACATTGCAGGAAAGAGAAGAATTGAAAGGGAATGATGACAGGAAGAAGCTGGTGATTGGGAGCAATATGGTGAAACTGAAGCAAAAAATAAAGGAAAGGAAGAAAAGGAAAGGAGATACCGGGAAGGGCAGCTTCTTTATTTTGTTATCTGTAAAAGAACACAGAAGGAGATGGGAATAGATGAAAGGAAATAAGAGAATCAATATAGTCTTTTTATGGGGAATAGAACAACTCAAGGACTATTTCCGAAGATGAATTATTGTGGAAACCATTTTGTGAGGCATGAGAACCACTTCTCACCAAAAATTCATGGGATGGAGGCCATGGTTACCAATTTGATTGGACTGAAACAAATCTGTACTAGTTCAAATCTCCAGAAGAAAGAAGCTTGATAGAAACTACAGAAAAGTAGAGAAACCATATTTCTTTTGAAGAATATTGCATTAGAAAATAGAAGGCCCAAACTTTTGAAATAAATCTGTAGTTGTTCCATTTGGCAAGTTTAGATAAAGAATTTGTTTATTATCTTCAGGATTGAAATCATGTCTAGAGGACATGGTTTTAGTTTAAGAGATATT
Source organism: Bettongia penicillata ogilbyi (assembly GCA_023548195.1). Taxonomy (NCBI): domain Eukaryota; kingdom Metazoa; phylum Chordata; class Mammalia; order Diprotodontia; family Potoroidae; genus Bettongia; species Bettongia penicillata. Next base: position 3,593,797 of record JAJHZJ010000227.1, read on the forward strand.
GTGATGTATTTATAGTCTTAAGAAAAGCATTAGATTAATCTAGGTTTCCAACAGTATAATATAAATGTGAAATCAGAAAGAAGAAGATGGAAAGAAGATGGAAATAAAGGCATTTTTCTTTAAATAGATAAAGAAGGATCATAACCAGATAGGGAGACAGTGAAAGTCTCACCATATGTATATGCTCAAGAAATCATGTGAATCTAATAGTAAAAGCTAAATCTAAAATAAAACTAAATCTAAAGCTAAAACTAAATCTGAAGTAAAATCTAAAAGAAAAAAAATCAGGGAAGCTTTCCATAAAAACAGAATTATAAACAATCTTTGTGGGAAATAAGGATACTGAGTATTTATACAAATTGTCTCAAAGGAAATCGTGATTAAAGAAATGTTGATCTAACTTCACTAATAATAATCAACAATTCTAGAGCTTTATGGCTTATACAAAGTATCTTATTACCCAATTTGATCTTCATAAAACCATGAAATAGGCATTATTATTATGACCATTTTATAGATGAGGAAACTAAGGCTAAGGGAGGTTAAGTGATTTCCCAAGTGGCACATGGCTATTAAGTGTCAATAGTGGGATTTGAATTCAGATCCTATTGACTTAATATCCTTTCTACTACTTCGTGATATTTACCCAAAAGGTGAAACTGGGAGGGAATTGGCATCTTTTGCTCAAATTAATGTTGGGTTGAGAAAAGTCAACTTCAAAAATAAGGGCAGTGTTAGCTTAAGAAAGCAGCTAAAGAAGTTGGTTTAATTAACTAACTTCTCATTCTAGAGCCTTGAGAGCTCCAAGAAAGGGTCTAAATTAGATAAAATGAGATTTTTATAGCCTGAAACCCATGGGGAAAAATCTTAGATTAAACGAAGAAGGATCCAGGGATTGAGTAAATGAACTCATTACCAAATTATGGTCAGTCATTGTATCTCTGAGGAGATGATAGAAAAGGAAGTGCTTTCCAAAGTAAAAGACTTCTGTAAGTGGAAAGAAGGATTAGGGGACCAGATTCTAAAAGGGATGAGATACTTGTACTTTTTAAAGACCTAATTCACTGGATAAAGACTAAGCTATATGAACATAACTGCTTTATTTAGACAAAGCAGTGAGGACAAGATGTCAGAGAACTAAGAGGCAAATCAGATGAAGAAAAGATCACAGAATCATACATAGGTTCTAGACCTGACAGGGGTCTTAGGACTGGAAAGGACTTCAGTGGAGGGCACTGGGAGTTTGGATAAAATGATCTCTAAGAGATCAAAAATATGACATTACAGTATCAAGTCCAACTTCATTTTGCAGATGAAGAAACCAAGGACTGGAGACCTGAAGTGTCTTGCCCCAAGTTACATGGGTATTAAGTGGCAAGTCTAAGGTAAAGAAACCAGGTTCTCTGACTCAAAACTCAAAATTCAGTGTTCTTTTTCTACTGTACTTCATTCTCAGGTTTTTTGGTTATTTTGTTTTTGTTTTTATTTTTTGCCCTGTAAAGGAGTTAGGAATAATTCTCTGTAAGTGTACATGATAGACTACTTCAAAATTTTGGTTGAGGACCTATATCTAGCCTGGACTATGAGAAAAAAAAAGCAAAGATCTTTTCTTTCTACTGCTCTCCTAAAGTAGAATATACTCTTTCTTTTTTATGTGTATCAATACTAAGCACTAGAGGAAAACACAATGGGGTTACAATAATATCTTCCTATCTGACTTTATCTTTTCTTATAGGCCAGTTTGGGTATATACAGAAATAGGCTAGAGGACTGAGAAATTGAAAATATTGTTGAGGTTGAGGAAAGTAGGATGAGGATTCTGCAGGGATCCCATGTGGAATGATTTGCATAAAATGCTGATTAAAACCAACATAAAGTTCTAGGGAAAATGAGATAGCACTAGCATTGGTCTTTCAGTGTATGAGACTGAAAGACATTTGGAGCTAGTTAACTAAAATTACGAGGCCAAAAAGGGTAGGTAAAGTACACTCTCAAAGAAAGAGCTCTATATGGTCTCACTAAAAAGAAAGGGTAAAGAGAAGATGATCTTGGAAATAAAGACTCTCAGGGTCAGAAAAAATAAGGAATGTATCAGTGAGAAAAACTATTTGCCATAAGAATAAAGTAAATTATGGCAAAGCAGGTATAGCAATAAGAGAATGGAAAACAACATGATCTGAACCACTTACATGAAATCAATTTAATTTTGTGGAAATTTTACTCAGTAAAGGGAAAATAATTCTACCTTCATATATCTGCTCAATTTTTTTTTACAATAAGAAAGCTGTAAAAATCCAATGAGTCTTCTTAGCATATAAAATAAAGTATTTTAAATAAAGTCTGGCAAAAATTTATATATATATATGTATATACATATATATGTATGTACATATTCATATATACATAGAGATAAAGATATACATGTATAATATACATACACATATATGGACACATGGATCCTTATAAATCTAATCAAAAAAGTTTTCAGTAAAGAGCAGAGTAAAGATACAGTGTAGGCGAAGAAAGAGCAGTTGAGACACCCAGAAATTTCTAGTAAAAATCAAAGGAGCCAAGAGTAAAACTTGTGGCCTCAGATCAAAAGAGATAGTATATGTAAAATGTTTTGGAAATCTTAAAATGCATCATTTTATTATCTAAGAACACATTATATCCAACTAATTTTCTTTCTTTTTTTTTCTTGTAAAATTATTAGGTTGTTAGATCATCCAGGCTTTATAGAGAGTCTCCTTAGATTTCTGCAAGCATTTGGCAGTCTTTCATGCTATTCCTATGGGCAAAATGAAGAAATATGGGTTAGACAATAGTTTCAGGGAGGTAGATTCAGAACTGATTGAGTGGCTGGAGTCAAACAATAGTCATTAGAAGGCCAATACCACTAGGAAGGCTCTAGTAGAAGTTCTTCAAGGGTATTCTTTTCATTCTGCACTTTAGCATTTTAATCAATGACTTGGGTAAAGGCAAAAATGGAATTCTTATACATTATGCAGATGATGCAATGGGATAGTGAATTGGTTGGATGACAGAGTCAGGATTCTAAAAATTCTTGACAGATCTGATTATTACTTTAGCAATGAGATGGAAATTTGATAGAGATAAATGGAAAGTTCTATTTGGGTTCCAAATAACCTAACAAGATAGCATAATGTATAAAACAAGGTGGAGGACTAAACATTCTCTCTGATCCCTACACACTCTCAAATTTTTCCAAAATAGAAAGCATGTACCAGAGATAAAGCTATTTCAGCTGTCTCCCTAGTCTAAGACAACAAGAATCCAAAGGTAAAGATTCCATGAACTATAGCACTTATTTCACCCTCATTCAGCACCCTGTCCCCTACCATTCACCAGACTCTAGGCAATAAGGCTTCACTAGACAATCCACTCTCCTGCACTTGCAAAGGGATGCAACCACATACCCTAATTTCTTTCTTGTCAGCATTAAGAGATCCAAACTCTAAGGCAGAAACTTGAGCAGGCACTGATAGCAGCAATGTAGTAGAACTCTGTAATTCTGATCCAGAGAACGGGAACAGAGGGAACCTGGCAGGACATTGTGTTTTGGGGGAGCTGTGAGGCACTGTCTAAGCCTGAAGGAAAGAGCTTAGCATCCAGATGGAACCAGTTCTGTCTCCCCAAAAGTCACTAGGGGCAGAGATCTAGGTCAGGGAACTGTGAATTGCCCAGCATGGAAGGAGGCTGAGACTCAGAAATCTAGCTCTCAGGAAAACTACCAGAAGTCAATTAGAGGGGAACATTATGATAAAAAGACTGAAATTACTAAAGATCTCTTAAAGAAAAAAACACATAAGCATATAAACCAACAGGGAAGACATTAATAGCAGAAAGAAATATGGCCTTCAAATTTAGTAAACAAGTTCAGGTACCTATAAATAAATACTGCAAAACAAAGGAAAATGGCAGAGGACACAGTGGATTTGGTGAGTACAGAACCACAACATGCTGTTCCTAAGAGGTTTAAAAGAGAAATGAGAATTATGAGAGTTGAACTTAGGGGCCTGCACAGCAGAAATAATTGGCAGAATAGAAAAATGTGAATATACAATGGCAAGTTTCACTGAAGACACAAAAAGGAAGACATTATTGAGAATGCAAATACAAAGTGAAGGCTAGGATAATCTGGAAGAAGAGAAGCAAAAATCAATAATGTTTAAAGCAAACATACCATCCATGCAAGTACAGGATGCTCCAGAGAGTTGTGGATACCCATCAGTTTGTGTGATAAGATCTGAGTCTCCAGCTGAGCTGGTTTCAGCTCCATGAATAAGAAACCTCTTGTTGTCTCCCCACCCCTGACAGCTTTCCAGTCTCCTTTCCTATGTTATTTTCTCCCATTAGATTGTAAGCTCCTTCAGGGCAGGGATTTTCTTTTTCCTATTTGTATCCTCATCGGTTAGGACAGTGCCTGGCTCATAATAGGAGCTTAATAAAATGCTTATTGAATTGAATTAGATGTAAACTAATTATAAATTAGCCATGATTTATGGCAGCTACAAAAGGGTTGATATAATTTTAACCTGATTTAAAAGAGGCTAGTGTGAGGAAGGTAACAGTCCATATCTGGAGTATTGCGGTCAGTTCTAAGAGGCATATTTTAGAAAATACTTTGATAAGCTGGACAGTCAGGTCAACCAAGGTCAACCAAGGAGGAGCCAAGGAGGTTCAACCAAGATGGAAAGTCTTCAACCCATGGGAAGATCAGCTGAAGGAAATGGAGATAATTGGCCTGGAGAAGAAAGTACTTAGGAATGTGATAGCTGTCTTAAAGTGTTATGTAAAAGAGAAACCAGATTTCTCCTAGGGTTACAGGACAGAATTATGAACAAATTGCAAAAAGACAGATATACAGTTGATATAATGAAAAACTCTCAAATAATCAGTATTCATAAACAGAATGGAATGCCTTGGAGAGAAATATTTTCACCCTTATGAGAGGTCTTCAAAGTTCAAACAATGGCTAGGTGACTCTCTATGGATGATAAAAGAGATTCTAGATCTCATGATCTCTGTGCTCTTTTCGAACCATGTGATTCAATGAATGCATTAAACCAGTAAAATATGTATTCAAGTATACACTAATTAAATATTCTGTTATGGACAAATACATGATACCCTACATCTATGTCTACAAATAACATATAGCACCAATAGCTTCAATAGCCTCTCATGGATACTATTACTGTTTCTTTAAGAGGTAACTGAATCTTGGGAATGATAGATGAAGTCTTATTCTGGGAGACAGACTGAATGAAGTACAAAAAGAAAGGACTAAGATAGCTTCTTTCCTGAGAGAACTTTTATTTTACTCTTATTTTATAAAGAAAAAAAAGGGAAGAGAATTCTTGAGAAAAGAATTTAATTGGTTTTCTGAGAAATCTGAATATGGGCTTGTATTTCCAAAATTAAGAAGTTAGCAGTAACAGTGATAGAAGTGACTCAGGGTGCTTGCTTTCTTATAGCTGATACACAATAAATCATTATTTATTTATTTATATTTATTATATATTATTTATATATTATTTATATATTATATATAATTATATATAATTATTTATATATTATTATTATTTATTTATATATTATTTTTATTATCTGTTTTTATTTATATGTTATGTAGTCAGTTAATTGTGAAGTTTATTTAAGCCTAGGAGATTTTGGAGCTTAATATAAAGAGGGAGAAATGAGAAAAAGCTTATGAGAAAAGATTTCTTCAGTTTATTTAACAAGTATATTTTAAAAAGCAGAGCTAATTGATTCATGGAACTGTTGAAATTTTAGTAATTAATGAGGAAGCATCAGAACATGTCTCTTGATTGTGTTACCAGATAGGATTTGTGATAGTTGTGTTTTGTATCAACTTACCTCTGTGGGAGTCTGCTGTGACTTTTTATCAGATTTTTGCAAGTCTTTACTTCCTCTTCTTTTCAGTGATAGCTGCAACAAAGAACAGGTATATTTATAGTTGGTTTAGTGTAAAATCTAAATCAGTTTTATTTTTTGAAAAGTATTCATCAAAATAGTATGGTAATCATGACACAACCTGTCTAATTGAATAATATCAGTCATTCTACAAAAAAATTAACATTAAGGATAAAAAAATTGATAAAATACAAATAGCTTCATTTAGGAAGACTGCAAAACACAGAAAATGATTAGTGAATTTGGGTAGTCTCTAGGCAAACTATTCTGATAATAAAGAATTAAAGTCGAATTCAGGACATCTGGATTTTTTAGTTTTCTGTATCTGTATGAACTTATTAGATATCATCCATCCATCCATCCATCCATCTATCCATCTATCTATCTATCTATCTAATAGCCATAAAGCTTTCTCATTATCTTAGGACAGAGGGGCTTTACAGGTAGATTTTGAGGTGAACATTGGTCCTGTCCCAAATTCTAGCTTTAAGCAATATACAATACAGTTTCTACAATAGTAGAAGTTGGGCAAAGAAATGTGATATATCAAATTTAATTATGTCAGCCCATTAATCCCAAGACTCTAAATAATATTAACTGAGGACATTTAATGGTATTGGAGGCAGGGAAATTGTAAAGTTTGTTTCAACCTCATTAAAAGCAATACGAAATTGGTACTATGGAGTCAAATGAACATCCAAGGTCTTTATTCACATCCTCCATACTTCTTATAAACATGTTACAGTAAAAAGTTGTGATGATGATGATGTTTGATATTTGAATAATAACTTACAGTTACAAAGTGCTATCATGTAGCTTCCTTCCCCTCCCCCACATAGGTTTGGCAATCCCCTGAAAGCCTGTCCTATGACAGAGCACAAAACAGATCAATCCTCCATCCCTGTATTCACATAGAATATCTTGTAACACCTTCAGAACAACCCCATGAAATCTGAAAGACAGACATAATTATTACTTGAGGATAATGAACTTAGACTTCTTTATGCTAGTATATCTAAAATAGGATAGAGCAACTCAAACCCAGGTCTTCTGATTAAAAGTTTCATGCTGTTTTCACTGTACTGTTCAGTAGCTAATATGGCCTATACTAGCTATTTGGAGTTCTGGGCCTAGAGTCAAGAAGACTCACCTTCCTGAGTTCAAATCTGGCTTCAGACACCTACTAGCTGTATGACCATGGGCAAATCACTTAACCCAGTTTGCTTCAGTTTCCTCATCTGAAAAATGAGCTGGAGAAGGAAATGGTAAACCACTCTAGTATCTTTGCCAAGAATAAACCCAAAATGGGATCATGAAGACGTGTACATAATTGAAACAGCTGAGCAACAGCAACCACAAACAATTGCCACTAACCTCTATTTGGAAACAACAACATAACAACTGGCATTTATATAGCACCTACTGTGTGCCAGGCACTAGACTAAGCACTTTGCAGATATTAACTCATTTGAACCTCGCAACAATCGTAGGAGGTAAGTGCTATTATCATACTCATTTTATAGTGAAGGAAACTGAGGCAGATAGAGGATAAGTGATTTATCTAATGTCAAAGAGCTAGTAAATATCAGAGTCAGGATTTGAACTCAAGTTCACAGGAAAGAAAGTGAGCAAAAATTTAAAAGTGTGTTTGCGTTTCTATTTTTCTAAATAAGTCCCAAGAAGAAGAATGTGGTCAGTTAAATAAAGTGAGCTGCATTATGATATGTGTGTGTGTATATATATATATTATGTATATGTATGTATTCCAATTTCAGGAATAAATTGAAGATAGAACCTCTCTTCTCTGCAGTAGTGTTCAGCATTTTTAATTGTTTTTAAAAACTCATTGTTTTTAAAAACTTGTTGTTGTTTTTAAAAACTCATTGAAAACCCAGAGAGCATTGAGTGGGGAAAAAATCAGATGATGAAGGGCCTTACATGTCATATGATGCCAAACAGAAGGAAGTGGGGATGTTATCCTGAAAAAGAGATGACTGGGATGAGGGTAAGGAGCAGGTACATGAGAGCTATGCTCAAACACATACAAGGGCTGTCATGTGACACATATATTAGATTTGTTTTGTTTGGTCCCAGAGAGCAGGACCAGGAGCAATGAGGGGAAGCTGCAAGAAGGAAATTTTATTAGGCTTAAATAAGTCATCCAAACTTTCTAACCATGAGAATTTTCTAAAAAGGAAATGGTAGGCTCATCTTCATTGGAAGTCTTAAAGCAGATCATTTCCCAGATATATTATATAATAGGGATTCCTTCTGGTTATTGGTTGGCCTAGAAAACAGCTGACATCCCTTCCAATTCTAGGACTTCTGGGGTTCTGTAATTCTGTGGAAGTCCATGATACCTCAGAGAAAGGAGTCATCAAGACATGGTAGATACTATACTGCCTTAGGAGGCAGTAGATGGGTACTAGCACTAGCTTTGCCACTAAGTCTTTTCACCTCACTTGGGATTCTAGGCTTTTTATTGGTGAATATTTACCACTTCTAGCCTAGACTCATACACACCATATCATTCTTCAACCATATTCATGCTACTTTGCATATATCCTTCTCTAAATACCAACTTCCCCCTCCTCTCCCCCCATCATCCTCTTGATTTCCAACTCTAGTTCTGAACAGGAGAATCAAATCAGTACTATCAAAACACTGGCCACCATTCCTTTATACTTGCTATCTTCCCTCCATTTGAATTTAAGCTCCTTGAGGAAAGGGATTGTGTTCACTTCTACAGTGTCTCATGTATAGTTTTAAGCTATTAAAACTTAAAGCTGAACCAAGAATGTATTTATAATCCTGTATTTATAATACGTAGCACTTAGCACAGTATAGTAAGTGCTTGATAAATATTTTATCATCCATTCATTCATTTTCTTGGTCTCAGTTTACTCAGGGAGCTGGACTTGAAAATCCTGAAGGATTTTCACAGCTCTGAAACTGATTCTATAGTTCTGAGCTGCCAAAGGGGAATATTGCATAACTACATGGTTAGGATCTGGTATTCTGCACAAGGGAAAAAGAAAATATGTTTTTCCCCAGAAGTCTTCTGTAATAGCATTGCAAGAGGAACACTCTAAAACACCATTTAGGTAAAATGCTGAGGGATAAAACAAAGCAATCACAACCATAAAACAATGAAATATTAAGAAGCTACAAGACCATTGATTCAGAGATAGAAAAGACCTTAGAGGCATTTAGTCCAACTTCTTTATTTTACAGATGAGGAATTGAATCCTACAGAGATTAAGTGTTTCCCCAAGGTCATATGGAGAGCAAATGGATGAGTTGGGCTTTGAACTCAAGCTCTCTAACTCCCAATTCATACTCCATATTTTTCTTTATCATGAGTGGCACAGTTTGATTTTTCACAGCACCATGAGTTTAAGCTCTAGAGAAAGAGTGTTTAGCTTTTTTTGTGTCATGGATGCCTCCAGCAGTCTGGTAAAGCCTATGGACCCCTTCTCAGAATAATGTTTTAAAAACCTAAAACAAAGGAAATTATATGGAAATATAGTAATAAAGATTTTTTTTAAGTTCCTGGATTCCAAGTTAAGAACTACTGCTTAAAGGTGGATTTCAGAAGAACCTAGAAAGACTTACATGAACTGAAGTTAAGTGAGCAGAAGCAGGAGAACATTGTACCTAGTATCAACAACATTGTGTGATGATCAACTATGATTGACTTAGCTCTTCTCAGCAATACAATGAGCTGAAACAACTCCAAAAAACTCATGACAGAAAATGGGCTATCCACATACCGAGAAGGAACTATGGAGTCTGGAAGAGCCCAAAAAGGATTTTGAAAATCAAGTAAGAGATGTGGAGGAAAAATTGGGAAGAGAAATGAGAGAGATGCAAGAAAATAATGAAAAGAAAGGCAACAGCTTGATAAAGGAGATCCAAAAAAATGCTGAAGAAAATAACACCTTTAAAAAATAGACTAACCCAAATGGCAAAAGAGGTCCAAAAAGCCAATGAAGAGAAGAATGCTTTAAAAAGAAGAATTAGCCAAACGGAAAAAGAGGTTCAAAAAGCTCACTGAAGAAAATAGTTCCTTAAAAATTAGAACAGAGCAGATGGAAGCTAATGACTTTATGAGAAGTCAGGAAATTACAAAACAAAACCAAAAGTATGAAAAAAATAAAAGATAATGTGAAATATCTCATTGGAAAAACAACTGACCTGGAAAATAGATCCAGGAGATAAAATTTAAGAATTATAGGACTACCTGAAAGCCATGATCAAGAAAAGAGCCTAGACATCATCTTTAATGAAATTATCAAGGAAAACTGTCCTGAAATTCTAGAATCAGAGGGCAAAATAAATATTGAAAGAATCTCCTTATCACCTCCAGAAAGAGATCCAAAAAAGAGAAACTCCTAGGAATATTGTAGACAAATTCCAGAGTTCCCAGGTCAAGGAGAAAATATTGCAAGCAGCTAGAAAGAAACAATTTGAGTATTGTGGAAATACAATCAGGATAACTCAAGATCTAGCAGCTTCTACATTAAGAGATCAAAGGTCTTGGAATAGGATATTCCAGAAGTCTAAGGAACAAGGATTAAAACCAAGAATCACCCACCTAGCAAAACTGAGTATAATACTTCAAGGGAAAAAATGGTCATTCAATGAAATAGAGGATTTTCAAGCATTCTTGATGAAAAGATCAGAGCTGAATAGAAAATCTGACTTTCAAACACAAGAATCAAGAGAAGCATGAAAAGGTAAACAGGAAAGAAAAATCACAAGAGACTTACTGAAGTTGAACTGTTTATATTCCTACAGGGAAAGATAATGTTTGGAACTCTTGGAACGTTTTTCAGTATTTGGGTAGCTGAAGGGATTATACACACACACACACACACACACACACACACACACAGCACAGGGTGAGTTGAATAGGAAGGGATGTTATTTTAAAAAATAAAATTAAGGAGAGAAGAAATATTGGGAGGAGAAAGAGAGAAATGGAATGGGGCAAATTATCTCTCATAAAAGAGGCAAGAAAAAGCTTTTTTAATGGAGGGGAAAAGGGGGAAGGTGAGAGGGGAAAAAGTGAAGCTTACTCTCATCATATTAGGCTTAAGAAGGCAATAACAAGCACACTCAATTTGGTATGAAAATCTATCTTACACTACAGGAAAGTAGGGGAGAAGGGGATAAGTGGGGTGGGGAAGATGATAAAAGGGAGGGCAAATGGGAGGAGGTAGTAATTAGAAATAAATACTTTTGGGGAGGGACAAGGTCAAAAGGGAGAACAGAATAAATGACAGGCAGGATAGGATGGAGGGAAATACAGCTAGTCTTACACAACATGACTATTATGGAAGTCTTGCAAAACTACACATACATAGCCTATATTGAATTACTTGCCTTCTTGGTGGGGATGGGTGGGGAGAGAAGGGAGAAAAGTTGGAACTCAAAGTTTTAGGAATTAATGTTGAGAACTGTTTGTGCACACAACTAGGAAATAAGAAATACAGGAAATGGGGTATAGAAATCTATCTTGCCCTACAAGAAAAGAGAGAAGATGAGGATAAGGGAAGGGAGGGGTGTGATAGAAGGGAGGGAAGATTGGGGGAAGGGATAATCAGAATGCATGGCATTTGGAAGTTGGAGGAGGGGAGAGATGGGGAAAAAATTTGGAATCAGAATTTTGTGGAAATGAATGTTGAAAACTAAAAACAAATAAATAAATAAAAAAGAAATGATCTTAGGTGTGGGGAGGGGCATGGAGGAATGGATCCAGAGGAATGAATTGCATCTAATGGCTGCATCTAATTCCCATGCTTCTCTTTTGGGAAGCATCTTGAAAGAAGAAACTGTGATAGTGGGTTGGGGTGGTAGATAAAAGACCCAAGGGAAAAGGATTGTTTTAGAATTCCACTCTCCAAGAACAAATGCAATTGCTTTCAATATTAAAAATTTACAAAGGAAAACTGCAAGAAAGAATAGTTAAAGTGGGACCTACTTTGTTGTGCTTAATATTATTTTTCTTTATTCTTAAGGCCCACTTTTTTTTTTATACTTTCACCAATTTTTTGTTCCCATTGGAGCAAATTAAATTCTAGATCTCCAAAACAGCTTACTAAGGGATTCCTGTTACAACCTTTCTTCCACTGCCAGCTCTTCTTCCTCTACCTCCATGTGTACCTTTGTTCCTTGCAAATCTATCCTCTGTTACCTTCCTCTCACCACAAAATCCCCTGCGACCTTTCTGGTCCCTCTGCCCAAGGGACCAGGCACCACAGCATGGGTCATCATATGCCTGTTTACTAAGTTGTTTTTGGAATTGTGTTTCTTTTGTGGGCCACAGAGGCCTTAGTGAGGCAATGGGACTTGGAATCAGGAATATTTGGGTTTGAATTCTGCCCCAGGAATTTCATGGTTCTGTCACAGTGGGGAAGTCAATTCAAACCTAAATCCAGAGTCAAAGACAAAATATCCTTACCTAGAACATAAAGAGGGTTGGCATCAGAGACCTTCTCTAAAGTTTTATCAGCTCTAAATCTATGATCCTATGTAGGAAAGGCTATGTAAGAAGAGTACATGCTAGTCATTCTGCCCCCAGAGTCCCAGTGCTTCAGTTTCCCAGCCTTTCTTTTAGAAGATAGGAATGCAAGAAAAGACATGAATGCAGTGCAATGTAGGCAGCTGGGTAGCTCAGTGGACAGAGTGCTGGGCCTGGAGCCAGGAAGATCTTCATTCAAATCCAACCTTCGACACTTACTTTCAGTGTGACCCTGGGCAAGTCACCTAAACCAGTTTGCCTCAGCTTCTTTATCTGTAAAATGAGCTGGAGAAGGAAATAGCAAACCACACCAGTATCTTTTCCAAGAAAACTTCAAATGAGACCACAAAGAGTTAGATAACTGAACAACAAAAACCACTAAGTAAAAACCCAAATATTCAACTAATACCAAAGGTGCAATGAGTTTAAGACAAAATCTACTGTGCAATTCAAGTTTATTCTAGAATATAATTCAGCACAATGTCAATCTCCTACTTGAATCTTAGGTATCTTTTCATAGAAGAAAGTACTGAATACTCCATGGTGGCCACACCAGCAGACTCTTCTAAATTACTCTCTAAATCTAGAAAAATTTGAGGTTTTCATTGCTCACTCCTTCCCCAATTTTCTAGACATGTTCAGGAATATATGTTTTAAAAATGCATTTACTAATGATTAATGGCCTTGAATTTCAACTTGTCTCTTCAATCAAGACAATTTTACAGAGTGGAAATAAGGAGAAGTGGAATGCCTAGGAATTTTGCCAGTTGGATTTTAGAAGATAATGGATTTCTTTTCTTAAACCCCCTTCTAAGTGTCAGGAGAAAATGCACGAGCTTAGAAAGGAAGAGATAGGGAATGAATAAGAGAAAGGAAATAGGCATTAGTCCATTCACTCTCTCAAATAGTAGGAATAAATGATCAGTTATCCTAGAAAGGCATGGGAAAGTGAGGTCAATAATTTATTTCCTAAGAGATAATCAGAAGTAAAGAGCTTTGTATTGTCAACTAGAATGAAGAATAATTCTAAGGGCAGTGTGCCACACAACAGGAGACCCAACATCTGAAGTCAATAAACCAGTTCCACACCTCCCAGCACCCCCACCATGGGGGAAAAACCCCAGGATCTCAGTCTTCCCTTTCCTTGTTTCCCATCCCCAATATTACCCCTTCCCTTCTTTGCTGGCACACTTCCTCTCTCACCATTATGAGGCTGCCCAACTTTTCCCCAAATCTCCAGGTATTTTTTTTGGAGGGGGAAGGGAACAAATAAAGAAAAGAACCTTTCAAATTAGTAAACTACCTTTTCTTTTTTGACAAGAAATAATTACTAATGGAGCTGCCGCAATCACAGGCATTAAAAACACCTGAAGAGGCTGATTGAATTTCTCTTCTTTAGTGGTTCTTTCTTCCTTCTCTTTAGGTTGAAATATTTAGGACTAACCAGGCTGCATATTTAGGACTTTAATTGCTAATATTAAAAATATCCTATATTGGGATACATACATGTTTTTCTTTAAAGCTCTTCAGAGCAGTTGACAGAGTTAGCCTCAAAGCATGACACATTACATTAAATAATTGAAAAAAAATACCTCCTATATGTAAGGAGGGTTTTGTTATCCTTTTTAGTTTAGCTTCTCAGAATCTAAGGCCATGAGAATGTCTAGTTTCCAGGTGTTTGATAACTTCCAAAATAGTTCCAAGGATCCTAGATAGTAGTTTCCAGAATCAAAGTGACAGACAGTCCTACTGAGGCTGCACTGTGAAATAAAGGGTGATATAATACATTATTTACTATGCTTTCACAGTATGACAATATTGCTAAAGTTAATCTGTGAGCTTAATGTTGACAAGATGCCTTCTTTGTTTGTTGCCCTATATAAGCAAGTGGGCATTGGTCAGTGAGGGGAGAAATCCATGGGAGAAAACCATGGGGAACTCATAGGGGAATCGGTGTGCCTCAATCGGCTCCCATTGAGGTTGGAGGGGATTTAAGGGAGTGGACAAGTGTTCCTGTCTTGATTGACCCTATCTAGAAGTAGGGGTAGTTGGCCCCCCCTTCTCATAGACCCCTTTGAGAAGGGTGATTAGGGAATGCTGAAAGACCTAGTTCTCTCAGCAACCATTTGAGAAGACTAGACTGAAATAAAGTAAGATTTAACCCTTCCAAAGCTGTCTGCCTATTTGACCAGATCAAGAGTGAACATGTTAGAGGCTAGAGATGGAAAAACTCTAGTGCCTTTTTTGTGTCATCTGTGAAACACCTCCCTAGCATAAAAATACTAAAATATGCATGTCATAAATGCCCACTTAGAAAGTGGGCATCCAATCACTTAGAAAGAAGATTTATGAACAAGATGTGTCAGGGTAATATATTAATTTTTTAAAATCTGGAACTCAAAAATTACTTTCAATCACAACCACTACCTACTGGTTTCTTCACTCTCTTTAAATATGATCAAGCCTTCTCTGTCTTTTAAAAAACCTTCACAAGACTGTCTTACTCCCTCAAATTTTCATCCCACTTTCACTTTTTCAGCCAAATACTTTTTGAAAACATTTTCTGTACTCTCTGTCTCCACTTCTCATTTCACATCTCAATCCTTTGCAATCTGGCTTTCAATACCATCACTCAGATGAACTTGTCTCTCCAGTTATCAACAATCTCTTAATTGCCAAGCCTGTTAGTCTTCTAACCGACCTCAGCCTTCTAGATTTATCAGTTGCGTTTGATGCTGTTGACTCTTAACTCTTCCTGATACTCTCTTCTCTCTGGGATTTTGCGACATTGTCTCTCTTGGTTTTCCTCCTATCTAACTGATAACCTCTTGATCTTCTTTTGCTCCATCATCATTCATATTGTCCTCCCTAATTGTGGCTGCCCACAAGACTCAGTCATAGGCCCTCTTCTCTTTTCTCTCTGCACTTCTCTTGATGATCTCACCAATTCCACTGCGTTTAGTTATTACCTCAGTACAGGAGACTACAGATCTACACATATCTTGCCTAAGTCTCTCTTGAGGTGGCACAGTAGATAAGAAGCTGGGCCAAGAATCAGAAAGACTCATCTTCTAGAGTTCAAATCTGGCCTTAGACTCTTCCTAGCTGTGTGACCCAGGGCAAATCACTTAACCCTCTTTGCCTCAGTTTCCTTATCTGTAAAGTGAACTGGAAAAGAAAATGGCAAACCATGCCAGTATCTTTGACAAGAAAACCCCAAATGAGGTCATAAAGAGTCAGACACAACTTCAAAGTGACAGAACAACAGGTCCCTAGGTTCAGCTTCAGCTCTGCATCACTAATTGCTTGTTAGACATTTCAAATTGTATGTCCCAGAGACACCTCAAGACCAAACAGAAGGCCTTTTCTGCCTAAAGCCACCCCTCTTCCAAACTTCTCTCTTCCAAATCCCAGGCTCATAATTTCAACATTATCCTAGATTTCTCACCTCACATATAAGATCACTTGCCAAATCTTGTCTTTTCTCCTTATACACAAAATATTTTCCATCTGACCATCCCCTTGCATTCATTTATATTTATTCAGTATTTACTTATAATTATACTTGTCCCCCTATTAGAACATGACCTCCTTTTAAAGCAAAGATGGTTTTTATTCATTGTCTTTGTATTTCCCTAGTACCTAGCTGGGATGAAGGAACTTGGGATATGTATTTATCTTGATGAAGAGATGGGGTGAAGTGGTATCCTCTAAATGATAGAAGGATAAAATGCTTCAGTCATCATTCACTACTTAAAAGGATTAAATGGCTTCCTTTTTACACCTAATGAAGTTATCCTCTCTTTCAATGGTTACAGCAACCCTGAATGAATCTAGCTCATGTGTGTCATACTAGACTTAGAATCCTGACAAAAACTGTCAGTTAAATGTGACAATGTGATAGAAACTACCATTTAATTTGTGCATATCTCAAGTTCCTACAGTACAACAAAAGAGTAGTAAGATGAAGCAGCTTGCTTTTCCACTTCCCTTAAATTCCTAAAGTATAAAATCATGCAACCTTAGAGTTCTAAGGGACTTTTAAATTAATCTAGTACAATCTCCCAGTTTCTGTCCTGTGACAGCTCATTCTTTAGGTGAGATAATGTGTACAAAGGGCTTTGAAAATGACAAAGTATACTAGTATATAGGAATTATCATTGTTGATATCTAATTATTTTCCTCACAAAATGAAATCTGCCTTCCTCTAATGTCTTTCCTTTGACCTTGTTCTGCTTCCTGGAGCAACGAGAATAAATCTGCTTCTCCAGGAATAACCCTTTAAATATCTGGAGATATTTACCACACTTCCTTCCCCCAACATATTTGTTCTTCAAGATAAATGTGCATCCCAAGTTCCTTCAACTATTCCTCATATGACAAAACATATATATATATATATACTTCACTATCCTTGTTGGCCTTTTAAAATACAGTGCCCAGAACTGAACATAATACTTGAGATTTGGTCTAGCATGTCAAATATAAAAAGGAGTTCCAGTACTCTTGCTCTGGACCTTGTGCTTCTATTAACATAGTCTAAGATAGTGGTGCTTGTCAAATACTCATGTTGATTCATATTAAGTTTGTGGTCAAATACTGCTCTTCCCCATACCTTTTTTCAAAAAAAATTGCTAACAGGATCCCTTATTGTATAAATGGGTATTTAAAAAAAGAAGTTATATTTGCATTTATCCCATAGAAACTTTTCTTGATGGTTTCAGTGTAGAATGTTAAGATCATTTTAATCTTGTTTCCCATTATATATGTCATTTCTTGTTTTAAAGATAGTACATTTTGTATGTTGTGTTCCTCCATTAGATTGTAAGATGCTCGAGGACAGGGATGATCTTTTTCTTATCTGCATCCTCAGCACCTAGCACGGTGCTTGGCACATTGTAGGCACTTAATAAATGTTAATTTTATAGTATTGTATTAGAAAGACAACTCAGCTTAACTACACAGTGACTGGAGGATGGTAGGCATTTACTAGTGATATATTAAAATAAAAACAGTTATCAAATGGAGGATGTGTTTGCCTGGTTACTGGTTACAGATTAAGGAAAATTCATACATGGCATTTATACAGAATTTTCTTGAGTAAAGTCAGTTTAATCAATACCAACCCTTCTTGACCCAAGATTTTATAATTAGCTGATATTCCTCAGGAAAGCAATGTTATCTCTCTCTTGAAGATAAGGGAACTAAAATCAAGTATATGGATTTATTTAGTCTTAAAGAGAGTTTTTAAAGGTCAAGAATTAAATTTTTTTTTTTAAAGCTCCAATCTTACATTTGTATTAAATGTTTAAGGTACTGATCTTTAGTGTGTACATAGGGAGCACCACAATACAGTGCCTATGAATGTCAGACACCTTTAATAATGGTTCTGGGAACTTATTCTAGACAATCACTGTATCTCTGTAACCTCTACCTTTATCAAGATGCTCTGGAATTCATAAAAAACATTAAAGAAGATATAATAATTAAAAATATCAGTTGCTGTTAGGCTTTGTAATAGCAATATCTAAATGAATTAAATTTAAAAGTATACTTTGGAGGGCAGAGCCAAGATGGCAGAGTAGAAGGACACCAAATGCAGGCTCTTCCCACACAGCCCATAAAATACCTGTAGAGAGGAACTCTCGACAAATTTTGGAGCAGCAGAAGTGAAGAACAAAAGAGTGGAGGAGATTTCCAGCCCAGGGTGACCTGAAAGGTCCATGGGAAACATCTGTTGCACCTGATGTGGAGCATAGCCCAGTCCATGCTTGGCTGTGCAGTGTGGCCCAGATCTGGGAGAAGGATACCTTAGGGACGGAATCTCCAGTCGCAGCAGCAGCCACCGGTTTGCAGATTCCTCAACCCACAGGTACCAAAGGTCAGTAACGGGGTTTTTTCAGCTAGGTGGGAAGGGAGAAGGGCCTTCCCATAGCTCCAGCCACAGGCAATGGCCACAGAGGCCACATAGGGCAGGTAGCAGCAGTACCTACCACAGCCCCTACAGCAGCGGCATCCATTGTTGGACCATAAAACCACTGGGGGTACTAAGGAGCTGACTTTTACCTGTGTAGAGGCCCAGAGGCAACTGATCTTTATCTCACAGTAAAGGCAGTGGAACTGGAGGCCAGGTGGCTGTGAAGAGGAAACTGCTAAGATTCTGGGCACAAAAATCTCTTTCTACTCCCAGATCAGTGCACACGCTTAATTGTGCCACCTTGGAGGAACTGAGATCTTACAGATTCCCAGAGTATACCCTACTCTTGACAAAGGACCCAAAAGTCAAGTAACTGGTTGGGAAAATGCACAAAAAAGGGAAAAAAAAATAAGACTATAGGTTACTTTCTTGGTGAACAGATATCTTCTCCCATCCTTTCAGATGAGGAAGAACAATGCTTACCATCAGGGAAAGACATAAAAGTCAAGGCTTCTGTATCCCAAACATCCAAAATAAATATTCAATGGGCTCAGACCATGGAAGAGCTCAAAAAGGATTTTGAAAATCCAGTAAGAGGTGGAGGAAAAACTGGGAAGAAAAATGAGATGTAAGAGAAGCATGAAAAGTGGGTCAACAGCTTCCTAAAGGAGACCCCCAAAATGCTGAAGAAAATAACATCTTGAAAAATAGGCTAACTCAATTGGCAAAAAAGTCTGAAAAGCCAATGAGAAGAAGAATGCTTTCAAAAGCAGAATTAGCCAAATGGAAAGGAGGTTCAAAAGTTCCTGAAGAAAATAGTTCTTTAAAAATTAGAATGCAACAAATGGAGGCTAATGACTTTATGAGAAACCAAGAAATCACAAAACAAAACCAAAAGAATGAAAAAAATGGAAGAGAATGTGAAATATCTCATTGGAAAAACAACTGACCTGGAAAATGGATCCAGAAGAGACAATTTAAAAATTATGGGACTACCTGAAAGCCATGACCAAAAAAAAAGAGCCTAGACATCATCTTGCATGAAATTATCAAAGAAAAGTGCCCTGATATTCTAGAACTAGAGGGCAAAATAAATATTGAAAGAATCCACCAATCACCTCCTGAAAGAAATCCAAAAAGAAAAACTCCTAGGAACATTTGTGCCCAAATTCTAGAGTTCCCAGGTCAAGGAGAAAATAATGCAAGCAGCTAGAAAGAAACAATTCAAGTATTGTGGAAATACAATCAGGATAACACAAGATCTAAAAGCTTCTACATTAAGGGATTGAAGGGCATGGAATATTATATTCCAGAAGTCAAAGGAACTAGGACTAAAACCAAGAATCACCTACCCAGCAAAACTGAGTATAATACTTCAGGGGGAAAAATAGTCTTTCAATGAAATAGAGGATTTTCAAGTATTCTTGATGAAAAGACCAGAGCTGAAAAGAAAATTTGACCTTCAAACACAAGAATCAAGAGACCCATGAAAAGGTAAACAGCAAAGAGAAATCATAAGGGACTTACTAAAGTTGAACTATTTACATTCCTACATGGAAAGACAATATTTGTAACTCTTGAAACCTTTTTCAGTATCTGGGTAGCTGGTGTGATTACACACACACACACACACAAATAGAGAGAGAGAGAGGCAGAGAGCACAGGGTGAATTTAATAGGATGGGATCATATCTTAAAATAATGAAATTAAGTGGTGAGAGAGAAATATATTGGGAGGAGAAAGGGAGAAATGAAATGGGGCAAATTATCTCTCATAGAAGAGGCAAGTAAAAGACTTTTCAGTGGAGGGGAAAAGGGGGAGGTAAGAGAAAAAACATGAAGCTTACTCTCATCACATTTGACTAAAGGAAGGAATAAAATGCACACTCATTTTGGTACGAAAACCTATCTTACAATACAGGAAAGTGGGAGAGAAGGGGATAAACAGGGTGGGGGGGGGATGATGGATGGGAAGGCAGTGGGAGGAGGGAGCAATTAGAAATCAACACTCAGGGAGGGAAAGGATCAAAAGACAGAATAGAAACAATGGGGGGCAGGATAGGATGGAGGGAAATATAGTTAGTCTTACATGATACGACCATCATGGAAGTTATCTGCAAAACTACACAGATATGGCCTATATTGAATTGCCTGCCTTCCCAAAGGGAATGGGTGGGGAGGGAGGGATGAAGAGAAGTTGGAACTCAAAGTTTTAGGAACAATTGTTGAGTATTGTTCTTTCAACTAGAAAATAAGAAACACAGGTATTGGGGTATAGAAATTTATCCTGCCCTACAGGACAAAAGAGAAGATGGGGATAAGGGAAGGGAGGGATGTTAGAAGGGAGGACAGATTGGTGATAGGGGTAATTAGAATGCTTGACGTTTTGGGATGGGGGGAGGGGAGAAATGGGGAGAAAATTTGGAACCCATTATTTTGTGGAAATGAATGTTGAAAACTTAAAGAAATAAATTTAAAGAAAAAAGTATACTTTGATAATCTTTAGTACTATATTTGTTCAGAGTTAGACAACTCCTATGAAATCCATTTTGGGACAAACAGACAAACATGACATGCTGAATGGTCGATATGAAACAAAGACTTCATTTAATCTGGTCAATAAAGGATGCCATACCTTTTCATTCTAACATAGCTCTAACGGATTTTTGGAAATCATATTTTTCAACAATCTCTTCCTTATCAATGGAGTATGATGCAGGAGTTATATCCACAGCTGTGAGTTAATAAATAATTGATGAATGATAGATCACAAGGCATCATTTTATAAAAGATATGAATAAGAGAAATATTCCACATCCTATGAAATTTGCTCAAAGTAAAAGAAGATAAATTGGCATAAATTCCTACACTTAGAAAAAAAATCAGAGAGCATTTGTCCCAATGGTATGATCTTTCAAATTGAAATTTAGAGCTTTAAGGAAAATGACCCTCACAGCTGCAGTTTAAGTCTACCCTGAAAAAGACAGAACCTTCCAAATTGGCATATCCTCTGATACCATAGTGACGGCTGTCACTTGATGAAGCTTTTTCAAAATCTATGCATGAAAATTTATCTGTGATGAGCAGGGAGGCAGTGCATTTATCGACATACCAACATGTCATTTGTTCATTATTCACTTGAACAAATCGTAAATTGAGCTTTCTAATTATTTTCACTGTTATTCAAGACTCTTGGCCAACGAGATGGTATGAAATCTTACTTTGTCAAGCACAGAAAAACAACGGCAACTAATTTCATTAAAACATTTACTACTGTGTTTAATTGGCTATGATAATGAAAACAAATTGCGTAAACAATTGATTTAGTCAGAAGATTAATAAGGCAGAGTTGGAATTTTTTTTTTTGTCATAAAGGCTTTCTGCACTGAATCTCCATGAGAACAAATAATAGAACTTTTCCCTTTCCAAAGTTAAGCAGGCAGGTAAAGAAAGGAAAAATTAAAGAGAGAGGCTAAATGATAGGCCAAAATGTCATTCATCTTTTGACTAATGATTTTTTTCTGACCATGAGTAGTCACATCTAAAACAGCAATAAAATAATAGCAGTGATATCAGACACACTATTTTACTTTCTCTAAAGCTACATGCAAGTATAAAATTCTGAAGGATAAAATGAGCTGTGCCATGGGCAATACTTTCTGTTATATACTGATTTGTTTAACTAACTATTCATTTTAAACTTACTCTAAAAACCAAATGAATATTGAAAGCAAATGAACTAGTTCAAGTACATGTAGCAATTATCCTTTATCTTCACTTTCTCCTTTTTTTCATCTTTTTCTTTCTTCCTTTTCTCTCCATAAACATTTATTGAGAAAAAATGTATAAGTTATTTTATCAGGTATCATAGTAGCAGAGGGGGCAATTAGGTGCCACAGTAGATGGGGGACTCCTCTTCCTGAGTTCAAATCTGGCCTCAGACACTTCCTAGCTGTGTGATCCTGGACAAGTCACTTACCTTTGCCTCAGTTTTCTCATCTGTATAATGAACTGGAGAAGGAAATTGCAAACCCCTCCAGTATCTTTGCCAAGAAAACCCCAAATGGGGTCACTAAAAGTTGGACATGACTGAAACCACCAAATAGCAACAAGAAACAACAGTAGGAGAGGGACATGAGTGGAAAGAGGAGAGAATCTGATATTGAAAGAATGATTCAAAAAGAAAAAGACGTTGAAATCTCCAAATTCCTTGAGATATTCCTAAGAGAACAAAAGGAAGAGGTCCAGCAAATTGGCTAGGACTTCTATGGATATGTTATTATTATTAGCCCATTTTACAGGTCAGGAAATTGAGATTAATTGGCTTTTCTTGGTCATACATCAGAGAGAGTTAGAATTCAATTTTTTTCACTCCAAGTCTAGTTCTTTATTCACTACCCTACAATACATGGAATAAGAAGTTGTGAAGAGGTGGTAATCTTCATCAGTTTAGGGAGAAAAATCATTGCTTCATCAAAGATCAAAATGAAATCTCAGTTATCTGATGTCAAACAATGAAAGTATATTGCAGAAAAATTATACAATCAAAGGGTTCTAGGAGTTTCAAGAGTGCTGACTTGATCCCAGGGGATCTTCTGCTCTACAGGGCTCACACTCAGGAAGTTGACCTGATTCCACAATGGAAGGTTTTTAAAATAGGGTAGCAATATAATTAAAAGCATCTAAGGCAAATTAGTCTGGCCATCATCTGGATAGATTGAAATGTCAAGAAGGGCTAGAGTCAAGCTGATGACATTCTGCTAAATTAAGTTGCATGGAATGTTAAAGGTTTTAGACTAGGATTGTGGTGGGCAAGAATAGAGAGAATGAAATACTTATAGAAGATATTTTGAAGGAATAATAATATGCAATATTTATACAATGCTTTAAGGTTTGCAAAATCTTTTTATAAGAATTATCTCATTTGATACTCACACCAAACCTAGGAGGCAAGAGCTATTATTGCTTCTATCCTACAAAGAAACTGAGGCAGATAGAGGTTAAATGACTTGGTCAGGGTCACATAGTAAGTGACTGAGGCAGGATTTGAACTCAGGTGTTACTGACTCTAAAATCAGTAGAATATTATGTTGGAGTATATGTAGCAACAATCCATGATTCTGTCAATTTGGTAACTCCCTGCCCTAATGCATTCATTTAGGAATTAAATGTTGCTTCCTGGGGTTTAGAGAGGTTAAATGATTTGTTCATAGTCCCACAGTAAGTGACGATGGTAAGAATTGAGCCTGGTCTTCCTGACTCCAAATCCACAATTCTGTCTACCAAGCCATACTTCCTTTCTAGGTATGGGTGATAAAAGTCACAGAATTAAAGATGCTGAGGTTGTAAGCATGGATAGTTAAAGATGAGGGATATTACTGATGAAGACAGGGAAGTTTGCAACTAGAAATTGTTTGGGGATGGAGACAGGTTTGGTTTTGAACATGTTAACATTTAAGGTGATGTGTGTGTATATGTGTGTGTATGTGTACATATAGGTATATGTGCATATGCATATGTGTATCTGTAACTGTTGGTGATTTGAGACAGGGGCTTGGATAGAATGAGAAGGCAGAACTAGAGAGGTAGACATTTAGGAGTCCTCAACATACAGAGGTAGTAGTTCAAGCGAGAAGAATGAATGAATTCTCTGAGATTATATAGAGAAAAAGGTAAAAGGCTTTGAGGATTAGATAAGTCTTATGAAAAACTCAAAGAGACAATATTTCCAACTTCTAATGAAGTTGAACATAATTTAATGAAAATCTGAGAAAAACTTTAATTCTCACATTGAAAAACATTTAAAATTAATTATATAAACAGTACCCTTTGTAGCAATTTTATTATTTCTATTTTTGTCCACCACATTTTTCAAGAAAATATTGACTAGCATGCTGGCACTGTTGTGGAAGGTGTGAAATAGTCCAGTCATTCTGGAAAGAAATTTGGAAGGAGGCCCAGAAAGTTTCCAAACTATAGGCCTATATTCCTCCAAAAAATCAAAGAAAAAGGAAAAGGATTTATAGGTACAAAAATATTTATAGAAGTTATTTTTCCTGCAATCGAACTGGAAACTAAGGAAGTATATATTCTTAGTGACCAATTGCTAAACAAATTGTGGTATCTGAGTATAATGGAATATTATTGTATCATAATAAATGATGAAATGGACAATTTTGTAAGAAACTAGGAAGACCTTTACTGATGCAGAGTGAAGTGAGGACTAGGGGAATAATTTATACAGTAACAACTATTTACATATATAAAAATTATATAGTTATGTAATAATATTATATAGAAAAGACAACTTTGACTTTATAACTAATCAGTGCCATGACAGACTACAGGTCCAAAAAATGAAGGTAATGTGCACCATTCACCTCTTAACAGGTGACAAACTTAAAATGCAGAAAGTGACACATTTTAAAACATGGTTAATAAGGAAATTTATTTTGTCAAACAATACAGAAATATATTGAGGGATTTATTTTTTTAATTTGTTTAATAGAGTGAGGGTAGTGGGTATGGCAGATTAATTTTTAAAATGCTTGTTATCTGAAAAACAAAAAAATGATGAATACTAACACCAGTCTATTTTCTTTAAGATGCCCATGTGTCTGTTCCCTATTGAAATAAAAAAACAATAAAACTACTAAGAAAAAATGTTCTGTCATCCCTTGAAAAACCAAACAATTTCCAAGAAACATATAGGCAGCGTTTTCA
Organism: Bettongia penicillata ogilbyi; assembly: GCA_023548195.1. NCBI lineage: Eukaryota > Metazoa > Chordata > Mammalia > Diprotodontia > Potoroidae > Bettongia > Bettongia penicillata. The sequence goes on from JAJHZJ010000227.1 coordinate 3,618,920, forward strand.
CTAACCTATCACTTAACTGTCAGAATTTAGGAAATTATACCATACAGAATTAATAGCATTTGGTGGTGGTAGGGAATACTTTAGCTTATTTGAGGGGAAAAAAGTAATTATGTAGATATCCATTTATTAAATAATTTTGTCTATAAATATAGGGTGAGGAATAGGGATGCAGTCTTGACCTGTTATCAGACTACATATAATAATCCAGTCACTCTTCAAGTTTCAAATACCAATTATTTTTTAAAAATACATTTCAATAGAAAGCTGGCAGAAATACAAAAAGATGTCTCAAGATGGATGCTGCTACATGAAGCCAGAATGGTTAAGAGCCCTCTAGAGCAAGAAATGGGAAAAGTTGAGAAAATAACTGACAGTGACAATGAAAAAGGTGAAGACTCTAAAAGGGAAGTAGTTCTTTTGGAGAGGTAGAGTAGTGAAGTAAAGAAGGAGAGAGGGAGAGGGAGAGAGAGGGAGAGGGAGGGAGAGAGGGGGGGAGAGAGAGGGAGGGAGAGAGAGAGGGGGAGAGAGAGAGGGAGGGAGAGAGAGGGGGAGGGAGAGAGGGGGGGGGAGAGGGAGAGAGAGGGAGGGAGAGGGAAGGAGAGAGAGGGAGGGAGAGAGAGGGAGGGGGAGAGAGAGAGAGGGAGGGGGAGAGAGGGAGGGAGAGAGAGGGAGGGAGAGGGAAGGAGAGAAACTGAAATCTATTAATTTAGATAAGATAGCATATACAAATACTTTATTTTAGCAATCTATGCCACTATTATTTTCTATGCTATCCTTCTGTTTTCTCTCTTATAGATCTTTTTTTATGCACAGCATTTCCTTAGTGAGAAGGAATGCTAACTAACTAATAGAAATGATTTGTAATCTGCATTTCAAAGGTCCCAAAGTCTACAGAGAGGTCCCACAGGCTTTCAGCTGGATGAACACTGGATAGCTATCTTCCTGGGAGCATACAGTTGCACTGAAAAAAAACTGAATTATTGTATAACAACTTGATATCTTATAAACACTTTCCATCCCCCTCACTTCCCTTGCTCCCAGTTCCCAAGGCAGGTGATAGACAGATATGTACGATCTGGTACATGCAGGAACTGAGGTATAAGGTTACCCTGAGAGCAACTGGTCAACATTCCTGAAGTTAGTCAAACCCTAAGCACCACAACCTTCCAGTCTCTAGCAGATGGCTCATTGGTCTCTGTTGTACTGTGCAACATCTGCAGATCTATTACAGCAGCCAGAGACTGGAAGCTGGAGGTTGGTTTTTCACTGTTCTACTGTAGTTTATATTTCATGATAATATGAAATTAACTTCTTCCACTCCATAGTGGAATATTATGATTGGTTCCAAGGACTTGCATACGATGCTGTTTTATGATCAAGAAAACAGATGGCTAACTGAAGTTATCTAAAGTCAAACAGGTATAAAATCAGGCTTTTAATTCATGGTATTTAGACACCCAAGGCTGTTTCCAGCCTAATACCCTCCTATGTAATCCCAAGTGCGTACACATATGTACATATATAGCTTAGACTTATGTAGGACTTTAGATTTTGCAAAGTATGCCATGAAAAAGTTAATATGTCTTATTACTCTGAAACTCAGAAAACTTAAGTGGTTATATGGCTAGTGTGAGAGTCAAAATTCAAATTTTCATAATCTGACTCCAAAATCAATAAATCAATACATTTTCTACCATATTGTTGCCTTTCTTAGCTTGTCTCAGGTCTTCTAGTCTATGTCTTACCCCTACTCAGTTTCTAGTTCCCTCTATTCCTACCCCCTAAAGTACATTCTGCTTCCCTGTATACAAGTGTTGTTTTTTTTATTTGACTTAGTATGGATCATAAAACTACTACATCTGAAACTACAGCTGATTCCAACATGTGTCTAAATATTCTTCCCTGTTCCCACTACTCTTGAATATAATCAGAGGATTTAAAGCAGAAGGCTCTGGAACAAATCCTGCCAAGACTTAAAACAAACCACCAACACTTTTCCCCAATATTGGATTTAAAACATTCATATCTCTTTCTCTCTCTCTCTCTTTCTCTTCCTCTCTCTCTTTCTATGCAAAGGAAAGCATCTATTCTTTTACTTTGTGGACGCTGAGAATTACTTCCTGTCAGTTGTTGGTCATCCCCTCCCCACCCCCAAGAGAACAACAACAACAAAAAAAACCCTTTATCCTCAACTCTCATTCCCATTTGAGCTCTTATTTCCATGACATCAAAAGCAGTCTAGGCAGATGACTTGAGTTTTAGTTTTCATTTTAGTAAACAATTGGATTATTCAATTTTTATTCATATGTTTGGCAGAGTATAGACATGGCCTAAATGAAATACTGGAAATAGGGTCCGAATAGGAAACAGAATAATCAGGTTGGTTTTCTGCACTGGCCTTTTAAATGGCTTCGTATTTTGATTTTTCTTGGAAATCAAATCACACGAGGAGATAATCAATACTGTATTGTATGAACCATGCAAATTTCATATACTGTTGGGCTCCAAACTGACTCTTGTCCATGATGCTGTCATTTCTCATCCCTTTCCTTTTTAAATAGTATGTGACATGTACTGTAAATTCTCTTGCATTTATTAAAATTAGTTTTTCAACATTTGATCATCACCCAAGTGACTATTATCCTTTTTGCACTGGTTAAAAACTGCAAAGTCATTACAGAAATCAATTTTAAGAAAGAAAGCAAAAAGAAAAAAGACTACCTTATTGCTAACATGAAAATTAACAAGCAGAAGCATCAATTATAGAATTTCATGTTCCTTATTCCTTTCCACCCCTCCCAAAAACCATTTGCTACAAAGAGCTTCAAAATGTAAACTGTTGGCAAAGTGATTTAGAGACATAAAGCACAGCGCAATAAAGTAATTTTTCTTAGGTTACAATGTACAAACCAGTAGGAGGTAAGGGAAAGGATCTAGGTGTTTTGGATCCAGTGTGGTCTCCATTAAGATTCTCCTGAGAATTTCACATTAAGGTACTTGAAATCACCAGGAAAGCCACAAGACCATCAGCCAACTACCAAGGCAGTCAGCACAGCCTGTACTATGTATTCTCAGGCAATTTTTTTCAAGGTAAAGTAGCATGTACATCAAATAATAAGGTAATTAAGACAGTAATTCTTGACTCATCCATTCTTCTAGAATCTAGATCCAGATGCCCTATTTTTGATTCCAAAAGACTAAATTATTCCATCTCCCATTATAAAATCATCCATTCATTCATCCATCTATCCTTCTTGACACATTTATATTGTTAGAGTGGTGAGTGAAATTACTTTTATTAAAATTATTTTTCAGATAACAAAATAGCAATGTGTGCTTTAATGGTTGATATGCCAAGTAAATTTACAGGGTCAATACTAGACCCTTCTCAACTAATTCTGGATATTAGACTTTATTAATTAATCAATAATCATTTACTAAGTACCTACTGTGTACTAAGTACTGTGATACAAATACTATGAATGAAATAATTTCTACTTTCAAGATTTAAACATCTTACTTATCACCCCCAACATCAAGCACAGTACTTAAGTAAGCATTTTTAAAATATTTCTTGAATAAATGAAGGAATGAACTCTAGCATAATCTGGAAAGAGAGCTAGACTTAGAGCCAAGAGTAGGTTCAAATACCAATGCAAACACTTTCTACCTATGTAACCATGGACAAGTCCCTGAAACTCTCAAAGCCTCTGTTTAATTGTCTGTAAAATGGGGATCATAATAGTTATAACTACTAACATATAATGTTTTAAGGTTAGAAATGTGTTTTACAAATGATATTGAATTTAATTAATGTATCTTGTACTACCTACCTCATAGGGTTGTTGAGAAAAATACTTTGCAAGCTCTAAAGAACCACACAAATGTGAATTATAATTATTACTCTTAGTCTTCTGTCTAGGTTAGGCAAATGTTTGATAATAATAATCATAGCAAATATTTATATGTGCCAGGCACTGTGCTAAGCGCTCCACCATTTGATCCTCGCAACAATCCTAGAAGGTAAGTGCTAGTATTATACCCATCTTACAGATGAAAAGGCTGAGGCAAATAGAGATTAAGTAACTTGTCCAGGGTGGTGGAGCTAGAAAGTGTCTGAGGTCAGTTATGAATTCAGGTCTTCCTGATTCCAGACCCAGGGCTCTATCCATTGAGATACCTGGACAGTTGTAGCCTGTTTGCTGACCATATCATAAATGACAGAATCCCACAAGCAAACAACTCTTAATTACAGATTTCTTGGGGAAAATAATATTCAACAATAGTCATCCCAAATAAAATTAGGGTATTTTTTTAAATGAGCTTAAAGTATACAACAGAAAATAATTCAATACTGACCTCTTTCATTTTTTCCAGTTCATTCTGTAAAGCCTGTTTTGCAATTTCAACTTCTATAAGCTGTTGCCTCAACTTCTCATTTTCATCTTCTGTTGTGGTACGTTTTTCTTCTACATTTTCTAATTCATGGTGAAGTCTCACTGAGACATCCTTTGCAACCTAAATTAAATTTAATTTTCAGAATCACTAAAAGTAATTATATCATGATTAGATTTGACTAAGTGTTTGCAGCAAATAGTAAAAAAAAAATTAATACTTGAATTTAGTTTTCAGTGCTAAATTTGTGTGATGAAAGCCTTTCTTCATATTTCCTAGAGGAAAAATGGCAAACAGTCTTGGTTACCAGGGTTTAATTATCCTTGGAAATTTGGCTTTGATTTCAGTTAGTAGGGCAGAACCAAATAAATATTGGAATTCATTTAAAAATACCTCCTTGACTTCCTTCAAAATAAGAATACTTTATCCATATTTCATTTTTATATTTTATGCAGTTGCAAAAAAACTGCAAGAAATTAGAAATCAATCTAATATGTGATTTTTGACTACGACAACACATTCTGTGGTTGAATTTTCAACTCAGATTTCAAAGTGGAGGGGGGGAGAAACTACTCTTGACTGATAACACCTGTTTGATCATTTCCAACATTTCAATGATGACATTTTCTCCCTTGGGAGAAGTTTTGAAAAAGAGGTCAGTTAACTGAAGTTCATGATTAACCCAATGACTTCATTTCTCTCCACTTCTTCAGTTTTTTGGGAAGCAGCAATTGGACTGAGTTTGGTTTTGAAAGGGCATGAGAAGAGTGGTAAAGTGGGGAAAGTTGGGGGAGAATGAAGAAGTTTGGACTATCTAAGAGCTGAAAGGAACATTAGAGATCATCTAGTCCCATTTCCACATTTTATAGGTGAAAAAAATGAAGGCAAGAGATTTTGCTTAAGGTCACAAAACTAGTGAGAGACTGATCTCGTACAAGAACTCAGATCTCCTGAATCCTTCCTAGTTTCAGGATTTCTCCCTATTCTATGTCTTCCAATATGGCCTCCTACGGAAGAGGTTCCCATTCTGTTAAACCTGGGCATCCAACGTCCTGATAAAGTTCAGATACTGAGCAACTCTGAGAGATGAGCTCTCCGGTAAGTCTTGCCGTTGCCACTCCTTTGCCAATCTCCAGGGAATGGAAAGGCACCTCTTCTCCCTGAATGGGTCTGTTTTTATCTGGAGGATACTACAAAGAGTTCTTTCTGGCAAGAAATCCCATACCTGGAGTTAATTCTTGATTCTTCTTGTGTGCCTGATTATTTTGCTGCTTACTCCACCCAACTTCTAACACTCTGCAGAGACCTGCCCACCCACCCCAACTTCCTCTAAATGCCCCACCCACTAGACTCTTCAAAGGTTCCTGGCTTCCCAACCCCTATTCTGCACAAACCTTGAGATCTTGCTCCATGCTTCTTAGTAGCTCCCCATCAATTTCCCCAGTCTGCGCATAGCGGAGTCGCTTGCGTTCAGCTTTGCGGAGGCGGTACTGCAGAATTCGGCAGTTTTTGTTGGCTCTTTCCAACTCGTGGCGCATTTCCTGAAGCTGACAGGCATCCTCCTCAAAGAAACTGTCCCTCATCTCATCCATTTCGGTCCTCAGTTCATCAATTTCATTCTGAAGAGAGGAAAGGGAGGATGTGGGAGTAGGGAATGGGGAAAGTAAGAGACTGAGCCTACCTTAACTTCCCTCTTAAAACCCCACCCAGTAACAACTCATCCCCTGTATACAGTAGTGGGAAAGGAGTGTCAGGGAAAAGGGGGGTAGTAGCAAATTAGGCCCTCCCCGGTCTTTCTTCCTCCAGCTTTCTTTTCCAGAATATATGGGACAAATTACGACTATGAAAGAATTAAAGGCCCCAAAAGTGGATTCTCGATATAATCTAACATTATTGAACTCATGCTTTATCATTTCCTTCCAAAACAAACACTTAGAACTAGGAAAATGCCTTGTTGGAGTATACGCAATAAAGGGAGGAATTGGTCTTTATATTTGGAATTTGCTTTACCCTTTCCTCCCAGGATTAGAAGCATCTCTCCCTTAACCCGACACACCCTATTTCTTTCAGGCCCACACCCTTCCTCTCCCGCTTCTCCACACCCTCACCTTGAGGGTTTCGTTCTCCTCTCGAAGCTTCTCCATTTCCTCTTGCATCTCTTCTTGTTCCTGTAGCTGCTGCTGTTGCTGCGGCGTCGAGGGCGGAGCACTCGCCTGCATCCCCCCGCTGCTCGGGCTGCCCCCTGCCCCCTGCTGTAGGCCCTCGGCTGCAGCCGCCATTGGGGAGGGGGAAGGGGTGGAAAGAGGCTCCGAGGCGGCGGTGGCGACTGGGGAGCTGCTATTGCTATGGCTGCTGCTCTTGGTTTGCATTTGAGCCGCCGCTGCTGCCGCCGCCCGCTCCTTCTTGAGATGGAACTGGATGAGCTCAGTCTGCAGACATCCCTCTTTCCAGTAGCCTCCACCGCCCCCAGCGACCACGCTCCCGGGGTTTCTACCGGTGGGGACCGGGGTCTTGCCAGGAGAAGCGGAGGAGGATGAAGAGGAAGCCTCTCCTCCGCCGCTGCCACCCCTCTGTGGCGTGCGCCCGGCTTTACCTCGCCAGCCTCTGGGCGGCGGCGGTGGCTGCAGAGCGCCCCCCTCCCTTTCCCCAGAGCCTCCTCCTACTCCTCCTCCTCCCCCTCCTCCTAGCGGAGCCTTCTCCACTGGTTTGGGGGTCGCGGTTTCCCCATCCCGTGGCGGTTCCTCAGTAGGACAAGGTCTCCTGTTCCCCACCGTGGTTGGGGTACCGACTGGGGATGCTTCAGCACCTCCTGTTTGGACAGCTCCCAGCGGGGCGCCTTTGAGCGTAGCAGGCGGTGGCTGCTTTTCCCCTGCCCCTCCCCCTCCTTCTCCTCCCCCCACTCCTCCGGTTCCCCCTCCTCCTCCTCCGCCACCACCACCGCCGCCGCCGCCGCCACCGCCTCCCCGGATGCCAGCGGGAGTCACTAGGCGACTGCTATTGGATTTCGATGCTTGCTGCTGCTGCTGCGGCCGGGCAGAGTTGAGTTTGGTGCCCGCCCCTACCGGGGACCTGGCGGCGGTGGCTGTCTGTCGGACTGTACTGTCCCGGGGTCTGGCTGGTGACTGAGCCCTCTGCTGCTTTCTGCTGCTGCCCTCAGGATGAAGGCGAGGCTCCGCGGTGGCGGCGGCAGCAGCAGCTGCAGCTGCAGCAGCAGAAGCAGCCGGGGCAGTGCCCCCGACAGGTAGCTGATTCATGGCGGGCCTAGTATGGTTTATCTAGACTCACATTCCCAAAATGGACTGAACGACTTTCATCGCTCGGTGATCCTCCTGCTTAAAGATCTCCATCGCCGACTGCCTTATCTTTAAAAAGCTGAAAGAGAAACAGGAGACAAACATGCTTGTCTTGATTGTTACAGGGCAGATCACTGAGTGAAAAATGATGATGCTTGGGAAGCACTTAACACAAATATGCATTTCTCCTAATGGAGGAAGATGCCAAGTTTCTGCTTCCGAGAATAATCTTGGGAGATGCCAACTCAGCTTTCATTTTAGGGATGTGCTGTCATTATCACTCTTCATACTAATGTTAAGACTCAGAAACCTTCTAGGTAGGGTTCTATTCTGGATGCTATGGTTGTATTCGACATAATTAGACATATAATGTAGAAAATTGCGTGTGATTATGTAATGAGAGACTTGAGTTTGAAGGAGCAAGGGCAGGAGAAATAGGAGAAAATGGAGAAAGAAATGGGAAGAAGGGAGAAGATGAAAGGAGGCCCATGAGGAAAGGAAAGGGGAGAGGAAAAAGAAAAGGAGGAGAAAAAAGAAGTATCATAAGAATAAAGATGATAGATGGGCAAAACAATTCTAAACCTCTATGTTTTGGTTGATGTAAGAATATTTATCCATTCCACATGTGACTTTAAAGCATAGTGGAGTCAACACTTGGAGTCATTAGAAAAGGAAGAAAAACCTTGGTGCAGCAGAAAAAAACAATAAACTGTGTATCCAGATTTTGGTTCTAGTTCAGGTTCCGCCAATTACAAACTACATAATCTTGAGCAAGATCCTTATCTTCTGTGTTTCTTAGTTTCTCATTAGTAAAATGAGGTAGTTGAAGTAAATGATCTGCGAAGTCTCAGGAGTTACAACTGGAAGTATCCTCAAAAATCATCTACTTCACCTCTCCCACTTTACAGATGAACCAAGGCCCAAAGAGTCTGAATGATTTGCCATAATCACACAGATAGTAAGTGGAAAGATTATGAATTTGAACTTTTTTTTTTTGCTGACTTTAAACTCAGAGTTCTTTCCAATTTACTATACTACCTACTGTCATTAAAAAAAAAAACTCTACAAAATGAAATTATATGGCTTGTCAAAATACTAGGGAATTACTGATCCCATTTGTTTTAGAACTTGAGGTTGCTATATGAAATACAGCCAATGTATTTAAAAAACTCAATATAAGGCTGATTCATTTAATTTGCAATCCTGATGTTTCCACTGTGTTTGTAATAAGAGCTGCCACCTTAATTCAGACCATTGTTTTTTGGCTTTTTGGTTGTTTTTGAGGAATACAGTCTCAATACACAGTCTGTCACTGGTCTTTACAGGTTAAGATTTTTTCAACTTTGTAGGGCCTATCAACTTATATTCCACTAGAACAGGTTAAATTCTATACTACAATAATACATAATTGCAATAGCTTACATTTACATAGCATTTTGAGAGGTAGCATGGAGTCATAAACAGTGGCTAGAGTTCTGGATTTGGAGTCAAGAAGATCTGGGTTTAATTCCACATTTGCCCTTTACTAGATATGACCATGTGAAAATCATTTAACCTCTCTGATCCTCAGACCATAAATGATAGATGGGCTACAATCCTTGATCCACCTGTGAAATCTATGATTTATAAAACACATTCCTCACAACAACTATTTAAATTAGGTAACAATTTTTATAGGTGAAGAAACTAAGACAGAGGCAAAGTTACTTCAATTTAAATGAAACTCCAAAACAAATTCAGAAAATTATTGTATCTTACAAGACCAATTCTCTCTTCTAGAAAATAAGGCCAGGAGAATGGTCTATAACTCATTATAATCTCCAGTGACTATAATGGGAAATTTTAGCTTCTTCTGGATGATAATTATCACTTATTTTCAGTTCTTTATCCTACACAGAAATCATCCTGTCCCTTTTCCCTTCAGGAAAGAATAAATAACTCTTTGAGGTAGGGTTTATTGCCACTAATCATGAACATTCTAACATTTTACTGGTCGATTGAATCTTTATATTAATAATTTTGTCATTTCTATGAATATTTACATTTAGGTGTACTTGATATATTTAAAATTTGCATATAAATGAATGTGGGTATGTATTTAAAGTACCAAATCCCAAACTTCTTTCTTTTCCTTTAGTTAATTTCTTTATACATGCTGATTCTATGGTAAATTGAAATAAATTTTCTAGGGTTTTCCAAACAAAGGACTATACTTTCAAAAACGTTCATTATCCTGAACGAGCTGTATCCTAGAAGAGAATGACGCAGATGAACATACAGAAACAGTCCGGATTCAGCTTTGCAAGGTCAGATTCCATTTTATATACTCTGTGGAAATTAGATTATGGAATATTCTCCATTGGAAAAGGTCAATTAGCAAGATTAGGGTTACCAGCAAACTTGAGATTCCTCCACCCCCAAGGGAAAAATCTAAAAAGGATGGCAGGAAAAGTGCATGACTTGGCAGAAAGTTCCCAAGTATTAACTGTTCCTAATAGAAGTCTGGTTTCCGGCTACTCTGGTGGCTGCAAATAATTCATATATGAATCCCTCTAGTATTTCACATATCATTTCATGTATCATTTATCTTCCTTCAGTATTTTAAATATAATTTTTCCTCTGTCAATATTCAGTATTCACTGAATTCAATCCGTATTGTGCCTGGAGTTGGGAAATATCCACCACCCTCCCAAAAAATGGAGAACAAAGAAAAACCTTGAACAAAGTTGCTTCTCAACTTGCTTTCTTCATCTCCTCGAATTCTATTTATTCACACGATATCTGCAAGCCCTCCTGAAATATCACTGCACCAAAGTCACTGGAAAGGGCCCAACAGACCTAAGTCGAGTTACAGTGCCAGTGGGCATCTAACTGGCAGGGACCACCTGCAATCCGGGGCACATTTGGCAGGTCACCACTAGACTGCAGTCTGCCCTGCTGCTTTCTGCCCAGAAACAATGTCCCAGCCGGCTGTAAGTCAGCACCACACTCTGGCGACCAGTTGTGATCACGTGGTTGTCAGAAAGTGACAGAATGTAGCCTCTCTTTCAAGCTTTTCTTATAGAAATCTCCGTCCAAGAAACCAAAAGAGCAGAAAGAAAAACGAAATGACTAACAGCTATAATAATAAAAGCTCCCCATCCTTCCTGCTGCCTCATTAGGAAACCAGAATTTCGTTTTAGAAGTGCTTACTTCAAACACAATTGATCGGACTGGTTAGGAGAGGTCTCAAGTCTCCAGCGTTTAAAAAAAAATCTGGAAACACTAAGGCAAGGTTTGTAGTGGACCCGTTCTTTCAAAGTAAAGTTCAGTTTCGCGGCACAGATCCCTTCCCATGGCCCCTTTCCCACCCGAGCCTCAGAACAATGGCGCTAATGTTAGGCGGCGTGGGTGGTGGAAGCAAACGAGAGGGTGAGAAAGCGTTCATTACTCACCCAGGATGCCAGCTGCCCGGCTGCTGTTCCCTAGACGCGTCCACGCGAGGTACCAAGCGGAGCCAGGCTATTCTCAGGAAGTGCAATAGGACTCAGGAGCTGACCTCCCCGGGCCTGACTGAAGAGTGGAGCGAGAAGAAAGGAGAAAGCAAAGCAAAGAAGGAGAAAAAAAATGCTTCAGCGAGGCACAAACGTCTAAAGAAGCCACGCCCAAGGCTGGACCAGCGAGATCCACTCCTAGCGCCCCGTCCTCGTTTACTCGCACGTGGCCACAGATAACAAAGCCAATAGAAAAAAAGAGGGTTTTGCTCATCGTTCTCAATGTGGAGGCGAAATTTTTTCTCTGATTTAGCCCGCCCCGAGGAGGTTCGATCTTCTCGATCAATTATTTATTTGCACTTTCCTAGGAAGGCGGACTCGAACCGCAAGTTGGGCTGTGACGTCTCCCGATGCGGCGGCACAGTGCTTGCTAGCAGCAGTGGGGGGAGTTCTCTTTGTTTGCTCACTTTAATTTTCATCTGAGCTTTCCACTTTGTGTTCTCCACTACCCGGACAATTTCCCCAAGAAGATAATGGTTGGCCTTATCCTACTGTCCCACGGACCAAGGATCTCTACAGAGTCACTGATAAATAAAGAATGAAAAAAATCAAGAACTATATATCCATGAGGGAAATTTCTCTCCCATTGGGTGTGCCCTTTTTACATTTCTTTGTCTCTTTATTTCTTAAGTGTCCTTCGCCCCTCCTCCCACCACCACCCCGGAACAAGGGATGGCAGCTTAAAAAAGAATTTTCTTTGAGATCCTTTATCTTAATTTTCATAAATGGAAAGAAGGGTCAGCAAACAGTTTACACAACATACTCAGAAAAAAGGGAGTGGGTGGAAGCAGCATGGGACCTTTTCTTTGACTATTTACCTTGGTTCATGTAGTTACAAAACAATTTAAATGGTGAATTGTTTTCTTTTTCTTACTTTTTTATCAGAGATTTTATTAAATGCTTTTGGTCAAGGAAAAACCTTCATTGTGAGCCTGAAGGACTCAAAATTGAAAAGATCATCTCCCTGAAATTTTAATTCTCCTACAGACAGTATAATACCTTTGTAGGTAAAACTCCTGTAATTAGAAATGCTGCCTGGAATAATGGCTAGAGTCCTGGACTGTGAATCAGAAAGTGGATAGAGAACTGGGCTTGGAGTCAGGAAAACCTGAGCTTGAATTCTGACTTAGTTAATTGTGTGACCCAAGGAAACTCACTTAACCTCAATCTTCCTCACTTTCCTTATCTGTAAAATGAAAATAATGGTACTTATCCCACAGGGTTGTTTTGAGGATCAAATGATATAACTTCTGTAAAGCAATGTGAAAGGCTTAAAGATTATAGAAATGTTACCCTTTCCTGCTGCTGCTGCTGCTGCTACTGATTAATTCGACCAATTTGGATGAGTCTTTTAACCTCCTTGAGCCTCAGTTTCCTCCCCTAAATACCTTAAAAGCTTCTTGACAGGAAAGAGTGATTTACAGCATAAAAGTGGAAAATCCATAATACTTGAAATTGTTTTCTTGAGACCCAGTTCACTTCCTTCTTATTGTTTTATCTACGGCACCCTCCCCTTAGTTTCATATGATTCAGTAGAAGATAAGGTCTTTGAAGATAGAGGCTATTTTATTTCTTATACTGTCTGTCTAGTACAATGTCTATCTATCTATTAAATGTTTAATAATCATCTTTCAGATTTGTTTGCTGTTGAATATTAGAAACATGCAATATAAGAAAATTTTTATAAGTATTGTGCACATAGATTGTAATCTAAACTCATTGGCAAACCCCTTTTGCAAAGACTTCAAGCTAAATATCTGTAAGATAGGTGATTAGGTGCCAGATTATTGCTTTAACATTTCAAGCAATATTTGATATAGAAATTCCATTATAATCCTTTCTGACCCATAACCCCATTTGGGGTTTTCTTAACAAAGGTACTAGAGTGGTTTGCTGTTTCCTTCTCCAACTCATTTTACAGATGACAAGACTGAGACCAACAGGGTTTGTCCAGTTATGCAGCTAGTAAGTATCTGAGGCTGGCCTTTGAGCCCAAGTCTTCCTGATTTTAGATGGAGTACTTTATCCACTGTGCCACTTAGATGCCCTCTTGATAAGCATTTTTCATTATAATCGATTTCTTTCGTAATCTTAAGCATTTTATTTTCTGTACTTAGAAACATTATTCTGAACAAGGCTCTACAGATTTCACTGAACTACCAAAAGGAGTCATGAAACAAACAAGCAAAAAAGGTTAAGAACGGTTCAGATGCTTCCAGTTTATTGGGGTGTTCCACTTACATGGCAACACATATCTCCTTACTGCAATACTAATAGTTTCAGTAGAATTAGCAGATCTTTAAAAAAAATAATTTATTCACCAAGAATGAATTGTTAGCAGTTAATATTACTAAATCCTTCACTTTACAATTTATTATAAGTATACTTTTCGCATATCTAGTAGGTTGCCAAACCTTGCCCATTTTCCTGCACAAAATCTTTTTCATGCATTCGTTTCTCTCTACTCAAACAATGACCAGGATAGTTCAGGATTACCTCCCCCTTGAGCTAGTCAACTAATTGGTCCCCCTATATTGTCTGTCCCTTCTCCAATTTGTTCTGCACAGAGTTGACAAAGTGTTCTTCCTTAAGTGAAGGTCTCATTACATCCCTCTCCCACTCCCCTACTCAGTACACTCTAGTGACTCCCTATTGTATTTAAGATAAAATATAAATTCCTAATTTTTGATTTTTTGCCTTTTTAAAGCCCTTCACAATCCTACCCCCAACCTGGTTTTCCAGCATCATTAAACACTCATTCCCTTCACACACTCTACAATACAGACAACTGGCTTTCTTGCTACCCCAGCCCCCCCATTCATGATATTCTGTCTTTTATTAACGTGCCTTTGCACTGGCCATCCCCCATATTTGGAATACTCTTCTTCCACACCACTACCTTGTAGATTCTTTTTATTTTTTTTTTTAACACCACAGCTCAAGCAACAAATTCTACATGAAGCCTTTCCTGATTCTCTCATTTGCTAGTGCCCTCTCTCCAAAAATGTTTTGTATGTAGTTTGTATTCATTCTGTACATACTTATACATCTACATGTTGTTTTATCAATAGAATGAAAGCTCCTTGAGGGCAGGCACTGTTTCACTTTTGTCTTTATATTCTCCCAAGTTTATTTAACACAGTGCCTGGCATTAATAAATAATTGAATGATTAAGGGAGTAAACCTCAAAGGAGAAGAGGTTGCTATGTTTCCGACAGAGGAAGGACTCTGGGTTTTGAAAAGAAGCAAGGAATATATTGACTTCCTCTGTGGCATTGTCATCATCATCATCGCCACCACCACTATCATCATCACAATCATCATCACCATCATCACCACCATGACCACCACCACACTATCATCATCATCATCATCATCATCATCATCATCATCATCATCATCATCATCATCATCATCATCATCATCCCTTCCCCCTCCATCTTATTTTTTAGTGCTTCAAGTTTAAATTTTTATTCTGATCTCTAAAAGTCCTTTAGAATTTTATCTCATCCTGCCACCCAGCTTTAGTTCTTTCCTACTCTTCCTACTCCACTCCAATCAAGTTTGTCTTGTCACTGTCTCCAAGTACTGCCATGCTCATTCCAGGCTCTGTGACTTAGCTCAACTTAATCCTCGATCCTGAAATATTCTTTGCCACTCTCCTCTAAAACCTACCAACCCCAGGTCAATTTCTTATTCTTCTATGATGAATGTTTCAGACCATTCCAATTCCTTCCTTTTCTGAACTTCTACTGTAATGTCCAGTTCTCAAATTATTTTCAGGGTATTATTTTTGTCTCCTCCAGGTAGATTGTAAGCTAATAATATTTTTGTATCCCCCACCCCAGTGCCTAGAATTAGGCTTCTTGCATTATAGCTTCTCAGCCAGCATTAGTTCCTTGTTTGATTGATTACAATAGGTCCCAACTTGAAAGAGACATGAAAGAAAAAAGTCCTCTGCTTTGACATCCACCTACTGCTTTTGGAGGGCCAGTGAGCTTGGAGGTGTGCCATTGTCCTCATCTCTACTGTTCTAAATCTGCATTCACAGCCCACACTTGTCTCTTGCTTATGCTTTAGATGGTGATAAATGAATCATAGTCTCCTTTAGCTGGAAGGAGCATGATTCATCTTTTTATCACTAGGCAGAATTGTACTTACACAATAGTAAATTGTTGTTGCTTCTTCCTTCAGGTTCTCCTATAAGTCCTTTGCTATTCAAGGATATTCTACAATATCCCAGCAGCAGGATAGGGGCATGGGGGAACTACATGTATGGTTACGCAAAAGATTCAAGACCCTTACTATGGATGTTCAGAAATATCTCCTTTTCTTGTCACAGGCTAACTTTGCTTTGGACATAACATCTTCTCCCTTTTGGTACCCTCTTCATTTTCTGGAATTTCCTCCAATCTTGAACCCTTCCTGTTGGAAACTTCCATGCTTCAGTGTAATATCTCTGATTGGTGGCACCCTGCCCAGATATCAGATATGGGAAACTAATGAGGTACACTAGCTACAGATCCTAGTCCTCAAGATTGATTTGCCCTGTTATGTGGCATGAGATCCACACTGAATGAGGAGGAATTATGAGAGCTGGGTAAAATCTGTATGCCAGGTCAAGAGGGCACTTCTTACAAGAGGCCCCTTTCTCCTCCTGCTATGCCTCACCAAACATCTTAGTCAAGGCCAAAAAGCTCTTCTGCTGGTTGAGCTATAGAAATATCTAGATGCCTCCAGAGATGTAGTTAAGTCTTTGTCTCTCTGATAAAGTAGGGGTAGGAGTTCTTAAGCTTTCTGGTGTTATGGACTCCTTCTGCATGCTGGTAAAAGCTATGAACCTTTATCGGAACAGTATTTTTAATATATAAAATACATAGGATTCCAAAGGAAACCAATTATATTGAAATGTAATTTTGAAATATTATCAAATTAGTAATTAATCAGCAATTGTCCAAATATTTTTTTTGAAAATTCACAGGCTCTGAGTTAAAAGAATTTCTTCCATAGATATATTCTTTGACCTGAACCTTCTACCTATGCCTCCCTTGCTCATGATTCCTTGGTCTCAAATTAAGACCTATGCATTCAACGTGCAGGTAAAGATGTCCCAAATAAATACCTCTTGCTCTTTGCATTGATGATTGATTTCCTTCTTTTGTGAAAACTTCTAAGTCTCAAAATTCTGTTGCAGTGGCCTGGGATAGATAGTCAGCAAAGGGTGTCTTATGAGCTGCAGTGATGGAGAATGATGCTTCCCAGAAAATGTTTTATCTGTATATCATTTTGCTGACATGCAGTGACTCAGATGGAGTCAGTCTTTCAGTCTAGTAAAGTCTGTCCTTGCTCATCTAAATCTGTTCTTAGTAACTTGTTCTGGTGTCTACCTACTCTTTAAAGGAAGGAAAGGATTTTAGAGATAGAGCTTTTTACAGCATTTCTAATTTAAATGTGCTATCCCATCTTGTTATCAGTGAAGAAAAGAAAGGTTAAATGGCTATTATTTTCTTGAATCTTTCCTCAACTTTAAGATTACCACTAAGTTTTTCCTTAAGTCTCCTCCAGGTGTAATAGTCTGAGCCCCCAATCTATCTCTATCAGGTGCTTTATAATATCTGCTGCCTTCCCCTGGATTCTATTAAATTGTTCACTAATGTAGACCTTGATCCAGCATAGTATTCTGACACAGGCATGCCTTGTTTTATTATGCTTTGCTTTATTGTACTTTGCAGATATAGCATTTTTTTTTCACAGATTGAAGGTTTGTGGCAACTTTGTGTTGAGCAAGTATATGTGATGTTTTCCCAATAGCATGTGCTCACACTGTGTTTCTGTGTCATATTTTGGTAATTCTTACAATATTTCAAACTTTTTCATTATCATTATATCAGTTATGGTGATCTTTGATCAATAATCTTTGGTACACTATTGTAGTACCACAAACCACAACCATATGACGTGGTGAACTTAATAAATGTATGTATTCTGACTACTCCACCAATCCACTGTCCCATCTCTGTCTCCTTGGTCTCCTTTTCCGTTGAGATGCAAAAATATTAAAATTGGGCCAGTTAGTAATCCTATAATGGCTTTTTAGTGTTCAAATAGAAGGAAGAGGCAATCGATGTGATTTACTTCATTGTAGTCTTATTTTAAGAAATTGCCACAGATACCTCAACTTTCAGCAATCACCCCCTTGATCACAGCCACCATCAGCACCAAGGTAAGATTCTCCACCAGCAAACAGATTATGACATGCTGAAGGCTCAGATGATGATTAGTATTTTTTCATCAATAAAATATTTAAAAAATAGAGGCATGTACATTTTTGTAGACATAATACTCTTGTACAATTAGTAAACTATAGTATAGTGTAAATATAACTTACATATACACTGGGAAACGAAAAAAAATTCATGTGATTTGCTTTATTGTAACCTTCACGTTATTGAGGTGATCTGGAACTAAACCCACAGTATCTCCAAGGTATGCCTATACTGTGGTTATGGCCAGGCATCTGTAAGGTAAGTAGGGTACCTTCCCAAGGTGATAGACCATTAAATATAGCAACAATTGTAATTTTTTCCCATGCATTAGAAAAGTAGGAAATATGCAAATACTTCACATACTATTATGAAAATATCTAATGGTCCTTTGGGTTGATCTATGTCAGTTCTAAAACAAGTTAAGGGAATCCATAAATCCTGAATTCTATACTTTCCTTCCCTAGTTATTTTTTTCTTGACTCAACTTTTATTGCTATATTTTATTTTTACATTAAAAAGCACTTATAGATGACTCCTACTTCCACAGAAGTTTCTTGTAACAAAGGAAAAAATTCAATAAAACTAGTAATTCAGTGATCTTATATCAAAATACATTTAGTATTTCATATCTATAGCACCATTCTCCCAATCACAAATTCTTACTAGTTTTTTCCTTTAAAAATGAATAATATTGATCACAGCTCTACATTTTTAACACTACTGCTGCAATGTCATAACATGCAATGTGTTGGTGAGACATCAAAGTACACTCTTGATTTGAAAGGAAATTAGAGTAGTTTGACTTAAACTTTGTAGCTGAAAAGAACCATAGAGATCATCTAGTCTAACACCCGCTTTTTAGAGATGAGTAAATGGAAAACTAGAGAAGTTAAATGATTGGTTACATAAGGAACAGGGAGTAAGTGGGAGAGTGGGGATTTAAATCCAGGACCACTGACTTCAAATCAAATGGTCCTTGTCTATAGTGCCATGCTCTTCCCATGGTTAATTCTTTATGAAGTGATATATTATATTACAAATGAGAAATATATATATTACAAATGAGAAAAAACATCAATATTATGTATCACAAGATCTTTAAGACTTTTGATTCATCCATATGAAGATACTTTCTTTTATGATAATAGTTTTTACCGACTATTACAGAAAGGAATGCTTGTACTTTGACTTATTTCCTTCCATTCCACTTCCTCCCCCCCCCCCCCCCAACCCCCAGGAGTGATAGATTTGTATCGTTCACATAGGAATATAGGTCTGGAAAAGGAAACAATCTTAGTGACCCAGTCTACCTCCCTCATTTTGCAAATTAGGGAACAGAAAGACCCAGAGAAGTGAAATTACTTGTCCAAGGTCACAAAACTAATAAGTAGGATTTGAACCCAGGTCCTCTGATAATAAATGAAATGTTCTTTATTTTATACCACACTGCCTCTCTCATCCAGTTTATCTTTTGACTACTGCACTTGAAAAATGGTGTATCCATGTTAGAAAATATGACAATAGAACAAGTGATAATTGATATTCATAGAGCACTTCACAGATCTTATTTTATTTAATCTACACAACAATCTTGTGAAGTAGGTATTACAGGTATTATTATTTCCACTTTCTACATAAGGACACTGAGGGCCATAAAGATGAAATGATTTTCTAGTGGTTACACAGAACCATGGTTATTTCGACCCCAAGTCTAGAACTCTTTCCACTGTCCCATAATGCCTCTCTCAGTAAACAGTGCTAAATGGACCAGACTAACATCTAACACATGACCCTAGCTTCCAACAAAATGAACTACCTGGTTACAAAAAAAAATCATATATCAAAAAATCAGAAGCAATATAGGAAAATATACTTTAGTTAATACTATCTCATGGATCCAAGCAGGGGTATCCTGAGACTCATAAACTCTAACTAACTTGTGAGAGTCCTTTGTTAATTTTTCATTGTGAATGTTTGTATTTCAGAAATCCATAATTGCTACAAATCAGGATTTGGTTCATTGTTTTGCTGACTGCCCAGCTTTATGAAAATGTTAATAATTCTCTCTCTCTCTACATATATGTGTGTATTTTTTCCATTGATCCTTGATATTAACCTTTTACCATCGTACCCCTGCATGCAAGCCAATCAATCCAGTTAGTCAACAAGTATTTTTTAAGCTCTTGATCTGCTCCAGGCACTGAAATACAAGTACAAAGAATGAAGCAATCTCTGTTTGCAAAGAACTTACATTCTAGTTGGAGAGATAATGATTACACATAAAGTATGCATGTACAGAATGGATGTAAGGTTAACCAACATAAATATATACAAAGTTGTTACGAGCAAGGTCTTTTGGGAGGGTAGGTACTAGCAGATGGGATGGATCAAGCAAAGTTTCATGCAGAAAAAAGTGACAGCTACAAAAAGGAAGAAAGGGACTTTATGAAGTGGAGGTAGGGAGGGAGTACATTTAAGGCATGGGGGAATGCCAGTGTAAAGGCATGGAGATAGGAGATGGAGTGTTTTACATGAGGAAGACCAATTTTGCTTGAATGGCAAGGTGGAAAGGGGAGTAATGTCCAGTGGGATTGGAAAGGTAGATTGTGGTCAGGTTGTGTAAAACTTTAAAAACCAAAGAGAGGAATTTGTAGTTTATTCTAGAAAGAATAGGAAGTCACTTGATCTGGTTGAATAAGGGAGTCACATGATCATATTTGTGTTTAATGAAAGCAGTTTTATCAATATAGTTGTTTGTCTTTCCTTTTCCAAGAGGATCAATGATATCATAGGGTATTGTTTTGACTTCTCTGTGAATCGGAATTAAGTGAAGCAGAGTTGCACAAAGTTGCCATGTTCACTCTCTCTTCCAGAATCTTAGAAGTCCATTGACAAAACAAAAGCCAAGATGAATAGCAATGGTCTGGGAGGCAATGGATAACTTTGGCATCTTCAATGTCTAACCAAGCTCTATGCTCCACAGCATATGCTTCAGCTACCTTTGTGGTCCCTGGAACAAACTGTTCTCATCTATTCAGTTCTCCAGGGGAACTTTTCACATGCTTGGGGTAAACATCCCCTACTGGTTTGAGGCCTGTCAGTTACTTTCAACCTGGTTTAGCCTGTCTATGAGACATATATTATATTATATGATATATACGAGATGTGTACATATATGAGATATATATTATACTGAGATGTAGCTGCTGCCCAGGCTACAGCTTCGTGGAGCCACAGATGAGAGCTGGGCAAAGGAGAACAGCAAAGGCAGATGAGCAGCCCTGAAAAGGGCTGGGCAAGCCCTCTTAGCAGAGGTACTAGTTTTCACTGACAACAGAAATGTGATGATTCAGGAAAGGCAAACACTAGTGAAAACTTACTATGTGCCCAGCACTGAGGAAATAAAGAAGTAAAGTTTCTGCCTTCCAAAAATTTATATTCTCTTGGAGGGATACAATGATTATATGTATAAATACATAGAAAATTATTTGAGGAGGAAGAAAGTACTAGCACCTGAGGGATACTGTGGGGATCACAAAAGACTTTCAACAGGAAGCAGCATCTGAACTAGGCCTTGAAGCATTCTAAAAAGCATATATGAGGAACAAGTGTATTTCAGATCTGTATAAAGCTACAGGAATGAGAATTGGAATATCAAGTGCAAGAAAGGGCCAATGCTGTTTTTTTACTGAACCAATGAGAGCATGAAAGAGAGCAATGTGCAATAAGTCTGGAAAAGCATTCTTCAGCCTTTACTGAGTCTTTGCAGTTTGTCTGAGTTCAGCCCTGGGAAAGCCTGACTTCTCAGTAGGGGAAGTAGGCTTCCCATTTTCACATTTATTGATCCATTGCCCCCGTCTTCCATATTGCAAGGAAATTTGCTGATTATCACAATAGTTAAAGCCTGGACATTTGAGGTTTCCCAGAAAAGGGGAAGTAAAAGAAATACTATCCAATAGAAATTGGGTATAAGATAGGTCATTTATTCCCACGTAGGAATAAATTGTAACAATAAGAATCGCAGAATGAATTAACAGAATGATTTAGACAGGGCTCAGAATCTTAACTTGTGATTACTAGTACTGACAGATGTGAGGCTTTTATTCATGTTTTATTAGATCATAAAACAGATTTTGTAATACTGCTAAAAAGTCATGTTACATTGTCAGGTCAAACAGTTCAGTTGTCTGATGAACTGTCTTTGATGGCAATTCTTTTTCTTGGCATCAGTCCACTTCAGCAGCTGCTTAGCCTTTCTCTTCCCTGTTCAGCAACCAGTATGTAGGTTTTCAGGTATAAATTGCACATGGCCAAAAGCAGCTTTAATGTAGGGCAGATTTAACATAAGTTGTGAACATAGAACTGTCAAGACCAGACAACTAATTGAATGTTGGGGTTGAGAGAGAAGTGGTGAATATGACACTGATATTACAAACCTGCATAATTAGAAAAATAATAGATCACTCAACATACATAGAAAAGTTTACAGGAAAAGTGAGAAAGAAGGGAAGATAATGAGTTATATTTTTAATATATTGTGACTGAAATATCTATTGGGTATCATGGTAGAGATTCCAGTAGCAACAGTTGGCAATGTAGGACTAGAGTTCAGGAGGAGATTACGACTGGAGGTACAGATTTGAGAATTAGCTACATAGAGATATTAAATGAACATGTAAGAGTTAAAGAGATCACCAAAAGAAGCATTACACAGAGAAAGGAAACAGGCCCAATACAGAGACCTACAGTTACAATATACCTGCACATGGAAGGGTAAGATATGAATGATGATCCTGCAAAGATTTTCTAAGGATTGGTAGGATAGGTAGGAGTTGAACCATGAGAGAGCAATGTCATGGAAGCCAAGAGAGGAAAAGTATCCAGGAAGAGAGGGTGACAACAGTATCAAAATCTGAAGAGAGATTTAGTAGGATGCAGATTGAGATAAGAGTTGTTGGAATAATCTAGTAACTGCTAAATTTAGCAATTAGGAAAAGTTTTGGTAACCTTGGATAGAGACATTTCAGTCAAGAGGTAGGGTCAGAAACTAGATTATAAGGGGTGGAGAGGTAAGTGACAGGTGAGAAAGCAGAAGCAATGAGTATAAAAAACTTTTTTCTAAGATACGGCAGTGGAGGGGGGCAGGAGCATGATGGGTTAGAGATTAAGGGAAGGTCCTTTAAAGATAATGCACAATTGGGCATATTGGTAGGCAGCAAAAAAAGAAATCACCAGAGAAGGAGAGATTGAAAGTGAGAGAGGGAATTATTGATGGGATAAGCTCCTGGAGTACTTAGAAGAGATTATAATCAAGGGCACAAGTAGGAAAGCCAAAGGTCATCCCTTCCACCGAGAATAAAGCAAAAGAAGAGAAAATAGGAAATGATGTAGAATAGTTTTGAAGTGTGAAGTAGGAGATGAGAAAATTCTAGGAAGATTATATTTTCTATATGAAATGGGAAAAAGGGGGTAACTAGTTGGCATAGTGGATAGTGCATCAGCCCTGGAGTCAGGAGGACCTGAGATCATATATGTGTATGTATATATGTATTGTATGTATGTGTATATAGACATACACATATGTATATATGTATGTATACACAAATATTTGTATCTAATCTCACACAAAACGACTTCTTCTGAGAGGCAGTAGGGTAGGAGTGTAGTTAATTAAAAGATTTTTGGACTTGAAGAGAGAAGACATTTAGAATCTTCACTGTGGAGATAGTCAATCAGGGATGGATAAGAGAATTGCCACGAGATAGGGAGAAGGCCAGTTGAGATTAGATAGCATAAGCATGTGGAAAACCCCATTGATTGTGGGTTCTCTTTCCTCAGCTCCTTCCCCCCAGTGTGTATAGCAGGAAAACATCCAATATCTGCTGACTGAGAAGGGAAGTGTGCAACAGGAAGTGATGAGACATAGGAGTCATTCAAGAAGTATGTGTGCTAAGCACCATGCCAAATTGTGGAGATACAAAGGCCCTGCCCTTAGCAATTATACATTCTAATAGGGAAATTCAACATGCAAATAGCTAGGTACACAAAAGATTTAAACACAGTAGCTGGAAGGCAATAAGGGAGGGAGAGACATTGACAGCTAGATAGTGGAGAAGTTGGGGCTAGGTTTTGAAGGGAACCAGGGAAACCAAGAGGTAATGGAGGCAGTGGTGGTATAGTCAGACCTATGGATTAGAAAAATTACCTTGGAAGCTCAGTGGAGAATAGATTGGAGAGCAGAGAGACTTGGGGCAGATAGACCAGTTAGGTAGACCAGTTAGAAGACTATAGAAATAGTATAGGTGAGAAGTGATGAAAATATAAAGTAGGGTTATATGAGTGGAATGAAAGGGAAATATACCAGAGATGCCATGAAGGTAGAAATGACAAGATTTGGCAACAAACTGGATGTGTAAAGAGAGAGAGAATGAAGCATTGCATATGACACCAAGGTTGTGAGCTAGGTGACTAGGAGAATGGTGATGTTCCTGTTAGTCATAGGTAAGAGAGGAAGATAATAGATTTCTTTTGGGGGTGGGGCTAGAAAGATAATGAATTCTGTTGAATTTGAGATACCTAAGCAATTTGAGATGTCCAAAAAGCAAGTGGTGATGTTTGACTCAGAAGAGAGGCTAAGTTGGATATATAGAACTGAAAATCATTTTTAGGTGCTTAAACCACGATTTAAAAAATGCTAATGAGCAGTACAGAGAGGTTCCATGGTCACAGTCAAGGAGAAGTAGGAGTCACAGTCAAGGCAATAGTAGCAGTAGACTTTATTTGCTAGGGTTAGCAATTGAATCTACTCTTTCTGCTCCATAAATTCTTATCTAGATGTTATGAGAAGTAGCTAGAGATTCTAGAGATTCCTGTCAGCAACAGGATACTGAAAGGAAAATCACCTGCTATCAGGAGGTCTAATTTGTACTAGATGCTGAATCTGTGCCTTATCCCCTGAGACGTCCTGAATCCAGAGTTCCCTAATCTTTTTGTAATAACCAGGCATGTGAACTGAAAATCAGTTGCAAACTATGTTGGCTG
Source organism: Bettongia penicillata ogilbyi (assembly GCA_023548195.1). Classification (NCBI taxonomy): domain Eukaryota; kingdom Metazoa; phylum Chordata; class Mammalia; order Diprotodontia; family Potoroidae; genus Bettongia; species Bettongia penicillata. The sequence goes on from JAJHZJ010000227.1 coordinate 3,643,448, forward strand.
TTGCTTTCAGGAGAAGAGGCTATGGAGTTAAGCAAAAAGGAAATTGGACTGTGCATTTCTTAAAACACCCAAGGTTGAAGCTGCTTATGTACTATCTAGGAAATATTCAGGTCTAGAAAAGACTATGGGCCTGAAGCCATGTAATAGATTGTTTATTATGTATTTATTTATTGCCTTTATCGATTACAAGTCTAGAGTAAAGCATTATATGCAGCTAAACATGCTTTATCTTTTCCTGAAGGGATGTAACTCATTTAAATGATTAGGGTTCAGTTAAATGATACATGGGGGAGGAGAAGGTTCTTTTTTTTTAAATATAAATTTATTTATTTAACTTTTGACATTCATTTTCACAAAATTTTGGGTTCCATATTTTCTCCCCATTTGTCCCCTCCCCCCACCTCAATACACCAAGCATTCTAATTTCCCCTATCACCAATCTGCCCTCTCTTCTATCCTCCCTCCCTTCCCTTGTCCCCATCTTCTCTTTTGTCCTGTAGGGCCAGATGACTTTCTATTCCCCATTAACTGTATTTCTTGTTTTCTAGTAGCAAGAACAATACTAAACAGTTGTTCCTAAAACTTTGAGTTCCAAATTCTCCCCATCCTTCCCTCCCCACCCATTCACTTTGAGAAGGCAGGCAATTCATATAGGCCATATCTGTGTAGTTTTGCAAATGACTTCGATAATAGCTGTGTTGTGTAAGACTAACTATATTTCCCTTCATCCTATCCTGCCCCCCATTGTTTCTATTCTGTCTTTTGATCCTGTCCCTCCCCGAGTGTTGACTTTAAATTGCTCCCTCCTCCCATTGCCCTCCCTACCATCATCCCCGCCCTTGCTTATCTCCTTCTCCCCCACTTTCCTGTATTGTAAGATAGGTTTTCATACCAAAATGAGTGTGCATTTTATTCCTTCCTTTAGTCGAATGTGATGAGGGTAAACTTCATGTTTTTATCTCAGCTCTCCTCTTTTTCCCTCCACTAAAATGTCTTCTGCTTGCCTCTTTTATGAGAGATAATTTGCCCCATTCCATTTCACCCTCTCTCCTCCCACTACATTTCTTTCTTACTGTTTACCTTAATTTCCTTTAAGATATGATCCCATTCTATTCAATTCACTCTGTGCTCTCTGTCTCTGTGCGTGCATGCATGTGTGTATGTGTGTGTGTAGTCCCATCAACTACCCAGATACTGAAAAGTTTCCAGTTACAAATATAGTCTTTCCATGTAGGAATGTAAACAGTTCCCCTTTGGTAAGTCCCTTATGACTTCTCTTTGCTGTTTGCTTTTTCATGCTTCTTCTTATTCTTTTGTTTGAAGGTCAAATTATCTTTTCATCAAGAATGATTGAAAGTCCTCTGTTTCATTGAAAGACCATATTTTCCCCTGAAGTATTATACTCAGTTTTGCTGGATAGGTGATTCTTGGTTTGAGTCCTAGTTCCTTTGACTTCTGGAATATCCTATTCCATGCCCTTCCATCCCTTAATGTAGAAGCTGCTAGATCATGTGTAATCCTGATTTTATTTCCACAATACTGGAATTGTTTCTTTCTAGCTGCTTGCAATATTTTCTCCTTGACCTGGGAATTCTGGAATTTGGCCACAATGTTCCTAGGAGTTTCTCTTTTTGGATCTCTTTCAGGTGGTGATTGGTGGATTCCTTGAATACTTATTTTGCCCTCTGGTTCTAGAATCTCAGGGCAGTTTTCCTTGATAATTTCATGAAAGATGATGTCTAGGCTCTGGTTTTGATCATGGCTTTCAGGTAGTCCCATAATTTTTAAATTGTCTCTCCTGGATCTATTTTCCAGGTCAGTTGTTTTTCCAATGAGATATTTCACATTCTCTTCCATTTTTTCATTCTTTTGGTTTTGTTTTGTGATTTCTTGGTTTCTCAGAAAGTCATTAGCCTCCATCTGTTCCATTCTAATTTTGAAAGAACTATTTTCTTCAGTGAGCTTTTGAACCTCCTTTTCCATTTGGCTAATTCTGCTTTTGAAAGCATTCTTCTTCTCATTGGCTTTTTGAACCTCTTTTGCCAATTGAGTGAGCCTATTTTTCAAGGTGTTATTTTCTTCAGCATTTTTTGGGGTCTCCTTTAGCAATATATTGACCCGTTTTTCATGCTTTTCTTGCATCTCTCTCATTTCTCTTCTCAGTTTTTCCTCCACCTGTTTAACTTGATTTTCAAAATCCTTTTTGAGCTCTTCCATGGCCTGAGCCCATTGGATATCTATTTTGGATGTTTGGGATACAGAGGCCTTGGCTTCTATGTCTTTCCCTGATGGTAAGCAATGTTCTTCCTCATCAGAAAGGAAAGGAGGAAACATCTGTTCACCAAGAAAGTAACCTTCTATGGTCTTTTTTTTTTTTCCCTTTTCGGGGCATTTTCCCAGCGTTACTTGACTTCTGAGATTCCTCTCCACATCCACCTGGCCTCCAGATCTGCCCAGCTAGTGCTTGGGGTCTGAGGTTCAAATGCTGCTCCCCAGCCTCAGGGCTTTCAGCAGGGGGCGGGGCTGCTATTCAGGGTAAGATTAAATTCAGGTTCTCAGGTGGGGGCAGGGCCGCCTTCCAGGCTCAGTTCCCTCTGGATGTTTATGGGGAGACCTTCAGTAATGGATCTGATATCCTGTCTGCTCTGGGAGCCCCTGGCCACAGCTGTCTCTGCTGTTGCCTCCCGATGGGGGCCTGAGTTATGGAGACACCCTGCTCCCCTCTCGGCCAGCCTAGAAATCTCTCTCACTGACCTGTGCACCTGTGGGCAGAGGGACCTTCTCAGCCACCAGAGGTTCTGTCCCTGAAGCCTGCTCAGATCTGCTCCTCTCAGGCCACGTGGCCAGGGCTGGGCTGGGCTCCACTGTCCGGTGTGCGACGGACTTTTGGTGCCAGTTTTTCAGGGCTCTCTGGAATGGAAATCTCCTCCACTGTGTCTGCTGCACAGCTTCCACTGCTCCAGAATTTGTGGTGAGTTCTTTTTACAGGAAATTTATGGGCTGTGGGTTCGGAGCTAGCATATGTAAGTCTTTTTACTCCACCATCTTGGCTCCTCCCCCGGGAAGTTTCTTTAAAACTCATTCAAATTTGGTAAATCTTCTCTAATTCATACCTTCTAGTAACAAGTCAGCATAGAGAACCAGAGAAAAGTAGAGATGGGAAGATGAAAGGTTATTCTTAGAGAATTAACGTAGAAAGTATAGCACTTCCCCAGCATTTCCAGTTTATGGTTACACATTCTTGTATAAGTTTTCCAGCAGAGCTCTGCAGCATGTAAGTAGGAGGGAAAAGGACTGATGGTGGGAACAAACTAGGGTTGGACTTTGCTAAAGTTCAGGTGGTGGTATGATAAGGGCACAGAAAATTCAGGGGTAGGTGTGGTATATGGCTAAACAGGTCAAGAAAATGAAGGGAAGAAAGTGCAGTTAAAGCAGGGGTAATGGGCTGAGAGAAGAGGGAAGTGTAGTGTGGTTGGAGGTTCTTGTTAGTATGAATAATAGTTTCAGGAGATGTGAGGTAGAGAAAGAGATGAAAGGATTTTTGTTGTCGTTTTTCAGTTGTGTCTGACTTTTCATTCCCTCATTTGGGATTTTCTTGATAAAGATACTGTCCACTTAATTTGCCAGATGAGGAAACTGAGGCAAACTGGGTTAAGGGACTTGCCCAGGGTCACACAACTAGTAAGTATCTAAGGTCATATTTGAACTCATGAAGATGACTCTTCCTTATTCCAAGCCCAGTGTGCTATCTACTGTTCTACTTAGCTGCCTCAATGGAAAAATAGGAAGGTGTGATTCGAGAGAGTAATTTCAGGATTTAAGGTACCAGAGGAAACACAGCTACGTATGATGTGAGATATAAGTTAAGACCATCCCTATGAGTAGCTGAGACAAAGTAGAAGTGGAGGAAATTAATAAACTAGAACTCATTTTAGGGGACATCAGTATATATACTGAAGTCTTTGACTATGAATATAGGAACTGGTGTAGATGGAAAAACTGACCTTGGTACTGACCTTCTTGAGAGTGCATTGTAGACTGGTAAATGACAAGGAGAATCACAAATGGGTAATATAGACAAATGGTACAACTCAAAGTAACAGCAGTTTTTGAAAAATAGCTGCAAAGGAACAGTCTTAAAGAGAAAGTGAAGAAAAAGAAGTATGTCCTTCCCTCTCCTTAGCCGGTACACTGGGGAGCTTGGCAGAAGAAACAAGGATTAGACAGAATGGTCAGAGATTTAGTGTTTTTTAGAAGTCAGATTACTGTGAATATGAAATGGAAAGAGTATGAGAGGAAGAGATTTAGTATAAATGAAAATTTGCGAACAATAGGGTAGGAATTCCAGAAGGCATCATGGAAGTATAGGAATGATATAGATAGGGTTGAGTTGAGAATAATCATAGGGACAAGTTTGATATTCATTCCACTCCTCAACAGGTGGCAACTCAATTGCATGAATTTTAGGGGAGGAGGAGGTTGGATTAGATTGTTAATCAAATGAGAAAAAAACCAGCTGACTGTGGCTCTGCCCCTACAAGATTTTGTGATGGTGGGGAGGGCAGTATCAAACACCAAGGAAGAAGGGTTTGAGGCAGGAGAAAATCTGATTGGACCTCTGGATTAGTAAATACCAGATGGTAGGAAACCAAGGAGTTTGGTTGAATTCACCCATTGTCCCACCCTAATATGATGAAACATGATGCACACTAGCTAGATAGCAGATGTGACGTGACATACCAGGCACTAGGAAGACTTGGTATTTGAACCTTTGGTTTTAATTTAGAGAGATCTGGAGTCTGGGTGATGCTTGAGGAGGACAGAGGTGAGGAATGTTGCTCTTATCAGAAAACTTGGTGACACAGGGCATGGTAGGGGGTGGTGGCTGTAGAAGTAGCAGTAGCTTCAGGGACAAGTAAAGCCTTGAAATCTAGTCCCTAGGCATTCATTGGTAATACAGGATTGAGAGTTGGTGTTTTTCACAGTTTGGTAATCCAGGCTATAGTACATCTTTCCTCTGTGTTAGTAGGTTTTAAGGAGAAGAAAACTTCCTAGGGTCTGAGATCCAATTTTCTGGATCCAGTGATGGAGAGGGAAGGAGTAAGTCCTAGAGTAGGAGCCTTAGTGTCAATTAGAAACTCCCAAAGTCTGGGCATTTGGCAATAATAGAAGATTGTAATGTTTTTGTAGTGATGTGGGACAGCCTACATGACTGTTTTAGGAGAAAATATGTGGTTGTTTGCTATTTTCTTATTTATGCTTGACTGAGAAGGACTTAGACTTAATTTTCTACAATACTTGGTAATAGCTCCCTTGAGTACAGAGGGCAGAGGGTCTTCCTTTAACATTATGCCACATTCTTTATCTTGGATGTAACTTCTGACCATGACATTTTAAGACCTCATCTATATTCCATGAAAATTTGAAAGCAATGATAAATGGTTTTCTAGAATTGTAGCCAATATTTGAATTGCTAAGATTCCTAAGATCCATACCATTAGGGCATATTGATTGGAAATCTTAAATTTTTAAAATAATCATTGACAACTCCCATTATGGCTTAAATTTTCTCTTTCTCATCCCATTTTGAAATGAATTGAAAAGTATTTGTTCAGCTCAACTGGAGTGGAAGGTACTGAACTTATCAAGAAAAAAAGGTAAAAATGTCTTTGGGGTGGTGTTGTAGATAAAGTTACTAGGATCTGCATTGGGTGATCCATTTGGATTGAGTGAACTTCAAAAGAAAGGTTACTGAGCAATAGTGGTACAGAAAAAGTCTAGAAGTGCCAATAGTGATTAAAGAGAATTTTTATTACTCTTTGGGGACTAGTGAGTTCAAAGGATAATTCTAGAAATGGCTTCAGGTTGATTTTTCTTGAGTTGCAAAATTAACTTTTTGATTCTCTCTCTCTCTCTCTCTCTCTCTCTCTCTCTCTCTCTGTCTCTCTCTCTCTCTCTGTCTCTCTCTGTCTCTCTCTCTCTGTCTCTTTCTCGCTCTGTCTCCCCACCCCCAAAACAGCCTTTTGTTCCCTTTGATGTGGGAAAATAAAGAAAATTGGAAGAAAGAACAGATTACCAGGCTGGTTCCCTTGTGATGGTTCTTTTATAATCAGAAGGGAATTTCAAAGCTCCTTTATTAACTTGTTCTAAGAGTCCTAGGAATCTAACGTTTGTTTAGTACATACATACAATCTGTCTCCTTAGTAACAGTTGTAACAGTAGTTTTATAACAAGACTCCTCATACAGACTTCTAAAAAAGATAGCTTCTGAAGTTTTGAAATTACTAAGATTTCAGCCTTTATTGGATTCATTTTTAAGAACATATTTAAACAATGATCCTGATTTAAAAATAGGCATGCAACTATTTACCTATAAAAATAATGACTTTTTATAATGTGAGCCAGCTAGGTCGCAGTCAATAGAAGGCCATACCTGGTGTAAAGAAGACCCATATCCTGCCACAGATACTTAACTAGCTCTGTGTCTGTGGGGAAGTTACCAAGGCTCTTACCCTCAGTTTTCTCATCCCTAAAATATTAATTAGCAGCATTAATATTAGCACATTAAAGCAGCACATACTTTGCAGGGATATTGTTATGGTGGCTCAGTTATTTTTCAGTTGTGTCCAGCTCTTCATGACTCCATTTGGGGGTTTTCGTGGCAAAGATACTGGAATGGTTTGCCATGTCATTTTCCAGCTCATTTTACAGATGAGGAAACTGAGGCAAATAGGAATAGATGATTTGCCCTAGGTGACACAGCTGGTTAGTGTCTGTGACTAGATCTGAGTCAGGTTTTCCTGACTCCAGGCCTAGCCACTGTGCTGCCTAGCTGCCCATAGGACTATATAATAGGATCAAATTAAATGACCTGTATAAAGTGTTTTGAAAATCTTAATATATATATATATATATATATATATACTACAAATACTATCTTATTCTTATACTTGCTCTCTATGTCTTAGTTTATGTGAGGTAACATTTTGACAAATGTAATATGCTACATCAAAGGAGTCAAACTTCTAGCCAGCAGGTCACAATTCACCAATGGGGTTGGAGCCAGATTAAAACAGAATTGGGAAATATTTAACAAAATAAATAAAATTACAATACAACACAGATAATGTTAATTTATGGTTTTGTAAGTCAATATATGGTCAGTAGGGATCCTTTCCTATTTGAGTTTGATATCACTGTGCCACCTAAAATAAGCGTTTTAAATTTAAAGATTTTTCTGGCCATTTTAATAAGATTTTCAGAGAAGAGAGAACCTGCTCTAGAAAGCTACTCAGTATTTTCTTGTAAGTCACTGCAACATTATTGTGTAAAGTTCTTTGTCAGTAGACAACTTCCATTATGATAGCGTGTGGTCGCATACTAGATGAGATTAAAATGGTGCCTAGTAGTGAGTTTCCTGAGATCATAGCATTTTAAACTGGAGGGAACCACAGAGATCATCTCCGTTTACATATGTTGAGAATTGAAATGCGTTGATGTCCACATGGTGAAACTGGATATTCATGAGGTACTTACAAATACTATAAACATCCAGAGAAAAGTGTTTTGTCAGGATTTTCCAATCATGAAGCTGTTGCATTACTCTTCTTCTCATTATTTCCCCTCAGTTCAGCAAGGAACTTCTTACTTGTTGACCTATTCAGCAATTTTACAATACTTTCTTTTAAAGAAGGGTCCTGGACAAGTAGATCCAATCTTCCTTAAAGATATGAAAAACAAGGGCAGTCATTGAATGTCCAAGAGTGACGATCGTCAGCGTACTCTCTCTTCATTGGTTTGAGCTTGGTTTTTGTGATCTCATGATAAGTCCTTAGTTTTCCTCTTGCCTTTCAGTACCTGCTATTGCGTGATTTTGCCTCTTCTCCGATACTCACGTTTCTTCTCTTTCTCTCGCATTATTTGTGGATTTTTTTCTCTCAAACCTGCAGTTTTTCGGAGATTATTTACAAACATGGTAATGGTTTTGAATCCCTGTCTGATACGACTTCTAATATCTATGTTGCCCTTGCCCTCTGCTCACCCATCTTAAGAGTACCAGTGTGATAAGTCTGTTTATTTCTCTCCTTCCAGTTTCACGTTTAAATGCCTCCTGGCCATCTTTGGTTAATTGTGGCTCTCATCAGGCATTTCTTAAAGTGATTTTACCCCGTATTTCTTCTCTTTGTTTTAAGAAGGAACACTGTTCATGATTTTTCCATCATCCCTCAGTGTCAGGTTTTACAAATTAGTCTCTATTCTAAATAAGCGTTGCTTTTCTTTATCTCATCTCTCATTGGCAAGAAAATCAAGTGTTCGCTGATTAAGGCACTTTTTAGACTCTTTTGCTTTCTTCATTATGAAAATTGGTTTATTTTGGTTGAACTGCATGAAATTATTGTCAGTGTCTGTCTTTCATTTCTCTTTTTCATATCATATTTTAAATAATAAATAATTTGTTTAATGATGTCAAGTTGCAGTTCTAATAATTATTCACCATCTTTCTCATTTTCAAACTTTATTTTTTGTACTAATTTTTATCTTTTCTGTAATATAACAGGTTTTTTGGTCTGACTGCACACAGATAGCTGAGTCATAATGACTTATTATACATCAGTAATGAGTTGTTTCTTGTCTGGTAAAATGTAATTAATTTTATTTTTGTAGTTATCCAGTGATTTTCATATCTATTGCTGATATACTAGATAATATATGTATGTTTATTCACATACATACATATATGCACATATGCAGATGCATGTGCATGCATACACACATACACACACATATATTGCTGATCTTTCACATCAAGATATACCAGTAGGCCATAGCAATGCAGCAGTGCATGACTGGGACCACATTCAAAGTCTTTGAGTATGGTGGAAGCTGTGAGAGGGTATATTCAACATGCATAACCTTTAAGAACCCAAGGTTACCTCTAACCACACAATAATAAGGTGTCAGACTGGTACTTTTTTTTTCTTGGGAGAATCAAAATTAGTCCTAGGGATACTACTCCATTTGGAAGGGCAGAAGACACAGGGACACTTGGGTTTCTATTAGATCACTATGCAGGGAGAAAATAGGACAGCATTGGTTGGGGCGGAGCTCACCTAGAATTTGGTTGATGAGAGTCTATGGATTTTGGGAAGGGGTATTGCTTCCTATTTTAACAAATTATTTTTGACAACTTATTGCTTAGTTTATTGGTTTCTACCTTCTGAAGTAGTGTGAGAGAACTCTAAAATTCAAGGCAAAGCTGTAACTAACATCACACCTTAGTTATAAACTCTGCTCCTGAGGACTCCTACAGCATTGTACCTGTGGCTGTCTTACGCACATTTTCATATGTTGCTAGATATTGGTTATTAGTATATGTTAGTGGTATATATGTGTAGGTTTTAGGAGACCAGGGACAGTGTGTATTTCTCCAAAGTTTTGCACAATGCTCTTTATGGTATAGATATTTAAATTTTTATTGACAAATTAAATTGAATTGAACTGAATGTGGGACACTGCCAAGGAAGGATAGGATTCAGTGGGTGTTCAGATAGGATCACTGTGAGTGAGCAGATGCCATGGAGAGAAGGGAATGCTAAAAGGAGAAATGAAGATATATTAAAGAAATATCATTTTCAAGTGATTTTGTTCATATCTTATTAATTCATTAGACAAATCTTTCAAGCAAGTAAACTTACTAGCAAGCTAATATTTGAAATTTAATATAAGTGAATCAGAGGGGAAAAGAAAGCCATTTTGAATGGGTTGATTATAATTGCTATATCACTCACAAATGAGGCACCATCTCATTATGAGTAAAAATGTTTAACACCTGAGTTCCTTTTCATCTAGTGGGTTTCCTGTTGATCAATGGGAAATAATAAAAGATTATAGATCACATTGTTTGAAACTATTAGGAGAACTACACTCATATGCTAAAGTAGCCTTTATGACTTGCAAGGCAAGACGTCACCCTCCTGATGTCATCAGTCCTTTTCAAGAGTGAAGGACGAACAACACAATCGTTTTAGGAGACACCTGACTCTCTGAGGATACCATTTTCTTGGCAAACCTTTATCCTGACAGCTACAATTCTCCTGAGTGGACTGCCCTCCTGCCCCATCTCTATCTATTGAAATTTTACCCATTCTTAAAGGCTCAAATCCAATGGCACTCCCCGCTGGAAGTCTAGTTTGTTCTCTTGCAGCCAGAAGTGACCCCACCTACTCTGAACTCCTATAGCATTTTGAACCTTTGCTCTAGCCCTTGTAACATGCCCTTTGTATGATACTTATTTGAATGCATATCTCATTTCCCTCCTTAGTCTGTTGACTTCTTCAGGACAGAGACTGTGTTTTATGAAATTTGTAACTCATATGGCACCTAAAAAAGGTTTTTCATGCAATTATGCTTACTGAAGAAATTTGAATGAATTATGACAAAAATGCTGTGATGTTGAGAAACTTAAACAATAGCAATATATTCAAGCATGGATTCAGAAATAGTGATAAGCCAGAAATGTACTCATTATGGTAATCATATTAACTATAATTAACTCACTACTTTTATCTGCCACCACTAAAGCTTTTTTCATCAACACTGATATTCACTGATAATAGGTTAATTCTTTCTTAATTTTTTTCTAATATCATTGCTTGGGGAATAATGCCATCAGCAGGAGGATTTTGGAATAGGAAGAGCACCAGACTATTCTTTATCCAATGTATATATTTAAATGGTTAGTGCGTAACAGAGAGATGGGTGGTTGGGGCAAAAATGTTGGGGGGGTGGGGAGGCAAAGGAAACAAAAAAATTGAAATACTTTGGTCATTGAGTCTAGTCTATAGGTTTCATGTATAAAACTGATTGTTTTGAGTTTTCCAAATGCAAGCAACTATATGATTCCCCCAAATAATAGATTGAAAGAAATAATATTTGAAGGTTCAGCCTTTATCATATATATGATGTTTGAAAACATTTTCCTGTTCAACAGAATGTTAGAATTTCATTTCTGAGATGAGAATATAAATGGAAGATTTCTTAAAAATGCTAAGTAGATATTTTGAATGAGCCCTAGTAAAACCCAGTCTTTCTGCTAACCACTTTTCCTTTTCTGTATGATAGCAAGCAGCAGTTGTGGATTTCAGAACAACACTGTATACTAATTAGGAGAACTGAATCTCATTATTCTCACTGAACAGCAAGTGGTTTTCCAGTGAGCTTGCTGCTGGTTTGTGCATATCAATGCCAGATTTTTCAAAAGATTTACTACGCTGAGCTATGTCGTACACCAGTGGGGCTCTTTGTGCCTTTCACGGAGAATGTCGTCATCTTTGTTGAAGGCACATTTTTAGCAGGGCAGGCTTCTATTTTCTTCTATCCTCCTTCTGTGCCATGGGAAGCACAGGAGGCTAGGAAGATAGGCTTCTTTCATGTCTGTGCATTTTTTGCTCTGCTCTTTATACTGACTCCAGGGAAAACATGTCCTGGACTGTGACAGATGTACATACAATTCTTACAGTTCAGGGGATTAAATTAGTTTCTCAGAGCAAATCAATATTACATTTAATTCACAGGACCATTTGGTTGTTTCCAGACACTTGAATAACTCAAGGATCTTTGTTTCAATAACATGAGGTACACTCCTCTAGAAAGTCCTCATGAGTTGTAATAGTGGATAAAATTCATCAGTTGATGAGAGAACTTATAGTGATGAAGCCCTCCATGCTTAGGCATTTATCCTTTGGAGGGTACTAATTTGTCCTAAAGCCACATTTGTTAAAACCCACCCACAACTTGTACTCTGCTGGTATATCCTTTAAAAACTCAGACGTACCTCCGTGCCATGATGGGTGGTTGGAGTAGAAAAGATAGTTGAATATTTAGATGAAAACAGTGAGAAAAATGAATTTGAATTTGATATCAGTTTCTGACTGTATTTTCAACTTCCTGTTTGACTATTCAATTTTCCTCACACTAATTCCTTCTGTAAGACCACTGTGCCCTCATCCTGAGAATAAAGGGGATGGCCTCTTCACTTTAAGTATGTTTGGGGTATGGGTATACTATTTGTAATTTGTTTTGTGAACACATAATTCTGTCATATTATTCCTTGTGAGGAAGGGGAAATGATGTAGTTACTAAGATAGTGATCACAAAGTAATGTGTAGACAGAGTACGAAGACTTAGGGAATTGATGATGGTCATTCCTAATTGCCCTTGGCAGATTGTTGTCATACAGATATACTTTCTAATGACTAATATATGGAAGGTGGGTAAAGGACTAGAAGCTGGAAAAGGAATGCATTATTTAGGAGCCTGGGATCAAGAAGGAGTGGACACAAAATGGGTCTAATAAGGTTATACATGAGGCTATGATGTTTCAGATTAGACCCATGGAAATATGACTACTCCATTTCAGAATTCATAGTAAAGGAAAGTCATGCAGAGTCTGAAACATGTCCTGGGTTTTAAGAGTGATTGTAGAAGAAATCAGAGAAAGGATAATTAGAATCCTATGGCCTGAAATTCAGCTAGACAATCTTCTCAATGAAATTTTGAAGACAAAATAAGAAATGATTCATATGAGAAAGAAAAGAGTCATCTAATAAGACCAATATAGGTGCATAGGAAACTCAATGATCAACTTAGATTTTTAAAAGGTTCATATAGGAAACAGCAAAAAGACAGAGAAATGAAGGTGAATATGTAAGTGGCACAATACAATAATACTAATTTTAGAAAACACTAAAGGTTAGGGTCAGCTGAAGTTTGTGAATTATAAGCACTACCAAAAAAGTTGATGGTGGAAATCAAAAGAAGAAAATTAAAGAATTGAAATTTCACTCTTTAGTACTGCTCAGATGATGAGAACTGATGACAAAGAAAAGACAAAATCTCTTAACTCTCTTTGCTTCTATCTTCTCTGTCAAGGATAATGATCTTTGGAGTGAGAAATAGACTAAAAAATGGTTAACAGGGAATTGAAATCAAAGGAATATAGTAGTTCAATAGGACTTCAAGAGTTTGAGAATAGACAACCATCTTGGGATTTATAGTTCACAAGAGCAAATATTTCCCTCTCCATCTTAAGAATTATTTGAGATTATAAATTGAGTTATACCCAGTGTTCTTCTTTTTTTACATTTTTTAAAAAATTTTTTAAATGTTTTTTAAAATAAATTTATTTGTTTTTACATTCATTTCACAAAATTTTGGGTTCCAAATTTTCTCCCCATTTCTCCCCTCCCCCACCCCAATACACTGAGCATTCTAATTTCTCCTATCACCAATCTGGCCTCTCTTCTAGCATCCTTCCCTTCCCTTGTCCGCATCTTCTCTTTTGTCCTGTAGGGCCAGATAACTTTCTATTCCTCATTATCTGTATTTCTTATTTCCTAGTAGCAAGAACAGTACTTAACAGTTGTTCCTAAAACTTTGAGTTCCAACTTCTCCCCATCCCTCCCTTCCCACCCATTCCCTTTGGGAAGGCAGGCAATTCAATATAGGCCATATCTGTGTAGTTTTGCAAATGACTTCGATAATAGTCGTGTTGTGTAAGACTACCTGTATTTCCCTCCATCCTATCCTGCCCCCCATTGCTTCTATTCTCTCTTTTGATCCTGTCCCTTCTCAAGAGTGTTGATTTCAAATTGCTCCCTCCTCCCATTGCCCTCCCTTCCATCATTCCCCCCCACCCTGCTTACCCCCTTCTCCCCAGCTTTCCTGTATTGTAAGATAGGTTTTCATACCAAAATGAGTGTGCATTTTATTCCTTCCTTTAGTCAAATGTGATGAGAGTAAACGTCATGTTTTTCTCTCACCTCCCCTCTTTTTTCCTCCACTAAAAAGTCTCCTGCCTGCCTCTTCTATGAGAGATAATTTGCCCCATTCCATTTCTCCCCCTCTCCTCCCAATACATTTCTCTCTCACTGCTTAACTTCATTTTTTTAAGATATGATCCCATCCTACTCAATTCACTCTGTACTCTTTGTCTCTGTGTGTGTGCATGTGTGTATGAGTGTGCACGCATGCGCACACGTCTATGTGCATGTGTGTGTATGTGCGCATGTGTGTGTGTGTAATCCCACCAACTACCCAGATACTGAAAAGTTTCAAGAGTTACAAATATTATCTTTCCACGTAGGAATGTAAACAGTTCAACTTTAGTAAGTCCCTTATGATTTCTCTTTGCTGTTTACCTTTTCATCCTTCTTTTCATTCTTGTGTTAGAAAGTCAAATTTTCTTTTCAGCTCTGGTCTGTTCATTAAGAATGCTTGAAAGTCCTCTATTTCACTGAAAGACCATTTTTCCCCTGAAGTATTGTACTCAGTTTTGCTGGGTAGGTGATTCTTGGTTTTAATCCTAATTCCTTTGACTTCTGGAATATAATATTCCATGCCCTTTGATCCCTTAATGTAGAAGCTGCTAGATTTTGGATTATTCTGATTGTGTTTCCACAATACTTGAATTGTTTCTTTCTAGCTGCTTGCAATATTTTCTCCTTGACCAGGGAACTCTGGAATTTGGCCACAATGTTCCTAGGAGTTTCTCTTTTTGGATCTCTTTCAGGTGGTGATTGATGGATTCCTTGAATACTTATTTTGCCCTCTAGTTCTAGAATATCAGGGAAGTTTTCCTTGATAATTTCATGAAAGATGATGTCTAGGCTCTTTTTGTGATCATATATTTCAGGTAGTCCCATAATTTTTAAATTTTCTCTTCTGGATCTATTTTCCAGGTCAGTTGTTTTTCCGATGAGATATTTCACATTCTCTTCCATTTTTTCATTCTTTTGGTTTTGTTTTGTGATTTCTTGGTTTCTCATAAAGTCATTAGCCTCCATCTGTTTCATTCTAATTTTGAAAGAACTATTTTCTTCAGTGAGCTTTTGAACCTCCTTTTCTATTTGGCTAATTCTGCTTTTTAAAGCATTCTTCTCCTCACTGGCTTTTTGAACCACTTTTGCCAAATGAGTTAGCCTATTTTTCAAGGTGTTATTTTCTTCAGCATATTTTTGGGTCTCCTTCAGCAAGGTATTGACCTGCTTTTCATGCTTTTCTTGCATCTCTCTCATTTCTCTAACTTGATTTTCATTCTCTAACTTCATTTTCATTTCTCTAATTTCTCCAACCTCTCTCACTTGATTTTCAAAATCCTTTTTGAGCTCTTCCATGCCTGAGCTCATTGAATATTTATTTTGGATGTTTGGGACACAGAAGCCTTTGTCTTTCCCTGATGGTAAGCATTGTTCTTCCTCATCTGAAAGGATGGGAAGAGATATCTGTTCACCAAGAAAGTAACCTTCTATGGTCTTATTTTTTTTTCCCTTTCCTGGGCATTTTCCCAGCCAGTTACTTGACTTCTAAGATTCCTCTCCACATCCACCTTGCCTCCAGATCTGCCCAGCTAGTGCTTGGGGTGTGAGATTCAAATGCTGCTCCCTATCCTCAGGGCTTTCAGTGGGGGGGGGTGGGGCTGCTATTCAGTGTGAGATTAAGTTCAGGTGCTCAGGTGGGGGCAGGGCTTCCACCAGGGGCTCAGTTCCCTCAGGGGGTTTATGTGGAGACCTTCAATAATGGATCCGAGCTCCTTTCTGCTTTGGGATCTCTTGTCCTCTGCTGCCTCTGCTGCTGCCTCCTGAGGGGGCCTGAATTATGGAGACACCCTGCTCCCCTCTTGGCCAGCCAAAAAGATTCTCTCAGTGACATTTGGGGCCTGTGGGTGGAGGACCTGTGTGGCTGCTGGAGATTCTGTTCCTGAAGCCTGCTTGGATCTGCTCCTCTTGGTGCTGCATGGCCAAGGCAGGGCTGTGCTCTGTTCTCTGAGTCTCCGGTGTATGACAGACCTTTGGTGTGGGTTTTTCAGGTCTCTCTGGAACAGAAATCTCCTCCACTCCATTGTTGTGTGGCTTCTGCTGCTCCAGAATTTGTTGGGAGTTCTTCTTTACAGGTATTTTATGGGCTGTAGTTTAGGAGCTAGCATATGTATATCTTTCTACTCTGCCATCTTGGTTCCTCCCCAACAATATAAAAATCATTGGACTACCTGAAAGCCATGATCAAAAAAAGAGCCTAGACATCATCTTTCAAGAAATTATCAAAGAAAACTGCCCTGATATTGTAGAATCAAAGGGTAAAACAGATATTGAAAGAATCTACCAATCACCTCCTGAAATAGATTTCAGAAAGAAAACTTGGAATATTGTAGCTAAATTCAAGGGCACTCAGGTGAAGGAGAAAATATTGCAAGCTACCAGAAAGAAACAATTTGAGTATTGTGGAAATACAATCAGAATAACACAAGATCTAGCAGCTTCTACCTTAAGGGATCAAATGGCTTGGAATAGGATATTCCAGAAGTCAAAGGAACTAGGACTAAAACCAAGAATCACCTACACAGCAAAACTGAGTATAATAGTTCAGGGGAAAAAATGGTCATTCAATGAAATTAAGGACTTTCAAGCATTCTTGTTGAAGACCAGAGCTTAATAGAAAATTTGACTTTCAAACACACAAGAATCAGGAGAAGCATGAAAAGGTAAATAGGAAAGAGAAATCAGAGTAGTTGGAAGGATTATGTACATATAGGCAGAGGGCATAGGGTGAGTTGAATACATAGGGATGATATCTAAAAATAAAATTAAGGGGTGAGAGAGGAATATATTGGGAGGAGAAAGGAAGAAATAGAATGAGGCAAATTATTTCACATATAAGGGGCAAGAAAAAACTTTATCAATGTAGGGAAAGCAGGGGAGGTGAGAGGGAAAAAGTGAATCTTACTCTCATTACATTTGGCTTAAGGAGGGAATAACATGCACACCCAATTTGGTATAAAATCTATCTTATCTTACAGGAAAGTAGGGGGGAAGGGGATAAGTGGGTGTTGGAGGATAATAGAAGAGAGGACAAATGGGAGGAGTGAATAATTAGAAGTAAATACTTTTGAGGAGGGATAGGGTCAAAAAAGAGAATAGAATAAATTGGGGGTGCAGGATAGGATGGAGAAAAATATAGTTCATCTTTCACGATATGACTGTTATAGAAGTGTTTTTCATAACTGCACATGTATAACCTATATTGAATTGCTTGCCTTCTCAGTGGGGATGGATGGGGAGGGAGGAAGGGAGAGTAGTTCAAACTCAAATTTTAAAAATGAATGTTAAAAATTGTTTTTAAATGTAACTGAGAAATAAGTTATATAGACAATGGGGTATAGAAATCTCTCTTGTCCTATAAGAAAATAGAGGGGATGGGGATAAGAGAAGAGAGGGGTGTGATAGAAGGGAGGGCAGATTGGGAGAAGTGGTAATCCAAATGCATGCTGTCTTGGGGTGGGCAGTGGGGAGAGATGGGGAGAAAACTTGGAACTCAAAATCTTGTGGAAGTATCTGTTGAAAACTAAAAATAAATAAATAAATAAATATTTTTAAAAAGAATTGGAAATTGAGAGGATGCTCATCAATTGGGTAATGGCTGAACAAGTCATGGTATAGGAATGTAATGGAATACTATTGTTCTGCAAGAATGATGAGCAGACAGAGAAAAAATCTGATGAACTGATGCTGAGTGAAGTGAGCAGAACCAGGATATGATTGCACACAAGTAATAGCAACATTGTGCAATGATCAACTTTGATAGACTTAACTCTTCTCAGCAATATGATGATCTAAGGCAATTCAAAATGACTCATGATGGAAAATGCCATCCACATCCAGAGAAAGAACTATGGAGACTGCCGATAGAAATACATTGTTTTATCTTTTTTTCTTTCTCATGGTTTTTCCCTTTTCTGATTCTTCTTTCACAATATGTCTAGTGTACAAATATGTTTAATATAATTGTACATGTATAGCCTATATCAGATTGCTTACTATCTTGGGGAGGGAGAAAAAAATTTGGAACACCAAATCTTGTAAGAGTGAATGTTGAAAACTATCTTTACATGTAACTAGAAAAAATAAAATACTATTAAGTGGGAAAAAAATTAAAAAAAGAAATATTTGTAAGAGTAAGCTAAAATTAGTAGTAATGGTATCCTTGAACATATGAGAAAGGAATGGATAGGCATTTGCTAATTATCTTCTGCAGAATGTATCTTTATAGTCACATAATTGATGGAAAGGTGCAGAAAACACAAGATCCTGCTGTGCTTAATTATTTGTTGATTACAAAAGACCATTAGACTCCATAGAGCAGGTTTGAACCTTAAATGGTCTTCTTCAACAGGTGACCTTTCATGCATGTGTTAAGATGATTCAAGTATCTCTAATAAATGCAGCTTAGAGATAAATCTACTTTATGACCCTACAGTCATTAACATTGCAAGATATAAAGTGTAGATTATGCTCATCAAAGATGTTCTTTACTGTCATGGAGAATGTTCTATGAAGGGCTCAATAACAAAAGATTCAACTTCCATAGTGTATGTAGATCATCTCAAGCCTCTTAACTTTGCAGGCCTACTCAGGGAGGTTAATGATTTGGGATATGATAAGCGTTACAAAGAGAAGCAGAATGTTGTAGTGGGTAGAATTCTGACTTAGAATTAGGAATATCTGGGTTCACATCCTGCCTCTGATAATTACTATATGTATGACCATAAATCACCTAACTTCTCTAATCCCCAGTTTCCTGAAATGTGAAATAAGGGGATTGGACTAGAAGTCCTCAGAGTTGGGATTTTTTTTTCTTTTTGCCTTTTTTGTGTCCCCAGTACTTAACATAGTTCTTAGCATATGGTCGGCACTTAACAAATGGTTATTGATTTGACTTCTTTTTCTAAATCTATGAACATATGATTGGTAGAACCTGAAATAATAATTAAACCATATCATGTAGGAGGCTATATATTTTATAGTTCAGTGACTTTTAAAGGCTGCCATAGTGATCTTGATCATTGGAACAGCTTTGGACAAAGTATGACCTGTTTTTGTGCATACTTCATATGGCGCTCTCCCATTTGACCACTGCTCACTGTATATCCATCCTCTTCATGCAAGAATGAGAGGTCAGATTCATATAGGTGTATACAAATCACATAGAACCTAAAAATATGACCTATTTCAGTATATCTTGTCAAAGCAAGCAGCATATATAAGTAAGAATGAAACAAAAGTCAGCAGTCATTTATTAAGCACCTACTATGTGCCAGGCACTGTGCTAAATACTGGGAATGAAAGGTTCCACCAAATCCAGCTATGCAAGACACATAAAAATGGCCTTAGTTTATCTTAATATAATAGCATTTATAGTTTTTCAAAGCTCTTGCATATTTTACAATAACTCCATCAGATTAGGACAGATATTATTATCCCCCTTTGACAGATGAGGCACCAGAAGCAGAGTTTCAGAGTTAGTGGCACCAGGTACTAGAATCTCTAGCCTTTTGACTCCAGTGTTTTCCATTGTTTATACAAAGAAAAAGCTGGTGCAACATTATCTCCTTATTTGATTATCTTTACCACCTTTTTGTATGGCAAAGGAAAAGATTTGCCATTTTGCACATCATACCCATTCTCACAATGAAAGTGTAGTCACTTCAAGAACAAATCAGACAAACAGCATGAAATGAAAAATGAATGTTCATTTTCTTACCTTCATCTTTCTCCAAGCTCCAAAAGCATAACCAACCTAGGACTCTGAAGCAAGCAAAGTAGAAGATGCAATGGTCCCACTGAAGCTTATGTATTTCTGGCATTTTGATTGAGGAGCAGATTTTAGAATGAATGCAATGTGAGTGAATATTTCAAAAAAAGCAGAATGCCAATGAACCACTGAGTCCACTTATACTAATGTTTTATGTATATTACTTACCCTACATTGGGCATTATTTCTGGTGAATTTTGCTTTGTTTTGTTTTTGCAGTGATAAGGAGAGATTTTGGAGAGAGATATACAGTATGAATTAATCAAACACATTGACAGCACAATGCAGATGGGATCAACATTCAGATACTTCCATGCATTTGTGATCTCATTGATGTAAGCACTCTATCCATTACTATCATCCATAATCTATCCATGCTTTGTCAACTCATCCTGTGCCACTCTTGTGCTCACATGGACCATCAGTGAATAACTAACTACCTTATGAATTGAGGGAAAGGGAGAGGGAGAGGTAGGAGACACAAGCTGTGTTGGTCCATTGTTCTCACCCCCATGTCCCTCTGTCCCCCTGTAATGTTAATTAGATTTATGTTAATTAAAGATCTTCCCCACCATTAATAGGCCTCAGGTGAAGCCCCTTAGGTGAAGCTTGATTAGGGGAGGCTTGTTTTGTAGGAAGGCACACACCTTTTCTTAATTGCTAGTGAGGCATTGGATCACAAGGGTTATGCCCCCTGACTCTGAAAAGTGTATATATATTCTGAGATGAGGTTTTACTTTGGGGGCTAACTCTTTGGAAGAATGTTTGTGTGATATGACCAGATGAGACTCTGGGTAGCTGTTAAGGAGCTCCACCTCCCTCCCCCTTTGAAAACCCAGATATTGGTACTTCTCTCTCTGGTAACTGTGTATGTATGTAATGGTCAGACAGTTGGATCTGTCTGTTGATCTGTGATGTATGTATTGCTTATGGTCAGACAGTTAGAAGCCTTGTCTGTTGGTCTTTATTTTTCTGCTTGTATTTTCTCTGTTGATCTATGTAATTAAAGTAGATTGTTGACCCCCTTTAAAGTTGCTTTCCTTTTAAGAAAGCAGATCTAAAAATCTGTGCTAGCAGGCCCTCCTGTATATGTCAAGGTGCTTGCTGCTATACCCCCATGACTCACATGCTCCTGTGGTCCCCAAGCCCCTATGACCACCATGGCTCTAGTGCTTAAGGCCCCGATGTCCCCCATTTCCCCATTTCCTCCCATGCCCCCATTTCCCCCATTCCTCATATAGTCCCCATGTCCCTATTTCCCCCATGACTCCCATGCCCCTAAAAGTAAAATAAAAAATAAAATTCATTCAATGTATTATTTACTTCTATAGTCCTACTAAGAGTCAGTGTGACCAAGATTTGGCATTTAGATAAGCACCTGGGAAGAAGTAGAATCATAGAGTATTACAGATGGGAGGTACCTGAAAGGTTATTTACAGAAGTCACCTAATTTTTCAGAGAAGGAAACAGATATAGAGAGGTGATAATGAAGAAAATGAGACCCAAGGTGGTTGCTATATACGTGACTTGCTGATTTGAGGAATTCAACTACAGTAATAATAAATACTTATAGAGCACTTCCTTACGTGTGTTAACTAGATTCAAGAAAGACTCAAGTTGCATCAAACCACAGATTGACTCTCTGGTTCTGTTCTTTGCCTCTGACATGTGCTAACTGGTCTTGGTCAAATTGTTCATCTGATAAAAAGGGGATAATTCTTTTACATGCTTTCTTTCTAAGGCTGTTGTGAGGAAAGAAAACTATAAAAATGCAAGTTATTTTTAAGTGACTTGCACAGTCATACAGCTAGTCTGTCCTCGAGCTGAGATGATTACCCAGGTCCCCAGTGTTCTTTCTGTTGCGCAATTATAACCACCTCCCTTAATAGATTCTTTTTAATCTACTTAGGTCCAGGTCTTTGAAGGACATTTTTACTGAAGCTTCATCTGACTGACTGAATCTCTGGCATCTACATTTCTGATGAAATAGAAGACACAAGTTTCCTGTTCAGGTAAAGGATCAAGTTTTATGTACACAGATTTCTAGGAGCAGTATGATCATTTTCTTTTAAATTTGAACCATAGCGTGGAAAGAAGAGAAAAATCCATGGACTTTGTACTGCAGCAACGTAAACAAACCTGGAGGGAAGATCTGATAATGGTTTGTATGATATATTTTGCTATGGATATGCAGTCATTCAAGTGGGATATAGGTAGTCAGAAGTGTATTAGGTCTTTATTTCTTCCACATAGACCTGGGAGTAGGGAAAAATCAAAATATTAGAAGGGCACTTCAAAAAATACAGTCCTATAATCTTTTAGACATAATTATGTAGCCTTTCATAAATTCACATCTTTTCATGGTAGTTAGTGTTAATTGAAAATTCTACATTATATAGTACATAGCCCACTCAATTTTACCTGAAATTTTGTCATGACCAAATCCTTGAATTAACCTTGGATGTGTTACGCTAATCCCTGAATATTACAGTGAGGGCTCAAAACTTCCAGTGGGTGTAAGGAGGTATGCATGTAATTTGCAAACCTTGTCTAGGGTCAAAGTTCTCCTCCCACAACTTGATATCCTTAGGGTGGGATGTATGGGGGTGTTCAAGGAGGACATACCTCTGGTATAAGGGCTGCCCAGTCTTTTTCAGGGTTGCCCATCTACCTTTGATGTCCACTTTCACCCAGCTGTCACCTCTGGCTCCAAGAAGTGGAGCCACCACGCTCCAGTAAACCATCTTGGCAGACAGGATAAAGCTGTCTGTAAGTTGGGAGATGTCTACCCCAAGCATTCGAAGACTTCCTCTGGTGGATTGGGCAGATGAGAACAATCTGTTCTGATGGCCATGAAAGTGGTGGTGGAGCACTTAGAGCTTGGTCAGACATTAAAGTCACCAATGCTGTTCATTGTGCTCAATCACCAGTCATCTTGACTATTGTCCAGCTACTGGACTTCAATGATTCAGGAAGAAAGAGTAAGACTGACAACTTTGCTCAACTCTGCTTCATTTAAATCCAATTCACCCACAAGTCAGGTCATTGTCTGTGATGTCACTGGTACTCTTTGAAAATGAAAGATAAAACAAAAGCAATCCTTAAAGTCATAGAATCTTTGAACTAGACCTGAAGGGACCTCAGAGCCCATGTTATCCAACCAATTTATTTTTCAGATGAGGAAACTGATATTAAATGATTTACCTAACATCTCACAGAGACTATCAGAGGATGGATTTTAATTTAAATCCTCTAACCGGGAATCAAAGCTCTTAGCTCTGAACCATTGAGTTTCTCTTTGATGTTACCTTTTCATCTTTTACCCTATCATCAATGAGCTCTTTTGGAGTTCCCCCACAATTATTTTAATTGGATTCAAATTAACTAAGGAAGAATGACTCAACTGAGAAATTAAGCCCTAATGACTCAGCAAGTGACAGGTGCAGCTGGTCTGATGTTGGAGAGAAGTTCTGTTGCCTTCAGACCTTAATTTACAAAGATAAGTGGATCTCACATGGCTTAGGCAATTAAAACAATTAGGGTTTCCAGGTGAGGGAGGGCATGCTTCACTTTAAGAAGTGAACCATTTGGGTAGAGCAGCAAGTAGAAGGACTGAACCATCAATAAAATGTTGAGACTTAAGTTACTTTTATGTGGTTTTCTCAAGAACTCAATGTATTCTGATATTATTCTAGTGATTTTTTTTCTTTTCTTTTTTCAAATTTATTTATTTATTTAATTTTTTACATTCATTTTCACAAATTTTTGGGTTCCAAATTTTCTCCCCTTTTATCCCCTCCCCCCACCCCAATACCCAAGCAATCTAATTTTTCCTATCTCCAATCTGCCCTCTCTTCTGTCATCCCTCCCTTCTCTTGTCTCCATCTTCTCTTTTCTCCTGTAGGGCCAGATGACTTTCTATTCCTCATTAACTGTATGTCTTCTTTCCTAGTTGCAACAACAATACTAAACAGTTGTTCCTAAAACTTTGAGTTCCAAATTCTGCCCATCCCTCCCTCCCCACCCATTCCTTTTGGGACGGCAGGCAATTCAATATAGGGCATATCTGTGTAGTTTTGCAAATGACCTCCCTGATAGTCGTGTTGTGTAAGACTAACTGGATTACCATCCCTCCTAACCTGCCCCTCATTGTTTCTCCTCTGTCTTTTGATCCTGTCCCTCCCCAAGTGTTGACTTCAAATTGCTCCCTCCTCCCTTTGCCCTCCCTTCCATCCTCCCCCCCTTGCAATATCTCCTTCTCCCCCATTTTCTTATATTGTAAGATAGGTTTTCATACCAAAATGAGTGTGCATTTCACTCCTTCGTTTAGTCAAATGTGATGAGGGTAAACTTCTTATTTTCTTTTTTTCTCAGCTCTCCTCTTTTTCCCTCCACTAAAAAAAAATTCCTACCTGCCTCTTAAATGACATATAGTTACCTCCTTCCATTTCCCCCTCTTTCCTCCCACTATATTTCTCTCGCACCATTTACCTTAATTTCTTTTAAGGTATGGTCCCATCCTATTCAGTTTAATCTTTGCTCTCTATCTCTGTATGTGTGTGCATGTGTGTATGTGTGTGCATGCGTGTACATGTGTATGTGTGGTCCCACCAACTACCCAGATACTGAAAAGTTTTAAGAGTTAGAAATATTGTCTTTCCCTGTATGAATGTAAACAGTTCACTTCTGGTAAGTCCCTTAAGACTTCTCTTTGCTGTTTCCTTTTTCATACTTCTTCTCATTCTTGTGTTTGAAAGTCAAATTTTCTTTTCAGCTCTGGTCTTTTCATTAAGAATGATTGAAAGTCCTCTGTTTCATCGAAAGACCATATTTTCCCTTGAAGTATTATACTCAGTTTAGCTGGGTAGGTGATTCTTGGTTTGAATCCTAGTTCCTTTGCCTTCTGGAATATCCTATTCCACGCCCTTTAATCCCTTAATGTAGAAGCTGCTAGATCTTGAGTTATCCTGATTGTATTTCCACAGTACTGGAATTGTTTCTTTCTAGCTGCTTGCAAGATTTTTTCCTTGAGCTGGGAGTTCTGGAATTTAGCCACAATGTTCCTAGGAGTTTCTCTTTTTGGATCTCTTTCAGGTGGTGATCGATGGATTCTTTCAATACTTATTTTTCCCTCTGGTTCTAGAATGTCAGGGCAGTTTTCCTTGATAATTTCATGGAAGATGATGTCTAGGCTCTTTTTTTGATCATGAGTTTCAGGTAGTCCCATAATTTTTAAATTGTCTCTCCTGGATCTATTTTCCAGGTCAGTTGTTTTTCCCATGAGATATTTCACATTCTCTTCCATTTTTTCGTTCTTTTGGTTTTGTTTGGTGATTTCTTGGTTTCTCGTAAAGTCATTAGACTCCATCTGTTCCATTCTAATTTTGAGAGAACTATTAAATTCAGTGAGCTTTTGAGCCTCTTTTTCCATTTGGCTCATTCTGCTTTTGAAAGCATTCTTCTCCTCATTGGCTTTTTGAACCTCCTTTGCCAATTGAGTGAGCCTATTTTTCAAGGTGTTCATTTCCTCAGCATTTTTTTGGGTCTCCTTTACCAAGGTATTGACCCGTTTTTCATGCTTTTCTTGCATCTCTGTCATTTCTCTTCCTAGTTTTTCCTCCACCTGTCTACCTTGCTTTTCAAAATCCTTTTTGAGCTCTTCCAAGGCCTGAGCCCACCCGCCACCCCCCTGGGGTGTCTGGGGTACTCCACATCTTTCCCTGATGGCAAGAATACCTCCTCGTCATCAGATCCAAAGGTCGGGATCATTTGCATTTGTTGGAAAAAACTCTCTATAGTCTTATTTTTCTTCCCTTTTCTAGGCATTTTCCCAGCCAGTTACTTGACTTCTGAGATTCCTTTCCACCCCCGCCTGGATATGCCCAGCTAGTGCTTGGCCTCTGAGATTCAAATGGGCTTTCCGCGGCAAGCTTTAGTTCTGGCGCTGGGGTGGAGGCAGGGCCGCCTCCCAGGCTCAGTTCCCTCAGGGGCTTTATGCAGAGGCCTTCAGTAATAGAGCGGTGTGGGGGCAGGGCCATCTCCCAGGCTCAACCCCCTCAGGCCATTCATGCAGAGAGCTTCCGTAATGAAGATCCTGCCTGCTGCTGGGGGAATCCTGAGTCCTGGGCCGCCACCCACCCCTCTGCCTCCGCCGCTTCCTGCCCCCGTCTCTGCTGCTGCTGCTTCTTCCCGAGGGGGCCCGAGTCACGGAGACGCCCTGCTCCCCTTCTCATCTAGCCCAGCCTTCTTTCTCACTGACCTGTAGCTTCTGTGGGCGGAGGGACTTTCCCAGCTGCCAGAGCTTCCGTGTCTGAAGCCTGCTCGGATCAGCTTGTCTGTGGCCGAGGCCAAGGCCGTGCTGGGGTGTGGTCCACTTTCCAGGGCGCGACAGACCCTGGGGACGGCTCTTCAGGGCTCTCTGGCATGGAAATCTCTTCCACTCTGTTTCTGCACACCTTGTATTGACCCAGAAGTTGTGGGGGTCTCTTTTTACATTAATTCTATGGGCTTTGGTTTCGGAGCTCGTAAACATGCGTCCTTCTACTCCACCATCTTGGCTCCGCCCCCCTTCTAGTGAGTTTTTTTCAAGGAAAACCATGAGACACAGCAGGGGCCACAACTCAGATTGTCAAAAGAGCAAAGAAAAGCACATTTTCTTCATGAATAAATCAGAAAAGAAACTCCATCCATCTTCACTGAAAATGCTACTACTTGGATCTGAAAAAAGAGAAAAAAACACTCCAACAACAACATGTGCCTTCTATACTGACCTTTTCCCAAAAAGCTTATATTTTTTTTGAGGACAACGATGGTATTTTCTATTTCTCTTGTATCATCTCCTTGGTCTTAGAATAGTTCCTTGGACATAGGTGGTCAGTATACATTGTTCTTCCTCTTGGTCTGATGACTATCTAGTCACTCTTTAAAATCTAATTCAAATGTGAACTCCCCCATGAAGTGTCCTGTTGTCAATAATGACCTTGATCTCTTGTATCTCATATAGTTCTTCTGTAGTTCACTAATGCATTTAACAAATTATAGTGTGCATTTTTATTCTCTTTGTTTTTGCCCTCCTTCTCCTATTCCTAAAATTCTACAGCAGGGATTGTGTCTTATCTAAATTTTTATCTCCCCCAATGTTCTGCTCTTAGTAGAAGCATAAAAAAATATTTATTGATAAATAATAACAGACGGGATTTATAGAGCCCTTTAAAGTTTGCTAAGCACTTTACTAATATATCATTTGAGACTCAAAACCCTGGGAAACAGGTGCTATTATTATTCCCATTTTATAGATGGGAGAACTAAGGCAGACAAAGGTCATGTGAGTTGCCCAAGATATTTGAAATCAGCACTTCCTGCCTCAAGATCTAACTCTTCAGTGGGCAGCTCTGAAGCCTCTAACTTTCACTAGTGCTTTAAGGTTAACAAAACACTTTGTAAATATATCTCATTTGGCTCCTACAGCTACTATGGGAGGCAAGTCCTATTATTATCTCCATTTTACAGATGAAGAAATTGAGACTGAGGGAGGGTCAGTGATTTTCCTCAGCTCCCAGTTAGTAAATGTCAAGTTTTCCTGCCTCTGTATTCAGCATTCTAGTCATGGTGCTACCTACCTGTCTACAAAGGGAAGAGGAAAACAAGGACAATAATTTCATAACATCATTCAACCTGGAAATAGCTTTCATGTGAATGATGGAATAATTCTCAGTCTATTCCAGTAAGGTAGCAACTGATGAAAACGAGGTTTTGGAAAAAATGTGAACTGCTAAGGAAGAGAATTTTCATGTTCAACCCTTGTCTTAAGAGCCTGTAGGCAATTTGGAATGGAAGCATATCTAGGAGTTTACTGCTTGAATCATCCTATTAATTGAATTTAATTATCCTAAAAAGTACTGTATTGCTTCAGTTGTCCCTTTTATTTGAATGAATGAAAAGCATCAAGGGCTAACTCTGCTAAACATTGTGGTAAACTCTGGGGATATACATGAAAAAGCTAGTCTCCATCCTCAAAGAAGATTACATTCTAATAGAGGAATCAACACATACAAGAGAGGGAGGGAAAGGTATTTTGGCCTGGGAGTTGCAGGGTTGGTGAGTGGAGCCATAGGGCAAGTGATTGATGGGCTCTTTCAGGAAGGAATGATTTGGTTGACTTGATTATTGTTCCCAGAGAAAGAATTCAAAGAAGAAGTAGGGTAGAAAATATATTGACCTGCATCGATGTAGATTCTTCGTTAGAGAATTCCTTCTATCACTGAAACCAAAAGTCTGTTGCCTATCCCTAATAATCATGTAATTGCCCAGTAAGTTAAGAAGCATATTAAGCAC
The DNA here is from genome assembly GCA_023548195.1 of Bettongia penicillata ogilbyi. NCBI lineage: Eukaryota > Metazoa > Chordata > Mammalia > Diprotodontia > Potoroidae > Bettongia > Bettongia penicillata. The sequence continues at coordinate 3,671,426 of JAJHZJ010000227.1, forward strand.
TTAGTGCATTATGGGGTAAAGTGGATGAGGCAATATTCACAAGCAAAACAAACTTCAAAGTGGATTGTAACTGATTAATCAACAAGCGCTTATTATTTAGTATATGTCTAGTACTGTACTAAATGGTAGGAATACAAAACTAAAAGTGAAACAGCCCTTGCCTTCAAGGTTCTTGAATTTCAATAAGGAGGAAATATGAACATATATAAATATGCACTTAATGTATACAGGATAAGTTGGAGATGAGTGGCACTAGCAGGTTGCAGAGTGGATCAGGAAAGGCTTCCTAGAGAAAATATATGCATATCTATCTATCTATCTATCTATCTATCTATCTATCTATCTATCTATCTATCTATCTATCTATCTCTATGGCAGCTAGGTGAATAGAGTGCTGGGCTTGAAATCATGAAGAACTGAGTTAAAATCTAGTCTTAGACCCTTACTAGCTGCGTGACTCTGAGCAAATCATTAAACAAATGTTTCTGTTTTTTCAATTGTAAAATGAGGATAATGACAGCACCTACCTCCCAGAGTTGTTGAGAGAAACAAATCCGATCATAATTGTAAAACTCTTAGCATGGTACTTGGCTCATAGTAAATTCTATATTAATGTTAGCTATTATTATGTTTTAAAATATGTTATAAAAGAAATGGAAAATATAGCAGAAAGACATAGCAGTTTAATATGAAATATAAAACCTTACTCCTTTAATGCATTCCCTAAAAACCAGAATTGAACAAAAATAAATTAATGACTCTAGGAGACAACAAGAACAATTGAAGTCAAAATATTGAGAAACTAGAAGAAACTCTAAGGTATATTGAAAACAAATGTCCATAAAAGGAGATGGAGAAATAACTTAAGAATCATAACATGACTTAAAGTATGATTGAAAAAAAATAACCTGGACATATTTTAAGAGATCATTAAAAAAAAAATCTCACTATCAGAACAAGAGGGAAATAGAATCCTCTGATCACTTTACTAAAAAAAAAACCTCAAAATAAAAGCTCCTAGTAACAGCACTGTCAATAATCAGAACTTCTAGATTTAAAAAAAAATACAGTAAGCCAGAAGGAAAGAATTAAAGTACTGAGGCACTACTGTCAGGTTTACACAAGGTTTAGCAATTATCACTATAAAGAAACAGAGAACAAAGAGTAGGATATTCCAAAGTGGAAATTAAAGACTTATGTCTAAAATAATTTACCGAGCAAAATTAAGTATAATCCTAAAAAGAAAAAAAATAACCTTCAATGAAATAGAGGATTTTCAAAGATTCTTGATGCAAAAATTAGACCTGGAAAGAAACTTGGGAATACAAATATGTGAATCAAGAAAAAAGTAAAAAGGTAAATACAACTAAACAATTAAAAGTCCTATACAAGTTTTGTTTACATTATAATGGAGATAAAGGCGATAATCAGGTAAGGAGATAAAGTTTTTTTTTTTCCTGGGGTCTTATCACAATAAAGGATCATAGAGGTAGTCAACAAAATAGAAAGCCTATAAATAGTTTTGTTATGTTTTGATAAAGATATGAGAAGAAAGGGAGAGACAAGAGGGAGATACCCTAGGGGAAAATGGGAAGTAAGATGCAGGAATTTGTTAACATATATGTTTGGGAATGTACCAGTAGATATTAATACAAATATGAAAGGAATGGGGGAGCAGATTAAAACTGAAGTTCAATTTCATGTAAACTGGTCAAAAGAGGGCAGAACACATAAGAAAAGTGCATACACACATATAAACCAGACACAGAGTTTAATCTAGTAATATTAAACTAAAAAAAAAGAGATACAGATAGGAACAGGAAGAAGGGAAAGGGGAACATTCAGAAAGGGATCATAAGCAGAATCATAAGAAGAAGAAACCCTAATCTTGTAGTGACAATAGTGACGAGGAGGTTAAAAGAAAATAAAGAGTAAAAACTTGTGAGAGAGAGATCAGTATCAAGAGGAATAAAGTATAGGAGAATAGCATGGGGGAAAATATAAAATCATAGCTGAATTTGAATGGGATGAGCTCACCCATAAAATGGAAGATGTTAGCAAAATGATTTAGAAAATAAAATCCAATAACATATTGTTTACAAGAAATACACTTGAAACCTAAAAACTCATACATATGTAAAATTAAGGTTTGGAGCAAAATCTATTATATGTTAGCTGAACACAAAATGTAAGAATAGTACCTATGATTTCAGATAAAGGAATAGTGAAAAATAGACTTAATTAAAATAGATACACATGGAAACAGAACAGAAAATCAGTTTCAGTACTATATAAAAAATCGAATGGCATAGCATCTATATTTTTAAAAGAAAAACTAAATGAGTTATAAGAAGTCTACAGTAAAACTATAATAGTGAAAGAACTCAATTTATTCTTTTTCCCTGGATAAATCTAATGAAAAAATTAATGATAAGGAAATTGAAAACCTGAATAAAACCAGGAGTAAATAAGGATGTACACTCTCATCACTTCTATTTGATGTACTACTAGAAATGTTAGCTATAGCAATAAGAAAAGAAAAATAAATTGCAAATGAGAGAATATGGATTGGTAAGGAAGAAACAAAATTATCACTATTTCCAAATAACATGATGATATACTTAAAGAACACTAGAGAATCAACTAAAATTTAATTTAAACAATTAGTAATTTCAGTAAAATTGTACAATACAAAACAAGTCTCTACAGATTATTAGCATTTTTATGTAATACTCATAAAATTCAGCAGGAAATGGTATGAAGAGGAATTCTATTTAAAATAACTATAGTTTGCGTAAACATACACAAAGGAATATAAATATAACTACAGACTTCTACTTATAGAAATAAAGACAGACTTAAACAACTGGAGAAAATATTAATTACTCATTGGTAGGAAAAATCAATATAAGAAAATTGACACTACTTAATTTACTCATTAAATGCCATACTAAACAACTATTAAAGGACAGCTTTGTGAAACTAGAAAAATAATAATGAAGTTCATTTGAAGATGAAGAAAGTTAAGAATCTCAAAAGAAATAATGAAAAAAAGTGGAAATAAAGAAAACCTAACAGTACCAGATCTCAAAAAATATTACAGAACAAGGCATGTAGTTGCCAGTGTTCAATAAATACAAAAATTCCAGCTACTATGATAAAGATTCACTATTTGATTAAAAATTACTGATTTAGATTAACATATCCCTCTTTATACCAAGATAAACTCCAAATGAATATGTGACCTAGATATAAAAGCTCACATAATAAATACATTATAGAAACATGGAAAAATTACTTATCAGATGTATGGATGTAAGAAAAATCAATGACCAACAAAGGATAAAGAGGATCCAAAAAGATGAAGTGACTAACTAGGATTATATAAAAATTTTTAAAACAAATTTGCACAAATACAATAAATTTATGATTAAATGGAAATAATAGGAGATAAAAATCTTTGCAGTAAATATTTCTGACAAGTCACATTTCTGGAATATGTAAGGAATTGATTTCAAATTTGTAAGAAGTGCTACTCTCCAATTGGTTAACGGAATGAGATGAAAAGGCAGTTATCTAGAGAAGAAATCCAAAATATTGATATACATGTGAAAAAATGCTCTGATTAAAATAATTCTTAAATTCCATCTCACATCCATAAGATCAACTAAGATGATGAAAAGAGAAAATGTGCAATTTTGTAGGGGCTATGAACACTGTTAGCAAAGCTAGGGATAGATAAAATCCCTCTGGAGAACAATTTGGAATTATACACAAAAATTACACGCCCTTTACAATGTATGCCCTTTGACCCAAATGTACCATTGCTCAGCCTGTATCCAAAAGACATAAAAGAAAGAGGGATAGGTCATTTATACACAAATATATTTATAGCAGCTCTTTTTTTTGGTAGCAAAAACTGGACACTAAGGGTATGTCTATCATTTGGGAATAGATGAATGAACTGTGGTATATAAATGTTGTGGAATACTATCGTGCTATAAGAAATGATGAAATAGATTTTAAAGAAACATAGAAGACATATGGATTAATGCAGAATATATGGGCTGATGAAGAGTGAAATAAATAAATTGGAAAGGCAAATTCTACCGAAATACCAATATTAGAAAAATGAAGAATTTTGAAGACTTTAATAAACTGATAAATGATGAAATTAGCAGAAGTTAATATTAGTAAGACAAACAACTTAGAATATTATAAAAACTATAATCAATGCAGTAGCCATCCACGATTCCAGAGAACTGATGGTGAAAAAATATTATCCCCTTATTGACAGAGAGGCGATGGATTTAGGGTGCAGAATAACATGTATTTAAGCACAGGCAATGAGGAAATTAGTTTTGCTTTATTATTTGTATTTATTATAAAGATTTTTCCCCCAATGGGGCAGGTGGGTTGGGAGGGAGAGAAAGTAAATTTCTGTTAATTACAAATAAAAACATTTATATATGTGCATATGTGTGCTCTTCCAGTGAGAATGTAAGCTCCATGAAGGAGGAATTTTAATATACAAGAAACTGTAATATTCCAATAATAAAAGTAACAAGTATTTCTAAGGTTTACCAAGAATTTTATGATATTATATCATTTGATCCTCCAAGGTAGGTGCTTTTATTACCCCATATTACGGATGAGGAAACAGAGGTGAGAGATTAGGTGACTTGCCCAAGATTGCACTGTCTAAGACAGGATTTGAACTCCGGTCTTCCTGACTTCAAGTTCAGCACTTTACTGTACTACTTTGCTGCCCCAAGGAATTTTCTAAGACTTGAACTGAAGCCTTTCACGACAGTTCCAAACATGTTTGGTGAACACTTTGCTGAGCCACTTTTTGGTTATGCTTTTTTATGCTTTACTGAGCATAACATTCAGAACATTGTTAAATAAAGTTATCTCCATTATAGTTTCTGTTAAGGAATCGTGTTTAATCATAATATATGCACATGATCACCTTGTTTCAGGATGCGTTTAGCTCTACTGAAGTAAAAACATTTTGCACTCAATGAACAATAAATATAGTGCGTTCTTGAATTTTCTGTACCTTTTAGACAATTAATTGTGTTACTATGACTCAAGGTAAAGTTCATAGGTTGCTTCAGTAGGGAGAGTGGTTGAGTGTAGAGGGTACAATATCCATATGAACCACAAGGTGGCACTCCAAGATTGAGCTGCATCAGCTCATTTCCATTGCATCTATCCCCACATGATCTAGTGTCCTATCATCTAGCAAGCTTGTCACTGCCAACTAAGAATATTTAGCCTGTAGTTGCTCCAGTTACAGGCATGTGTTAGCTCAAATGGACACATGCGAACCAACTGTTAAATTTTCAGTGTAAGCATTCACACCTCAGAAATCAGCAAATACCACAAATCAGGGCTTGATTTTTTTTTTTTATTGTTTAGATTTAAAGTGAAGAAAAATTTTAATAATATAAGTTAAACTTAAAAGTGCATCATGTATACATTTTTTAAAGATACCTAGCTGCTAAATATTTACCAAGACACTTTTGCCCAGTTGTCTTTCCTTGTTTTTTTATAAAAATATGGATATTCTCCCAAATGATTAATATCATATCAAATAACTCTAACACTCATTCCCATAGGATCTTAATTGCTTTCCTATGCTAGTGTAACCAAGAAAATGTTGCTTACATATAGGTAATGTTTCTTTAAAATAAATAGAAATTTAGAAAGTGAAGGTATAGTTAGAATTCTGGATCAGTGTAGGGCTGTTACTATAATGGTTTGAAATCTCATCTCCTTCTATTTTTCTCCTGGGTGTTTATTTCTCTACACTCAAAAGGATTTTCCCTCTAATAACCTAATTTCAAAGCCACAGAAGGAGAAAGTAGAGAGAACTGTCTTGCAAAATGGTAGTTCTTGTACCCTCTTATGGTTAGTGTAAATTGTCTTCATCTTCCATTTGACAAGTTCCATAATTATCTTGTCCTTATTATTAGCAGCATTTTATCTGACCTCAGTGATACACAATATTTTCATGTGCTATTGAGTATTCTAGTTTTCTTCTCCTAGTGACTCCTTTATGAGGCTCCCAGTATTCTTTGTTTCAGACTCAATACAATATCTCTACTTTCTCTCCAGATCTCTTTCATCTCTTGCATTTTTTTCTTACACTTCTCTCACTTTTCACTAAGCCTTGTGATTCTCTTTCTAAATGTTCTACTTACAGGGCAACATTAAAAAATATTCCATGCAGCTTGTTTTATATTAAAAACCTAGAAATCATCCAAGTGCTATATATCTCATTCTCTTAGTCACCTAAAAGATCCAGGAAATTACAGGGAAAAAATCCTTGATGGCTACCTTAAGCTTGAAAGAAGCTGTAACGTAAGGCACTACCTGAAGATGTCCATGAAAGTTTGACCATTACCTTTTATGTATGAACTGGAGCAACATCTAATCACTGCGTTTATTCCAAAAAGAAAGACTGTGTCCTCCATCACCTTGACCACACAGCAAGATAGTCAGCTATGTCAAGACATAGCCTCTGTATTGAAGGAGCTTACAATCTCATTAGAGAATGCAGATGACACAATTGGGAAATAACATAAAGAAGAACGTGGTAGGTGGGGGCAAGGAGGAAATGGAATCCAGCAGTGACTTCCAGAAAGAAACCCCAGAACAAAAACTCTCAGGAACATTATAACTCAAATCTGACCTGACTGATCAAAATAAAAAAAAAGGTTAGCAGCCAGAAGAAAGAGTTTAAATATGGAGGAGCAAGAAAAGTATTTACTTACTTCAGCTTCTCATTTTCCAATGAACTTCGAATGTCTTCTCCAGCACCACAGTTTAAAAGCATCTATTCTGCAGTGCTCAGCATTACTTATGGTCCAGCTCTAACAGCTACATTTAACTACTGGAAAAACCATAGCTTTGACTATACTGAACTTTGTCAGCAAGGCAATGTCTCTGCTTTTTACTATGTTGTCCAGATTTGCCATAGTTTTCCTTCCAAGGAGTATATATATTTAAATTTCATGGATAGTGTTGCCTACCCATGACCAACTACATTGATCTTGAGAGTCCAAGAATATAAGCATATTAAATTTAACACTGTTTCCATTTCTTCTCCCTCTAATCCCCAGGAGGTGATAGAACCAGTTGTCATGACCTTAGTTTTTTTTTTTTTTTAATGTTAAGCTTCAAGCAGTTTTTCCACTCTTCTCTTTCACTTCCATCAAGATGCTTCTTAATTCTTCTTTTTCTCTTTCTGCCCTCAGAGTAGTAAAATCTGCATATCTGAGATTGTTGATATTTCTTCTGGCAACCTTAATTCCAACTTTTGATTCATCCAGCCTGGCATTTCACATTATGTACTCTGCATATAAGTTAAATTTAAAAAGGTTACACAATTCAACCTTGTACTTTTTCCCCAATCTTTAACTAACTAGTTGTTCCATGTTCAGGTCTAACTGTTGCTTCTTGGTGTGCATATAGGTTGCTCAGGAGAGAGGTAAGATGATCTGGTACTCATCTCTTTGAGGACTTGCCACATTTTATTGTGATCCGCATAGTCAAAGGTTTTCGTATAGTCAGTGAAGTGGAAGTAGATTTTTTTTTCTGGAACTCCCTTGCTTTCTCCATGATCCAGAAGAATGTTGGCAATTTGGTCCCTAGTTCCTCTGCCTTTTCAAAAACCAGAATTCTCAGTTCATATGTTGCTGAAGCCAAGCTTGCAGAATGTTGAGCATAATCTCCCTGGTGTCAGAAAGGAGCACAATTATTTGGTAATTTGAACATTCCCTGGCATTGCCCTTTTTAAGAGTGGCATGTAAACTGATCTTTTCCAATCCAGTGACCACTGTTGAGACTTCCAAATTTGCTGGCATATTGAGGACAGCACTTTAATAGCATCATCTTTTATGATTTTAAATAACTCAGCTGGAATTCCATCACCTCCACAAGCCTTATTGTTAGTGATGTTTCCAAAGGTCCACTTGGTTTCATTCTCCAAGATGTCTGGCTCTAGATTGATAACCATATCTTTGTGGTTTTCAGTGATGTTAAGATCACTATAAGTGATCTGTATATTTTCTGTATATTCCTACCACCTTTTCTCAATCTCTAGTCTTCTTATTGTTCTTTGCACAAGACATTCCCTCTCTTGAATCTGTGCATTTTCATTGACTGTCACTAAAGTCTGAGATTCTCTCCCTTCTGCTATCTTACCTCTACCTCCTGGCTTCTTTCACGTCTAACTAAAATCCCACCTTCTGAAGAAAAACACAACCTTTTCCCAGATCTTTTTAATATTATTGTCTTTCCTCTAAGATTATTTCTAATTTCTCTTGCTTGCACTGAGTGATTTGCATGTTTTCCCATCATTATATTGTGAGCTCCTTGAGGAAAAGGATTATTTTTAGTTTCTTTTTATCCTCAGCAGTTAACACAGAACCTGGCACATAGTAGGAGCTTAATAATTGCTTCTTGACTTGACTTGATAGACTTAGTGTTACATTATTCAAACTATGAAAAGGATAGTTTATAGAACCAGGCAAAATAACATGATTCATTTGGAAAAAAAAAAATTGAATCTTAAGGGAAATAATTTTAAAGGGTAAGAATAAAGTGTAAAAACCACTTCCAGATCTTAGATTATGCTAAAAAGTACTCATAATCAAAGCTATTTCCTACTTGTTCAGAAAGAATAGGAAAGAAGATCAGGGAGCTATATTAGACAAGGAAGAATCACAAAAGAACTTATCTACATTACCCAAAATTTGATTAACTTAAGAGCATAAATAAGGAAGAACTCCTTACCTTTCTGGTTATGCTGAAATTCAGTTATGCAGAAATTAAATTAGGTTTAAACCAACCTTATATTTCACAATAAGCTCAACAGAATAAGCTCAATCACATGCAACCTAAGTATTAATGATCACACCATAAAAAAATTCAAAGACAATGAGATTAGATATTTTCACAACTTGGCAAATGAGAGATTGCTTTATCAAATAAGGAAGAGATTATTATAAAAGAGAACAAATCATTTCAATTACATGAAATTTTTAAATACTTTTTGTATAAGTGGACTCTATGCAAATAGAATAAAAAGGAAAGCTTCTTGTTTAAATTGTTCAAAAAATTACATCAAATATCATTAGGAAAGGTTTGATGTCCCAGAAGCATAGAAAATTAATACAAATATATAAGAATGAAGCCATTTGTCAAGATATGAACAGATATTTTTCAAAAGCATACCTTCAAACTGTTAAGAATCATATAAATGCTCTGGATCATTACAAATAAGAGACATGAAAATCAAAATTACTTTGAAGAATAACACTAGCCCTAGCAAAAAAAAAGTAAACATTGAAAAGATGAAAATAGTTAAAATAGGAATAGTTTATGTATAAAATGAATGGTACAGCAATAGAGTATTGGTAGAGTTGTGAACAGTTCCAACCACTATGAGAAGGAACTTGAAACTATACTAAGGTCACTCCTGGAGGTGCATGTAGGTTCTGTCCATAGCCAATAATTCAACCTTCTCCCAGGCTATTCTATTAGGTCCAGGGACCAGGACCAGAAAGCCTTTTCATGCAACAAGCCTTCAGACAAAAGTAGGGACTTTTCTGCTCTACTCTGTTTCACAGATTAGCTTTCTGGCTTATTCTTTCTCTCCCTCTGCCCCCCATATGTGTGTAGGTATGTATGTACGTATAATGTCTCTTCAGTGTTGTCTAGGGCCTTGAAGAACCATTTATATATTGCTAATAAATTGTACCACAATAAGTTTAAAATGAACTTATGGCCTAAATATAAAGGAAATTAGGCAGTCTAGTTAGTATAGTAAGTAAAGTGTTTGACTAGAAGCCAAGAAGATTTAAGTTCGAATCTTGCAACAGACACTTACAAGTTATGTGACCCTGGGCAAGACTCAACTTATCTAAGTCTCAGTTACTTCATCTATAAAATGAATATAATAATACTATTTATGTCAAATGAGAATATATGTGTATGTATTGTTTGTAAACCTTAAAGGGCTGTGTTGTTTTTGTTGTCAGTCAGTTGTATCAGTTATATCTGACCCTGTGACCCCATTTGTGGTTTTCTTGGCTGAGATACTGGAGTGGTTTGCCGTTTCCTCCTCTAGCACATTTGACAGATGAGGAAATGAAGGCACTTGGTTGTCCTCCAAGGCTCTGTGCTCAGCCTTCTTCTCTTTTTCCCTCTGCACCAGGCCTGTACACCATATGGCCCATGGACCACTTGCAACCTATCAAAAAGACCTGTGGGTGTTACATTGTGCAGGACTCTTCTATACTATGTCACTTGGGGATCTCATCAACCATCACGGAGTTAATTATTAACAGTCATAGAATACATTCCTCTCAATATACCTACTAGATAATTAATGCTCATATTGTTTTTACAGTTGAAGCAACTGAAACTCATTTAAAGTGACTTGCCTAAGGATATTCAGCTAGGAAGTCAATCTTTGAATCCAAACCCCTGGATCTTTTAAGAATATTGGATCTAGTCATGCTCTGCTGTTATTGACTAAGACATTTTATTGCTCTTACCTTTAGCATCCTCATCTTCAAAATGCAATTGGACTAAGTGATATTTAAAGTACTTTCTGATCCTAACATCTCATGACTGTGATTTCACAATTTTCCCTAGGCACAAGCCTATTTACTAGAATAATTCAGTATGTCTTGAGATAGACTTTAATCTCTTTAGCTCTAAGAAAAACATAAAAGGTCATTTCTTTTTAAATTTTCAAGCATGATTACATTTCCTTTCTATCCTTCCCCCCTTTACAGTTCATTCATAAGAAATGAACTTGTGATTTCATGGGTATAAAAACTCTCAGGTGAAAACATATCTTCTATCAGTGCAACTCAGCACATTATCTGCAGTTTATAGTCAGAAAGAGCTGTATAAAGCAATAGGATGTTAAGTGACTGGTCTTGGGTCACACAGTTAGTGTGTTTGAGAGGCAGATATTGAACCCTCATCTTCTTGGCTTTGAGGTTGACTCTCTCTCTAGTATGTCATGCCATCTCACCAAGGTAAAAGAAATAAAATCAAGCAAAATAATTTTTGATGCCTTACATTTTGTAGAAAATTATGGGAAAATATTTAAAGTGATTTGAACTATCCAATAGATTCCAACTGATTGCAAAGTAGTTCAGAACACAACCAATACAGGATAGGCATAGAGAAAATATGCTTGGGTCAAAAGGATAAAAAAAAGATAAATAATCTCAGATCTTATTATGATATAATAGAAAGAACACTATTCATGGGGACAAATGACTTGAATTCAAATCCAGATAAATTGCTTACTAATCTCATGAGGAGTACCAACAGTCTCTTCATTTCTCTGTTCCTCAACTTCTTCATTTGTAAAATAGCTATGGATATTTTTTTGATGACTTGCAACAGGGAGTAGTTATAAGGAAATCCCTCCACAAACTTTAAAGGACTATACAAATATGAGCTGTGGGTTTAGGTGCCAAATTGGTCTCAAAAGAGTAACAAAGTCATAGCGATAAGACTGCATGCTATGATATGAAGTTTCATTTTAAAATTTTTTTAAATATATAAAACCCTCTCCCTCAAAATGACTCTAAGAAAAAAAAGAAGACAAAAAGTTCTTGTCAAAAATAGGCATATTCAAGCAGAACAAATCTAACCCTTTGTGACATCCCCCACAAAGAGTGTTATACTTTTGTGGTCCATCACCATTTTGTTGAATGAAGAGTAAATACTGTCACAACTCTGGAGCTGGTCATTCTATTGACCAGAGTTCTTAAGTCTTTTAAAGTTATTTTTCTTTGCAGTGGTCTTTTTACCATGTAAACTGTTCTGATCCTGCTCACAGTTTTCCTCATCAGTCCCTATGTATCTTTCCAGAATTGTCTGAATCAAACCCTTTTATAATTGTTATAGTCTATTAATATTCCATTTCCTCCATATACCTTAATTTGTTTAGTAATTCCTCAATTTAAGGATACTTGCTTTGGGTAAATTTTTTTTTCTGCAACAAAAGAACTTCCTTAAATATTTTTAGGTATAAGGTTTTTTTCTCTCTTTGGGGTACAGGCCTTATAATGGTATCTTTGTACCCAAGTTCAGCAACTCTTGGGGTATATTTCAAATTGCTTTCCAAAATGTTTGGACCAGTTCATTGCAAAACCAACAGTGTACCAGTGCACCTATGTTTCTGTAGCCCCTCCAACAACTGTCAATTTTCTTTTTTTGGTCACTTTTACAAATCTCATAGATGAAAGGTAGAATCTTAGAATTATTTTAATTTAGATTCATACCATTATTAATTATTTGGAGCATTTTTCACATTACTAATGATAGACTGATTTCTATCTTTGAAAACCACCAGAATTCAGGGTTACGTAAACAACAACGTGGAAGACTAAACATTTTTTTCCAATCTCCATGACTTCTCAAGCTTCTTAAAAGAATAATTATGCATCAAAGAAAAAGCAACTTAGGTCTCTCCTTAGTCTAGGACACCAAGAATTTATTTTTTGACATCAAGAATTTTTGGAAGGCCAAAAATAAAAACATAAATTGATGCCATGATGCCTGCTTTGAGGTCATTCACCACCCATTCCTCACTTCCCTTGCTACTGGCAGTGAGACTGCATTAACTGACCTAAGTACTAAACATATGGGCTTGCAATAGAGCATACCTATATTCTGGCCCCTTCTCCCTCTGTCCAGTGTTGTGGAGACTCCAGATCTATGCCACAGAAGCGTGCTTGGGATGCAACAACCAGCCAGCATTGCAGCAACCTGTCAGGAGCAGAAGCCTACTGAGGGCTTCAAGAACCAGACAGTGCCATGGTAGCCAGCTCTGTAGCACCAGCACTGCAAAGCTCTTAATACTGATATTGGACTAGAGAACTGAGGAACAGAGGGAATGGGACAGATCACCAGATGGGATACCATATTTATGTGTATGGGGGTGGGGTGGGGAGGTAAGGGGTTGGGGGATATGTTGCTATGCACTACTCTAAGCCTGAAAGAAAAATCTCAGCATCTAGATGAGTCTAGTTCTGTCTACACAAAAGTCACTTGGTGCAGAATAACCTTTTTATCTTTGACTTTTCAACTATGAATTAATTAGTGAGGCTAAGACTTTGAGATCTAACCCTGAAGGAAACTACACATCAGAGGGAAGAGAGTCAGAAAGTAGGTAATAGGAAAAGATAAGGGCAAAAAAAAAAAAAAAGACTGAAATTACCAAAGATCCAAGGAAGAAAAAAAACCTTAAAAACTTTGAACATTATCAGATAAATCAACAACAAGGAAAAATATGAACTCCTGATCAAATAAATGAGTTCAGACATCTATTAATAAATACTCCAAAATACTTATTTGGTTATGGGAGATGGTTCCACTGATGAATGTACATATGACCTGTGAAGGGTGATGGGAACTGTGCATTGGCTACTATAAGGGTGTTTGGGTGCTTAAGAAGTCCACTCATTCTACCTCATGGGATTTGGAGCACTTAGGAGCAAGTGGCACCTAGGAGAGTATGGGCCAATGCAGGAGATTCTCAGACAAATATGAGGGGGAGAGAGTAAGGAGGATAGTATAGATCAGTGGTGGGTTGCACAATCAGGGATGTGATGGGGGGAATTCCACTGTGGGGCCAGGTCCTCTTTGACAACTACAATAATTGGTATTGTTCTGAGTGAGGCATAATGGCAAGGGGGAAATCTTAGGGTAAAGTTTAAAAAGTCAGTGGCAGAAACTGTCTAGAGGGGATAAATGACTTTGGAAGTTTTATTGATTGCATAAAGGATAAATACTCTGGGAGCTTAATTGCAAATAGAATAAATAGAAAGACTATGTCATTAAAGGGATCATGAGTCAGAGAATAAGAGTCTAGAGTAGACAGAGAGGATGATAATGAAGAGAATGAGAGAAATTATTTTTGGAAAGGGGTGCAAAATATAATTTGTAAAAGTAATGAACAGAGGAAGGGAAGAAAAGAAAGAAGAATTGATGTGACTGAGAGGAAAATAGAGGGAGTAAGGAATTATATAACCAGTGTCAACAAAATTTTGAATGCAGTCCAGACTGGAAAGGTCTCTAACCTGGAAATGGTCACAGCAGAACAGAGCAGGCTAGAGGCAGGTGTGTCAGGACACAAAGTAGTGGCATAATTTATTTCAGAAAATGACTTGAAAGTAAGGGAGCTTAACTCCAAAAGGGAAGAGGTAACAAATGAGAGGAATGGATCAGGAATGACAGAAAGAGAGCCAGTGGGGACAGGACCACCTTTAGAAAAACAACCTAAGGTATAATAACTGAAAAAGAAACATAGTACTGTATTTACAGAAGAGGGAGGAAAACATAATATGAAAAATGTCAGCATTAGAGATGTAAAATATATGTTGTTTTACTTGACTATGATTTAGAGCAGTGACATCAAACTCAAACTGAAACAATCCATGCAGGTGTATATTGACTTAGAAAGTAAAAGTTAATATTATTTATGTTGTATTTTATTTGTTTTGTTTAATATTTCCCAATTAAATTTTGGTCTATTTTGTGTCATATTAAGATGTTTTGCTGGCATGTGGCAGGTGCAGCAAATGGGCCTTGAGTTTGAGATTTCTAGTTTAGAAGGAATCTTGTGATTCTTAGAAGATCTCTCATCTTGTATTTCAGGGGAATTGTTTTTTGATCATAGATACAATTGTTTCTCATTATTCATGGATTCATATTTGAAAATTTGTCTACTTGCTAAAAATTATTTGTAACCTTCCAATGAATATTCATAGTAGTTTTGTGGTCATTCTTGGATATGTACAAAGTAGTGGAAAATGTATGAGTTACCCTAGTTTCTATTTTCCCAGCAGTGGTCAAACAAGGTGATACTCTGACTACTAGTCTTAGCTCGTATACTGTAAACATGTATCATTTTTTTGGCAGTCTCTTTAGTACCTCATTTTTAGCATTTTTGGGCTTTTTTGTTGGTGATTTCATTGTTTAAATTGGTCCCTCTGCATACTGCTGAAGTGCTGTGTAGTGTTCTTAAGCACAAGATATACCTTATGACAAACATACATGCATAAGATAAACTTCATTTCAGAAATGAGTCATAGTTGTTGGCCATGAGTTCAATGTTAATGAATCAACAATATGGTACATCCACAAAAAAGAAGAGGAAATTTGGCAATCTTTATGTGAGGCCATCCTCTTAGCAAAATGCCATAGTGCACGTATACCTCCACATAAGGTGCCCTTCAGAAAAAAGTCCATGTACTGCCATTTTATCATCTAGATTTAGGGAACTCTTCAAATTGGTCAAAGGTTCCCAAGATCTTTTCTCCTACCAGATACATGTAAATACAACTTTTAAGTGTCCTTTATATAAATAAAGGAACCTTGTTGACCAAAATATATTACACATGTAATGGAATATATTTCAATCTCCTTACCATCAAGAGAAACATAAATCTATAATGCTAGTGTTTACTAACTATGTGACCTTAAGCAAAATCAGTTAACCTATGTTTACCTTAATTTCTTCAGCTATAAAATGGAGATAATAAAATAACATACCCTTCAGAGTTGTTGTGAGGATCAAATGATATTTGTAAAGTGTCTTTCATGTAGTAGCTACAATATAAGTGCTATTAACAATATTATTGCTATTATTATTATTAATAATTTCCTAAATAAAACCCCAAAATTAAATTTCCAAGGACATCATAGATAAAATCTAGGACTTTCAGGTCAAAGAAAAATACATCAAGTATCAAGAAAGAAAATTCAAATACCAGGTAGTCGCAATCAGGATCATATGTTTAATTGGCAACTAACACTATAAAGGAAGGGAGATACTTACATGTGATATTCCAAAAGGCAAAAAATAGAGGCTTACAACCATTAACTCATTTTGCAACTGAATGTGATTTAAGGGGGAGAAAATGGACCTGTAAATAAATAGGAGGAGTTTTAAGAATTCATGATAAAAAGACTAGAGTTTAGTAAAAATTATGAAAGGTAAACACAAAAACCAAGAGAAGTATAAAAAGGCAAATACATTTGAGTGTATTAAAGATACTAGCTAAGGGTACAGTTTACATTTTAATAGGAGGAAAAGAAACAGATATCCCTTCAGAACCAGTATGTTAGCAAGGGGCATAAAGATCAAGGACCTGGGAGTGGTTTTATTAAGTTTTGATTATTTTAAAAGAATAAAGAAAAGGAAGGAATATACTAGGGAATAAAAAAGGAGGTGAAATCCACTTTCTCATGTAATTAAGACACATAAGAAGACAAACAGGGTAGAAGGGATGAGGTAGCAAGCTTTATTTGAACCACATTTGCATCTGGATCAGAAAGAATACACATATATACACATAAAGAATTTGGTGCATAAATATATTCACTCTCTTGATCTATTCAATCAAATAAACAAAAAGACAGGAGAAAACCAAGAGAGAGAAAAATATGAGTGGAGTAGGTCTAGGGAAGAATAAGCATTAATATCATAACCAATAATATTTTTATTGCTTTAATTTTTACAATGATGAAGCATTTCTTTTTTCTCTCCCACATCTGTCGCTCCATTGTATAATAAAGAAAAGCAACACCCTATAACATATACATAGTTGAACAAAATGAATTTTCTTATTTGCCATGTCCAAAAATGCATGTGTCTATCATCCTGTGTATTTAGTCCAACACCTCTCCATCAGGAAGTGGTTAACATTCTTCATCTCTGGTCTCTTAGCATAGTAGTTTATCATGTGTTGATCAAAGACTTTCTATTTTTTTTAATGTATCCATAAGCATTTATAAATCAAAACAAACATCAACTTCATAGGATTGATTATGAAGGGAGGGGTGTTAAAGGAAATAAAAAAGGGTAAGACCCTGCCTTTAGGGTCTGGGCAAGGAAGAAAGAAGGCAAGCAAAGGAATAGAAGATGACTGAATCAAGTTAGACCACTAGTGTTAATTACACTTCATCATTCTCATTAACCTCCTCTTCTTAGAAAGAGGGAGGAGGGAGGTAAAGAGAGGAAAAAATACAATAGAATTGGAAGGAGGGAAATGAACAATTAACAGTCATTAATATTCATTAACATAAATGTCTAACATATGAATTCACTTGTAAAAAAATAAGTTTAGGAGGATGGATCAGAAAGTAAATCCAACAATATATTGTTTTCAAGGAACACACTTAAAAAAATTCACACAGAGTTAAAATAAAGGAATAAAACAAGATATATTATGCTTCAGGTAAATTTTAAAAAGTCATAGGTAGTAATCTTGATCTCAGACAAGAAAAAAGTAAAAGCAGACATGAACAAATGTGGATAACAGGGTGTCCAACCCTTGTACAGGTTCTAAATAAACTAAATGGGTATCAGATGAGGGGGCAACATATAATACCCCCCCTCCACTTCAGGAAATTCATAATATGGTAAGGGATCCCATGAACACATAAAAATTTAGAAACATAAAATGTTCAAATAACCCATCAGGTCTCTCCAAAGTAAAGTGAACTTGAGGTTGCTATCATGCAATTGTTTGTCATTTAAGTGAGTCCTTCTTTGTTTTTATCAACAATCTTCCCAAGATTCATAATACCACACTGTCATTCAGACTTTCCTTGGAGGAAAACATTCTGAGAGGAAGGAGATTAGTGATTAAAAAGAACCCCACCTCTCTACCCCTTATCCTGTCTGAATGATTGAATGCCTCTATTTTCCAAATCAAAGGCTGCATCAGGAAAAAATATGGGCTATAATTTTCTTTCTTCAAAGAGCTTTAGGGAATCTTCTATCCAGACATTCAGTTATCAAGAACTTATGAAATGAATAGAAAAAAAAAATGAAAAAGGAAAAAAGTTGGAATAAAAGTAGGATTGACAGATAAAAAAGGCTACAGGGAAAATCTATTTCAGCAAAACCTCTTTTAGAATCTACCTTAGTGCTATGATTGTCTAAATTAGAATCTTCCCAGCCTCTTCTTCTCTGTCTTGTATTGAACTCGAGTTGGAGGTAGTGAGTCTGGTCTCAAAATGGAGGTAAAAGAGCCACCTGGCCACCCGCAGTCTGACTTCTGCTGCTGTCACTGCTGTGCGTGTCATGATCCAAAGCAACCAGAGCAGTTGAGAAGATTATTAATTGCTGACTTGAGCTTTGAAACTACTGAGGATAGTTTAAGAGAACACTCTGAAAGCTGGGGCACTCTCACAGATTGTGTGGTGAGGAGAGATCCCTAAACAAAATGTTCCAGAATTTTTGGCTTTGTGACATTCTTGTGTAGAAGAGGTAGATGTAGCAATGTGTGCTTGACCACATAAGGTTGGTGGGCATGTAGTGGAACCAAAGAGAGCTGTTTCTAGAGAGGACTCTGTAAAACCTGGTGCATATCTAACCATGAAGAAAATTTTTGTTGGTGGTATTAGAGAAGATACAGAAGAATATAATTTAAGAGACTACTTTGAAAGATTGAAACTGTAGAATTAATGGAAGATCAACAGAATGGAAAGAAGAGTGGATTTGCTTTTTTCACTTTTGATGATCATGATGCAGTTGACAAAATGGTCATTCAGAAATATACTATTAATGGGCATAACTGTGAAGTGAAAAAGACCCTTTCCAAGCAAGAGATGCAGTGGAAACTTTGGATGTAGTGGAGGAAACTTTGGTGGAAGAGGGGGTTTATGGTGGTAATGGTGGACCTGGATATGGAAACCGAGGTGGTAGATGTGGTGGTGGTGGAAGAGAATATGTTGGTTACAATGAAGGAAAAAATTTTGGTGGTAGTAACTATGGTGGCAATGGGAACTATAATGATTTTGGAAATTATGGTGGACAGCAGAAATCCAATTATGGATCCATGAAAGGATATGGTTTTGGGGAAAAGAGCTCAGGCAGTCCTTATGGTAGTAATGGATCTGGTGGTGGAAGTGGTGGATATGGTAGTAGAAGGTTCTAAAACTCAATAGAAGAGGGCTACAGTTCTTAGCAGGAGAGAGATCTGAGGAGTTGTCAGGAAAGATGCAGGTTACTTTGAGACAGTCAATCCAAATGCATTAGAGGAACTGTAAAAATCTGCCACAGAAGGAATGATGATCCATAGTCAGAAAAGTTACTGAAGCTTAAACAGGAAACCCTTCTTGCTCAGGACTGTCATAGCCACAATTCGCAAAAAGTGCAGCTATTGATTAATGCAATGCAGTGTCAATTAGATGTACATTCCTGAAGTCTTTTATCTATTGCACTTTACCTTTTCCTTTCCTTTCCATTACTTCAGGTATATTGCCCTGTAAATTGTGGTACTGGTACCAGGAATAAAAAATTAAGGAATTTTTCACTTTTCTACATTTTATTTTTTTTAATATAAATTTATTTATTTAACGTTTTACATTCATTTTCACAAAATTTTGGGGACCAAATTTTCTCCCCATTTATCCCCTCTCCCTACTCCAATACACTGAGCATTCCAATTTCCCCTATCACCAAGCTGCCCTCTCTTCTATCATCCCTCCCTTCTCTTGTCCCCATCTTCTCTTTTGTCCTGTAGGGCCAGATAACTTTCTATTCCCCATTAACTGTATTTCTTATTTCCTAGTAGCAACAACAATACTAAACAGTTGTTCCTAAAACTTTAAGTTCCAAATTCTCCCCATCCCTCCCTCCCCACCCATTCCTTTTGGGAAGGCAGGCAAATCAATATAGGCCATATCTGTGAAGTTTTGCAAATGACTTCGATAACAGTCGTGTTGTGTAAGACTAACTGTATTTACCTCCATCCTATCCTGCCCCCCATTGTTTCTATTCTCTCTTTTGATCCTGTCCCTCCCCAAGTGTTGACTTCAAATTGCTCCCTCCTCCCATTGCCCCCTCCCTTCCATCATCCCCCCCCTCCCTGCTTATCTCCTTCTCCTGTTTTTTTCTCAGCTCTCCTCTTTTTCCCTCCACTAAAAAGTCTCCTGCTTGCCTCTTGAATAAGAGATAATTTACCCCATTCCCTTT